>OU026147.1:7667210-8377210 GCA_907269125.1 Eristalis pertinax
AAATGAAATTCACCGCAGAGAGAGAATAAAATGAATAAATTTGTTTTATTTTTGCCCGAAAGGAAGTACTTGAATAGAGCATTTTACATCTGGATACCCTCCACGATTGAGAACCTTTTATTTTGTTTTGGCGAAGGTTTTTGTACGCTTCACTAGAGCACTCAGACTCAAAAAAACTGATCCATTGTACTACCAGGCAGCAACCTACATTTAATTCATGGTATTCCGGAGGAACACCAGCAGGCGTTTCTGTGATGAGGAGCCTACATCATCAGCTCTCACCTCATCGTGGTGTAGTGGCCCGTTAGTACGCCGGTAAGTCGTCTGTAGTCTTTTCTGTTAAGAGATAACAAGAATGCCGCGGCTTTCTTACAGACATTACGGAGCATGCACTTGGTTTGTCTACATCCGGGAGAATCATGCCACCTCCGGTTGTGCTCTCGAGAAGACCAGCCATCGATGGACGCCCTCGGGTTCGGGTCCTAAGAGTATCTCCTCTGATCCTTGTCTAGCAAGTTCGTCGGCGATCTCATTTCCCGTGATCTCGTGGTGGCCCGGGACCGAGGCAAGTCTTAGCGTCTTGAATCTGCCGATCCAATTAAGAGAAGACTTAGAAGTGGTTAAAGGGTTGAGTACGGCCTTAAGCACAGCTTGGCTGTCGCTACAGACGCATATACTTCGCCCTTCCACCTGTTCCTCACAATATAGTTCGTGGCCATTAGGATAGCATAGGTTTCCGCTTGGAAGACCGACACAAATTTACCTAATGAGGTGTGGGGTCTAATGTTGTCGCTCTCTACGAAAGCTCCAGCGCCAGATCCTTCATTGGTCTTGGAGCCATCCGTCAAGATTCGACTACATTCTTTTTCTGGCTCATATTCTGGCCAGAGCCAGTCCTGAGTGCAGGGAAAGTCGACTTTGTATGTGCGGTGTCCTTGCGTCAGAAGGCATATCCATGAGTCTGTGGTCAAAAGAAGTGCTATGCGCAAGGTCATCGAAACTCCATTGCGAGTTGTACCAAGGACCACTTCTTTTTAAACAGATGATGGCCTTGAGAGTGCACCCCATGATGTGGATATCAAGGAGAGAGCCAGGCGTGCTAGGGAAGGCCCATATGCAGCTGAGACAAACCGTTCTTTGAAACTTAGTGAAAGCAGCAGTTACGTATTTACGCGAAAGCTTATTCCACCAAACGACCGAAGAAGAGGCCTCACCATAGCCATGTAGATCGAAAGGGATCGTTTTGGTGATAGACGACAAGATTTGCCGAAAATTCCCTTACACTGCCAGAAAACTGACAGCGCGTTGATAGTTTTTGATTGAATGTGTTTTTTCCAGAGAAGTTGGATGGTGACACCTTTTAGTACTAGTTGAGTCAGACCAGTCAACTTTCTCCTCCTCGTCAAGAGAACAACCTCTGTTTTAAGAGGGTTAACTGAAAGCCCATTTCTCTTTCTAGAGCCGCCTGCGCATTTGAACACACAGCCGCTAGGCACGATCCGACAGACAGTACGGCAACATCATCCGCATATGCCTGGGCGTAGACATTAGAGCTATTAAGGGCGTCAAGCAGGGAGTCAACCAGCATGCATCATATCAGAGGAAATAGGACGCCACCCTGAGGGCAGTGAAGGTGCCCATCGCGTATTCTTTCCCATCGAGTGCAAACTCAATTCTGTCAACTAGATTTTGAAGTGCAGTCTCGCAAGATTTTCCGCGCTCATAAGCGTGTTGCATCTGAGACAGAGGAAGGATTTGCAAAGCAGTTTTGCGCACATGTAGTTCTACCAGCCTTTGCATGCTTTTCAGCAGGGAGGTTAAACTGATCGGTCTGAAGCTCTTGGCGAGTGAGTAGTCCCCCTTACCGATTTTTGGTATTAAGGCTACCTTAACTGTGCGCCAAGGGGGTCGGGATATATGCCAGTGCTAGACTGGCAGTGACAATTCTTTTCAGAACCGGTAGTAATGGGTCGATGCCCTTTTGCAGCAAAGCTAGATATATGCCATCGGTACCTGGCGACTTGCAACCATCAAAGAACGCCACTGCGTACTTGATAGCCTCGCCTATTACCACGAGTGATGACACATACCAGCCTCGGCGTGTGATATTTATCAGCTCATCTACAGTTTCTGGGACAGGAGCTAGTTGTGAGCCGGTTATGACATGGTTTCCTGGAAAATCTGTCTCAAGCATTTCAGTTTTTAACTCAGTGTAGGTACCATCGGGTTTCCTGAGTGTTTCCAGTCTGACAGGTTAGGTTTGTCTTTCATAAGGACTTTCACCAGTCTGCTGGTTTCACTGAGTGTTTCGATCTTTCCACAGAAATCTCTATAACCGGCACTTTCACGATATCCGAATTAGGCTCCTATATTCCTTTCGTTTTGATCGGTACACGTTCCAATCCTTCTCTGAATTGGTCTTTACGGACCTATTAAGAAGGTTTCCGGTTTCCTTACGAATACTCTGCAGTTCTGCGTTTCACCAGGTGATCAGGTGGAACAGGTGATCTGCAGGGGGTATTTCTGGCTGGACATGCCAGTTCGAAACATTTGGTGAGAGTATTGTTCACATCTTGAACTGCCTTCTCAACCTTCCGTCTCGTTCTGAGCGAGTCCCTAAACCGTATCCAATTGGTTTTTCTAGGATTCCTCCTCTTCAGCAAGGTTATGGCTTTGCATTCGATTCGATATGGTCTGACATGGACACTTCTGACAGAACCTTCCGGTCTGTAATCTCCTTAAGCTGTCTGTTGGATAGCGTTAAGTCGATTACTTCCTGTCTTCTAGTCGTAACAAAAGTTGGCTGGGAACCAACGTTTTTGATGTCGAAATTCGAGAACCTTAGCATGCCAACAAAAAAAAAGACAATCGACTTTATTTTGATTCATAATGGATGGTTTATCTATTTTATTTCTACAAAGAAAAGTGTAAAATTTACAATTGGGTTCTATTTCTTTCCGCCCGTTAGTTTCTCCTTCCTTTTCTTGATATGCTTCTTCACCTTCACCTTGCGTTTGTCGGCTTTTGCGTCTTTGATTGCCTTTTTCCGGGCTTTTTTGCTGTTTGGGGACTCGTCTCTGGGACGTGCTGAGCTCTTAAAGTTGCTGACATCACCATCACTGGACTGACTGTTATTATCATCACTTTCGGATTCCTCATCCGCTGATTCCTCGTCGGTCTCTTGCTTCTCGCCTAGAACGTCTGGCTTCACTTGAACATTCAAGTCTGACGCTAGCCCAGTTATTTTGCTGTATATGAGAGATTGTTTTTCACCGGCTTTTGCCTTTGCTACGTCTCTTTCAAAATGAGGTACCTACGAATAGATGGTCAAGCATGAGGAGGGGAACAAAATAATAAATAAACGCACAAGTGACAAACCTCATCCAAACGTTTGGGGATATATGTGCTTTTCCACACAGCTTCATCTATCTTCTCTTGGGCACTCAACTGATCGAAGTCCCGATCTTTTATTCTTTCGGACATCTCATGCAGACATTCTTCCAAGTTCTCATCGGTTATCGTTTGATCAGTGACAAAGTCAAAGAGCTCTTTTACAGTCATCGTGGCGACGGATTTTTTCCGGAAGAACTCGGAAATATTCGTACAATCTTTCCGCAGAAAGTCAAACGCATGCGGATGATCGTGCTCAACCGACTGACTTACGTCTATGATAACCAACTGTCCATCATGTAAAAGTATATTAAATTCAGACAAATCCGCATGTACCAATTTACACTTGTTGTATATCCTCCACATGATAACTACACAGTCGCGATAGAGTTCACGCGCTTTCGATGAATTAATATCCACATCTTTGAGTTTAGGCGATGGCCAGCCATTCTTTCCGCAGAATTCCATCACCAGTACATGACTTCGCAGCAGGATTGGTTCCGGAACTGGTACATCAGCATTTTTCATGCGTAAATAATTTCGCATTTCTTTCTCTGCCCATGTGCGTACCATTTTCCTGGGATTGTGCCTACAGTAGCCGTGCCTGAAGCGAAACTCTCCCGATACGTACTTGTCTCGATCTTTAAAAACCAGAATTGAGGTTTTGTAAATTTTGATAGCGTACTCTTTATCCGTTTTCGACACAGCATGGTACACATTCGCCTCCTTTCCCGTGGATATACATCCGTTGATTTCGTTTATAAATTCCCGATTGAGCAACTTGAAAAGTATCATTCTAGTGCGCGGATCCATTACTTGTTCGGCAGTAGCTCGATCATGTTTATCCTTTGCTCGACCTCTGTCAGATTCAGCTTTTCGATCAAAAGAGACCAATCGATTTGCCGCCTGAGCAGACATATTCGTAGACGGATCGTACTTCTCTACGTTTATTTTATTTGAGAATTTACGCAGCACCTTTTCATTTGGTTGGTAACTGGAAAGCTTTTGTTGACATTGCCTTTGATTGCTATTCGCTGTAACATTCGACACTAATCCGTTCTGCTTTTGAAAGCCACTATACGAGTCCTCATAGTCGTACTCATCTTCGTCGTAATCTTCATCCTCGTCGTAATAATCCTCGTTTTCATAATTTTTGATTGGATCATCAGCAATCCCTGAAAACATTACATGCTTGACGGTAAGTTTTGGAAAATTTTCAACTACTGCGTCTACAGGTGTGTGTGATTTTTTTGATGAAACTACGTCCTCTTCGGCATCACTAAATTGGTGATCCATTGTGATAAACTATTTATTTTTATTTTTTTTTTTCGAAAAAGAAAATCACAAACAACACGTGCATGAACACGGCACACGACACTTTTCACAACAAATGTCAAATGGTTTTGCGTCTTGAGCTCTGGCTGCACAGGGTGCTGTGTAAAGTGTAAAGAGTAAATTGTGCATTTACGTGGCACAGTGGAATAATTTAATTGTAAGCTCATTCAATTCGGATGGGGATGTGAGCCGTCATACAGAGTTTTACAGAAATAGTGTCCAAAAGTAGAGGTACTGATTTAATCGTACGCATCCTCTCTTGAATTTCACCGCTGAATGCACTTTCGTAGCGCCGCGCCGTCAAAACATCAGTTTAACCAACCTAACCAACATGTCTGATGGATTTTGACAGATTGTCATTTTGCAGCAGAAATAAGCATGGATTGACTTGAAATTTGTTTTGATATGAATTTGACGACATGTTTGCGTTGGCGGAACTAAGGGACACTATCCGGATTGCACCAGACCAATTTCACTTGAAGCTAATAGAAGCTATACGCGATGAAATCAATCGAAAGCTAGCGAATAAGGTACATTCACATGTGATTTTGTTCATTCATATGTTTATAGACATTTGAAATACTTTATAGGTTCTTCTCAATGTGGGTTTGTGTATAGCTCTTAAGGATATTGTGTCTTTGAAGGATTCAGTTATTCTTCCTGGCGATGGTGCCTCACATACTGAAGTAATTTTTCGATACATTGTCTTTCGACCAGCTATTGGTAATGTGTTGACTGGTAAAATACGAAGCTGCAGTCGAGATGGAGTCCATGTGACATTGGGATTTTTCGATGACATTTTAATACCTCCAGCGGCACTGCAACATCCGTCGAGATTCGAAGAAACTGAACAAGCATGGGTGTGGGAGTATCCCATGGAGGATGGCGAAAAACACGATCTATTTATGGATATTGGTGAACCGATTAAGTTTCGTGTCTCGGGTGAAATATTTGAAGAAAGTTCACCGATTGGACCGCCGAAAACGGATCAACAGGCTTCGTCAACGTCACAGCCAAAAGAAACGAATACACCGTACAAGATTGTTGTAAGAATGAGTTAATTAATCGTATTTGTTCTTCCCCTTATCAAGAATGAATGTCATTTTTTTTTTAGGCGGCGATAAACGAGTCTGGTCTTGGGGTGCTTTCGTGGTGGGACTCGCAGAATAAAATGGACGATGGTAATGATGAGGACGATGATGAACAGGAATTCAATGACGACGATGGTGACGGAGCGTATGAAGAGTAGAATATTTCCTTATAGAAGTAAAAATTTAGAATTTATTCTTAGACCGTAGACATAAGATCGAGAGGCACAAGTAATTGGTAGCCTTGTGTAATTCTGAAACAATCAAATAAAATTGTTGAGTATACACTTTACTTATTTTTTTTGCATTCATTGAAGAGCTACGAATTTCTTGGTGTCCTAATCAAATATGGCAGTGTTCAAATTCCTTAAGGACTACTTGACATTACCGACAGAGGCTCCGTCACTATGCGGAATTATTCCAATCCTTCCTTGATGCCAGCCTCCTCTCGCGATAGGTTTGCAACTGGGTACCAGTGCAAAAACTAGCCTCTCTGAAATTCAGCTCATCAGGAGTTATCCGCAACCGTTTTTGCACTTGGTCAAACCACCTCGTGCAAGCGGTCGCCTAACTGATGCAATCGCTTTCAAATTGCTGCTTTAAAAAGTGAAATGAAATAAAAATAAAAATAAATGCAAATAGTCAATTTTAGTCAGTTTTATTCGACTCTTGCATTCCGCTGTTAATGTCAGAAAGCAGTATATCAACGTTGTCAATGTGCTTTGGCAAATGTGGTAAGGCATTCATTTGATTTGTAAACACAATATACTCATAAATTCGATTCGCTCCATATAATATGATATTTTTGCCATGCAGTGCCGTCCTCGAACATGACACATCAAACGAAATATTATTTAGCAATATATTTCTATTAGTTTCCAAGTCATAAGCAGCTGCTTTGTCTCTCATGATTTCGATTAAATAGTCACATCCTAAATGTTTAATTATGTGGACACCAATAACACGAACGTGTGACAATCTTTTTATTTTTTCCTCATGTGAAAGATCGACAGTATTGTAGGCATAATAATGTGCGGCTTCATCGTCAAGGTAATAAATCAAATTATTGTAAACAGCGAAAGTATTGGAAGCGACATAATGGAAACGTCGGCTGTTCGTCGGTTCGGTTCCTAATGGGCGAAATTGGAATGACATCCATTTTGTGAAAGGCTCTACTATCTTATTGATATGGGTACGAGATGAAACGTACACCGCATCATTTGATGTAATCATAGCAATTTTCCGACAGTTGTTGGGAACAATTAAGTCGGGAAACTCTGTCCATTCAAGAGTTTCCAAGTTCAAGCAATCTACACGTTTTGAAAACTGGGTGTCCGTTTCAACGCCGCCTGCTATTATTAGTTTTTTCTGTACAATTGTAAACATCATACTTTTACTCGAATATGGTATTGCTGGCCACTTTGTGTAGATCCATTCTTTTAGACCAGAATAATATAGACCGACCCTTAGATCAGTCTCGGAATTTCCACAACCACTGATCGCAACGATGACGTCTTTCAAATTCCTTATTTTGCATTGTTCACGTGGGAAAATTGTTGAACGCCAACTTGGAGCAGTATGCCATGTAAATGCATTGTTTACAATACGCAACGTATCAAGGGATTCGCCAGTTTTCTCAATGATTTTGCCAATGAAACTAGGCGATAACAATGGAAATCGCAGATAAGTGAGCAATTTTGCCATGAATTGCGTACGATCGTCCTTCGCATGATTGATCCATTCCACAATACTCTCAAATACATCATATTCGGATGTGGCCCGTATACCATCCCTTGCTATCAATCCACATAGTTGATCAATGCTCACTAATTTAAATTCATCTGTATGTCTTAAGACGGGGAAATTTTCACACACAAATAACGTTGCGGCCTCGTAAAGTTCACTGAAATTGTGCCGCTGGGCTAGGTCCGCAATGCCTAGACAATTTGATACATCTATAGTCTTCTTTATGTAAAAACAACACAGTTTCTCCAATCCTCTTAGCTCCAGAATACTTGATGCCATAAGTATAGATTCGACTGTATTAGCTGACACCTCAATTATTCCCTTGTAAATGAAATTCAGTATCAATTTCAATGAATCGCCATCGATTTGATTGAGTTTAACTTCGTTTGAGTTCGATTCCGCCAGTGATCCACCAAACATTGCGAGAAAATATTTACTAACTGATGCGAGGAACATTTTATGCGCCATAACTTTGTATTTCTCATCCGAGGATATGAGGGTAATGTCGCAGAATTGCTGATTCTCAAAAAACACTTGAAGCTTTTCATTATGCTCAATAAAATGTTCATTGCTGCACAATGTCTCGGTTTTTTCTACAGCCTTCATATATTTTGGTTTATCCATTCTTAATCTGAAAAAAAAACAAAACACGGTTAAGTTTGTCGCTCCTTACGTGTCAGAAATCAGAAATCAACTAACAGAAATCAACTAATATCTCTGGTGGAATCTCTTTTGTCTCACCACCAGAAATCAACTAATAGAGATATTCAACTTTTCAGCCAAAAATACCATGACCTACCGCAAGACACGCATACTTTTTTATTTGGCAGATTTATTCTACGCATACTTTCTCAAGTATTGTCGTTTTCAGCTGATCGTTACCCGGAATAATGTCAAATACATTTCCAGTGTGGATAATTTGCCCACGATCTGGAATCATTCCAGTACAGTAACATGGGGTTGGTCAGGTCGATGATTGTATTCGCTCAATCACCCATGTGCGCTTGACTCTAGCTTACGCTCGCTCATGTGCATTATAGTTGACCTTTAACATGCGAAAAAGTTGACAATTAAAGCAAAGTTTTAGAAGAGTCTTTAGAATGAATCTTGCAAAACTAAAACGCTTCAATTAATGACTTCGGTTCCGACACCATTATTTCGAATTAATTAAGAAAATGATCGATAAATCTGTGGCAATAACCCGTAACAGCACAAGTCGACTCATGCTCAAATTGCATTAATGATGCCATTCTTTTGCTTTGTAGTGCGAAGCATGGATAATTGCACTTCTTTTAATATTTCAACGGAAAAATAATTCAATTCAAATGCCAATGATCGGCGCATTCTAATTGTACTTCCATTTACATGAATGTACCTTCTGGACACAAGCAGCTTTGGCAGAAATAAGAGAGCAAGGATTAAATTGATTCAAAATAATCCTGTAAATAGATTTACATGTATTATTTATATAGCATTACATTTTTATTCACCCAAGTATTATATGTGCTCTTAAAAATATGAGTTAACTTTTGAACACCCTCCGAACAATAGTACATGAGATTAGGCAAATCCACGAATCTGTTGACAATTTCCCACAAAATCCACGAATCTGCCGCCATTATCCCACAAAATCCACGAATCGGCCGCCATATTATGGTGAATCCATGGTTTTTGTAAGAGTATATGTGATATACAAGGGAGTTCCACTACTTTCACATTTCTCTCCGGTGTGGACTAGGGGAAATTCTCGCCGAAGTTGGATATCTCCTTGCTCTCTTATTTCTGAGCTTTGGTAAGCTCCATCTCATTTTCGTGGCGAGACATGAATATTTGAAATAACGCTCAAATAACGAGCACTTTTTGAAATCAACGCTCCAGTTCACCGTATTACTGACCGAGGGGAAGACTTTCAGCTGTTCGAACTTCGAAACACCCGTCACGTATTCACAGAAGCAGTTAACTCATTAATTTCTGCACAGAAGCTGCAGCAACAAATGTGTTGAAAGGATTAACCAATTATAGTTCGCAAATAAAGAAGTATGCGTTGCTTGCTTGGATTTTTCGCTGGAAAATTGAATTTCTCTTTAGTTGATTTCTATTCCCCAAGTACTCTAGATGCGTTTTGTTTCTTTCAGATTAACAATGGATAAAGCAGCAAGTGGGGAAGATTTGCGAAAATCTGAACAATTGTGGAGCAATGAACATTTTTTAGAGCATAATGAAAAGCTTCAAGTGTTTTTTGAGAACCAGCAATTCTGCGACATTACCCTCATATCCTCGGATGAGAAATACAAAGTTATGGCGCATAAAATGTTCCTCGCATCAGTTAGTAAATATTTTCTCGCAATGTTTGGTGGATCACTGGCGGAATCGAACTCAAACGAAGTTAAACTATCTCAAATCGATGGCGAATCATTGAAATTGATACTGAATTTCATTTACAAGGGAATAATTGAGGTGTCAGCTAAGACAGTCGAATCTGTACTTATGGCATCAAGAATTCTGGGGCTAAGTGCATCGGAGAAACTGTTTTGTATTTACATAAAGAAGAATATAGATGTATCAAATTGTCTAGGCATTGCGGACCTAGCCCAGCGGCACAATTTCAGTGAACTTCACGAGGCCGCAACGTTATTTGCGTGTGAAAATTTCCCCGTCTTAAGACATACAGATGAATTTAAATTACTGAGCATTGATCAGCTATATGGATTGATAGCAAGGGATGGTATACGGGCCACATCCGAATATGATGTATTTGAGAGTATTGTGGAATGGATCAATCATGCGAAGGACGATCGTACGCAATTCATGGAAAAATTGCTCACTTATCTGCGATTTCCATTGTTATCGCCTAGTTTCATTGGCAAAATCATTCAGAAAACTGGCGAATCACTTGAGACGTTGCGTATTGTAAACAAAGCATTTACATGGCATACTGCTCCAGGTTGGCGTTCAACAATTTTCCCACGTGAACAATGCAAAATAAGGAATTTCAAAGACGTCATCGTTGCGATCAGTGGTTGCGGAAATTCCGAGACTGATCTAAGGGTCGGTCTATATTATTCTGGTCTAAAAGAATGGATCTACACAAAGTGGCCAGCATTACCATATTCGAGAAATGATTTGAAATTCGCAATTCTAGGCAATAAACTATTAATAGCTGGCGGCGCTAAAAAGGACAACCAGTTTTCAAAACGTGTAGATTGCTTGAACTTGGAAACTCTTAAATGGACAGAGTTTCCGGACTTATTTTTATCCTATTTTTGCGTGGATGCCATGATTACATCAAATGATGTGGTGTACGTTATGAATCATTCCCAGATCTACGAAATAGCAGAGCCCTTCAACAGATGGATACCATTTGAGTTTCAATCACCATATATGGGCACAGGATTGCGATTTTGCTCAGATTTTACTCCGCATATTTTGGCTGTATACAATGATTTGATTTATTACCCTCATAGAAAAGCGAATTATTATTATGCCTATAGTACTGTCGATGTTTCCCATGTGAGAAAAATTAGTAGAGTACGCAAGTCTGCTATTATTGGTGTCCACATAATTAAAAATTTAGGATGTGACTACTTAATCGAAATCATGAACAAATCAGCGGTTGCTTATGACTTGATAACTAATACAAAAATTTTTGAAAATGATATTTCGATTGATGTGTCATGTTCGAGGACGGCACTGCATGGCAAAAATGTCATATTATATGGAGCGAATCGAATTTATGAGTATAATGTGTTTACGAATCAAATGAATGCTTTACCAAATTTACTTAATGACATGGAAAGCATCGATGTACTACTTTCTGATTGTAATAGCGGAATGAAAGTGGACCAATAAAGCCTTTTCATCTTACTATATGGAGCTTTTTTTTTTGTTGTCTTCATTTCAATTCTCTTATTAAAATAGCAAGTTCAGTCAAGAAAGGTTACATTTTGCACTGGCAGTTAGTTGCAAACCTACCGGATGATGGGCTGACTGAAGCAAGAACCGGCACTACTTAAAGATCCCGAAAAATAACGGGACTACCTTGCCGGTAATGACAAAAACAACGATCGATTCGACTATGCAACATTTTTGCTGTGCATTGTTGATGAAAAAGATAGTCAACCACTTAACAAAAAGGCAAGTTTATTTGAATACCATCAAAGTCGATTTGAAAGTACCTTATTTCTATGCAGTACGTGTTGTATTATAAGGAAATCTTATCACAGGCTGTAAGCTTCACTGATACATATTTAATCTAGGTAGTACAACGTTTTCTTAAACTTAAATAAAGTAATGTCCTAAAAAATACAAGCAATATTAAGAGGTATCCAAATTGATGTATAATTGACACCTTGTCGATCTGCAGGAATCTCAGTAAAACTTTTGGATCACCAAAATGACAATAGATGTCCTTGCATTCCAAGTCGTCGCGATTAAATCCGAAAATTGACAGCACAAGTGAGACCACACCGACCCGTATGTATGAGAACTTCATGAATATATTCATAAATGTTGGAATTTCATTTGCGAAATCAAAGCCATAGATTGCCAGTCCCATGAACGGCGCTATCAACATAGGCCCGACAGCAGAACCATTCTGGAAATAAGAAATAAGACAGTGATGATCTGTAGATTCAATTGACAACTGTATTGTACTTACGGTTATGCTAAAGGTAGCACCGATCGCTAGACCCATACCTTCCGCCACAAGTGATGTGACTATGCCAACTAAGGCGAAGAGACAAAATCTCCACATCTGTGGCGGCATGCCAGCCATCCAATAAGTTATCGAGAGAAAAACAATATTAAGGATTATCTGCAAAATAGAAAACATTCATATTTCATTTTACCATACATTTAAGCAACCATATCTAACTTACTTGTATTGGAATGCGTGAGAGGGTAAGGGCCACATAATAGGGCGGCAGTGTATACCACCTGTTGAATGTCTCCTTTTTGACCATCTTTACTTCGCTCGGAACTAGCACAGAAGAAAATGTGTGTATTATTTCCACCGCATACAAATGCAGATAACAGCAATGACTTACAACTAAGAATAGGCACCATCACTTGTGTGTAGACAATCGTAAGTATAGCCCCAATGCAGAACTTTAAATGATCAAACATTCGTTCACCTTCGTTGGCTGATTTATAAAATATTAACCCTAATGATACGAGTGGAAGAGTAGAACAAAACAAGTTGCATATTTATTTGTTAAATGTGACTTACCGAAGCAGAGTCCACACATCACATGATGGACAATCTGTATGAGGAGCGCAATGCGTGCTCTTAGGATTTTCAACATCATCACATTGAGTAAAACATAAAACTGCCGAAAAGATGATGTTTTCTCTCTGTCGGATGTGATTTTCTTTGAGAATGCCTTCATTTTTTCGACAAAAGCATAAGCACCGTCTTTGTTAAAGGCACAGCATGGCAGTCTTCTCCGCTTCGACTTTTCATCGATAAACATTGTCGTGACTGCATTTCGGAATACCATTTCGGTGTTTTCAGTTTTTTCACATGTCGCCGATGGCGCAGACGATGCAGAATACATCAGCTTGCCATTCTGTGTGACCTCGGCCAGTGTCGGTATGAGACTACCCTCATCCGAGTCGCAAAGCTCTATAACTATTCAGCAAATGTTAGGGCGACCTTATGATTTACATAAATACACAATTCAACTTACTGTAATCTGATGGACTATAGTACATTGGGCAACTTAGATTTATGTGGCTTAAGAATGGCAGTATCGCCGATGGACTTCCCTGGTAGACGCATTGCCCCTTAGCGAGGACAAATATATTATCGAAGTAATTGAAAACTGTCGCCGATGGCTGATGTATGGTGCAGACAATTGTTCGTCCCTGGCTTGCCAAACGTCGTAACAATCGAATGCATTGTGCCGCTGTGACTTCGTCTAGTCCACTTGTTGGTTCGTCCAAAAAGAATATATTCGGATTGGCAACCAATTCTAAGGCAATAGACAGTCGTTTTCGTTCACCGCCACTCAAATTGTTCGATGTTACATTGCGCCGATGATTTAAGTGCAGATTGTCTAAAATCTCATTTATCAACTCACGCTGGCACTGGCGATTCCTTAACTTTAGATCACATGCTAGATTCATGAGCTCTTCCACGGTAAGTAAAAGTTGATGGTTGTCATCTTGCGTGATGTAACAAGAGTCCTTACGATTGATTTTTATATGTCCACTTACTCCAGAGGTGCTATTAAATAAAAAAAAAACAAATGTTTTCTTACTTCTTTCAAAAGCTAAAGGGAATGCAACAGACAACGTTTTTTTTCACTTTTGCAAGGTCGATGGACTCATGTTGATTGAGATCCGAAAAGCAGATCCATCAACAATTTAACAGTGATGTGCTTGGAAATTACATTAAATTGCACTTCCATGTGAATCAAAAGCAATTTTCACATCAAATCCATTCAATGTCGGACTAGACTTCAATTTACCTAAATCCAGATATCGCATTTAGCAGGCTGCTCTTTCCAGCGCCGGATGGTCCCATAATGGCTGAGAGTTCTCCATTTCGAAAAGCCCCGCTCACTCCCCGCAAGATGTTACGTGTTCCAGTGACTTTCACTAAAACGAAAATTGAAAATTGTAAAAATGTTATCCTGTTGACTACTGTCTTTTCAACGACATTGATTAATCTTAAAATAAATGTACACACATGTAATAACAATGCAAAAACAAACCAAAACTGATGTGAGGTAAATGGGAAATGAGAAGAAAAATATAAACAAAACATTGCACTGATCCGGATTCGATGGAAAAGTAAACCGGCACTGGGACGTTATTGTTTGGCGAATAGATTGCGAACGATGAACCCTAGATTATTGCTCAGCTGAATTTTTGTTGAATACACAACGGATAATTGCTGAAATTGTTTATGACGTATCCCGTCAGTTTAGTTGGCAGATTTAACGATTCGCACGCACTTTGTGTATGATGCACACATTTTGGTTGTAACGCCACAATGAGTAATACCTCCCCCTGTCGCACATTCATCACGAATCACGATCATACACTCGTCGAGTCGTTTCAAAATGTTATCTCAAATCTCCAGCACATCTGTTGAAATGGCTTCTGCTTACATTTTCATGAGCTCCTGCATCGCATGAAGTGGGTGTGATTGCCTGCGTCTATCTGATGAAGATTCGTTTCGGCCTAATAACTTATTTTTGCCATGAAATGCATTTTGTGTGTGGGTGGCATTCTCTTAAGATGAATTCTGTATGCCGTGAGTGATGTCGTCATCTTGAAATTCAGGTAGTAATTTCCGTGTGTATGCAACGCAACAATACCGCGAGTTCAATGAACGTCCTGAGGTGCGGAAATAAGAAAGCAATTGTCTCAATTCTGCTGAAATGTCGTGGTATATTTTTAGTAAACATTAGTTATATGCGGATAATCTCATAAACACCATCGTACAAGGACTATTTCAGCAGTAAATTGGAGTTAAGGAATTAATCTGTCAGAGAATGACTGTTTTGCATTCTCACTAGGAGTGCACGAAATAAATAACAAAAAAAGGACTGAAAGCAATTAAAAAAGGTTCACATGGTGTAATTCATATTCATATCGTAGATCTGTCTGCGAACTGCTTTACGTTCCGGTTTCATATATGTAGATTCTGGACATCGAAATTCGACAGACGTTCGGTCAACAACAACAGTACTTCATGCTACCCCTTGAATACAAATCATACTCCGGTCATACGCTTACTTAAAATACACATAAACGATTTATTTCCACCCCGTTGTACCCAAATTTTGTGTTTGGGTTAATCAAGAAAAACAAAAAAAAAAACCGCCAAAAATTTGAAATTCCAATTGAATCGCCTATTGACCCAACATACAATTCAAGGCACGATTCTTTTTATAGACCGTCCGACGCCACACTGATTAATCAAAATTCTAAGCATAGTTGGATGTCTATCAATCAATCGCAAGCCTGGACTTTGTTATGCGGCAGAACACGGATCAAGGCCAATGACGACAAGGTCTAGATTTGGTGTTTGGTGCGTTACATATACAGTATGTCCAGCTAAGCCTGTGTTGAGGCAGGTTAACAATACATTTATTCAATATTCCACTTCCCCATCGCCTCGTGCACATATACACCATAAGTACATTCAAACATCAACATTCGTATGCTTACCGTAATTTTTACGTTCGGTGATCGTATAGTAGACATCTTGAAATTCAACATCTTTCGATTGTTTTATGCACGTTGCTAGATCCATTGCGTTGTGTTGTGTTATTGTCGCCTAATAATAGATGGAGCTGAGTACGTGACACGCATCGAAGGTATGTCAAATTTATCACCGCTATTACGAATCGTCTGTAAGATGAACAAATAAAGAAAAAAAGTGTCAAAAATAAATATCAGTGTGTACTACATTGTTGTTTGGCTTCATTGCGAAAAGAATGTAATCAAAACATTAAGTTACTGTTGAGCAATCAAAAATAAGGTCAGAGTCCAAGCAAAGGTATGCCTGAGTTTGGTGATCATTTGGCGTGCTCAAATAAGGAAACAAGAAAATACACTAGTGGCCAGGTTGATAACCTCCTGTTTCTTTGAGTACAATTCGAAGAACGGACGGAGCAAGTAACTCGTTGAAGTCATTGAAAGGCCTGAGATATATCTAGTCTGACATAAGCATCGGGAAATTGAAGGTACCCGTGATCAGAGCTGTTTGCCATTCGAGTGACATTTGAGTTTGTTTTTATTACATTTCTTTTTTTTAGACTTGGAAGAAGGAATTTCTTCGTGTTCGTGCTGTGAGATAAATCAAACGCCTTTATAACTTAACTGAAATTATTGCTTTGATTTTTTCAATAGCAACTTTCCATTTTCTTGCAGTTCCTGTTTACAACATAGACGCACAACGTTTTGTTTACATGGGGTTCCAATTAGAAGCTGGAGTGTATTCAAAGTAAACAGCGTTAGACGAGTTAAGTAAGTATGCGGGCCTAATTTATGTGACAATTTCTGCATCTCTAAAGCAGCGCACGCAGATAAGTATTAAGTACCTCCCATGCAAGAGAATTAATTACACAAGGGAGCAATGTGTATTATAATTAATACTTGGAGGAATGTAAGCCATATGTATTGTATATCATTAATAATATTAAGTATCAGTGCAGTGGCGGTGTGGACCAGACACGATAGTAACGCCTTATTACTGTTTATTGTTTATAGGCTTGGATAGCACTTAACGGCACCGAACACGGGACCACAGACAGCACGGTTCAATGTTATGATTTATCAATTAAATGTAAGTAATTATTAAAGAGTAATGCCGTAGTCCTTGATTACCAGCAAATCATGAATAATTACATAAAAGCAAAGGGAAGGAATTGAACAATAAACATGACCAGGTAATCGATGACAATGTAGGTAGGTGTGTCCATTCTTACGTTGGAGAACCCTTTTTTCAAGGAATCGGCCATAATGCTACTTCATATCAATGTTGGAAATACCACCGCTGGCTGATATTACAATTCTGATTGACAGTCAAGCGATCATTAAAGCAATTTCAAAGCTGGTCGCATGCTGCCGCGAAGAGCTTAAGGTTCTCAGCACGCAGCACTCGATTACTCAAAGCTGGGTCCCTGATCAGAGGGACATAGCCGGCAAAAAAACAGCGGATGAACATGCCAGGAAAGTGATTGAAACTGACCCATTTCACATATTGCTGAAGTGAAGCAAAAAGTGGATGACAAGATCAGAGATCTGGCAAATGGCAGGTGGAACTCTCTAACCACCTTGGACACCACTTGGGTGATATGATCCAAGTTCAATAGTGCAAAGACCGACAAACTCGTACAAAGCGAAAAAAGTAGCTACGGTTATAACGCTAATTGACCATAATCATCTGAAGCAACATGAAAAAAAATGAGACTTAACCATGATTTCATAATAGGCCTCACTATCTCTGTCACTGCCTCAGTCTCTATTCGTTGAGGCACAGAACACTTCGTCCGGAACCTGCAGGAACTAGCTAAAATCCACTTAACATATATTTTCAGGTTTATTAGAATTTCAGGATGGCTAGACAAAGTGCAGACATGATGGGTACGACGAAGGTGTGAAGAGTGTGTGACATTTTCTCCCTTTGGGCATCAGGACCTAAGTTAGACGTGGCTTGCTCGTCTACCCACTGACCTATCCTAACCTTCATTAATGTACAACTCCACCTCCCACGGCGGTATAAAACCGTAGGTCCTTCCGGCCTCCACTCATGATGGAACAACATCACGCTCAACACCAGCGGTTGGCAAAGATGCAAAAGGGTGTTATTGTTTTTCGAGGCGGATATCATTAAATTCTCAGCACAGTTCTCTGTTGTTTTAAGGTTAGGGTGGTTAGACAATTCATCATGAATAGACTCATACCCGAGCAATGTTCAAATTTATTTTCAAAAACAACATCGTTCAGTTCGTGAAACTCAAACTAAAGCCATTGTCCAAAACACCCTATCTTCAGAAAAGTCACTGTGTCTTAAAAAAATGATGATGTCCAAATCGTGGGCGGTACGGAGACGCGATTACAACTCTCGGACTTGAAAGCCAATACTGGACACGTTACAGCCTGATATACTGCGAAGAGTATGTGGAAATTGCACCAACAGATTGCGGGTCACATGCCCGAAATCGTAATCAAACATCATCATCATCTTCTAATTCACCACTACATGTACGCACGAGAGATCTCAAGCCACTCGATCCTCCGCCATTGAATCGAACTCATACGGAGCCCAAGCGCAACCAGGCGAGTTTTTGGACTTGGTCAAACCACCTCGTCCTGGTTCTGCCAAGCGGTCGCCAACCTGATGGAATCGCATTCAAGGCACGCCTCGGAAGTCGTGGTGATTAGGACATTCGTGCCACGTGACCAAACCATCGAGGCCTTTCCGTTCGAAGAAGCTGCTCTACATTGAACTCCTCGTGTACTGCCATGTTGCTCACCCTATCCCGCTAAGTAACTCCCACAACAGCCCACAAATCAGACCTCATTTCGGCAGCTTGTATTCGCGATCTTCCCAAATCATTACCCAAATTTCATGACCATAGGTGAGAGTTGGAACAAATACTGAATTGTAAACAGCTAACTTGGCCTTGGCACCAAGCTCGACCTTCCTGATTACAGATTTTCCAAATATAATTTCCGGCAAATAAATTTCATGAATATTTAAATCATTTTTCTGCGCTATATACAGTTTTAAAGTTCTCCGCTTCAACAAATAAAGCACACGTTAAGAAAAACGTTAACTGTTCGCATCTGAAAGTGAAACAGAGATGAAATTGATCACAAAACCCAAGCAAATTACGACACCAGTGAACATTATTCTCAAGATGATAAATGAATCTCTTCTCGAGCCGACATCGGCATCTACACATTTTGCATTCACGCATCCAGGTATTACCCAACACCAAATGACGAAAATTCTGATGGTATCATCTCAGATGTACCAGAGGCAAGTCAGGTTTGCCTCACATCAAGTAGCAGACAAGTGAAAATTGTTAGTTTAAGCTGAATTAGCATATTTTCTGTTGCGATTCTGATGTCAGACGTTCTTTGGCAAATGGATGACCTTGTCTAGACACGGTTGATCACTAGCTTAATGCGATGCCTTAATCACCGGCACAGTCAACACACTTGTCATGAGTTTTGGTTTCTTTCGAGTCTCTATAGGGAAGTCAAAAACGAACAGGTGACCTTGACTTGGTAGTCATTAAAGACGTTATCTGTATCGCCAAACATTTTCGCATACTTATTCTAGAACAAGAAATTTATTATGTGTGATGCTTTCATTCAAAGAGCGAAGCTAAGAACGAACTTGCGGAAGTGGGAGTAGGTGATAAACGTAATGTAAACATAGACTGTTAATTAATTGAACGTCACAAAGTAATTAAAGGTTTAATCGGGGTTACGCGATAATGACAACCTACCGAGCAGTTCAAGACACTGATTAATGTGCACACAACTTGACCATAATCATAATTCATTAACCTTTGATAATTCGATAAACCTTTAAGAAAATGTAAAGGCTTATTTTTTTTGTTGGTATTCAAATCACACAGCTGCCGCATCAGAAGACGGTTTTTAGTTAATATTCAATTTAAACACGTCTTTCTTTTACATGATATCCTTCCGATTGATTGACTTTCTTTTTAAATATAACAGCCATCAGAAATCACCACCATTGTTGACAGTCAGGCTGCACTGAAAGGCTGTTATGAACTGCTGCGACTCACTAAGGTCCATCAGTCACCATAAGGTCGAACTCTGCTGGGTCCCGGGCCACAGCTCAATAGCAGGGAACGAGATAGCAGAAGAACTAGCCAGAGAAGGGTCTGAAATGGACATTAGCGAAGCGGACACATCACTGCGAGGCCTATAAGCGACATAATACAAAAAGAAGCCAACTCGTCCTGGCTCGCAAAAAATGACTATAACACGAGAAGATCAATGTGGCCAGAGCTGAACAACGGCAAAACAAAGAAGCTTCTGGTGTTAGACCGTAGATCGATCCGTGAACTCCTCGGAGTGATCACAAGGCATTGATCCAGAAAAGGAACCAGCGTTCTCTTCTGGAGCTGCGGCGACGAGGAAGAGACCGAGTCGATGCAACATCTCCTGTGTCACTGCCCAACTCTCCGGAATCGGCGCCTAGCCTCGCTGCGCCAAAGATTCTTCACAGAGACTGCGGACTTATCGGATTTCTTACGATTCGTAAAGAGCACGACAGGATAGGATAATAGAATATGTACCCCACAAATGAAGAGCCCTAAGGCCTCCGAATGAAAGTGATGTTCAACCATGCCCTTCCAAAACCTAAAGTTTTAAACATAAAGGGTCATCCTCGATGACAATCTGACTTTGACAGTTGATAGCAGCCATATTATTGAAGCTACATCTGTGAATCTCATGGTTGTCATTTATTCAGTCTGTTTTGCGAGATTATCATGGACGGACAAAGCGTTCAACAACACGTGCCAATAAGGGCGTTCTGTTCGAGCAACGCTTCGCTCTAATTTTCATCGAAAAATCATCTTCAGCGGGGCCTATTTTTGAATGATGGATGTCGAAGTGAGACGAAATCAATCCAAATGGGATTCAAGAGTGTCCAGCTACATCCCGAAAAAGCCAATGCTTGGTGTGGCGGCGTCATCGTCAAGAAATCTTCAAGAATGACGTTGCTCAGGCCATCGCCGTTAACGGCGAACGCTATAGGTCGATGATTACCAACTTCCTTTGGCCTGAACTGGATGATATGAACACAAACGACATCTGGTTTCAACAGGACGGCATAAGGCGAACACAGCTCAAGCCACATTGAAAATTCTGCACGAGCGATTCGAAGACATGGTCATCTCAGGTGGAGGTGATGTGACACACGTACACAATACGCTTTTTCTTGTGGCGTTTTCTGAAGTCGCAAGTCTATGCGAATGAGCCACAAACCACAGCGTCCCAACATAACCGCTGGTCGGTCGATCTAATTCAGCCTGATTTTCATGAACACTTCGGATGCCTGCTACTCAGAGAAGTCGTGGCGGACATTTCAACGATGTTTTATTTCATACATAATGACATCGATAATTGATAGACCTTTCAAATGAATAAAGGCGCTTAATGAAACACTTTTTATAACCAACCTTTACTCCAATCTCCATTTTAAGAACAAAAATAATAGAATTTAAACAAACCGACCGTAGTTAGACTTGGTTTTGAAGCTCTCATTCCGTCTGTGACTCCCATTTGTGTTAGGCTACACATTGCTGATAAGATAAGCCATTTGGCGTGATGATTCATTTCCAATGCACTTTTATTTTCCGCTGGTGAATCGACAGCCGTCACAAAGAACTGAAGACGGAAAAATGCAATTTCCCCGGCATTTGCCTTGCATATGAATTATCTGCAACAACCGCAGATGCAAAAATCCAATAAGCTGTGACTTGTTCACCATCGGCGGTGATCAGTTTTGTGAAATGCTGGAGGCATTTCAAACACACTAATTAATTGTGATTAAATCAGTTACGGATACAACAACGACTACCACCATCGACAGCTCATCGATGGGAATGATTCATAGAGCAAAGATAATTGAAATGCTCAAGAGAGCATTGTTGGCGGTGCCTTATCGACACAGAATCCCTAATGCCACGGTTCCACATGTATGTCATTTCAATTGCTAACATTTAGCGGCGATCATTAGCATAAAACGTCTATACATATTGACGCTCAGATTAAACATTTTATTTTGAATTCGCCTTTGTTTCGTGATCAAAGAGTCTCGAAAAAAAAACGTGTGCAAATTTGAAGTAAACTCTTATGGATTCTGCTTCAACTTCACTATTCTTGAGTGGACATCCATATTTCGGTATTGTATTAGATGGGGATGACACGACGGCACCGGCACCGGCTCCGGAAGGTCGTAAGTTCACTCGACCGTTGCCGGTGATGGCATCTTAAGACGATGCCGCCGCTGGAAGGCATTGGTAATGAGAGTATTGCTTTGCGATTATGAAACTCATTTACACCCGGCTGAGTTTGGCGAGGAAGTTAATTAGACCGTATGAAAATGATTTAATTGGCAAATTAAATGTTTAATCGTTGATCCACAACCACCCCAACGGGTGGGAGACGTTCGTTTCTCTCTTGTGTGACATGCACACGCATTGTGACACTTCGTTAAGTCTTGAATTTCCTGAGAACTGGCGTTGTAGGCCGTAGACGTTCACATTGAGGTTCGATCTGGTAGAAGAAGTCTGTTTTTCCATTCATTTACTAAATATCCTACAGTCGTGATGACAAACAATTTCGAGTACACACATATTGATTGGTTTCATTTACGCACTTGATTAGACCTTAAGGTCGGCCCTAGTGCGGAAAGGAAGCGCATAAATCAATAAAGCACTCGTCGATGAATAGGAATGGAAAATAGAATAAAAATCAGTGATGAACTGCCGGCAACTACGGCTGTACTGGCTATACATTCATTTTGAAATATAAATATGCATAACAGGCTAGATCGGAGGAAATGTTGAGGCAGTTAGTTAACACCAGCTGACCGCCTTCAATTGTTTGCAATGATAATGTACACTTTTTATTCATCATCCTCGTTGACCTGCAGACATAACACTTTGTTATAGCTTTGCAGACGTGTGGTTTTTGCTTTTGCTGTTGCAATGTGTGACTCAAAGCGAAATGCGTAAGCTAACAAAATAGGTATCTAAGCGCACTCCACACGTAATCTCACTTGTTTAGTTTATCACAAATGTCTCGACGAACACAATTTGCACATCTACGTGATGCACATTGCATTGAGTGACTGTATCACGTTCACTTCTCTCCCATTCTGTTACGATATGGGGATGGGGATTTAAAAAGATATGTATGAACTTGTAGGCTAAGCATTCTAAAATTTAACAACCGCACGTATTTTTACCCATTATTCTTCACAACAATTAAGATATTCTCACGCAAATAATTACCGCTAAGATGAAGACAATAAACACAACTGTGCTGTAAGACAATATCCCATGTGTATGTACAAAAGAAACAATATCACCGTCAAATAAAGAACTTCACTAGTTGAACATGCTCAGCTCGCTTTTGTTGTGGCCGCATTACCGAAACAGACTGAAACCGCCAAAGAATGACTTCCCAGAAGTTCTGGTCAAGCGCTTAGTTTCTATGAAAGAAACAAAACCATGCTCTGCGGTCGTTGCTGTGATGATTGTTTAATTTTGTTTTGTTATTCTCATTTTATGGCTTTTATCCGTGATGGACGTGAACTTTGATATTTGTTTATCAAATTTGTAGAATATACATATATACTTATAATGAGCGATAATAAAATGCGATGAAATAAATAATAATAAACATTGAATTAGACCGCTGTCGCCGCACAGTGGATATAATAAAGAGAAAAACTATGCAATCACCGATAAAACAGCCGTCACTGCAGGTCGCGTTTAATCACAATCACACTTTAAGGGAACCGTTGCACCCTATGCGCTCGTTAGTTGTTACAAGCGAATCAATCGATTAGAATCAATATCTCACATCATGTGGATGTCCTCATGTAAGAAACATCTATCGGACGTGGTTGGATTGGCAAAGCGTCAAACGCGAATTAATTCAATTAACACAAAACAAACGAACATGATGTGGAATTTCGTATTGCTGATGATGATATCGAAGGAAGAAGATACACACAAAAAAAAAACTGTTCATTGTCACTTCACGGCTACACTACATCTGCAGTACATGACGCCCGCCGCCTGATCAGTGTGCGAGTTAAACTCATACTGTCGGTGAATTGGACAGTGTACACAGTTGTTGTTGTCTCACAAATATCATATACATATGTATATATGTATGTAGTTGACTAATAGGTGCGCCGTGCTCCATTCTCTCGGAAATGGCCCGAACAAACATTGGGGGGATACAATAATAATAATTGCGAGCCGGGCGACCGCAGGAAAGCAGCGATAGTTCTATTGGGGGAAGTGAGAGTGGGTCTTTCGTAAAAACGCCGTCTCGCGGTTGCGACGGAGGTGGCTGCATTTCGAGAATCTGATGCCACGGTTGAGAATAGTGTTGCCGATGTCAACACAAGATGGCTGGACTTTTGAAATGTACCTACTTCGAGATGGGGCTGTGAGGGTGCTGCTCAAATCATGTTCGCATCTTGACGAGAGACAGCTACTTGTCTGAGCATTTGTCAGAGACTCGAGCGAGGTGAAGCTGGTCGTATCGCAGCATTGGAGTCGACGGCCCTTTCCTCTACAGCCACGATGACCATAGGGCAATAGTGTATACAGCCAGACCTTTAACTAAATCAAATCTTCGGAATCAAACAGATTCTGAAAGATGAAGGGGTTTTTAAATCGTTAATGGTTATTCGCTAGCATATCGAAGAGTAAGCGTATCGAGTACGTCTTATCCGAAAAAGATTTAAATGTCAAGAAACAACCTTTCGTTCGGTTCAGATGCCCCTAACAAATTTGCTGCCTGTCCAAACGTTGTTACTTAGAAGCACACGCCATTCATTCATGTACCGGTTTGCAAACCGGTAGGCCAACCAACTCCGCAACACTTTTTGATAAAGATCGTACATAAAAATGCATGCAGCATGCCTGTATGACTGTTACGTTTTTTGTTGTTTTTTTTTTTCGCCACACTAATATCGATTTCTTCGCCACTCAGTAGTCAGTACATACAATTGACATAAACGCAACCACAAAATGCAATAAAAACAAAGGAAAAGAAAAGAGATGAAGAGAGAGAGAAGAGAGAAAGAAACCGAAACAGTATTCCGGTTTTGATAATTCAATCCATTCGCGGAAGACGACTACACAAGAAATCTCAACAGTCAACACAGCAAGGAGAGAATTAATCTTCAAATGAAATAAACTAGTTTTCAGCTTCTGCTGCGAGACGGCAAGAATTAGATCGAAAGTGATTCTTACTGCCTTAGTGGGGCTAGACAACTGACAAGTCATCGTCTGCTGCTGGACTCGATGTTTATGTTGTTCTTTGCGTCTTTGTTGATCTGTGATGCGGATGCGGTGAATGTAAACGTTCGGTTAAAATGAACGCTGTTTGTTGAGTTCATGCTGTTGACTATAAGTGGTTAGAGAAACCATTTCGAACAAGTGAACAGAGACGACTTATGTCAAACATTTATGTGACAAGGGGCAATTAGCTTGACCCGTAAAGGAGGTATGCAACAATCGCCATATAAGCGCAACTGTAGGTTTAGGGAGATATGCAATACAAGCCCTACTGTAGGTAAATTTCGAAGGAATGATGAGTAGACGTTTGTTTTAGAGTGACATTGATGGAATGCGTTACTTTCCATCTACTGATCCCTCAAGCCACTGTCATCTTTGTGCGTCCTTCGAAAACATAGCCAAGTCAGTTTGTCGTGGACATGCTCTGCTCTGAATGAGTTCAATAATGTATCCAATGTGCGTGTTCATCCCTCAATACATCAAGCAATCCAGTTCCATCGATTAGTCTATGACGAGTTCCGTTTTTCATGCGTAATTTCATTTTAATTGGATTGCCGCTAAAGCATAAAAACGTCAAAACATTTAAACCATGGTCCAATAAACTCGAGGTTCAATTAATTAAAACACCGTCCACCGTCTCCACCGTCCAGCTAGAACGTGAATATGCAACTTTCGATTTCACAATTCATCGTGTGAATTCGATACGAATTGTCGGACGGTCAAATCGGGTTTCCTCACGGTTTTCAACCTCGGTCCAAAACTACTGCCTGCCTAGATCAAGTCTTCAGCTTCACCAGTTTGATGTGGCAACCGGCAACCAGATGCCTGGCACTGATCCAATGGATACAGTTTGCACACTTTCCCGGCCGTCTTTGCAACCGTTGCTGCTGTGCAAGTAAAAGTTGCGCAATATTTCCGTCTTTTTTTTTCGATTTTCCACTGCATTCGCCAGATATTACCCAATTGGCACAGCATTCAAAGTATCTGCACGAAAATTATTCAAGTATTCAAGTATTCGTTAGACAGAGACACATAAACGTTTTCCTCACCCAAGACGGATTGCGAGTGCGGGCTGGATTTAAGCTGGTTTAGGTGGAAATGAGTCGTTTAAATACAATTTACATATTTATGCTATCTTGCGAAAGAATTCATGAGCTGGGTTCTTAGGCAGATGCTAATTTGATGGATCCACAAGAATACGGTTTGTGGGCAGCTAGTATTTAGCTGGTTATGTTAAAGATGAGCGTAGTGATTTGTAGTAGTAAACAAAGTCCAAGGCTGTGAAGCGGTGATGAGTCAAATGGGAAGAGAATGTGTGTCTCGTGAATAGAAGTGAGACAAATGGGAGGTTAGCAAGCACATTCGATGAGTCTGGAATTGAATTTTGATTTCTGAAATAAGCCGATGTAATACACAGGGAGACAACATTGCTTTTTTGTGTAGAAACCCAGAAGACATCGAGGCACTAGGACAGGGCTCAAAACTGCCTTAAAATGTTGATGTCGACAAAGGAATCTGGAGTGTATCCGATTCGATTGATACACGTAAGAGAACGTCAAATGTGTACAGAAGTCGTAGGTAGGACTAGTTCGGCCGCTGTGGCAGTTGGAAGATGAGCCATGAAAAGGCTAAGAAATGTAGATTTTTTTAGGTGAAAAATTCGATGTCGTCGGATCCACTCCAGTCTTTGGATTTCGATAATACACATCGAAACACATAACCACAGGTGCACACAGGTCGTAGGTACGCCTAGTTCGGCCGCTGTGGCAGTTGGAAGATGAGCCATGAAAAGGCTCCAAAATCCTTACTATACACTGTGGATTTTTTTAGGTGAAAAATTCGATGTCGTCGGTTGCACTCCAGTCTTTGGATTTCGATAATACACATCTAAACACATAACCACAGGTGCACACAGGTCGTAGGTACGCCTAGTTCGGCCGCTGTGGCAGTTGGAAGATGAGCCATGAAAAGGCTCCAAAATCCTTACTATACACTGTCAATTTTTTTAGGTGAAAAATTCGATGTCGTCGGTTGCACTCCAGTCTTTGGATTTCGATAATACACATCTAAACACATAACCACAGGTGTACACCGGTCGTGGGAACGCCTTGTTGGGCCGCTGTGTCAATTGGAAGATGAAGTAGAAAAAGATCGTAGTTGGCTGCCAGGCACACACATTCGTGAGCTAAAATATTCAAATTTCAAATATCCGTTGGCAGTTACAAGTTTTGAAAACAGATTACAGCCCAGGGTCTCTCGAAACTGTACCCCTGTGCAAAAAAGTAGTTGGCCCCGAAGTGGAAAAAAGCAAATATGTGATTACATATAGCCCATGAAACTAACAAGGTCAGCTTTTCCCAAGCATGCTTCATAGAGGCGTAGAGTGCTTGAGAAAGTTAGTTGGAAACTAGTGTACTCACGGCTGTGGTGGCCCATGTACTACGATTCATTATGAAAATGTTTTTCTAGCTTAGTGAGATAAATGTGTAACTATACTTTCAGAAATAGCAACAACTTACAAAAGTAAGTGGTGCCATAAACCACAAAAAAAAAACACAAAGTCCAATTGCCACATTATCAAGTGGATGGCAATTGTCCAGTGTTAAACATAAAATAATAAAAAAAAAACCGGTGCTATACTAAGGTTACAGAAATAAAGTTAACTGGTGCCATTCTCTCCTGGTGCTCCTCACAAAACCAGTCGGTGCGGAAAAGCAGGAATGAATGTGTACTGATTGGGCGTTAAACGAAGCCACACAAATGATGTAACCAAAAATCGTCATTGAAACACGAGCCAAGAGGCCACAATAAAAGTGTATTGTTCAAACTTCAGGCACATCTAGGTTTGCAATTAATTTCTACATGTTTTTTGAATTTATTTTTTTTTTTTTTTTTAATGGGCGCCTCAAGATAAAAGTTCAGGCATTTAATAAACATTATAATTCATCTCTTTTTTTTGAGGTTCTAGGAGTGCATATCATGCTATAAAAAATACATTTAGACACTTAATTGGCCATCAGGTTGGTTTAAACTTTTTAGTGTCCCCGAGTTAATTGTGAGTACTTGATTTAATTGATCAGCACACATTACATTTTACATAATTTATGAAGGTTCGGCATCATAGAAGATGGGAGTAAGTTAGTTAAGTATTTCAATGGCTCTTAAATCAACCTTCCATCCTTGGGGGATTTTTTTTTTTGCTGATTTAATTAGTAATAAACAAATCAGTTTCTACCCTGAGTTGTTAACATCGCATTGTACAACTTTTTTTTTAACTCAGGCGGTTGATTTATTACTAAGTAAAGTCCGGATGTCTACACGGCTTAATTTTAAATCAGTTTTAAATGAAATAAAAACTAAGGACAAGGCACAATGGCGCAGAAGCCTGGACAATCTCAAGAGCAGAAGAAGAAGTCCTTGGTCTTTTCGAGAGAAAAGTTCTGCGTTCCATCTTCGGTTCTGTTTGCGTTGATGGTTTTCGGAGAAGAAGATTCAACCATCAATTATACGGGCTGTACAGCGACATGAACGTTGTCAGGCTTCTACGGATTCAACGCCTAAGAGCGTTGCCCGACGAGTCTTCGATTCCGAACCAGTGGGACAACGCAATAGACGACGCCCACGGAACCAATGGCGCACACAAGTGGAGAAGGACCTCAACCAACTAGGCGCGCGAAATTGGAGGCAGCTGGGTAAGGATTGTGTCAGAAGTTCAAGTCCATCCCGGACTGTAGCGCCACTAGAAGAAGAATAAGAAGAAGAACTTCACAAACTACAGTGTATTCATAAAAAAGAAAATTCCAAGTCCTTTATCCTATCGGAAGATTTTATAATTTTTGCAAATGGCGTCATATTTGATATTTGTCAACTAGACAGCTGCAGTATACAAACATGCAATTTGGCGCTATACGCCGTGAGAGGATCAAAAATCATCTCAACAACGAAGAGGACATTTTTGTTGTGAAAATCATCATGAGCGACGAGGCGCATTTACACATAAGCAGTTACATCAATAAGCAAAACATTCGTTTCTGTGGCACTTTTGATGCACGAAGAGCCATTACATCCACTCAAAGCCACTGTGGAGGAGCGATTGGGCCGTATTTTTTAGAAGACGCCATTGGCAATACTGTCACTGTTACTGACAAACTCTACAGGGCCATAATAAACAACTTCTTACTGCCGTAATTGGATGCGAGGCTTGGTGAACATGTGGTTTCAACAAGACGGTGCAACCGCACAGACAGCACGGGCCACAATTGATATTGTGAAGGAAGCGTTTCCGGTTTTGCAGATTTGGCATGGCCAGCAAGATCGCCCGATTTAACCATCCGAGGACTTCTTTCTTTGCGGCTACTTGAAGTCGCGGATTTATGCCAACAAGACTCAGACTATTGCAGTCTTTAAAGTTTAAGGAGAATATTCGACAAGAACATGCTAACAGTTGTCACCGAAAAGTCATGGAAAATACGATGAAATGGGCACAAAAATTGTATCATTAAACACGGTCGAAACGGGATCAAAACAATATTCGGCTATCGGTCATAAAGAAACACTTGAATTTCGTTTCTATACACTCGCAGTGACAAATCGGGATATGGAAAAAGCAACTATTGCAAAATGACGGTACCTACCTCGTTTGAATCGAAACAAATCGAATCGTACACTCGTTCCAAATAAGCTTCCTGAAAGCGTACAAAACAGCGAATGTGTCGCTCAGATACTCTTTTTTTGTGTCCGCTTCAGATAAATGCCCTCAATTTCACACACTGCTCATATCACACGATAACACAACACTGTTTCACTGCAAACGCGGCAGAGTACAAATTGTAATTGAATTAGTGCAGAGCAACACAACGCACATGGGCTCACACTCAACTATGAATCGCCTGGAAAATGGGGGGGTGCTTCGACAGCGATCTTTGCATTTGCATTAACCCGGAATTACAAACTCTGCTGCTGTGCTGTGGCGCTGCGATCACTTGGAGTGCTTAATTCAGACTGACCCGTACAGTAGCTCAGCGGCGGACTGTGCCGTAGGTGTGCGATCTCCCTCCAAATGGGGAAAAAGCAAAAGTATAAAGCGAAAACAAACTAAAAACATGGGTAAACAAATGCTGTAGCCATGTGTATGCATGAATAGTGACTATGAGCGGTACGAGAGGATAGTTTTTTGAGCCACAACCGTGTGCATGTGCAAGAGTTCGTTTACTCCAGGAGTCACTGCTGCATTTTCTTGATGATGTTCTTGGCGTTGTTGAATGGGACGTTGCAGCTTCAAGGATGTTTTTTGTACTGATATCATATTCGAAGGCGTCTGAAATGAAAGCAGTTTCTTAAAGAACTCGTATAATTGTGCCCAAGCCACTAAGGTCGCGAGGGAATTGACAGAGATCGGTTTTACTTCTGAATAAGTTTGTTTTCCAAGACATTTGCCCTCCACAACATTGGTAACAGACAACTAGCTGCCATCGAGTTGTTTCTGCACCGAAATTAAATTGGTTTCAGCACGTCGCGGTACAGCTTCTTGTGAGAAACTAGTTTCAAAAATTCAGTCTGCTCAGTCAGCTTTCGATTTGAGGTTGAAAGTGAATGACTGACACCTACCTCGTTGTTTTTTTTTTTATAGGTATGGCTTTACAATTACGACTGCATTGCATGCGATTTAAGTCATCAAGTTCAAGGCCGTTGGTGTTTGCATCTGATTATAAAATTGACACTGCCAGCTCAGGTGATCTGAACAAATTATTATAATTCGACTTCGCGGACTAAACATACGTGAAAGTTTATTTTTCCCCTTGTTCTAAATGTTACTTATCCAACCGACGAATATCTGCGGGGAGGTTGTTTCACGTGCGGTTTGTTCAGGGCTTCATGGGTCAGTGAGTTCATTGGTAGAGTTGACAGTCTAGGAAGGCAAGCCTGACGGGTGGTATTTAAATTGTCACTTATTAAGTAACGTACTTCTGAACATTTATTATTCAAGCGTGGAGTGTGTGTGTTTGGTGATTTTTTGATGCATTATTTGTATTTTCTCTCGAAGGGGGTGTGTAGATGTGACACTAATAGTAAGTACAAGGGCAGGCAAGCTGTTCTACGGGTTTGGCGTCTGTTGTACACGGATCTAGATCGTAGTCTTCTGTTACAAGGCTTTCCCTAAACTGAATGCCATTAGTTTGTTATCAGCTTTAAAAATAACTGAAGGAAATCCCAAGTTTAACAGTTGTCCTTAAGAAAAAAAGCATCCAACCTTTGATAATGCACAATGATGCAGTACTGCTGATTCTGATCAATGTCAAGCATTTGCATTCAGATTAGACGCATTGTGAAAATGAAAACATCAACAGACCAGACAAAACAAGTCTCTGTTATCGTCCACGAGCGAATGTCATTCTATGTCATAATCAATCAATCACCTCACTGACCCTGCATCTGAATGCATCTGAATTCAAGTTCAGACAAATAAAATACGAATATTCCCACAGAACCAGAAAAAAACAATTTACTATTCCAAATTTCTAAGAGATAACACCATGCGCAGTGGCATTCGCAGTTGCCTCTACTATCGAGTAGTTCACGCAAGCATGCAAATGGATGGACTTTGAACTGTGTGCATGATTGCTAACAAGAGCAGTTTCAGTTCGGAGATATCTCCAAATGAATCAGCCATTCTAAGGGGTTGACACTATTATGAAAGCACACACAAGAAATGAACTCATAAAGCAATCTTGGGAAGCCTTTGTTTTCAGCGGAACTTCGGACTGTGAGTGTTCAAAGGTCACGGGAAACTTTACATTTTATATGACGCATTCATGAAGCTCGACAATCTATGTACTGGCAAGCATTTCACATGGCAATGGCATACATTACAATGTATGAAGCTGCTTACGGAAGTTGTCATAGTTTAAAGGCGATCGTGGCTGCCACGGTATGTGCGTCGACTCCTACGCACTTGAACCTCGACGTCTAGCTTCGAATCCCAGTAGGACAAAAATAATTTTCACGGTCCCACCTCTTTCGAGTTACTGACAATGCTCAAAGAGGCGGCATAAAACTGTAGGTCCCTTCAACTCGTGAGATAACAATAGCACGCAAAACACGAGTGGTTCTGAGAAGCTAGGTCCTGCCCCTGTAGCGCCACCCATATTTTTATTATTATTAAATCGAGCGCATTTATTATTTATACCATTTGAGACACACAAATGCGCCTGGTAAGCGTGTTAGTAAATAAATCAATAAAACCATTCAAGTTTGTTGCTAACAAATGTATCAACTGTCAAATTATTCAAATGGCTGCATTTTGTACCAGACTAATGTTTTACCCTGCCATCCACCCTGTAATCGTAATCACACACAAACACAGGCGCCCTCTAACAACGAATAGCTCAGTCTGCTCATCACACGTGTTCCCAACTGACAGTTCTCCGGACTTGTTTGTTATGATTCAGAAATGTGTGGTGTGCCTTCGGCGGTCGGCTTTTTAGTTTAGTTTCAAAGTGATTTGCGGGGAAAAAATCTCCCAATTAAGATGACTTCGCAAAAGTTAGAATATGACTCGACACTTGGTGGATCGGTGGTTCTGCCAAATCATGTGCAAACCTTCCGTCATGCCGCTGCAAATATCAACGAGATCAAGGGTCTTTTACACGAAATACGAAATCCATCCAGCACGAAGCTGGTCTTCCAGACACTGCCGAAGCATATGCGGCGTCGTGCGATGTCACATCATCCGAATCGACTGCCACGCAAATATCGTTCCATACACAACTCACAAATGGCCAAGGCTGGTAAGCCACCACAGGTGACGAAGCGGCCGTCCAGGAAGTACCGTCGCAAGCCGAGCAATTTACTCAAGGAATACATTCGAAGGCAGCGGAATCACAAATGGCTTGAAACACATATCTGGCATGCTAAGCGTTTTCACATGGTACCCAAGTGGGGTTACAAATTGCCATATGCATCGTGCGACAAGACATACCGTGCTTGTTATAGGGCCTCTGCGAAGCACTGCCTCCTGCAGGATATATCGTTTTTTGCATGCATCGAAATCCGCGCCACGCTGGTGACCATATCAGATGGATTCAGGACCGTAAGCAGTCCGAAATGTGGGCTGGGAGTTGGTGCCAAAACGTACACATCTGGTCGCAGAGAAGGGTCACTTGATCTATTCAAAATTGAACAGTATCCACTCCATGCCCTCGGCAGAGTGAGTTTCCTCTGGAGACCGGAAGAAACCGAGCCGGATGAGAAGAGGACTCTGTGGTTATTTATACATCCGTCCGCCTATGATGAGACAATGCAAGAGCTGGTCAAGGTCTTCCGCCTGGCAATCAGCAAAGCCGAAAAAGACACTGAAGAGAACGCCACAAAAGACACTCCCCAGTTGCAATTCATGACGAAGAGCTTTGCGTACAGACGAACGCCGCAATATCAGAACGATTCTGGGAGCGTAACACTCACCGAATTGAAGGATACTATGAGCAGATTTCGTTTGACGGGCCCTCTGTCTCAGGCTGTCCTCGTCCAGGCGTTGCGTGTCAAGGAATTTAACCATTCAGAGCCGGAGAACTGGTTCAAGCAAGCCATGGATGAGGGCACTAATCTAAAAGCTCATCTGGCTCAAGCAGACTTCTGGAAGAACTGTCGCGGAGTAAATTCGCCAGGGGAACTTCTCTCGAATATGGTTTTGGGTTTGAACGTGGAAGATCCTCGAATACATCGACCAGAGAAGCGCACAAAAGCTGTTCCTGGTCAGAGTGAGCCAAATCTTGATGTGCTCCTCGATATGGAACAGAATTTGCATCACAGTTCTTTCTGGAGTTTCGATTTGAGGAATACCGTGTGCCGCAGTATGATGTCCATGCATGAGTACTGTAGTCAGCGTGAGAAGAACTCCCTAGTCCCAGGTCAGCGCTGTGTCTTTGAAGGCAAAATGCAACCAGTGCCGCTGTTACTTATCCAGAGGCCAGGCTCACAGGATCACAAGTTCAAACGCTTGAGTTACAGCTGCGGTTGGGATGTCATTATTCCCTCTGGCTATGGCATGCCCGTCTGGCTGTCACTCATTATGTGGGGCGCAAAGCCGGGTGGTCTGCGAGAGTTAGAGTCGGTCAATAGGGAACTGGGAAGGGATCAGTTCTTACCCGACTCCGTGTCGGGACTAAAGGAATCCTCTGAACGACAGCTGGAACTGCGATTGAAATACTTCCGAAAGCCACCAAACAAGCGATGTAACTTCAACAAGCTTGCAATCAGCAGTCCATTCAAAGCACCATTCTCCCAGTTGGTGCGAGACTGGACATCGTCGGCAACAGACTATTTCATCCTGCGGGACCGAGATCTCTTGAAGCAACTTAATCTCGCTATCAACCAAAGGAAGCCACTGCCAACACTACCGCCATCGTGCCTTGTACAAATCAATTTGTGCATGAAAACCCGCGGCAATCCGGGGGATTTTGCAATCATCTGCTTGCCAACCACTGCCGATTTCAAAAGGAACCTAAAGCGAATCAAGTTCGAGAAGAACGATCCAATTCACACGGAACCACTGCGCAAGGACTCGCACGAAAATGAACGCAAGAAACTGCAGTCAGTCCATAAGAGACTCCTGAAACGGCTACGGAGACGTCGTGTGCGGGAGAAGAGACGCCAGCAGGTAAAGGTTTTCCAGTGCATTTCAATAAATTCGTCGTCATGTCGGAGTTTCTCTTTTAGGAAACAAGCGAGACGATGGTCAAGATTCAACCGGCAAACACTGCCGTTCTGGTCATGGAACAGTTTAAGAAAATGTGCGAACTATGGCTGCCTGAAATTGAATCCAAGGAGAGCCTCCGTAAGCAATGCACACGAGAGGTTTTCGGTTATGTCACCCGATGTGAGTTCAGTTATATTGAGGCGACAGTAGCTGCGGTTGGATACATCACTGTGCCAGGTCTGCAAGAACTGACTACAATCTGGAAGCGTTCGAAGGGCGCCGACAAGTTGCTCCTGGTGCGCGGTGCACAAAGTAGGCATTATCGTTTTGCTAGTTTTAAGGTTAATTGTGACGTCTAAGCTTTGAATACAAAAATTTGTCTCCTCTACAGTGTTCAATGGTTTTTATGTGATTCTCATTGGAGTGCGGTTCGTGTGTTCTTTAGATCGAGCAGTTGCATGAACTTCATGTGTTTCTAGAGCTCTTCAAAACGTGACAACAGGATTGCTTCTAGTGCACCGTGTGTCTTCCTTCTGAGAGTCAAAAAGAAAAAGCTTCCGAACTCCTGAATTTGTTTAATTTATTAATTTGATAATTTAGCATAATTCAAAGTGTTTCAAAATTCTAATCAGATTGCGTTTACTCAAGGAAATGTAACTGAATTGTGAAAAATGAACGAAAAAATGCGGGTTTCTGTCAAAAAATCCAATTGAGTCACCACGTGTGAGTGGCGGCTGCCATTTGAAGATGCATGCAGTAGTGTTTTTTTAGGACGTTCCTTTGTCATACTATTTTGTTAGTTGAGCAAACACTTTCAGTTGTGTTCAATTGCTTCCACTCTGAGTGGAATTATGATAAAAAAAAAAATTTGACTAAATAAGATTAACCGAATGAAAAGGTGTCAAGAACCAATGCACACATCTGAGAACAAATGAATATTAAATAAAAGTACTTAGATCGTCTAAAGATATACACAGCATATTCCTGATTCACTCATAACCATCATCAGTGATTCTTCTCTGTTCACGTTTCGCCTCTCCTCAATCGTTCCTCGTGTGTAGGTTGGAAAAATATGCACTATTTTGTGAAGAGAAGTTCCTTTAAATTGTTCTTATAGGTTTGCGTTAGTTATTCTGTTCTGTTTGTTAATTTTAAACTACGTATACGACTAATTATTCAAGATGATTGGTTAAGTGTTCACCACCCGAATTCATAGTTTCGCTTCGATTAGTTAACCCATTTCTCGATAATGTTCTGAAAAGATTAATTTAAGTACATGGACTGAAAAGTGTGTGTTTGGAAGAGCTTACTTTCACGTCATCCATTTCTTGATCGCACGAGGAATGTGATAGGCCCCCGTACGTCTTGAACTGCGTATCCTTCATGAATGTTTTCAACAGACTGGCAGTAAGCTGGCCGAATTTGTACGGCACCACCGGATCGAAGTCACCGTGCGCTTGAAAGATCTAACCAATCGCATAAGTACACATTTTTGTACACAATCTTGCTGCACTTACCGGTATATCGTCAGGACTAGCCTTCAGGCCTGGGAATTGCTTATGCATTGGCAGCCAGCATGACAATGCAATGACACCGGCGAGTTTCTGTGAATGTGTAAGCGCTGAATATAGGGCCAATGCACCACCCTGTGAGAAACCGCCGAGAACAATGCGATTTGATGGAATACCCGCCTTAATTTCGCTTTGAATCATTAGGTGAATGTTTTGTGATGCTCTTCTGATGCCTTCTTCGTCCTCTGGTCCGGATACATCGAGGGTTTTCAAATCGAACCAGGAGGGCATTTGGTAGCCAGCATTAAGTGTAACTGGCACTGTTGGTGCTGTCGGACACACGACTTTCATGTGTTTTGGCCGCACTGCACCCAAAGCCGATATCCAGCCATGACTGACAAAAAGAAAAAAAAATGCAATTAATTAGCCTTTATCGGGGGATTCCATTCGAAGATGACAGAGATCAGTCAACCTCTCATCACTTCTCTCTCTCTCTCTCTATCTCAACTTTTCCCAACAACCGCGTGGTGACCGAGATATGTTAATCTTTGCATTGTTTCGTAATTGCCCGTCTAACGTAAACTACCCGCCTAATGAAATTAATGCAAAAATGTCATGCGTCAAGTAGTATGCAGACCACCTTGCACGGGTACTGCTGTTCACCTCTGTGGCCTTTTCCAGCTGAAAGGGCAAATACGTCGATGCAATGCAAGTGCAGTCGACGTTAATGGGACGCCAGCCAAAAAAGAAATCGTTTATTTTCACCGAGTTATGTAAATTATGCTTCTCACATTCTTCGCGAGCTTTTCACGTATCTCGACACAATCCATTAATTCGAACTCTTCCTCCTCATCTCCCAAGAGTGACATAAAATGTGAATCCTATCTCTTCTTGGCAAATTATTAAGCGATACCTTATAATCTTCGCAGAATCATCTCCTCCTTATCCTTGGCATCATATCTGCCGTTCCACTAACACAAACACAGCATTCGCGCCAGTTTTGGCAGGAATTCCCAACGCTAATTCCCAGTGCTTGTCGTGTATTGATTAATTCCAACATTTAGAAGCACATAAACTGCCGCCCACTTTAGCCGTATTGTCGAATTAAAATAATTAATGAGTACACGATAAGAAGGTGCAAACCCTTAGAGCCAGCTTTGCCTAATTATTGGAGAGTTTCAAGGTTAAGCAAGTGTATACTTTTCCACTTCCGATTCCCGTGCACATGTGAGGTGTTTTTTTCTGTCGTTTGCTTCAAGTATTGTTGACTAACAACAAAACTGAGAGCAAAGTGCAAATTTTCTTGTCTTCCCGAGATAATCGCATGCTTCACTTTTTCAAACAACATTACATAATGTGAGAATGTAATGAGGGGAGGAATGAATGGAGTGTTGTGACTCTCATGATCTCCGAAATGAATCCTTTGAATGGTTAAGAAAAAACTCACCCCGTGTCGCCAAGGCCATGCATGAATATCAGCTGAAAGGATTCACAAATTGATTGCCATCAGAAATGGACATGTTTAATGGTTCATCATTCACTCACCGTAGACGTATGCTTAGCAGATGCTTCTAGTATCACTGGGTTAACCGACATGTTCTTAAATTCTTTTTCAAAAAAACTATGAAGGACAAACAACACCCTATTTTGCAGGTACCGTGTATTAAAGAAGGTGGTTTACTTCAAGTATTCGCCAGCAGCTGATTGGTTTTGATCTAAAGTTGAAGGAGAGCAGAAAAAAACCTCCACGTTCTTGATATTGATTTCTCAAATGGGCATTTTTTTTTTTTAGTTTGTAGTGAATTTGATATTCATGCAGATTATAATACGAACCCTTCAAGCAACAGCAGTATGCTAATGGAAAAGTTTTCGCAGTACGAATGTTGGTAACGTGTCAAGCGGCAGATTCTGTGACGGATTTGATAGGATTTTTTTTTTGTTTCTTTTTATCTTTTTTGTTTTCGATCAGGTGAAGTGCCTTCAATTTGAACCTCTTGGAGTTTCGCTTCTCTGTAATTTCTTTTAAACTAAGAATTGCCTCTTTAGCTTTTCACAACTATATTTGTCTGATTTGTACGCAAGCGGAATTTTGTTCCTCTTTTTTTTTTCTCTTCGGTTGACAGGAAAATATTCAATTTTCGTTATTTAATCGTAAAGTGGACTAGAAATGTCATCTGAAAGGCAAATGTGAGAATGGGGTACTTTCATTGAAGGTGTTTATAGCAACGCACTGGGTCACCCGCGAAGATATACGTAGAGTGTTCAAGAGATAATCAGTATAGGGCTGTTCACATGATCAAACATAGCGGTCTGATAGACTCAGTAACGCAAGAAACGACGGTTGAAGACCATGTCGGATGGTTTTCAAATAATTTTGATATTTCTGTGGTTGGACAGACATATTTGATCGTGTGAACAGGTGTCTGTTCGATTAGGTCTGTCCGGTATGTTTGATCGTGTGAAACCCCTTATCCCAAGCAATCAAGCGACACGATCTACTTCTGGCAGTAATCGCCTACCTTGCCGACATCATTGAAAAATCGGTGACGAATTTGACGTGTATAAAAGCGGCCTAAGTGCACACATTAAAATCCATGTAAAATCGTTAAAATAAACTACTTTGTAATTTTTGGAGAATACTCTCTTGTAAACGAGGATCTATCTAAAGGGCCAACTATAATAAGCGATGTTCACACCCAACAATTTGGCGATACGATTTCCTTGACAATCGTCAATGTGAAAGCTCGCTACGACAAGTTGGCAGACTTGCAGTACGGTAGACAGCGCATTTTTTCCAATTTGTCGGCCAGCTAAATATCGTATCGACAAATTGTTGAGTGTGAACGCCGCCTTACTCTTGTAAGCGGGAATTTATGTTAAGTTTGTTCCATTTGCTGTGAAATTCACCGAAATTAATTAATAATTAATTAATAATAGGCATGGGCAAGCACAATTGCCAATTTATAAGACAAACATCACAGTTTGACATTATCCACTATTAGCAGATTCAGTGTGCATTGCCCCTAAGACTTCGAATTCGCAACCTCATTCAAGCACGAGTATCGTTCTATCGAAACCATCGTTTACACACAAACCCACACACGCACACACACACATCAACAAAAATCAGTGTCAGCCATATTTGTAAAATAATTTTTCATGGAAGGAAAAGTGTGTGAAGCGAAAACCTGCGACGGAGAAGATTTTTTCCATAGTTTACCAGTCCGCATTAAGCTCTCCAATGTAAAAAATTCGTAACAGATTATTTTTCTAGTTTAAGTGTAATAACAAGAAAAGTGCAAAATCACCACGACGTACCACAAAATATTGAAAAAGTAAAAATTTCGTGGAATGAAATAGTTTCTTTCTATCATCATTTTTTTTTTCTTTCTTTCCCTTCATCATTATTCTTTATATACTTGTGTCTTCTGTGCGTTATATTATTTCTTCGCTCTCTCTAATTGATGTTGACTGTGACTCTGCAACTGGCTCTTGCATCGTATCTGGCAACTTTTTTAGTAGCAACTTTTTTTTTGTGTGCGTTTCAAATATTCCAATATTGAGAAGAAAAAAAAAGAACGACGACAAAAAGCAGGAAATTTTTCAATTGGAATTGCTTTTCGCGAAAGAAAAAAAAAACTGACGAGAAACACAAAAAAGGGGTGAACTGAGAAAAAAAAAAAAAATAAAGGCGAACAAAAAGAAATACATATACTGACTGATACGTTCTATGCGCCATCTCGTGAGAGACGTGAAGAAAACCTGTACAAAACAACAACAAAGCTCTACGTTGGAGTAAGTGAAATAGTGTGAAAGGGGATAACTCGAAGTCGAAAGAAAAAAAGGCCCTGACAACGGAAAGTGTAAAAAAAAAACGAAAAAAAAACAGTGAATCCGAAGAGGAAAACAAATGTTTCTTCAAACATTTTATTTTCCAATAGTAATAACATCGTGTACGGAAACACTTGCAGACACAATTCCGCGCGCAACTCCAGCAGCCAATAGCAATTAATTATCAAAAATTGAACATTTCGAAGGGGAGCATTGAACAAAACAAAAAAAAACACTCTTCTCTGCATTTTTCTTTAGATCGTTTTCTGTTGTTTTTTTTTTCATAATTTTTTTTTTTCGTTCAGTATATAATACATATACATACGTTTTGGTTATAACAATTTATATATACACATATATATATATATAGATATATACGTAGAAATAGTTTATAAGGAGAAGCTGTGAAAAAATGATGGAAATAGCTATAAATTCCGTCGCTCGGATGAATGGTTTTACGCCGGCAACAATATCAGCAACATCATCAGCAGCAGGAGTTGCATATAGTAGCACTTTGGCAACTTGCAATGGAAAGAGTAAACACATATTTTCGTTTACTTCATCGCTGTCATCATTGGCAGCAACTGCTGCTGCAACGGCATCTGCTGCAGGGGTCAGCAATAAATCGCCATCACAAAAACCAACATCGGGAACAGTTGTAGTAGCATCATCGTCATCATCATCAACAACGTCGTCGTCGTCGTCGTCGTCAATACCAGTAGTAGGTGGTGTTAGTGGATCGGGAGGAGCATCAGTTCCATCAATAATATCATCATCAGCACCATCAGCGACATCCACATTGTCATCATCGTCTTCTACTGCAACAACAACAACAACAACAACAACATCAACATCAATTTCGAAAAATCATGCAATTCCGTCCGATATCCTTGACGATTTAGCCAGCCGCTTCATCATTAATGTGCCCGATGATGAGCGGAATAATCTAATTCGAATATGCTTTCAAATTGAATTGGCACACTGGTTCTATTTGGATTTCTTTTGTGCAATTGAGGAGAAGAAACTGCTGCCGTGCGGCATTAAGCAGTTTGCTATGCAATTATTTCAGGTAAGCATTATTTTTTTTTTCTCTTTTTCTACGTTTTCTACGTTTCCTTTGTTGCACACACTTATTCTTTGTCATTCTACGTTTTTTTTTTCTTTCTTTCTTATTTACAGCATATTCCATTCCTTCGGAAACATTTGTCAACAATTGACAAAATTTTAGAAGACTGGAAGAACTATAAACTATCAGTTCCTACATATGGAGCTATTTTGATTTCTGAAGATCTCAATTATGTGTTACTTGTGCAATCCTATTGGGCGAAGAGCTCATGGGGCTTTCCTAAAGGGAAAGTAAATGAGACCGAAGATCCAGTGCATTGTGCCACAAGAGAGGTAATTTAATTGTTTTTTTTTTTTTTTTTTATTGGAAAGCAGAGAGCTTCAAATGAACAATGTTTGTGATGACTCCTCAAGTCGTTAGTCGCCTGATATGGTCCATCTTGTGCTCTGGCATACACAAACATCAGAACTGTCATCACATCGTGCAGTTGACTGACGTCAATAAAGTCGTCATGTTTGACAGCTTTTACTGACAGTGTACTAGTCGTCCTTACAATGTCGTCCGCAGACAATGGCTAGAAACACAAATAAAATTTGAATTTGTTGCTCTTTCACAAGCCGTTGACATTTATTGTATTTCCACGTGGTGGTCTGTCACGCAAGAATATGTCACCAACGAAACATTCCCAAGTAACGGTGACTGAGTGCATTTTTGTACCGCATTTTATATCGTGTGCAACACGTTTCAATGGTGTTCACGACGAGAGACAGACAGCATTACAGTTTCAATTAAAGAAAAACAAATGGCACTCCACCAGATGAGCTAAACAAAAACAAAGTGTCATCTTGTCACGAACTCCAACTCAGGACAGCTGTCATGTCGTCCGCCTTATTCCTTGACTGCCTTCATATAGAAATTAACGAATTTATTTTTGCAGGTATATGAAGAAACTGGCTACGATATAACCGGACTTATTGTACCAAATGATTATATTGAGGCTGTTATCAATTATCAATATACACGCTTATACATTGTACGCAATGTTCCACTGCAAACCCAATTCTCACCGCGTACTCGCAATGAAATCAAATGCTGTGATTGGTTCCCAATCGATTCGTTACCAATTAATAAAAACGATGCCATATCAAAAACGAATCTTGGCCTAAATGCCAACTCCTTCTTTATGATAATGCCATTTGTGAAGCGCCTCAAAAAATGGGTGAATGACAATCGATCCGGTATCGAGACTCGTCGTAAATATCCACCAACAAATTTTAATAATAATAATCATAATGTGAATAATAATAATAACAATAATAATGGTGGAATAGTGTCTGCAATGGCGGGCATTGGAGCACTATCAGCATCGCCACCAAATGCCGGAGGAGTGGGAGTGGTTGGAGGAGTTGGTGGTATATTAGCAGTAGCAGTAGCAGCAGCCGGTGCAGGAGCGGGCGCACAAGGTAGTGGAGGATCTCCAACGTCGATGTTAATGTCAAAGAATAATAGTAGTAACTGTAAAAAGGATATGGATAGTAATATGCGAATTTACAATGAGAATATTGCCTTAAACAATGGAAACGGATCTGTGAGCAACAATAATAATAATCAGAACAACAACCAGAGCAATGGTAATAATAGCCGTGGTAATAATAAAAGACAACGCCACAAATCAATGGGTGATATCGATGGTATTAAGTTAAATATAAGCAACAATACAAATAGTAATAATAAGTCCAACCAAGGTGGTACAAAGGCCAGTAACAATGGCAACAATGGCAATAAGCATGTTAAAGTACAACAACAACAACAACAACAACAGCAGCAGCAACAACAACAACAACAACAGCAGCAGCAGCAGCAACAACAGCAACACCATCAAAATAACGGTGGAGTAGTTACAACATCACTATCAGCTACATCGGTAGCACCACCAAAAAGACAACTGTTTCACAGTCAGAGCCAAAGTGGCACAGCCAACATGAGCAGCGTGTACACCGACGAATGGAATAGTCGAAAGCAGCAGCAGCAACAACAGCAACAGCCACAAGTGGTAAGCTCATTCGATTTGATTCGCAAAGAGAAACAGCAGCAGAAGGAGAAAGAAAAAGAGAAAAATGCTAACGCAAATACGAACGCCAACAGCGACAAGCAGTTGAAGAAATCGAATAACTCTCGTACACGCACCAAATCGCAGAGCACCACCTGCAACAATCAACAACTATCAACACCATCGTCAGCAGCGACTGTGAATCACAATACAAAACAGCAACAGGCTGCAGCAAGGTCTGTGAGGGATAAACAACAGCCGCAGCCGCAACAGCAGCAGCAGTCGCAACAACAACAACAGCAACAGCAGCAGCTGCCTCAACCGCAACCGCAACAACAGGGTACTACATCTGTACTAAACACAGCAACATGCGCAACAACCACTCCCCCTCCTCCTCCAGCGCCATCATCAACTACTTCACGATCTTCAAATTCCCCATCGAACGAGAAGTCAACAAGATCAGTGTCCTTGTCAATAACCGCAACAACAGTACCATCATCATCATCATCATCATCATCATCATCACAACAGCAGCAGCAGCAGCAAAAACAAAAAATCAATAGTTCCACCTCAGGATCGGTCGCAACACAACAGACGACATCGAACATCACACCATCGGCCTCCGCCATCAGCAGCAGCACAATATCATCATCATCATCATCGTCATTGTCTTCAGCAACAACAAAAACATCAGCATCAAACCAAATTCTAAAGTTTAATCCAAACTTTGATTCCTGGACCAACTTTTCATTTACAAAGAATTTTATTGCAAACGTGTTTTGCTAGAAGAACAGCAACACATACACAAAAAATGAAAAGATTGCTCTGCAAAAACACCGAAATCCCCCCCCTCCCCCTTATACAATGATGACGACAACCAAATGACGACGAAATATGGTCCACGATTTTAATTAAAAAGAAGAAAAAAAAAAACAACAAAACAAAATAAAAACAAAACCTAAACCATACAAGCAATAAACCAACAAAACCACCAACCAACCAACAAAAACTTCCGGAACTTCGCAAAATTAAACACAATCCCCGCCCCCAAAATAGACTCCCAACAACGAAATTTGCCACATCCTTTAATTTTTGAATTCCAACCGTCCCACGTTTCGATGAAGCCCCTCAAAAACATACAAAAAACCGCAATAGAACCAAACCGATTTGTGTAAAAGCTTCCTCAGAACCAGTATAATCCCATTTTGAGGATGTTTCGTAGGCTGACAAAAACCAAACAAAAAAAATTATCTAAATCAACATTCAACTGTATTCTTTATCACACGCACTCGCAACAACCGAGTTACAGTTCATTTTTTTTCGGTACACACTTACACACACTCTTAAAGAAACACGTTTGAATTCAATCCAAAACAGAAACACAGATCAGCCGCGCGATGTCTCAATGTTGCAGACACGAAGTTTTAGTTATTTTTTTCGTTATTTTCTCTTAATTTTATTCTCCTTTTTTGTACAGACATGAAACGCCATTTGAAATGGGGTTGTATCTATTTTTTTTTTTTTTTTCTAAAAGAAATAACATATTTTTATATATAGAACGAGTCACGAAGACTAGATTTGAAGGCCGGCCAACATGTGATATGTGATGTGTTATTGATTGTGCGCGCATGGTTCAAGCATACAAGCGAAAAGGGCTGGCATTTTTCCGGGGGACCAGCGACTTTCTTTTGGCTCATTTCCGATCATCACCGATTACAGGCATGTGTGATCTAGAGCGGGGGCTGGAGGGGCTTGCATTTATGTATAGTATTCAATTGCTGCACCACAACACGTACACACACAATTTGTTAGCTTATTTTCATATTCACTCAATTCGACATGATATATCCTCCATTTCCATGTGATATTCGAAATTAAACTCCTAGACTAAGCTGATAAAGTGCTGTATCATAGTTTAACTGTTCTGATGATCGCTTGAATGCGCGCTAAATTGAGATAGTTGTGTGTGTGTTTTACACTCTGGTAGATTATTAACGCTAAGTCGTAGTTTTTAAGCAGATAGTACTTCGAATGATGAAGTATGTTGCTCCTTTTTCTTTAAAAACAAACAAAAAAACAAATATGTGTCTTCCATATACTTACATCTCTCGTTAAATTGTCCCTAACGACATTCGGATATTTGAGTAAACAAAATGTCATATTTTCTTTCGGCTTTAACGTATTTATTGAGTGAGCAATTCAGCAACTAGACTTGCTTAGGTAGTCCCCCGCCCCCCGCCGCCACCGCAACCACCACAGAAAGTGTTAATCAGTGCAAAGCATCTCTCGAATCGACAGCCTTAAAAAAAAATAGAAACACCCTTTTCCAACAACGCTCAACCGCTCACCCATGCATGCCCATCATATCAAAAACACTAATAAGTAAATAAATTAAATCAAAATGCCTTACAACGAATTGGTGCTTTAAAAATGTAGACTTTCACTTTTAAATTTCGATTCACACCAAGCGCACATCACAACCCCTCACAAAGGCCATTCAAAAAAACTGAAAAAAAAAAAAAAACAAAACAAACCAATAAGAAAAGAAGGAAAAAACGGAAGCTTTAAACAAACAATAAAAAAAAACAAGAATCACATAGAAGCAAAACAGATAAAACAAAATTATATCTATTCTTTGATATAATTGTTTAAAAAAAAAAAACTGAAAAAAAAAATATCGCAAAAAAAAACTCAAGAAAAGTACAGAATAAAAGAACAAACGCATTTTTTTTTTATTTTATTCAAAACTGATCAAATTCCCGTGTAAACATAACTCTTCTTCACATATTTTCAAAACCAAAAAAAAAAAAAAAAACCGGCTGAGAGTTAACTTCTTGCTTCCTGGCCCTCCCTTTGTATTCAGCACGCCGCCATGTGCATAGTGTGTGAGAACAGGATCTGAATTAATTAACTCCGGTTCATGCAGAAAGCACAAAGTAGTCTGTCCACTTTTTTTTTTGAAATGCACTTTTTTCTTTATTTATTTTTTTGTTGAATTAATCCTGAGAAGAACAGTTGAAAGTAGCATTTGTGTAAAATTAATAATACGAAAAGAATAACCTGCCAAAAAGTAGAAGAGAACCACCAATGAAAACGAGAAGAATACGTATTTTCTTTTATTTCAATTTTAGTTCTTTATTATTTTACGCTTTGTATAATTTTTATTGATTTTTTTCTTAAAATTACAAATTATCTTAACATTTTGACATTATTCAAGAACGAATGAATTAACGAGGAAATTGTCCACATCCCCCCGGTAACTCTCTTATCTTTATAACGAACAAATCACAAAAAAAAAAACAAAAACAAAAACAAAAGAGAAACAAAAATAAAGTATTTTTTATTTTGTACTTTCAAAACAAACCATCAGAGAAATCTTGTGTTTTATTTATTTGATGTCTGCTGCCTTGAAGTTTGAACCCTCAGAATTAGCGCTCCCCCTCCTGGGACACCAGGCCAGCGGCGAGCTGCGTTCTAGCAGAAAAGGTGTTCAAATTCACTTAAATCGCACCAATTTCGTATGTCACGCTGCACCAACCCCCAGAATTCGATTTGGCCTTCCTTCACCCCACGGCCACCAGGATTGCGAGTAGGTATCCCGAAACCTGGAGAGAAGCCTTTGAGTGACAAAAGCGCCGAGATCCTTTGTAGGATCCTAACTGTACCCTCATCCGAAAGGTCCTTCGCAGAACTACACGAGTAATGCATGTCCTTGAAAATTCAGCGAACGGGAAAGGACTTATTAGGAAGCAAATCGGCGAGCTGGTTTCCAGCAGAACCCTAAGAATTCGATTTTGCCCTTCTGAACCACCAAGCCACCAGGATTTTCAGTAGGTATTCTGAAACGTGCCTTTGAGCGGCGAAATCGCCGATATCTCTAAGAATCCTTGTTGGATCCTGGCAAATGGGCACTCATCCGAAAGGTCCTTCTCAGAACTACACTAGTAATGCATGTCCTTGAAAATTCAGCGAACAGGAAAGGACTTATTAGGAAGCAAAGCGGCGAGCTGGGTTCCAGCAGAAAATGTGTTCAAATTCACAGAAATCGCACCAATTTCACAAGCCGCTGTGTGTGCAGAATCCTCGGAAGTCGATTTGGCTCTCCTTAAGCACCAGGCCATCATGATTCTCAGTAGGTATCCTGAAACCTGGAGAAAAGCCCTTGAGTGACAAAATCGCCGATATCTCCGAGATCCCTTGTTGGATCCTCGTAAATGTGCACCCATCCGAAAGGTCCATCTCAGGACTACTACTCCAATGCATGTCCTTGACAATTCGGGGAACGGTAAAGGACTATAAGGAAGCAAAGTGACCAGTTGGATTCTATTAGAAAAGGTATTCTGCGACAAAATCGTCGATATGTCCCAGATCCCTTGTTGGATCCTCGTAAATGTGCCCTCATCCGAAAGGTCCTCCTCAGGACGTTGCCATCAATGCATGCCCTTTAAAATCCAGCGTACGGTAAAGGACTTATTAGGAAGCAAAGCGGCGAGCTGGGTTCCAGCAGAAAGTGTGTACAAATTCACTCAACTCGCACCAATCTCGCATGCCATGCTGCACCCGCTGTGTGTCCACAACCCTCAGAATCCGATGTTGCCCTCCTGGGACATCAGGCCACCAGGATCTCGAGTAGGTATCCTGAAACATGGAGAGAAGCTGAGTGACAAAATCGCCGATATCTCCAAGATTCGTGGTCCCTGGCAAGTGGACACTCACCCGAAAGGTCCTTTTCAGCACTATAGGACCACTGCATGTCCTTGAAAATTCATCTCACGGTATAGGACTTATTAGGAAGCAAAGCGACGAGCTGAATTCTATTAGAAAAGGTATTCTGCGACAAAATCATCGATATCTCAGAGAATCCTTATTGGATCCTGGTAAATGGGCACTCATATGAAAGCTTATTCTGAGGACTACGTCACCAATGCATGTCCTTGAAAATTCAGCGAACGGGAAAGGACTTATTAGGAAGCAAAGCGCCGAGCTGGGTTAGAGCAGAAAAGGTGTTCAAATTCACAGAAATCGCACCAATTTCGCATGGTCCTGCTCAGGACTACACCACGGTTGCGTCCGCAAATAAAAGTCCCCTTGAATCATGAATCTTTTAATATTTTTACCATAAATGGGTGTTTACAATAATACAATTAAATAGTTAAGTTATGTATTGTGTACCGTGAAATGTGAAGATAATTTAAAAATCAATATCGTCCGTGTTGCTATTGAAAAACAAAACAATATATAATATATAAACTTGTTCGTACAAAAAAAAAAAAACACATAAGAAAAGTAGAAACAACACCGTCGCCAGTGCCCGTTCGTTCGTTCGTTCTTCCTTCGAAACCCAACTCCATAAAGCATGCTAATCAGTCCTAACAAATGTTCCGAGCTTAGCTCGTCTCCGGCGAATGTGTGCGGCTCTACTTCTGCTTCAGTTTCCACAGCGGATCCAGCTCGTTGAGGGGATCCTTGATTTCCTCCTTCTCCTTAGCGGTGACAGTTTGAGCGGTTTTCATTTGGTACGACGTCATAATGCCACCTGCAAGGATTTATGATATAAACGGCAGTCGGATGCGGTCTGACCGAGCTTACGCTTGTTGAGGACGTCATGGGCATGACTGAGAACAATTTGCATGGACAGCTCCAGGTTTGTGGGGTCCTTTAGGGCGTTCTGTCGCTGGCTGCAAATGCGATACCAAACATCAACGACATCTGTTGCGGAGAAGGGTTTAAGTGTCGAATATTTGGAAGTAAACCTTTACTCACTTATCAAGAGCGGACGTTTGGCCTGCGTTGCTAAAATGGCGCATATTGCCACGGCGATCTGCTCCGAGCGCTCGGACCCCGTCAGACAGTTCATGATGAGCGGGGAGTTCGTCTTAAAATCTAGACATCGTTGCTTGTGACCCATGAGGACGTTTTGCGCGATTCCGAGGATTTGTGTTGGAGAGCTGAGCACAAAACAAACGAGAGCTTAAGTGAATTGACGGGTAAATCATAGCAGTGCGTACCTCTTTGTCCACGCTTTGATTTGAATCAGCGACAGATCAAGGATGGCGTCCGCTCCGTTCATGGAGAGCTTCAAGTTCATCTCGGTGCAGTGGGAAAGTTGGTTCTGCGTCACAGTTCTCACGGAGAAATCATCAAAATGCATTTCAGTGTTCACCTCTTGCGGCCAGAAAGGGTCTAGCATCTGGGGAGTGAGAGAAATCGTTCAGATTTGGGGCAAGAGGAATGGGGGTGCATAGGTACCTCGTTTGGGGTGTGGAGGCACAGCACAGTCCTGGCTTTCTGCGACCAAATCATCGACCAGAAGTCGTTGAGGGTGTTCTGCTGCGGGGTTTGAGCGATGATGAAGTTCGGGCAGCCTGGTCCTAGGTCCTGTGTGGTGAACACTGTTAGATAAGTTACACAGACAGACAATTGGCAACCAAGCCACCAACCTTCACATAAGCAGCGTTGATGTAGTCGTCAGTGCTGGTTTCCAACACCACCCGCGAGTGGTCGTAGGGAATGCAATCGATTGAGCGATTCTTTTCGGGAAACAGTTTCGCAATGGCCGTGGTCCGTTTGGGGGAATCTTTAGCCAGCAAATCGTTCAGTTCCTTCCATTTGCTCTTCAGCGGGGTGCTGCCGTTCAGCATCTGCACGTTTAGGGTTTCAATTGTCTTCTCGAAGCGCTCCACCTCCTTGTGGAAGTACTTCAAGGTTTTCGCGTCCGCAAATGGGTCGGTGGTGGACTTTGAGGGGAAATTACCACCGCTTCCACCGGGCGGTGGAGAGGATTTCGCCCCCACGCCCCCATCACTGCGCACCGAGACACTGTCCCAGTCGAAGTTGTGATCCAGAGAGCTGAGATCAGAGCCAATCGAGAGGTTGTCACAACTCATCTTCCGCTTTGTGGGCGACTCCAGCGCAACGACCGGAGATGACGGCACTGCTGGAGCAAGAGGCGGATGCCTCGCCGGGGAAATTGGTTCGGGTGGAGCTTCGGCTTTCACTGCGGTTGAGGCGATTTGCGGCTGCAGGGCTGGAGCTGGCAGGATTGGAGGTGTGCCGATTGAAAAGTCGATGTCGGTTAGAAGATCGATGTTCGATGTGGGTTTTTTCGACTCTCTGGGCTGTGGTTGCGGTGTGGGCTGTGAGGGAGTGGGCTGAACAGACGGCTGGGGAGTTGGCTGGGATGTCGTTAGGTTTGACTGAGGTGTCGCAGGTGCTGGTGATGGAGCTTTTGACGAAGATTGTTTGTTAATAGGACGCGTTGGCTGGGGTCACTCTTTACTTACCGTACTCCTCGCTCGCTGTTGTCTGGGTGGGATGGGCCTGTCCACTCTGCATGTAGGTGGTAGTCTGACTTGGAGTGTACATAGGCGTGGAATGCGTTATATCGGGCGGTGCATATGCCACGGGATTGGGGCCGGTTGTTCCATTCGACTGGTAGCCATAGGGAAGGGTGTAGTAGCTCAGGTTACCGGACGAATCCGTTGGCACAGCGTCCTGAGCCAATGCCTGCTCCTGTTGTTTTATGTGCGACACCACAGTAAACTGAAAGAGATTGGTTAAGATACCGTGGACTTCGTGGATCGTGCGACTTACGTCTTGGTCTTGTGAGCTTATTTTGCTGGTACCTCCAGAGTCTGTTGTGACACTGCTCATTTGACCGGTCTGTCCCAGGGGAGTGGTGTACTGGCCGTAGAACGTCGCCGTTGGCATAGTCTGATAGCCGCTTCCGTACTCGTAGGAGCCCGACTGTGGATTGAAACTGTAGCCGGGGTGTGTGGAATACGACTGGGATGTGCCCCCGTTCTGCGAATCAGTCGCCACCGGGCCATAGCCCATGTCTTGCACCGGAACCGGTGGCGGCTGGTTGGCATATTGCTGAACATCAGCGCCATACGCCGGGCTTTGGAATGAGTCTGGAGTGTACTGCGTTGGATACCCGCTCTGCGGGGGAGGCTGATAGACTTGAGGCGTGGCATCCGCAACTGATTGCGCTTGCGTCTGGTAAGCGAAAGATGGTGAATTTTGCGACGGCGGAGGTGTCATCTGCGGCTGAGGCTGTTGCTGCAAGTATGGCGAGTACAAAAGAGGGTTCTGAGGCATTGGCTGCTGTTGCGGTTGCGGCGTCACCGCCTGTGGGGCGTACGACTGGGATGTGTTCGCGTACGAGGAGGGATAGGACTGCATTGAAACCGAGGGGGTTGTCTGCGATACACTTGTCTGCGAAACGGACGAGTGCTGCGGATAGGCCTGCGCACGCTGCGTCATCTGCTGCGACGACTGATAGCCGTAGTTGTAGTCCTGCTGCTGGATTGCAATGTTCTCCATCTGTGTGGCCAGTGGTTGCTCGTAGCCCATGCTCGACTGGGGATTCATGTACCCCTGCTGGTAGTAAGACGGCGACTCGTAGGGTGGAGCCGGAGTGTTGTGGTATATTGGGTTCGAGTACCCACTTGGGTCGTAATACTGATTAACGCTGTACGGCGGTGGCGGTTCGTTGGGCCCAACGGCTTGGGAGTACGATTGGTTTGACGCCGGCGGAGCCGTTCCACAAGTGGCGGCGGCCGGGTTCTCAGAGCCCAGGGGATTGGGGCGAACAGATGGAATGTAAGTGGAGCCGGAATCGCCTCCAGCCGATTTTCCTTTAAGATAATCTTTCAACTTTGGCGTCGAACTTGACTTGACCGTGTTGGCGATCGAAGGCACTGTTGGCGTTGGAGCGGCAACCGATGCGGCAGCAGCTGAACTTTTGATCCTCTGCTGGCGGTCTTCATCTTGCACATCTTTTGCAGCTCGGACACGGGCTAGCAGCTTTTGCACGTTGCCCGAAAGTTTCTTGTAGAACTCCAGACCCTTGGCACTCTTGCCCAGCAGGTCTTCGTAGACGTCGAACGATGCGGCGAGCGAGGAGAAGAAATTGTCCTTCTTGTGCTTCACATCGGAGAGGGTCTTGAGGATCGGTGCCGCCTTGGCGTAGGCCTCAGTCAAGGCCGCCAGAATGTTCACTTGCGCGGTTAGGTTCGCTTCGATCAGCTGAATCTGTTTATCGTGTTTTTTCAGCTCCTTGTCGAAGAGTGCCTGCAGGCCTTCGTCGCTGCCGTGGGCAATGACTTTTGTGGTTATGTCGTCGTTGTTGACAGCGATCCGGAGGTCGGCGTGGAACTGGGCACGTTGAGCCTTCATCTCGTTCACCTTGTTCAGAATCAGTTTGAGGTCTTTGAACAGCTCCGTGGAGTTGAACTCCCCCGAGAGCTTGGGTACACTGGATTGGATTTCCTGCAGTGGCTTTGAGAGGATTTTCAGATTGTTCACATGCAGTTCCATGGCCTTGCGCAGAGTGTCGTTGCTTTCGCCCGCTTTTTGGTGGGCTTCCGAATACTTTTGGAACTCTCTAGTGAGCTCGGTTAGATGTCCATTGGACCGATGAACGCCAGAGTTCTGCTGGTACTGCTTCTCCGTGGTCTCCTCATCGTTGAGGATGGCTTTTATCTCAGCCAGGTTCATCTCCACTTCGGAGCATATCTCGGCCAAGTGGGACATGGACGCTATCAAGTCCGGAATTGCAGCTTTGTTCGCGTTCAACGACGCGCAGCGGTCGACAATGCCTTGTGGGATTTTGTTGGCCTTCTCCTCGCTCACATTCAGATTGTCCAGAGTGAGCGAGCTCATGTACGAGGCCAACTCCAGGTCGTTCTTCTCGATTTTGGCTCCTATTTCGCGCAGGATCTTCGCCTTTTCCTCGCTGTACAGTGAGCTGGCTTCGTGCGCCTTCATCGGCACGAGGCGACCGAAAATGTCATCGCCCGCAACGTCGGGGTCCGTCACACTGAACGAGATCCCATTGACAAGGTTGGCTCCCTGGACAGCGGTTATGTCCGACAACTCCGGCACGGATTCGTGGTAGATGAACTCGTTTTCGTTTTTGGCATTCTTCCGCTTTCCCTCCACCACGTCAGCGGTGAACGTCAACGACTCGACAATCTCCTTCTGGTCGGGGAGGCCTTTGCTCTCCTTGCGAGCTTCTTCGAGCTTATCCCAGGCAGCCTGCAAAGACAATGTTTAGGTACACTTACACAGCAAAACACGCACACACACACGAAGCACTCACCTGATAGAGCGTGACGCGCTCGCCCATTTTTTGCTGCTCCTCCGAGTGCTGTCCTTGGTAGAGGAACAGAATGCAGGTCAGGTAGGATATCTTGAACAAGACGTATTTCTTCCACAATTTGTAGACACTGCTGTCAATGACCTGGCCAATAGGGCCGTCGTCCCCACCCGTCATCAGTGCGGCTAAAGCAGCGCCGTAGTAAGTCACAATCTGTGCCGTCACCTTGGCCACAATATTCGGCTTGCGATTGTCGATCAGCGACTTTTCCAAAATACACTCCTGTGCCTGAGCATATGATACCTGCTGCATGAAGAGCAGCAGCTCGGCAGTCATGAAGTCAGCGTTGCTGTTTACGCCGGCGTACTTTTCCCGCAGCTCTCCAAATGACCAAGCGGCGCATTGAAAATGTGTACACGCCAATTTCATACCATCCACGTCGCCCCTTGACACGGACGCTCCCACTTGGGTGTGAGACGCCGCTATGTTGAAGAGTACCGCGGCCATTTCGAACCGCAAATCTGTCACCTCGTGCACATTGTTCTGATACAAGTCCTTCCAGGTGAACGTGAACACAGACCGATCAGAAATCTGGGGAAATCGATTTGTCAAAGAATGCAGTTGGCAATAGTAGCGCTTCAAAGTGGCACATCCCTGCATGTCCTTCGCCGGACGCATTGACGAGTTCCTTAACATCTCCAGGGCGTGCACATCTTTCGAGTATGCCTCTGGATCCTCCTGGTAGCACTCCGCAATATACTGCAATCAGACATGAGAAGGCAAACAATTAATCAACTTTTCTGCAAGCCGAACGCGATGACTCATCTGCATTGTCGTAAACAAGCAGAGCAATAATTGAATCAGCAAAAGAAAAAAAAAATAACAAAGCAAATTGAAGCCGTCATAATTCTGTGTTTCTTTCTTTTCCTCCCGAATTGGAACTCCCTCTAAAAGGGGGGGGGGGGGCTATTGGAAACTAAAGGAAAGAAAATACATGAAAATTGTACCTTTTTCAAATTGGCAAATGATGTCCCTTCGGGGCTTGTTTTCAGGGCAAACCATAGCATATGAAGCCTGGGAACTGCTTCCATTTTTTTTTCCAGGGATTTATTGTGTTCAATATTTTCACTTTGATACTAGTATGAATACCGAATAATAGGACCTGCTTCTGAGATGATAATTTTTGTATTTCTGTTGTATGTGAAAAAAGAAAAAAAATTATCGGGTGTCTGCACTTGTGCAAGATGTCAATTAAGAATTATTTCTGACAGTATTCCGATTGATATGCAGCTGACAGTTGGGCGAAGTTTGTTTATGGGAAATTGCAGTCAAAACAAATTGACCGGTGTTATGGTAGACTCAATTCGGCCGGTAAGGTAGTGTGTGGGAAGTTATTGATTTTAGTTTAGAATTTTGATTTTTTATTAATTTAAATTTGAAAAAGTAAAGAATTAATAAAATATTTGCAAAGTTTATTGTAACTTATATGTTTTAAGGAGAGAGTACGTTACTTTCGTTGATTCCAATTGTGTAGTTAAAAAATGACATATAAATGATTTTAAGACGTATCAAGATGCTGTATTTTTAAGAGTTACTGATGCAATATTTGTCCTGGCGTTGCTGCAAAATAAAACGTCGTTCAAACTCCATTGATTGTGCAATTAATTTGAACGGCAAATAGTGACTGGACTGGATTTTAGAACCGGATAAAGCGCCCTAACTTTGCTTTCACTTGGATTCGAACCCGGGACCCCTCTGATCAGGAGCAGGCACTCAATCAACTGGGCTAGATTTGAAAACCAGATAAAGCGTGCTATCTTAGCTTTCACTTGGATTCGAACCGGGGACCCCTCTGACCAAGCGGAAACACTCAACCAACTGGACTAGATTTGAAAACCGAATAAGGCGTGCTAACTTTGCTTTCACTTGGACTCGAACCGGGGACCCCAATGACAAGGGCAGGCATTCAACCAACTGCGTCGAGCAGCTGTTCGTTAGGCAAACGTCACTGAACGTAATCTCGTAATCTCCTCTGGAATTCCTCTTCCCAACCAAGCGCAAGACTCCTTGTTGTTTTCCAAGCAAAAATATGTACGCGTTTCCTTTCTCGTCAAACAGACTACCGTTATGCACCGCAAAATGACTAGCAATTTAATTAAGCAACTTCCCTGTTGGATAATAGATCCAGCTTTCAATGAAGCCTTCTAGAACAACTATAATTCTCAGCTTAAGCGATTTCCGCTCATAAATATCCGCTAAATGTGTCCCGCGAGCTCTCCTTTTGGGGGCTCTAATCGCTACACGATTTCAAAATCCATTAAGTCCCCGACCCCCCGCTCAACTTCCATTAAATGGGACACCAGAGTGAGTGCGAGAAAGAAAACGCTACGGACCGCAGGCTCTCACCTACTCTGAAGATGCGTCTATAAATTTTCTTGTAGATCTCCCCACCGCCCCAGCTCACCATCACGGCGTCCGGGCAGGTACACTCTGTATTCCACTCATAACATTACGGGGTGTAATCACTGGCAGAGCCGCACAAAGCCACACGAATGTAATTCATAAATATTTCCTTTCGCTTCTCCTCGTGCCACCGCCATCTGGAGAGGAGGGGGGCTCCAAAAAGTAACGAAACATTTTCCAGGTGATTGCATATCCTGTGGTTGCACCTGAAAAAGCCGCCACCGCCACCGTTACCACCACGCCACCACCACTATTTTTCCCACCATCATCTTGAGCGAATTCAATTCACTTCGTGGCTGCAGTTCAGTTCACACATGCACATGCAGCTGGGGAGATGAAAGTTAATGTTTAATGTCCTTTGCGGGTACTTTTGTGCCTTGGCTCTTGCCAGCACTCAGAAACTCCGACATCCACGGGGGAACGGGTTAAATTGTTGGAGCCAGTGCGGTTTTGCCCTACTTTCTGGGTCTGTGCGCCTGGTGTTGCGATCATTTTCGCGGGGTAAGGATGCAGTTTTTTTTTTTGTGTTGATGGAGACTAGTATATTTTAGTTTCCTCCCTTGGATAGATGATTACATTTGGTGGCAGTGCACATCAGTGTTTATTGATTGCAAGCGAGGGACATGGGAACTTGTCTACCCGGGCATTATCGCATTTTGGTTGCTTTTCTTTTCTTTTTTTTTGCGCAAAAAGTTGTCTCCTTGCCGTGCAACCACTCTTCGCGCTGTTGTTGCACTCTCGGCCTCATCCCCGTAGTTCACTTCTGTTCAGTTTCATTTTGTTACTTCGCTTCGCTTCCCAGTGGATACCACGGTTCTTGGGATGTATTTTACTGCGTTGGTCCTTTTGTGTCGCCCTTCGTGCTTTTACCAATTTCATCTCGCCGGTTTTGCGCTTCGTCGTCCTTTTGTTGTGTCGTTCGGTTCCCTCTGTTCTGCTAGCGCTGCGCCGTATCCTTCGCCTTTAACGCTATCATTTGCCACACTTCACCTCGTCTGAGTGAATAATTTGTGTATGGGTGTGTGTGTGCTTGCTGCAGCTCTTTGAATTTGGTGCCAAATCGAGGACCGAAGGAATGAGAGGATGAGGATGTAAACTGGGTGCAACCCCCGTACCACCATTCTGTTGTGTATCTCTTCGATGCGATGGGTTTTTTTTCCCTCTTTCTTCCATGTCCTGTTGCAGCTCCCTCCGTAGATAGGAAATGCAATTTGTAAGATGAATTCCGTGGAATATATTTTGATTTATTTCATCGCGCAATGGGGGGGGGGAGGCTGCTGCAAAATTGTGGTTATTCTGTGGGCGGCTGGGCGATGGCGGATGGTTGATGGTAGAGGTTTGCAACTTTTAGCGCTCACTTAAGGATATAATCGATGTTGTTTTAGAGCTGTAGAGCATACAATTGTGGCAACAAGATGAGGGAAATAAATTTGATAATGCTTTACACTTTGTTCTGAACCCCAACGCGGATGGATGGAGGATGTCAAGGATGTGTGTAAGTGCTCTCGCAAACAGTTTATGTGTTTGCGTTGTTCAAGAGTACTTTATTTCATAGCATTCGGTTCGAATGAGTGTGTGGCTTTAAGGGTTAACATGTGTGTTGGTCGATTCCCTGCGTGAAACTGCGAGATTTCAGCGGATCTGGGTGTGCATCATTCGATCGTTAGAATGCAGCACAAACAAAGGGTTAAGCAGTTAAGTAAATTCTGCAAATGTAGACTTCGCATGCTAATGTTGAGCTATGGAGTCATGGTTAAACGAATCCCATTAAAACTCAAAGAAAAAACGCGTCAATGAACGCAATCTAATCCGGCTGCATGACCGGTGACCTCATGAATAATTGGATTGTCAGTCTCGTTAAATGTGGGAACTAAATTCAGAAGTGAACGCATTTCTTCACAGCACCCAATGACTGTTCGGCAGGCTGTGCTGCTGTGCCAGTAATTACACGGTCGCTTTCCCTCTGCACTGGCGAAGTATTTTGTGAATTCCATGACCCACGTCTGTTGTCGACGAACACCTTTTCATGAGCGACCTTCCTCACATCTCTCTCTTCACCGCAAACGCACAAGGATATGAAATCAACCCAAAATCCAATTCAAACTCAAAGAGAATAATCACGTTTACACAGGCAAACACCCTGAAAATCAGAATCCCTGCTTTGTGCAGACACAATTCGAGAGGAGCAACAAGGACGGAGGATGAAGGAATGGGGAGAAACTTTTCCGAAGGACTTTGCTTTCTATTTTCGGTGGACGACCATCATAGACATCAGCATCAGTCTCATCGTTACGAATATCTGTATCCCAGGACGATGGACGAGGAAAAGACAGACTAACTTTTCCAACGTAAACGAGAAAATGGACATTGAAAAACGAAAAAACACAAAAAAAAAAAGGAATGAAATAAGCTTAGGGCCGGGATGTGTCCTTTATGTCGCCTCCATCACCTGGAAACAAGGAAATTTATCGTCTGTTAAACACTGGTCCTACATCAGGGATTACTTTCCAACAACGGCTTACCACTTTGATGGGACTTTGATGCCGTCCCGACTAGGCAACCCCCATTAGAGTTGGACACGCTCACAGATGACTGTGTGGTTGTGGGCAACGTGAGTAGATACAGGCGTGTATAGCGTGTTCCCTTTTTTTCGACTGATAGATAGAGATTAGTTTGGAACTAATGGAAAACTGGTCATCAACGCCGGACAGGATATGGACACGCTTTTCGGAGGCAAAGAGTAGGATATTCAACACATGGATCGTGTTCAGTTGGTGGACGTGTTGATAAATGGCAGACATTAAGGGGTGCTCACTTAACGAGACTGTGTTGCTCCTGAATGAGTCTCTTGAAAGAAATTTGCTTTGAAGGTGTCGCCCGGGATTGGTGAGAGGCTCCCTGCCGCCATCAATGTGACACCAGTTGCTGAGCTAGATAAACGCCAATAGAATTAAATCAAATCGTCATTGGACGTCTGGAACATTAAGAGATATAATCAATCAGCTTTGTGTTTGATAAATGATAACGATGCAATTTGCTAATTGGATTTGACAAAGCCAAGTGTGTACTTTATCTCGTCGTGGGTGCACCTCCTCTGCAGTGATTGCCTTACGTACCCAGCCTCTGGTGGCATTTTCTCGGAAATATTTTCTTAATCTTCACAAACATGTGGGCCTTTGTTGGCACACTCAATGCCAGTTGAAATGTTCCATCGTTCCAGGAATGTGGTGGGTGATGGCTGCCGTTGGCTCTACCACATGACATCGTAATCTCTAAATATTTTCCTATCGTCATAACGATGAATATCCTTCCTTACGCCTCAATATGAAAGCCACTACGACAGAAGCACTCTTAAGAGCTTTCATGCGGGTAATGCTTTTTGAATGTAGTCAACAACACCCACCATACACCCACAATGTCTACTGGTTGCGGCAAGCCGCAAGGTCATCGTTCCCATTCTCTGCAGCTTCATTCAGTAATCCTCCCAATTGGAATCACTTAACCCTCAGCCGCAATCGGGTATTGTGCGCGTTGTCGTTCGTAATCCTTCCACTTACAAGCACCACGAAATATTCGTGTAATATTCCTCCTCTCATTGTTCCTTCGTCTGCTTCTTCTTCTTCGCTTAAGCCGCCATCAAGGTCATTAAAGAACAAATGAAAATCGCTTAAAAAGTGCCCACCAACTTTACCCACATCGGTGACCCGCCAACGCCATCAACCAAACGAGCCGCGACCATCGCCATTGCCATCGTCATCGCCGGCCAACGCCACAGACACACTTTCAAAAGATTAAAGTTGCAAAAAGCATGAATGAATTTTTCGCCACGGGTGACCAGCCATGGCATCCCCTCGTCGCGTAAAGGACAAAAAAAAACCACACAAGCAAAAAAAAAATGGGAATCCTGAAAATTATTGCGTTACATCGCCGCCGGATGGAGAACTTTTGATTTCCTTTGAGAAGTAGCATCATTCTTACATTTTCTCTCGATTTTTGTTCTTCTTTTCTCTTATCATTCATTTGTTAGTTGTTCGCAGTTCGCCTTCCTTCGGCCCCTTACCCGTTAAGTAGCTGCGATAACATCCCTCGGCATTTTCTAGTATTCGCCAGTTTCAGAAGAGGCAGCAGTTGTTCGCGGCCTCCCTCTTAAGGCGTTACCCTCAAACATTCCTCTTCCATGGCTGTCATCGCATCGCGAATGAAACAAGAAGAAATTGGCCATCTGTAAGAGTAAGAGCCCGACTGACTGGCCGGATGTGTCCTTCCTTTTTGCTTTCATTCCTCGGCTACTTCGGGGGAAAGGACAAAAGGCAATTATGTCGTTTTAATTTCACATCCTTCTTCTGCTTCTAGTGGCGTCTTTCCTTGGCTCTGATTCCACCTAGCATCTGTCACTTTAAGAAGGAAAAACACTCGGCGTTGTATCCTACTTACGAGAAGTATGTATGGACTCTCTATCTAGGTGTGTGCGTGCCCTCCTTGCTGCAAGAGGAGGTAATATCGACGAGGAAAGGAAGGAGGACACTGTGACACTCGGAGCTCCAATCACGTGAAGAATTTTAATTTATCTTATTTGACAGGACGTTGTGCGTTGGATTTTACTTGGGCGGCTCTGCTGTGAGAGAATGCCCCTGTCTATGGAGATGCAGCGACTGAGGGCAGTTTATTGAGAAAGTTGCCATTTAGGGAATTCCAATTAAGTTAAAAGCACACATATGGGTTGTCTATGCTTCAGTTAAATGCTTTCAGATGCTTTGATAATCATTTTGTCGGCAACCACGTGGAAGGTCGGCCATTGCCTTGCACTTGTCCGCTCCGTGGGCTTACACTTCGCCGTAGGACGCTTTGCCCGTCGACATGTCGTTGCCTTTCCCTTATATGCTCCGTGGGCTTACACTACACTTCGAGATGTTGAATTGACAGCCCCACCACTGTCATCGGCCACCAGTCCGTGGGCTTACACCGAGCCCCAGAAGTCACCATATTCCGTGCAGTGGACACAAAAAGAATGACTATGCCCTCGCCGGACAACAGCTGATGTTCGTTTGGTAATCTCACCGCCAGACTGCATACAGATACGAAGTCCGTTCAAGTCTGTTCGAGAGTTTCGCGTGTAACTCACCCCGGGGCTGTCCAATTAGAAAATTAATTTCCTTTGAGGGCGCCGCAACACTTCACGTCGTTACCGTCATCGTTAAATTTTCTCTCTCGTTCTGCGTCCTTCAAGTCCAAGTGTCCAAGCGAAAGAAAATTAATGTGCAAACTCAAAGGGTGCGAAGAAGTGGAACGATGTCAGCCAAAGGAATGAGAAAATGAGGTTGCTGAGGGAGACGGAGGAAATTGCTAAGTATTCTTTGCAGAAACTTATCACCTTTCGATGTGGGCGGTGGGGGCAAGCGCAACAGTACAACACACGTACGGAAACTAGTCGCAGTTCCATTTCGTGATGGCATTTTGGCGTTAAACTGAATGCATTTCTGAGAATGGATATGCAAAGTGTGAATGCTTCTCCGGGGCCAGGCACCAGCTCTTTGGCGTGTTTTGCCGTTCAGCACTGAACGAATGAATACAAATAGCAATTTGACGCAAAGGATTTTCATCACTTCGTGTGTGCGGAAGGGAGTTGATTCTCTGCAGATCTGCATCGCAGCTGATCGAAGGATTCAGTGGCGGAAAATTGAAACAAATACTGCATATGCAAGGACAATTTTTCAATTAGGTTTTGCTGTCTTTTTTTTGCTTTAATTTTAACTTGTTCACATGTCGTTTGTCTCCGCATCTTAGTCATGCCCTGGGTCCTTTTCAGAGTGCCCTCCCCCCCCCCCCCCCCCCCCCTCCCCCCAGATTCGTGTGCACACATCCCACATCCGGACGTCACACATATACAGTTGTCACCAGGGTTTCTTCATTTGTCGTTACGCTCGACACACCACTCTCTCTTGGTTATGTGGACGGTCGGCGGCATGGTCGTCCGGGCATGCATGTCCTTAGAGGCAATGATAGCGATGATGATGATGGAATGGTTTTGATATTGGGATATTATTCGCTCCTTTTGAGACAATGGATTCCAGCAGCTGAAGCAGTGTCGTCAACAAAACTGCAACGACGTGACTACAGAGGACTGTGTTGGTCATACGAGCACACCCAGCTTGGTAATATTGAAGCCGAGAAATGGAGGCGGACAAGAGGAAGGAATTTCTAAGCGCGGAGCTGTGGCCGGAAGAAAAAGGAAGCATTCTTTATTCATTGGAATCCATCGTCAACATTGTCGATGTCCTTGGTCGTTTTATTCTTTCCTTTCCGGAGTTTCTTATGAATTTGCATATGACAGGCGATAGCGCTGAGGAAACTAAATCACTCTCAAACGCACACACACACAGAGGGATTCATCAGGGATTATAGCAATGGGGCCTGGGGGTGGCGATGATGATGATAATGATCACGGTGATTATTATTATTGAAGCGACAGGATATAGAGTAAGTTGCAGTTTTTTGTTCTCGATATCATTTAAAGTTTCTTCTTTTTTTCTTTGAAAAGAGGGAGAGAGAGAGAGAACGAGAGAGGGGGTAAAAACTTTCATCAAACTATTGAATTTCTATTAAGTGCGCCTTTGTGAAGGACATCGATTGAGAGACAGAGCGGATGGTTACGATGCACTTAAATGAACTATCAGGCATTTCTTTGTGATGGAAATTTTCTCATTTAGCAGCTTAGACGAGTTCTGAAAACTAGGGCGGTGGGGGATTAAACTTGAGACGTGTGAATGAATGTCTTTTTTCGATATCAACAGCAACGCTTTGCAATGAGGGGAAGACAAACATATGCCAATGCGTGACTGTGATTGTGGAAATGTGCGAAAGAAATGCATGGCACCCCTGGATTGCACCCCTCATGTGTACATCGAATGGAGTTCGAAAGCAGATTCGTATGAGAATTGTCCCATCAAACGAATGAAATATATCGACGTTCTGTCCAAGAGATTGGGAGTTGCGCAAGGGTCGAAGCTGGGACCGATGTCCTTCAACACGGCAGATCAACCGCCTCCAACCAAAGCAGTGAACTGTTGCCTATTCACAGATGACTCTTATGTCAGTTCGAAGTCACCACTGACCGCCAGGCGAAGGTTCGAAATCCAGACAGCGAACAGATTTGACCACTACACCAATTGGGGTGTATTTAGATCGTATCGTTGCTGGAAAATCGGTATATAAGTGTTTAAGCAGACCATCCTACGGTGGATGCAGATCAGCAGCCAAATGTCGGATCATAAAGATAGTGCTCCCTAACTTTACGGAAATATCAACAGACAAAAAGGTCAAGTATTCTGGCGTTAACTTCACGGCAAGGCGAAGCTCAACAGCCACTCGAAACCGACCCCTAAGAAGTAAGCAAAATAACTTAAGCCAGATGACAAAGCTACTGCTCTACAAGCAGCTAATACGACCGATCTTAACGTACAGCTTCCCAATATGGCACACCTAAAAAAAACACGGAGAAGCCTACAATTTTCGAAAGGAAAATACTGCGAATATGAACCGATCTCACTTTCGAGAGGTACCATCGAAAGCGCCACAGTAACAAGAAGGACTACGACGGAGCACGCATCATCCCCTTGCAACAGTACATAGCGACACTGTTTAGAAAGCAGCTTCTAGACTTCAACAACCATCCTAACGAGGCTGAGAACCACAAAACCCGGGCAACGATACTTCCACGCTCTAAATCTGCTAAGCGAGCAGATGTCCCCAACGATATTTAACAACGAGCTGCATGGCTTCTACCAGAGCTATGCTAAATCGGCTACACCCTGCCTAAAGGGACCAGTATGGACGTCACAATGGACGGCTATAACTTCTAGGTAGTGAAGGACTCCGCAGTAGGCAGTGGGAACAGCATCATTACCGAGAGAAATCGCAGAATACCTCTGCCAACCGCTGTTTCTTTGTGCTAAAGAGGCCATGGTGTAACAGACCCGTATCTTGAAGGTTCAAACTGAGTTTTTATAAGACATTGATCGTCGCAGTCCTGCTGTAGTCCCTAACAACCTCCCACAGAGGCATGTACAATCTCAAAAGCGTCGAAGAAGTGCTTGGTCTCTTCCAGTGATAAGTTCTGCTTGCGATCTGTGTTGCTTTGATGCAATCTCGTAGAGACGAGTCAACCACGAGCTGTAAGAGTAGACACATTGGCCTAGCCAGGCGCCTATCCAACGCTTAAGGTGACAGCCAACTTAGCTGCAGCCCGAACAGCCTTCCACTCCGAACGAGTCAATGCAACAGAGAACTCCAAGGCAGCCCACACAAGTGGAGGCGGACAGCAACCAACTTCGAGTGCGAAACTGAAGGGCTGATAGCCAAAGAGCACACATCTGTCCTCCTATCTATTTTCGAGTGCACCATTTCAACCTTCTCTCGATCTATCAAATGCGAATGACAAAAGCCCCATATTTCAAGGATGGGCGCTCATCCGGTTTAAGGTCAATTGGAATTTTCCCATTATCAAGTATTCAACATATGTCCTTCACAGGTGACATCTGCTGGCTGATTCTATGAATCCTATGATCCGTTCAATAGAACACGTAATGTGGCACCAGTTCAACATCCAATTCAATCTGGAGCACCCTCATTCACAACTGCCCACACGGTCCTGCTTAAAGAGTCATTTTCGTATTCAATTCATGTCTGAGAAGCGCACATATGTATGTGTTTACTTGAAATTCAGAGAAGGGAGCCCATCCAAAGAACACCCATTTCCACACTGCGACTACATGTGTATCTCTTCTACTCATCGCAAAAGTTCTTCTCCCATCCTGACCACAGACTAGATACCCTGTGCACAGCGTCTTCAATATTATATCCTTAAAGCTAAATCCATTTTAAATTGAAAAAAGGATTCTGTAACCATATTCGAACGAAAATTATACATTCAACGCAAGAACGCCTCCGACACGCTATTGCCTGTACATACACAAACGCACATAACGGTATCGTATATAGATGCACACGCCCTGTATCATTTGAAGCACAGGTGGTGAGATGGGCTAAGCCCGCCGCCGCGCTTCGGGCAACTTCGAGCAACAACAATGACTTTCATCAAATATACATTTTCGCTATATTGTGAGACATGCATCAGGACAGAATATCCTTTTTCATCATTTTTGTGCAATAATCGCTTATGCGATGCGGTGCGGGGCGGTGTGTGGGCCGCAGAAGGCGGCGGGTGAAGATGATGAGGATGGTGGGCTGGTGGTGGTGGTAAAATGAAAAAAAAAAACTGCAAGCGGGCATTCAGAGTGGTTCAGAGGCGCTATGCAGCCTCTGCCAGTGCAACCGTATATTAGTCCAGAGTCTAGACAGATTGTTTGAAGGATACGTACGGATAGTACGCGCAATCCATGTATGCATGTGTACGTGACTGTTTGCACTTGGATGTATTGTTTCGCCGGGTAATCCACCCACGTAAATCCATACACCCACACATCCGCCGCAGCCATGTTCATCCATGTCCCATGGACGGCCGGTGGGTGGGCAAAGATTGAAGGAGATGGCTTGAAAGGTTTTGTTTTGGTTTAATAATACCTCATGAGCGACTTTTTTTTTCCTCTCTCTCTCTCTCGTTGAATAACTTTTGTCCTGTTCGCTGACAAAAGGTTACTCCTGCTGCTACTACTACTTTAGCCTCTGTCATTGTACCTTGCCATAGGACAGAGCACAGTGGAGGGGAAAAGAAAGGAAATCAGTTAATGGCATGGATGTCCTGCGCCGAGAGAGAGTGAGAGAGAGTGTGATGAAATTGCAAGGAGAACGAGCTTTCCGCACTGCGACTGCGTGAGAAAATCGCAGATTCTGTGGTAGTGTGGGTGTGCTATAAAAACGAGCGGAGTGACATCTACCGATGGGTTCCACAGGGTGGGTGTCTTCGATAGGAGCCGCTGTGGGATGTAGCTCATTTCGGAGTAAGCGAGGTGTGGACGTTATGTTATGTTTGGGATTTTATACGTTCCCTCTAATTTTTGGCAATTTTAACAGAGGATGAAACTTAGCCGAGGCTTAGTCTTGAATTATGGTTACAAATATCCCTTCTTTTTGGGGGATATATCGTGTGAGATAACCAAACTCTCACGAGGAAATAGGAAGCTTTGGAGTTATCGTGAGAGTTGCTGTGATAGATGTCTTGACAGGAGGAACTGTATAACACATTTATGGGTCGTCAACCACAGTCTGGCGGAGCGAAGCTCTAAGCTTTTGCGAGTGAATACTCAGTGCTTTCATTGCAGCGGAATTTGACCGATTTGGTGTACGAACACATGCCATAAGAGAGCATATTTCACACATCAACAGTTTTTTTTTGCTTAGAAGCTATTCAGTGATAAATTGGAAGTTTACGCCGGCAATTGGAAACATATAATGCAATACAATCGAGGCATTGAATAAACCGAACTCGCTTTCGGCACGAAAGCATTAATCATTTTCTGTCCATGATAGGGGCGGGAGGGGGTAGATTGATACACTTCAGCCGAACGTTTGTTATTAGAGAATTTCAATCAGTAGACATAAGAATTAAGGCTCATCAAATAATTACGAGCGAGTCTTTGAAGACTTCTGCGTGCGATCTGCGGTTCTGTTAGCGTAGAGGGCGTCTGAAGGAGACGTGTACAGCGACATGGGTCTAGGTAGGCGTCTAAGGTCTCTGGGCCATGTGGAACGCGTGGACAACTGGGTTCCTACCCGAAGCACACTTCTACGGTCTCTAAGGCTTGGAGAACGCATGAAGAACGTGGATTCCCACCCGCAGAGGCTTGGATTCGAGCCTCCGACCGGGAGACTGTAGGACAAGTGGAGAAGAAGTACACAAGCGGAAAAGAACATCAACCAAATTGGCGTGAGTTACCGGATGCAGCTAGTCAGAGACAACGCTGGCTGTAGAGGTCTGTTGGCTTAGTCCCAGATTCGCCACTGACTGTAGCGCCACACCCTAAGAGGTTTCGATTCGAGCCGCCCACCGGGAGATTGTAGCACAAGTGGAGACCAAGTACACCAGCGAAGAAGGAGCTCAACTAAATTGACGTGAGTTACTGGATTCAGCTAGGCAGAGACAACGCTAGCTGGAGAGGTGTGCTGTTTTCTGTCTAGATTTGCCACTGACTGTAGATCCGCACCCGAAGAGGATTCGATTAAAGACGCATCTTGATTGTAGCGCCGCACCAGCATCCACCGCACCTGAAGAGCCTTCGATTAGAGCCTCCGACCGATAGACTGTAGGACAAGGGGAGAAAGTACACAGATGAAGAAGGATATCAACCAAATTGGCGTGAGCTGCTGTTGCTAGCCTGATGGGTTAATCCCAGATTCGCTACTGACTGTAGCTCCACACCCGAACGGTCTTCGAAGCGAGCCTCCGAGAGACTGAAGGACAAGTGGAGACCAAGCACACCAGCGAAGAAGGAGCTCAACCGAATTGGCGTGAGATACTGGATGCAGCTGGCCAGAAACAACGCTGGCTGTAAAGGCCTGCTTAGATTCGCCATTGACTGAGAGTGACTGAGAGAGTCTTCGAAGCGAGCCTCCGTGAGACACAAAGGGGAAAAGAACCTCCATCAAATTGGATGCAGCAGACTCTACGCTAGTTGGAGAGGCCTTTTGCCTTAGAAGACTAAGAAACATTTGCAGTTCAGATCATGTGTTAGATTGGACAATGCATCTCACCCAACTTAGATTCACGTATTTGCACACATTTTATTTGAATAATCGTTCCTTACTCGTGACTCGTGAAAGTTTCAATTGTGCATTATTCCAACCCCTCACTGTACGCAGATCAATCAGGTGCACGTCTCAAGGTAATGGTGCGCACAAACAAAACCTATGAACATTGCCACATTATGTCCAAGCCATTGCTCTCTCGGTCTTAGCCAAAGCCAGGCAAATATGTTCGACAACCCATAGCTGAGCAGGGAGTGTAGGTTTTTCATTTTCCCTTTTCTGTTGATTTTCGTCTCTCACCTTTGGTGTGTGGATGCGCTCCCAACATTTTAAAATCGAAACTCCGCCTTATTGGTCAATGCACCGTTTGTTTAACTAACAATATGGCCGCCTTAAAATGATTATTTGTTTGCATAATCCGTTGCGACCAGATATATTCTGTGTACCGAACGTTCGTAACTCAAATCACCTGTAAGCAGGAGCTAAGAGGTTCATGTGCAAATCATGTACAAACTACAAATGACCGTGTAGTGATTACTTGTTTCCCAGGACCAAGGAACTGCGTACTCGCAGCTCCCTTGATTCCAATTCATTGACGACTGTGATTAGTAAAATGTATTCAAAACGCGTTTAGCATACTATAAACGGCGCCGGGTTTCCCCGCAATAATTATCTGCAGACTGCTCTGAAGACGGTGCAAACACGTGTGCGTCCTAAAATAATGGATTTTTACTCTAAATATTTTCCAGAAATCTAAAACAATGCCAAAGAACATTTGTTTTATGATTTTATGCGTTCGGATGTGTTTGAAAAGATTGCATGCCATAAATGCAACCGAAATTGAGTGCATACAAAGGGATATTTTGAAAGGTGATCTGTCGGCAATGGCTACTACGAAAGGGTTAAGTTTTTGAACGTCCGTCCGTCCGACCGTCCGCGAGCGGCAGTTTTGTTTTTTTGTGTTTATTTTTTCTTTTTTATTTGAGGAATGCTGCAATAAAAGTGTTTTATATCGGAACATTGTTCGGCTCGACTACTGCAATCATTGTCGGGCTGGATCAGGTAGACGCGTACAAATAAACACTGATTGCTGATGAAGCAGTGGGATGCGTTTTGTTTTCATTTCGAAAATGGAGACTGGATGCGGGTGTCTTTTTTTTTTAATGTGAGGTTATGGATTTGGTGAAACTCGCGCTGAAGCGCGTCGTCTGGGTGATGCATTAAGAGTGCAAATCGTTTTTGACGCCGAAACAGCACCGCAATCAGTTTTAGATGATAGGCTTTTTTCCGTCTGGGGAATTCTGCATTTCCATACATCTGCAATGTTGATTTTTGCTGCACTCTTGGAGGCTTTCGTTAAGTGCTTCCTATCTTTAGATTGGAATGAGACAAAGCCTGTGTGAGATATCATTGAATATTTGTTTTTCGTTTGATGGGACCTGTCGATGCCAATATGTGTGGAATATACGAAAGTACAAATGTCCGCTGCGGCTTCTCTGCGTGGCGCGCATACGAAATTTCCAAGTTTCCATGTCTATGGCGCATAAATCTAGCTGAATTTGACTGACCGATCAAGGGTTATGTTGGCTTTGAAGGCCGCTGTGGTTTGTGGCAACAAATTGCAGTCTCGGTGGACAATTCACATCATTTGGACGTGACATGACCATTCTCTTGAATCGCTTGTGGAGAACTTCCAATGCGGCGTAAGCTGTGTGGTACGTAGCTCCGTCCTGTTGAAACTGCGTGTCGTTGGTATCCATATCATCCAGTTCAGGCCAAAAGAAATTGATAATCATCGACCTACAGCGCTGGCCAATGTCATTCTCAAAGAAATATGGGCCTATGGCGGCTTGCCAGCCCCAAATCCACACCACGCAGTGACTTTTTCGTAATGCATTGGACGCTCTTGGATCTCACGTGGATTGATATCGTCCCAAATTCTACATCCATCATCCAGAAATAAGCCTCATCGCTGAAGACGATTTTTCGATGAAAATTAAGGCGAAGCGTGCAGATCATTGTTCGACAATGCTTTGTCCGTCTGTTGGACATCACAATGGGTCCACTAAGACCTAAATGAGATGTGCACCAGCGCGTCTGGCCACTGATCTAACTTAACCTCTGTCCATCCATCATGATTTGGCAAAGCAGACTGAATAAACGACATCCAATTTGACAGAAGTAGCTTCAACAATACGGCCCCTATCAACTGTCAAAATTCGGAAGTCCCCATTGGACGACCCTTTAGTTGCCGATGGGCTTTGGTTAAATTTAAACAGGGTATCTATCAAAGCAAGGAAATAGAGAGAAAACTAGCCGACGGAAGACGATTTCTTTCATAATAGCGGCGTTAAAACTCAACAATTTGTCGCAATCTATAATTTACTTGACCACCATGAAAATCGTCAATGTGAACGCTCGTTACGACAAGTTGACAGACTTGTAGCACGGTGGCCAAAGAATTTTGTTTTTTTTTTCCAATTTATAGTCAAGCAACAAATACGGATTTAAACAATTTAAACAAACCATACAATCACTGGCAGTTTGGTTAAAGATATCTTTTTGAATTCATTTGAGTAGTTTTTCCTATTCAATGTTTGCCCCTTGAATGATGCTCTGTGAGGGATTGCAATAGGATAACGTCGCACTTAGGTCCTAGTAGCACCATTCTGATGCCCAAAGGGGGGGGGACATATTCCTCTTTTTACACCTTTATCGTGTCCATCCTATCATGTCCGCTCATTGTCCTGACTCTCAATCATCCTTACATCCGGCTAAAGCTCAAAATCAGAGTTTAAGGTGACATTGGTTACTTAGTGCCTGCAGGTCCTGGAGGAAGTGTTCTCCCAGTGTTCTGTTCCTCCCAGTGGCAGAGATACTGAGGAGTATCCTGTTTTCCTTCTTCATTCATCTGCATATGAAGTCAAGTCCCATTTTGCTTTCATGGTACTTCCGATGATTATGGCCAGTTAGCGCTTCAACTACCATCCGTAGCAACTCTTCGCCGCATTGTAGGAGTATGTTGGTTTTTCCACTAGTGAACTTTGTGGTTAGGGAGTTCCACCTTTCATATGCTAGCTCTATGATTTTGTCATCCACTTTCGTGACATCTGCAAGAGGTGGATGAATGCATAGGATTGCCTGAGTTGGGTTGGTTTCCGCCTCTTTCCTGGCAAGTTCATCCGATGCATCATTGCGCCGGCTATGTCCATGTGATCTGGGACCCACCACTCACCATACAGTAATCGAGCTGCGTGCTGAGAACCTTGATCACTTCGCGGCAGCATGCGAACAGCTTGGACTTGATTTCTGTTCTTCCGAAATTGCTTTAATGGCCGCTTGACGGTAAATTAGAATTGAAATATCAGCCGGCGGTGGTATTTCTAACATTCATATCTTTCCGACTGCTGCCTTGATTAGGCCAGGACCTCCACTTGAAAAATACTGCCGTAATCAGATATTCTGATAGAGCAGTGCAAGTTTAACAATTCGGAGAACGTGCCCGCGCCTCTACCTTTAATCATCTTCGATCCATTCGCGTAGACGTGGATGGTTGAGGTGTTGATGGGTTCATTTGTGTTTCACTCCTCCCTTGTCTTCAAATAACACAGGAAAGGTATTCAAAAAGTCAAGAAAAAAGGACATTTCTTAACGAGGACACTTTGTGTGGAGCTGCGACAAACCAGCAATGCCAACGAATTCGCTCACATCTGGAGGAGATCTATCCTCTATTGCTCTCGCTACAGCCTAGCATCCTCTAGAGATTAATTTAATTAAAACAACCACAGAGGGCAAAGAAGTCGTTAAGAAAGGAAGCCACCACTTAATCAAACGATCACTCTGTCATCTGTTCAGACTAAGCAGTCCCTGAGTCTAGGCCCGTCATCGTGGTCGTAACAGGGTACAATTGGCTTACCAGTTCGATTCCTGCAGAAGCTGCATGGATGAAGAGGAAGGACATTACCGCACACCTAGCGACCTACTTTTTCAATAACCTGAGCGACCTGAATGGCATCAGCATAAGCCAGCAAAACAGATTTGTTACAAACATCAAGTGGTGCCAGGTGTAGGAACTAGGAGGACGTCAATCCGCCTGGTATCTTCAAAAGTGTGACTGCTATCTGCAGCCAGTCACATTAACTCAATCTAACATTTTTGTCTTTTCCCAGGCCGACGAATCATGGAGGATCGAGTCTAGCAATAGCTGCCAGCTTCCAGTCATCCAGATCAAGCTGTCTGCCGCGATGACTTGGCCTTTGTACCAGATGTTCGGTCTTCCTCTTCTTCTCGAGCCAGGAGGCTCGGATTTGAACACCCTTTTTGCTGCAGAATTGTTGCCCATGCGATCGATGTGGCCGTGCATCTTTCGGGTCCATATAGCAGGACTGGCAAAGGAACATTATTTTGGTCCTCATAATCTAACCTAAACTGACAAGTTTCCGTTGGGAAATCAAAAATCCAATCAAAACAATACACGGCGGGAACACTGATGTTGATTGAACTCATTCTATGTCAAGAGACATTACGAATACTGACGAGCAAACGCAAGCAGTCTTGTCCTAGAGCTTCAAGTGGCCTTTTCGAAAAATAGACTATCTTTTGGTTACACTTTTGTGTGTACTACAGCTGGACTATGACAGGATTTATCAAACATGTACCCCATCTTTATGAAGTTCTCCGCCGTTTGAGTTTGTTACCATCGTACTCTTTGACTAGTCCATGAGGAGAGTTGTTGAGAAATGTGGTCGACTTTTGCAGACTTCACTTGGAACGGTGTTCAGATTTGATGAGTTTGATGATGTTTATGTGACATATTCTTTTCATGGTTAGGTCCTATTTTGCGCAAAGCCCTCATAGGTCAGTCAGAATCAGGAGATGCAAATCAGAAGGAAGAAGTTCCGGCGGCAAACGTTTGGTCTTCTTCGTCTGAACCATTTCTTAAATAACATTTCGTTCAATAATGTTGCGTTCTGTTTCTATAAGCACTGAGACAACAAATTGACCATGATTTCGACCGAACTATAGCGAAGGAACATATTCAGGAATTTATTTCGTTTAATCAGATACGTTGGAGCGCTTCCAGTCTCCCTTCGATTTGCAGACGAAATCCGATGCAATCGCTTGGAATAAAACACATCTCGTGTACCTCCTGATTCAGTCCAAGACGTGCCTTGATCACAATCATTCGATTGATCTGCTCGCCATTTCCAACAGCACACACCCATTCCATCACCATCAAAAGCATCATTCTATATTCTGTCAGCGAGGCGAAACGATTCAAATTGAATTTGAATTTATAATTCCTCTCGTCTCGAAGATCATTTTACAGAGAAATACGACTGTGTGCTGAGCAAATCGGAGCAAACTGTTTGTACATGAATAATTTGATCACGGATTTCCATGTAAGCCCGTTCAGAGAGACGAACAGAAAAGACCTCTGAGCGCGGCGCTTGTTGACTCTGTAAATGAACATGACGTTTGACTAAATGTATCTATGAGCAAATAAGACGTGGTGCGCACCGGATAGGAATGGATTCTGTTGGGAATGTTTGCGTTTAGATTCCTGCACGGGGATCTAGACGGGGTCATGAACGGGTTGTTGGAAGTCCATTTGGTTACCTATATTTGAACGAGCTGCACGACCGACACGGCGGACGACTTGGGAGTGCTCACATTTTTGAATGCTACACTTTGGGGCAAGGTGTTGGTTGATGGTGTTTGCAAATGTGGCGTATGAGAGTGAACTGAGAATCAGCTTTCGATGAAGATTGAACAGGATAAAGGAATACCGAAAAAGCGTGCAGACACCATTTTCTCTTGTCATTGAAGCCAAGCAATTGTCTTATCTCCAGAAAGTTATTTATATAATTTTACTTGAGTTGGCATTGACCTTTTATTAGCGAGTCTCTGAGAGATGGCTTCATAGTCAAGTTAGTTTCCTAGAAAGAAGAGTCCTAGTAATCTCAGCAGTTTGCTTAAGTTTGTCTGCACCTACGAAGTAGTCTACGCGAGGGCAGTGATTTCTTTGCGAAGGAACACGTTCAACTTGCAAGCTGAATAAAAACTTATCCAGGCCCCGGTTCAGCTTAGAATATCCCTCAAACAGCCAATTCCGGGGAGTAAATATCTCAAACCTGTGCCGAGTAGGTGTCAAAAAGTCAGAGCTCCATGTTACATCACATGACAGGGTGACTGAATCGAAGTTTACAAAAAAAAAAAAAACAATTTCCATCAAAAACTTTGATCCAAATTGTACCACTATCATTCACTGATGGACGGGGTGCGAGAGAGAGGGGGAGAATTAATAGTTTGCATGATAATTACACAATTGTCAAGCTCACACTAAACCCGATGTTAATTGATACTCTTTTAGAGAACAGACTTTAAGCGTCAAAAAGCCTCTAGGTCGTACATTTGGATGCGTCATCTGTCATCTGTCACCTGTCAACACCGCATCGCAGACACCGCGCTGGCTATTTACCAAAAAATTAACTCGACTCTTTGCAAATCGTGTCCAAAGATCAATTTAAAGCTTTCTAATAACTAAATCATTCACCAGTCCACACTGAATCAAACCAAACCAAATCGACCATCAAGCATCGCAGAGATGTACACGGTTGCCTGTAGACGCACCAGCAACTACCTGTTACCGTGATCAGCTATCCGGGTGTGTGATCGGTAATCGGTGTATCCGAGCGCTACCTGTGTGTCTGAGGGCAAAGAAGGAGGGATAAGACTCGTTCAATGGCAAGGTATCTGCTCGAAAAGAGAAACGACACGATGTATTGATTGGTTGGCCGCTCAAACGCCGTACATTGGGCCGGAGGTGGGATCAAAGTGAAGACGTGTGTATCTCTCGCCGGTAAGAAAACAAGTATCTCACCTTTTTTTTTTCTCTTCTGTGTGTTGTTAGTGTTGTTGTTTTTTTTTTGTCGTTTCCCCTTTCATCCATAACCAAATCTCGAACGGACGACCGAACGTTTTTATATTTTCCACAACATGATCTGCAAAGTTGATAGCCGGGTGTGCACCACTTGTTGAGTATCGGAGAGTGTGAGAAGATATTTGTTTAATTTCATTCCCATCTAAGCCACAGAAACAATTCACGCTTTGTGCCAAAAAGTGAACACACGCGCACAATTGATCGGCTGTCTAGTGTTAATTCGTCGTCCTTCTTATAAACAATTTTAAAATCGAAAATTTTATTGTGCGTGGCCCCCCGTCTCGAATACATATTTATTTTTCCATAATTTCCACTCAACTATCGAAATTAGCGTGTGCTCATCATCCATCATCCATCAGTCTTTAGTCCGGTACACACCATCGATTTCCTGGCGAAAATTTATTAAGTGCGACAAGTGAAGCCACTAAAAAACATGTAATTTGTGAAAATTGGATATACGAGCAGTGATAACGCCTTCTATTTATTAATCGTTTGACAGACGTATACTAATTAATTACGGTTTGTTTAAGGAATTTAATACTGGACGTACCTACTACTCGTAGAATGCAATAAGTATCCGTCGACAAAACAAAAATAATCACATATATGTAATAACTGGATTTTATGAGACGAAGATGATTTTATGAATGGTTACCACTTGCTGATGGTTTGTTGTGAGAAAAAAAAAACAACCGAACTCTTTGCTTTTGAGTTCGCGTACTTCGGTAGTTCTGACTAATTAAACACTCGTCTGCGATCAGATAGAAAATTATCGTTAAATTGTGAATTTACCACAAAATCAAAACACACCTGACGTGCGACCTTATTGACATTCGATATTAGCAAAACAGCAGAACATCGGCATCTTGTCAGATCAGAAATTAGGAAAAGACAAGAAGAAAAAAATGCGTAAGTATCATTTTGAGTTACCAATATTGTTTGTTTCTTTCAGTTTTCGATTTGAATGACTTTTTTTGATTCTCTTCAATCTTGCATCGGTATTGTTTATAGTTTGAAGATAAGGAGGATGTAATCGATTTTTTTCCAAGGAATGAACCTTCCTTTTGGCATTGGATTTCAACCATTCTTCCCGCTCTTCCCCTAGTCCATAGTCGTGTAGCTCCACTGAAGATCTCAACGGAAATCGCCTTTAGACTGCATCGATAAGGCAGACAGAATCTCAGTCGAATTAGGGAAATGCAATTTTGCTTGATTGCTTCTTGGTCATCTAGCAATATTTCATTGATTTCTTGATTCCTCTTAGCCATGGCATCATCGCAATCTTCACCTTTGTTTTCTCCACTTCACATTTCGTCCACTGTTGAATAATCGAACCAAAGGAAGAGGTTTGTTGTGAAAAAAATTCCCCGTCGGACGTTGCCTCTGTGGGAGATGTTAACAACATTTTGGCAGAGACTTCAGTAGTCCTTTGATCATGCAAAAAATTCACCAGGAAGTGAACAAGACTACATCCCTCTGCTTGATCATATCGAATATGTCCAATATTTGACAATTGAAATACGCACGTCATGCAAATTATGTTGTATCCAGTCAGATAATACATCACTTCGTGTGTGATTACTTAAATTGCTTACGGAACTGACTAGGAATCCCTTCGAAAGCTATCAATCATCGATCTTTCGAAAAGCCATGTCGGTGGAGATGTGGTGGCCGCGTACATAAGTCGATTCCTACGCACTTCAACCTCGACGTCTAGGTTCGAGTCCCAGTACAACAAAAATAAATCGAGTCACTGACAATGCTCATAGAGTAAAACTGTCTAGAAAAAGCTTCTCAAACTCAGCCGTTCGAAGTGAAAAAAAACTGTAGGTCTTTTTCACTCGTGAGAAAACAAAAACACGAGTGGTTGCTGAGAAGCTAAGCCCTGGCCCTCTACAGGCTGTAGCGTGACGTTACGTAGATGGAGATACTTCTGTGATATATTAATTCTCGAACCTGACCACTTTCCAAAATTTGAAGTTAGACAATCTTCTTAGGTCTCCCTTGGAGCATACTACTTGCGCGTTCAGCGGTCACCATGGCGTAGGACACCCAGACGCGTCGACTCCTACGCCGAATCGAGCAACTTTGCGCAATCCACGCTGTCACCTCTTTCGAGGTCACAGCCAATGCTCAAGGACTATTGCTGTTTGGAAAGACTACCCAAAACTAGCCTTTCGGAGTCACCATAAAGCTGTAGGTCCCATCCGTGATCGTGATAGTGTTTCTTGTAGATCCGACAACCGATGTCCATCTCGAACTGTCCTACATTTTTATATTTTTTTTTATCGCGTTCACATCACACATGCAATGCGGCCTTCTAAGCATAGTCTAAATTTGGTTCATAAACGTACCGACTGCAGCTATGATCAGATTGTAGTTGGATACACCTCAACAACATGGGAGTTCTTAGCCAATTGTTAAGTTTCTTTGGTTAGACGTGTTATATTATTATTATTGTTGAGGGTATATTGTACATTTAGTTCTTTTGTGACGCTTTTTGATAGCCTTGCTATCTTAGTTTCCCTCAAATACAGTTCCTTACAGTGTTCCTTACAAGATTTGAAATTATGGACTCGTGGAAGAGATTTATTCTAGAGTAATCTTTCTCTTGGCCAGCTTCCTTTAGGAATCAGAAGATGAGTGATGGTTCTACTGACTTCATTTCTTCCTCTGATAGTAGCTACTTGCTCAGATGTCCTCGTCTTTTGTGGGCCAATGCCTTTCAAAATCACAGTACGTGTCCTAGAATTTCATTAGATTCTATACAGAATCTGCAGAGACCCTCATTTGACGCGCCTAGTTTCCTTAAGTGCTCCCTGAGTCTCTTATTAGGAAGCACCGAATACAGAGGTTATTTTTGCTCATTTTGATACATGCCTCCAACATCTTTAAACTGGCCCAAGAGTTTCTTGGTCTGCTGCATGCGATGAGCATTGTTCCATGTTTCTAATCGGATCCTTCTTCCTAGATCCCTTAATTCTTCTCTAAGAACATGAGCGCAGAATGGTTCGTGGCCTGTGAAGAGTTCCGATGATCCTAGCCTACATAGGGAGTGGGCCATTTTATTGCCCGTGTGCCTGAGTTTTACTTTTTTCTCCTACTCAATTCTTCGAGCTTCTGTAAGCGTGCCCACACAAGCTTGGATTTGATGATGTAGGAGTCTAGTGCCGTGAAAGGCGCTCGACTGTCAGACATTATTGCTATGTCGCAGTTGGTATAGTTACTGTCAAGATGGATTTGAACGGATTTCTTGCATCTGGCGGAGATTTCTGCTTGAAATGTAAAGGGTGTTTTTTTTTAGAGGTATATAACCTTGAAATTTTTTTAAATTGACGTGAAATTTACTTTATTTACAAGATAATCTCCTTGCATTATAATTTAAATATGATTTCTGGCATATGACCGCCACGGCTGGCTCGAACATAGTCTAATCCAATGGAGGTACAATTTTCGATGACTTTATCCAACATTTGTGATTTGGAAACGTTGTTCAGGCTATTCAAGTTGAAATGCCAAACCAAATTAAACATAAACCACTTGACAGCTGACAAAATGGCCGCCAGGTAAAATAGTGTTGCCAACTTAAAGTTATATACCTCTAAAAAAAAAGAACACCCTTTACATAGGTGCGTTTGTCCATGGGTTCGAATTACTTTGTCCGAGGTCCTTCATCAGTTGTTGATCCATCTTCATATCATTTTACGGTATTGCTGCTCACTCTGTGGACTATGGATTCATTGCTCCAGTCTTTTTTTGGTGCTGAGCTGACGTGTCATATGTTATATAGTCACGATCCTTGTCCCTTGGTCGCGCAAAGTTGGTCATTCCTTGACGGTTTGCAATGAAATTAGATGTTGCTTATGTGACATCGATCCAGGCACTTCGCGTTATCGTTGCTCTCCCTTTGATGGCACACCGTCCACAACGAACCATCCTTGTTCGCACCGTACCACATTGTCCCCGTTCTTCGATCAGTTAAAGCTTGATGAAGACATCAAATGACGCTCGACCGCTCGCTGACCGACCTTTATTTTTAGAGTCGCTCGTGACAAACATTTGTATACCGACATAGATTGTTGTCCACATCGACTGTCGTAAAACTATTTAAACTGGTCACATTATTTACCAGACCATTTACATATCTACACACATGCACGATTTGGTCTTTTTAAGTTCATTTATTCACCTTGTAGTCGAATTAAAAGAAGACGAACAACAAAATTAACACACATCCCTACAAGCGTACATAAGTCGTGTTCTATTGATTAAATTGTGTGCTTTTTCCTTAAACAAACAACAAATTACAGGTTGCTTCATACACAAATACAAACATTTGTGTCTCGTTTCATGACCGGGCCTGCGTAGCAACATTCAAGTCCAGCCTCACACAGTTCAGTTTAATCAAATTCCACTCGACAGAAGATCTCTGTCTGTTTGCACATAAATCTATTCAGATGCGCGTCCCAGTGAGACTACACAAACTCCGGCTCACCTCACCGACTACCGCCGCACCACGCCACCGTGTTGGTTTCATTTCGTGACTTCAATATTTGTTATTCAAGTACACACACATGCACACATTCAACCGTTTATAACCTGTAATTTATTTTCACTAAAGTTCTTAGTTCGTTCGCTTAACAAAAAAACAGAAATATCATTCAAATACACCACCACCAACAACAACAACAAAATCTCACGAGCATAGTCATATGGATCATAAAAAAAAATCAATTTTGATTTTTGATTTCCTTGATTGATTTCGGAACGTTATTGGCTCGGTCATGTGCTTTTATTTATTTTCCCAATTTCTTGGCCGTATCTCAATAAAATTAAAACATGAAGAAGACGACGACGAAGAATGAGAGAAATGAGTAAGAAACTCGTTTGCGTCCGCGGTTCCCCCCCCGTCTTCCCACTCCCAACCAACATCGCTGGTCATTGAATTGAGCTGAGCGGAGGCTAGAACCTAACCTAATTACGCACAAGAATACAACCCATTCTCGCTTTAAGTCAACAAAGCCACCGATACCTCTATCAGCGATCGTAGTATCGGGAGAAGATTCACAGCTCCCTGGGGAATCAATCTCAGATTTTTGGTGGATCCGTAAAATGGTGGGCTCACAAATGAAACAAAAACAAAAAAAACCCAGAAAACAAAAAGAAGAAAAAAATACATAAAATTGAATAAGATGTCGGCTTATTTGACGTATTAGTATGCCTACAGAATGTTAGCCGTCACTTTTTCAAAGAGCGCCGCGAAAAGCGGGCGTTGTGATCATAATTTTATTGATTTATTGCAGATTGTAAAATCCGTAAAACTGAATATCCACTACCATCGGCCGCACCACCAGTGCGCTGGATCTGTTGAACCCGGCTGCAGCATTAGGTAGAAGAAGGATAAGTGTTTATATTGCCCTAGTCCAATAAATTCCAAATCATTTTCTCTTCTCCCCGGACAACAACAGTCAGCGACACTAACAAAAAAAAATTAAGCAAATTTTGATGGGTTGGCTTGGCCGTTGTGAAAGTAGCTTCGAATCTATCCGATTCCCCGGTAGAATTCTCTGCTAGCGACGCACATTCAGTGACCCCAGTTTTCGATCACAGTCGGGGCTTCTCGTGACATCTGACAACTACTGCATTATCGACTCGCGTGCGTTTTTCCGACAGTTGTTAAATGTGTCACCTCGATGAGCTCCCGGTCGTAAAATTCAAATCCATCCAAGCGCTGGACTGAATGGCTTTTACTCATTTTTAATATCGATTCGCACCAATTAGACTGGTCGTAATCTTGTCTGCGATGAAATTTTAATTCAAGAATAAATTTGATGACTTACAAGATGACGATGATGTTGCATCTGTTTATTCGTCGACGTGAGGCTTGACTTTACTGCGGTCTTATGCGCTTGCTGTGGTGTTTGAAGAGTAGGCCGACGACATGAAGTGCAAACCATTATGGTTGCCTAGATTTGAAGGCGACGTGCCATCATGACCAGTTGCAATAGTGGCACAAAAGAAATTTGTAGCTCAGCCTTCTGCAAATTGGCGATCGTATTTCTAGACTATTAGGACACCTGTTCAACGACGCGAGACTCTCATTAAACCCCCTGACTCTGAATGCTTCAAATGATAAAATATTCTATCCGATAACCATCTGTTTTGTCTCCCGAGCAACTCCAAGGGAAGGCAGTTCGATCCTTGACTCCAGTAAATAACAAGTTTTTGGTTTTTTTTTCCTTTTTTTTACAGAAGATATGGCAACCTCACACATATTGTCGGCTGTTGATCCTGTGGTCCTTGGGAACTCAACGCCCACTTCATCTAGCAATAACAACAACAACAACAACAGCAATCACAATGGCCCAACACGAAGCCCAGGCGTCGATAGGAATCTGCATGTAACGCTAGACGATCGTGATCTTTGGTTAAGATTTCAAAATCTAACAAACGAAATGATCGTCACCAAGAATGGAAGGTAAGCACTAAGCACCGCATTGCAGGCGATTTTGCGACGCCTAAAACAAGCAAGTCTGTTTTGCATTAAAATTTTGTTTAGCATTGATTTTTGTGTGGCCGCCACAAGGTGATAAAGTGATAAATAGAATATTTTAATGGGAAACGGACTCACACCAGTTAATTATGTAGTACTGTTCGTTATACAATGGCCACTAAAGTGGTTAGTATTCGTTTGTTAACTCGGGGTAACAGCGCGGATACTAGGCGCTAATTGATTGAGTAGAGAACGCTCTGAATGCAAATATACGAGTACATTCTGCCAACCATAACGCCGTTGCATCAGAACACATGTGCAAATGTACGTGTGAGATACTTGCAATGGATTGGATTTTTTTTTTTTGTTCGCCTTCATATTTGTTTCATGGATTTTCATGGATCTAGTTGAGGACAGCGAGCTACAGTCTTTACGAGTGTAGTCAATTGGTATGAGAAGCCAGTGACTTTCGAATCTGAGGAAAATCCAGTTGACACTGCTTAGAACTGTTGACAGACGCCGCCAATGACATTTCAGCGCTGTCATTATATTTGCCTTGACTAATCAAGTAAATTGAAAGCGTCATGTTCGTTTGTTTTTGAATTTAATCACTTCCAGAAGCAGATCTCATAAGATTTGTTAATGAAAACCGGCACAGAGTACTTGCAAACCAGCACGGACTGCATTGCCGACTATTCGGTGTTCTCTCAAGCAAGCGCATTAGGACTGATCCTGTATTTATGTTCGGTGTTGACTCCCGATGCGTCCGTTCACTGTCTGTGACCTGTCAACCAACGTCAGTTAAATGGAACTTTATTCGCAGACTTAGAAGACAATGGAAGTTAAGAAAAGTAGGCGGAGTCCTATCGGAGGTGGAGCCTAGCAGAATGATGGTTACGCTCTCAATTTAACTATTCAGCAGTGACGTCCATTTTTAAGAGTTCTTCTTCGAGTGGGCATTAGAGAGCACATTTTGATTCGGTTGCAGAAAGACAGTTTGCATTCATTTTAAATCCATCACGATACTTCTGTATACCTGTGGTGATGTTTTCGAGCGTGCATTAATCGATTCAGAGACATTGGTGTGCATTTGCCGAAAAAAAGTGTTTGTGTGTTCATCTTCCAACTCTGAGCCTTCTGAGAACCTCAAGTAACAACCAGGCACGATCTTTATCCGGTTGAAGCATTCCTGCACTTAAGAGCGCGACCTTAAACATGGGCGCCGTCCGTTGCCTTATTCCACAGACTCGACGCATGGCCTTTAATCCATTAAATTAAAGTCTTTTTCTTCCTATAAAATGCCACTTTTATTTCCCTTTCAGACGAATGTTCCCCGTAGTTAAAGTGACCACAACTGGGCTTGATCCCGCCGCAATGTACACGATCCTCCTTGAGTTCGTCCAAGTGGACAGTCATCGTTGGAAGTACGTCAACGGCGAATGGGTATGTATGCTAGTACCGCTGTAAATGAATAGAATTATAAATGTCCATCTCTAGGTTCCCGGCGGCAAGGCAGAAGTCCCACCGTCAAATCCAATTTACGTGCATCCCGAGTCGCCGAACTTCGGTGCTCACTGGATGAAGGAACCAATTTCCTTTGCAAAAGTGAAGCTAACCAACAAGACCAATGGCAATGGCCAGGTAATACATTTCCCCCCATCCCCCCCAAGGACTTGCATAACCGACCGTTTTTTTAATTCAGATTATGCTCAACTCGCTGCATAAGTACGAGCCACGAGTTCATCTCGTGCGCGTTGGATCCGAGCAGAGGCATGTTGTCACCTATCCATTCCCGGAGACGCAGTTCATTGCGGTCACTGCCTATCAGAACGAGGAAGTGACATCGCTTAAAATCAAATACAATCCCTTTGCCAAGGCCTTCCTAGATGCTAAAGTAAGTTGTTTGGTGGTAAAGTCCAACAAAGGAATATGATTGGTAACCATTGTGTATTTTGTAGGAGAGACCGGATTCCATTTATAGTCATGACGCTCACTATGGATGGTACATCCCTCCACCGACACACTATCCACCGGCACATGCGCAGGTACCGGCGCCAAATAATTGTGATCGTTACGGACGCCATCCGTCGAGGACGACCAGGCCAACGCCATACGCAAGGCCGCGTATTGTGTCTGGTTCGTCCAGCAACGCTGGAACACCACCGCCGACCACTCCAACAACGTCGCACTCACAGTCTGGCTTTCTGCCGGTTGAACCGACCACAACCACCGTCTTCTCGTATCCAACAAGCTGGCAGAGCAACGGCACCTACTGGAGCACACCGCCCAATCCCAGCTCTCCAATAAGTAAGAAACACTTAAGCTTTCGCAAGCAGTTTTCAACAACCTTGTCTCTTTCGCAGCGTCAAACACATCGCCAACTCCATCGAATGGCTCCCCAAACTACACGAGCCCATCGCCGGGCTACACAATACACCATTTAACTTCGCACTCTCAATACAGTGCGCCCAGCAATCAGCCCGATCTGTATCAAAACGGCGCCGGATCATCTCCGCAATCGTATGCCAGCGGTGCTCATCAAATCTACCACCCCACACCGGCATCGCCGTCACATCAGCTGTACACGAACGTCCTCAATCCACCTGCTAGCCTTACGTACCCCAGCGGGACGTACTACAATGGGGCCGAGTATGGACTCTATCAGAATGCGTACACCTATCAGCCGGAGTACATTCCATTGGTCTCAGAAATGAGGTAAGTCCGCAGAATGAGATGAACAGAAGAGATGAACTTACAATTCCCCTCCCTGCAGCACATACAATCATCCACTCGAGCCAGTTGAAGTTCCTAAGTCGATGGAAGAGAACTCCGCCATGTACAAGGAGTCCGAAGAGGGATCAGTATTAACACTGGAGTGCTCCAGCATGAAATCATCCGGCAAACTGGATACGTCACCACAAAATCAAAGAACTGAGAATTGGACCCCTCTGACGCCACCGCAGAGCACCATTCAATGAGGACGTACTCAGTGCTCGACGAGGACGGGCGTCATTCGACGTGGGTGACAGTCAACTGAAGCAGATCATATTATCTTAAAGAAATTTAGTTTTTTTTTTTTAAATTACACAACTCAAAACATTCAATCATAAGTGTATATAGTATTTACGAGAAATAATTAAATTTTATTATTTAACATGTTTTCTTTGTTTCTTCTTGCCTTCTTGCCTGCCCACAGCATCGTTTGCGTATGCGAATCGGAGTGGTTATTGGACAAGATTGACCTTCCAACTGCCACAGCGGCACAAAGAAAAACTTAACCACAGGCGTACACAGGTCGTAGGTACGACTAGTTCGGCCGCTGTGGTAGTTGGAAGATGAGCAATGAAAAGGCTCCAAAATCCTTACTATACACTGTCAATTTTTTTAGGTGAAAAATTCGATGTCGTCGGATCCACTCCAGTCTTTGGATTTCGATAATACACATCTAAACACATAACCACAGGTGTACACAGGTCGTAGGTGCGCCTAGTTCGGCCGCTGTGGCAGTTGGAAGATGAGCCATGAAAAGGCTCCAAAATCCTTACTCTGCAGTGCTATTTTTCTGCCGTGTTCTTGCCTTTATTTAATGGTGCATACAACAATTCTCAAATGTCCTTTAGACATTTCAGTTTCGCTTACGGACTTTTATGCTAACCAAACAATCAGGTATTCTCGTGGCCCGATTGTGTTATTTAGATTGTGTAAAACCCTTCCTCCACCTTTGTAACTCAGATAGATTCAATGAAGAATTACAAAGTAGAAACAAATCGCACCAACAATCCTTTTGATTTCATTTAAGCATACAAAACATAAAACCGCGAGTACATCTGTCAGTTCAGCAGTTTCAATCTGCTCTACTCTACAGATAATAGAAGCTTGCAACAAAAAGTAAGCCAACATACACTCACACACACTCACACAAAAGGTTATTTTAAGGATCACCAAAATAAGCGGCATTAGAACGCCAAAAAAGGCATTTTTCTACTAGGGACGGCACAGCCCATCGCGCCACGCACGCATACCACAGAAAGTGGTACACTCAAAGCGGTACAAAATTCGAATGTTCAGGCCAAAATCCCCCCGAAGTACAAGGCCACCAGAAATATAGAAATATCAACAGCTATCTCAATTTCAAGCCCGGGGATATGCAACAATTTTTGGTTAGTAAATGATCATGCTAATCAGTGCAAACATCATTGCATACCAACCGGGCTGAAAATAATCATACCTTCTGCTTTTCTGTATTTATGGTGGCCTGGTGTTTAATTATGTACTGAAATTATAGATCACTGGGCAGTTTCTTGTTGGATTTCAGTGGATTTTTATGAAACATGATTTTTGCGATACTTACCTTTGTAAATGTTGAAGTTTAGTCCTGAAAAGAACTTTCCCGTGGGAATTGCTGTCCTGATAAGGACTTACTGGTATGGTTTACTTTGAATGATAGATGTGTATATGATATATATATATGATAATGTATTGAAGACCTGCTCAGTCTAGTAGATTAAACTGCTAGCCTCAAACAGCCCAACCTCCGTTTAGTGTGTGTTTGGCAAAGTACTCCTAAAATGATTGTTTTGAGATGGCAATCTGGGAAAGTGTGACAGAGAGACGGCATATGGAGGAGAGACAGACAGAGAACAATTAGGCGAACCTACGACCTGTGTACACCTGTGGTTATGTGTTTAGATGTGTATTATCGAAATCCAAAGACTGGAGTGGATCCGACTACATCGAATTTTTCACCTAAAAAAATTGACAGTGTATAGTAAGGATTTTGGAGCCTTTCCATGGCTCATCTTCCAACTGCCACAGCGGCTCAACTAGGCGTACCTACGACCTGTGCGCACCTGTGGTTATGTGTTGAGATGTGTATTAACGAAATCCAAAGACTGGAGTGGAGCCGACGACATCGAATTTTTCACCTAAAAAAATTGACAGTGTATAGTAAGGATTTTGGAGCCTTTTCATGGCTCATCTTCCACCTGCCACAGCGGCCGAACTAGGCGTACCTACGACCTGTGCGCACCTGTGGTTATATGTTGAGATGTGTATTAACGAAATCCAAAGACTGGAGTGGAGCCGACGACATCGAATTTTTCACCTAAAAAAATGTACAGTGTATAGTAAGGATTTTGGAGCCTTTCCATGGCTTTTCTTCCAACTGCCACAGCGGCCCAACTAGGCGTACCTACGACCTGTGCGCACCTGTGGTTATGTGTTGAGATGCGTATTAACGAAATCCAAAGACTGGAATGGATCCGACGACATCGAATTTTTCACCTAAAAAAATTGACAGTGTATAGTAAGGATTTTGGAGCCTTTTCATGGCTCATCTTCCACCTGCCACAGCGGCCGAACTAGGCGTACCTACGACCTGTGTACACCTGTGGTTATGTGTTTAGATGTGTATTATCGAAATCCAAAGACTGGAGTGGATCCGACGACATCGAATTTTTCACCTAAAAAAATTGACAGTGTATAGTAAAGAATTTGGAGCCTTTTCATGGCTCATCTTCCACCTGCCACAGCGGCCGAACTAGGCGTACCTACGACCTGTGTACACCTGTGGTTATGTGTTTAGATGTGTATTATCGAAATCCAAAGACTGGAGTGGATCCGACTACATCGAATTTTTCACCTAAAAAAATTGACAGTGTATAGTAAGGATTTTGGAGCCTTTCCATGGCTCATCTTCCAACTGCCACAGCGGCTCAACTAGGCGTACCTACGACCTGTGCGCACCTGTGGTTATGTGTTGAGATGTGTATTAACGAAATCCAAAGACTGGAGTGGAGCCGACGACATCGAATTTTTCACCTAAAAAAATTGACAGTGTATAGTAAGGATTTTGGAGCCTTTTCATGGCTCATCTTCCACCTGCCACAGCGGCCGAACTAGGCGTACCTACGACCTGTGCGCACCTGTGGTTATATGTTGAGATGTGTATTAACGAAATCCAAAGACTGGAGTGGAGCCGACGACATCGAATTTTTCACCTAAAAAAATGTACAGTGTATAGTAAGGATTTTGGAGCCTTTCCATGGCTTTTCTTCCAACTGCCACAGCGGCCCAACTAGGCGTACCTACGACCTGTGCGCACCTGTGGTTATGTGTTGAGATGCGTATTAACGAAATCCAAAGACTGGAATGGATCCGACGACATCGAATTTTTCACCTAAAAAAATTGACAGTGTATAGTAAGGATTTTGGAGCCTTTTCATGGCTCATCTTCCACCTGCCACAGCGGCCGAACTAGGCGTACCTACGACCTGTGTACACCTGTGGTTATGTGTTTAGATGTGTATTATCGAAATCCAAAGACTGGAGTGGATCCGACGACATCGAATTTTTCACCTAAAAAAATTGACAGTGTATAGTAAAGAATTTGGAGCCTTTTCATGGCTCATCTTCCACCTGCCACAGCGGCCGAACTAGGCGTACCTACGACCTGTGTACACCTGTGGTTATGTGTTTAGATGTGTATTATCGAAATCCAAAGACTGGAGTGGATCCGACTACATCGAATTTTTCACCTAAAAAAATTGACAGTGTATAGTAAGGATTTTGGAGCCTTTCCATGGCTCATCTTCCAACTGCCACAGCGGCTCAACTAGGCGTACCTACGACCTGTGCGCACCTGTGGTTATGTGTTGAGATGTGTATTAACGAAATCCAAAGACTGGAGTGGAGCCGACGACATCGAATTTTTCACCTAAAAAATTGACAGTGTATAGTAAGGATTTTGGAGCCTTTTCATGGCTCATCTTCCACCTGCCACAGCGGCCGAACTAGGCGTACCTACGACCTGTGCGCACCTGTGGTTATATGTTGAGATGTGTATTAACGAAATCCAAAGACTGGAGTGGAGCCGACGACATCGAATTTTTCACCTAAAAAAATGTACAGTGTATAGTAAGGATTTTGGAGCCTTTCCATGGCTTTTCTTCCAACTGCCACAGCGGCCCAACTAGGCGTACCTACGACCTGTGCGCACCTGTGGTTATGTGTTTAGATGTGTATTATCGAAATCCAAAGACTGGAGTGGATCCGACGACATCGAATTTTTCACCTAAAAAAATTGACAGTGTATAGTAAGGATTTTGGAGCCTTTTCATGATCCGACGACATCGAATTTTTCACCTAAAAAAATTGACAGTGTATAGTAAGGATTTTGGAGCCTTTTCATGGCTCATCTTCCACCTGCCACAGCGGCCGAACTAGGCGTACCTACGACCTGTGTACACCTGTGGTTATGTGTTTAGATGTGTATTATCGAAATCCAAAGACTGGAGTGGATCCGACGACATCGAATTTTTCACCTAAAAAAATTGACAGTGTATAGTAAAGAATTTGGAGCCTTTTCATGGCTCATCTTCCACCTGCCACAGCGGCCGAACTAGGCGTACCTACGACCTGTGTACACCTGTGGTTATGTGTTTAGATGTGTATTATCGAAATCCAAAGACTGGAGTGGATCCGACGACATCGAATTTTTCACCTAAAAAAATTGACAGTGTATAGTAAGGATTTTGGAGCCTTTTCATGGCTCATCTTCCAACTGCCACAGCGGCCGAACTAGGCGTACCTACGACCTGTGTACACCTGTGGTTATGTGTTTAGATGTGTATTATCGAAATCCAAAGACTGGAGTGGATCCGACGACATCGAATTTTTCACCTAAAAAAATTGACAGTGTATAGTAAGGATTTTGGAGCCTTTTCATGGCTCATCTTCCACCTGCCACAGCGGCCGAACTAGGCGTACCTACGACCTGTGTACACCTGTGGTTATGTGTTTAGATGTGTATTATCGAAATCCAAAGACTGGAGTGGATCCGACATCGAATTTTTCACCTAAAAAAATTGACAGTGTATAGTAAGGATTTTGGAGCCTTTTCATGGCTCATCTTCCAACTGCCACAGCGGCCGAACTAGGCGTACCTACGACCTGTGTACACCTGTGGTTATGTGTTTAGATGTGTATTATCGAAATCCAAAGACTGGAGTGGATCCGACGACATCCAATTTTTCACCTAAAAAAATTGACAGTGTATAGTAAGGATTTTGGAGCCTTTTCATGGCTCATCTTCCAACTGCCGCAGCGGCCGAACTAGGCGTACCTACGACCTGTGTACACCTGTGGTTATGTGTTTAGATGTGTATTATCGAAATCCAAAGACTGGAGTGGATCCGACGACATCGAATTTTTCACCTAAAAAAATTGACAGTGTATAGTAAGGATTTTGGAGCCTTTTCATGGCTCATCTTCCAACTGCCACAGCGGCCGAACTAGGCGTACCTACGACCTGTGTACACCTGTGGTTATGTGTTTAGATGTGTATTATCGAAATCCAAAGACTGGAGTGGATCCGACGACATCGAATTTTTCACCTAAAAAAATTGACAGTGTATAGTAAGGATTTTGGAGCCTTTTCATGGCTCATCTTCCAACTGCCACAGCGGCCGAACTAGGCGTACCTACGACCTGTGTACACCTGTGGTTATGTGTTTAGATGTGTATTATCGAAATCCAAAGACTGGAGTGGATCCGACGACATCGAATTTTTCACCTAAAAAAATTGACAGTGTATAGTAAGGATTTTGGAGCCTTTTCATGGCTCATCTTCCAACTGCCGCAGCGGCCGAACTAGGCGTACCTACGACCTGTGTACACCTGTGGTTATGTGTTTAGATGTGTATTATCGAAATCCAAAGACTGGAGTGGATCCGACGACATCGAATTTTTCACCTAAAAAAATTGACAGTGTATAGTAAGGATTTTGGAGCCTTTTCATGGCTCATCTTCCACCTGCCACAGCGGCCGAACTAGGCGTACCTACGACCTGTGTACACCTGTGGTTATGTGTTTAGATGTGTATTATCGAAATCCAAAGACTGGAGTGGATCCGACGACATCGAATTTTTCACCTAAAAAAATTGACAGTTATAGTAAGGATTTTGGAGCCTTTTCATGGCTCATCTTCCAACTGCCACAGCGGCCGAACTAGGCGTACCTACGACCTGTGTACACCTGTGGTTATGTGTTTAGATGTGTATTATCGAAATCCAAAGACTGGAGTGGATCCGACGACATCGAATTTTTCACCTAAAAAAATTGACAGTGTATAGTAAGAATTTTGGAGCCTTTTCATGGCTCATCTTCCAACTGCCGCAGCGGCCGAACTAGGCGTACCTACGACCTGTGTACACCTGTGGTTATGTGTTTAGATGTGTATTATCGAAATCCAAAGACTGGAGTGGATCCGACGACATCGAATTTTTCACCTAAAAAAATTGACAGTGTATAGTAAGGATTTTGGAGCCTTTTCATGGCTCATCGTCCAACTGCCACAGCGGCCGAACTAGGCGTACCTACGACCTGTGTACACCTGTGGTTATGTGTTTAGATGTGTATTATCGAAATCCAAAGACTGGAGTGGATCCGACGACATCGAATTTTTCACCTAAAAAAATTGACAGTGTATAGTAAGGATTTTGGAGCCTTTTCATGGCTCATCTTCCACCTGCCACAGCGGCCGAACTAGGCGTACCTACGACCTATGTACACCTGTGGTTATGTGTTTAGATGTGTATTAACGAAATCCAAAGACTGGAGTGGAGCCGACGACATCGAATTTTTCACCTAAAAAAATGTACAGTGTATAGTAAGGATTTTGGAGCCTTTCCATGGCTTTTCTTCCAACTGCCACAGCGGCCCAACTAGGCGTACCTACGACCTGTGCGCACCTGTGGTTATGTGTTGAGATGTGTATTAACGAAATCCAAAGACTGGAATGGATCCGACGACATCGAATTTTTCACCTAAAAAAATTGACAGTGTATAGTAAGGATTTTGGAGCCTTTTCATGGCTCATCTTCCACCTGCCACAGCGGCCGAACTAGGCGTACCTACGACCTGTGTACACCTGTGGTTATGTGTTTAGATGTGTATTATCGAAATCCAAAGACTGGAGTGGATCCGACGACATCGAATTTTTCACCTAAAAAAATTGACAGTGTATAGTAAGGATTTTGGAGCCTTTCCATGGCTCATCTTCCAACTGCCACAGCGGCCGAACTAGGCGTACCTACGACCTGTGTACACCTGTGGTTATGTGTTTAGATGTGTATTATCGAAATCCAAAGACTGGAGTGGATCCGACGACATCGAATTTTTCACCTAAAAAAATTGACAGTGTATAGTAAGGATTTTGGAGCCTTTTCATGGCTCATCTTCCAACTGCCACAGCGGCCGAACTAGGCGTACCTACGACCTGTGTACACCTGTGGTTATGTGTTTAGATGTGTATTATCGAAATCCAAAGACTGGAGTGGATCCGACGACATCGAATTTTTCACCTAAAAAAATTGACAGTGTATAGTAAGGATTTTGGAGCCTTTTCATGGCTCATCTTCTAACTGCCACAGCGGCCGAACTAGGCGTACCTACGACCTGTGCGCACCTGTGGTTATATGTTGAGATGTGTATTAACGAAATCCAAAGACTGGAGTGGAGCCGACGACATCGAATTTTTCACCTAAAAAAATGTACAGTGTATAGTAAGGATTTTGGAGCCTTTCCATGGCTTTTCTTCCAACTGCCACAGCGGCCCAACTAGGCGTACCTACGACCTGTGCGCACCTGTGGTTATGTGTTGAGATGTGTATTAACGAAATCCAAAGACTGGAATGGATCCGACGACATCGAATTTTTCACCTAAAAAAATTGACAGTGTATAGTAAGGATTTTGGAGCCTTTTCATGGCTCATCTTCCACCTGCCACAGCGGCCGAACTAGGCGTACCTACGACCTGTGTACACCTGTGGTTATGTGTTTAGATGTGTATTATCGAAATCCAAAGGCTGGAGTGGATCCGACGACATCGAATTTTTCACCTAAAAAAATTGACAGTGTATAGTAAGGATTTTGGAGCCTTTTCATGGCTCATCTTCCACCTGCCACAGCGGCCGAACTAGGCGTACCTACGACCTGTGTACACCTGTGGTTATGTGTTTAGATGTGTATTATCGAAATCCAAAGACTGGAGTGGATCCGACGACATCGAATTTTTCACCTAAAAAAATTGACAGTGTATAGTAAGGATTTTGGAGCCTTTTCATGGCTCATCTTCCAACTGCCACAGCGGCCGAACTAGGCGTACCTACGACCTGTGTACACCTGTGGTTATGTGTTTAGATGTGTATTATCGAAATCCAAAGACTGGAGTGGATCCGACGACATCGAATTTTTCACCTAAAAAAATTGACAGTGTATAGTAAGGATTTTGGAGCCTTTTCATGGCTCATCTTCCACCTGCCACAGCGGCCGAACTAGGCGTACCTACGACCTGTGTACACCTGTGGTTATGTGTTTAGATGTGTATTATCGAAATCCAAAGACTGGAGTGGATCCGACGACATCGAATTTTTCACCTAAAAAAATTGACAGTGTATAGTAAGGATTTTGGAGCCTTTTCATGGCTCATCTTCCAACTGCCGCAGCGGCCGAACTAGGCGTACCTACGACCTGTGTACACCTGTGGTTATGTGTTTAGATGTGTATTATCGAAATCCAAAGACTGGAGTGGATCCGACGACATCGAATTTTTCACCTAAAAAAATTGACAGTGTATAGTAAGGATTTTGGAGCCTTTTCATGGCTCATCTTCCAACTGCCACAGCGGCCGAACTAGGCGTACCTACGACCTGTGTACACCTGTGGTTATGTGTTTAGATGTGTATTATCGAAATCCAAAGACTGGAGTGGATCCGACGACATCGAATTTTTCACCTAAAAAAATTGACAGTGTATAGTAAGGATTTTGGAGCCTTTTCATGGCTCATCTTCCAACTGCCACAGCGGCCGAACTAGGCGTACATACGACCTGTGTACACCTGTGGTTATGTGTTTAGATGTGTATTATCGAAATCCAAAGACTGGAGTGGATCCGACGACATCGAATTTTTCACCTAAAAAAATTGACAGTGTATAGTAAGGAATTTGGAGCCTTTTCATGGCTCATCTTCCACCTGCCACAGCGGCCGAACTAGGCGTACCTACGACCTGTGTACACCTGTGGTTATGTGTTTAGATGTGTATTATCGAAATCCAAAGGCTGGAGTGGATCCGACGACATCGAATTTTTCACCTAAAAAAATTGACAGTGTATAGTAAGGATTTTGGAGCCTTTTCATGGCTCATCTTCCACCTGCCACAGCGGCCGAACTAGGCGTACCTACGACCTGTGTACACCTGTGGTTATGTGTTTAGATGTGTATTATCGAAATCCAAAGACTGGAGTGGATCCGACGACATCGAATTTTTTCACCTAAAAAAATTGACAGTGTATAGTAAGGATTTTGGAGCCTTTTCATGGCTCATCTTCCAACTGCCACAGCGGCCGAACTAGGCGTACCTACGACCTGTGTACACCTGTGGTTATGTGTTTAGATGTGTATTATCGAAATCCAAAGACTGGAGTGGATCCGACGACATCGAATTTTTCACCTAAAAAAATTGACAGTGTATAGTAAGGATTTTGGAGCCTTTTCATGGCTCATCTTCCACCTGCCACAGCGGCCGAACTAGGCGTACCTACGACCTGTGTACACCTGTGGTTATGTGTTTAGATGTGTATTATCGAAATCCAAAGACTGGAGTGGATCCGACGACATCGAATTTTTCACCTAAAAAAATTGACAGTGTATAGTAAGGATTTTGGAGCCTTTTCATGGCTCATCTTCCAACTGCCGCAGCGGCCGAACTAGGCGTACCTACGACCTGTGTACACCTGTGGTTATGTGTTTAGATGTGTATTATCGAAATCCAAAGACTGGAGTGGATCCGACGACATCGAATTTTTCACCTAAAAAAATTGACAGTGTATAGTAAGGATTTTGGAGCCTTTTCATGGCTCATCTTCCAACTGCCACAGCGGCCGAACTAGGCGTACCTACGACCTGTGTACACCTGTGGTTATGTGTTTAGATGTGTATTATCGAAATCCAAAGACTGGAGTGGATCCGACGACATCGAATTTTTCACCTAAAAAAATTGACAGTGTATAGTAAGGATTTTGGAGCCTTTTCATGGCTCATCTTCCACCTGCCACAGCGGCCGAACTAGGCGTACCTACGACCTATGTACACCTGTGGTTATGTGTTTAGATGTGTATTATCGAAATCCAAAGACTGGAGTGGATCCGACGACATCGAATTTTTCACCTAAAAAAATTGACAGTGTATAGTAAGGATTTTGGAGCCTTTTCATGGCTCATCTTCCAACTGCCACAGCGGCCGAACTAGGCGTACCTACGACCTGTGTACACCTGTGGTTATGTGTTTAGATGTGTATTATCGAAATCCAAAGACTGGAGTGGATCCGACGACATCGAATTTTTCACCTAAAAAAATTGACAGTGTATAGTAAGGATTTTGGAGCCTTTTCATGGCTCATCTTCCAACTGCCACAGCGGCCGAACTAGGCGTACCTACGACCTGTGTACACCTGTGGTTATGTGTTTAGATGTGTATTATCGAAATCCAAAGACTGGAGTGGATACGACGACATCGAATTTTTCACCTAAAAAAATTGACAGTGTATAGTAAGGATTTTGGAGCCTTTTCATGGCTCATCTTCCAACTGCCACAGCGGCCGAACTAGGCGTACATACGACCTGTGTACACCTGTGGTTATGTGTTTAGATGTGTATTATCGAAATCCAAAGACTGGAGTGGATCCGACGACATCGAATTTTTCACCTAAAAAAATTGACAGTGTATAGTAAGGATTTTGGAGCCTTTTCATGGCTCATCTTCCACCTGCCACAGCGGCCGAACTAGGCGTACCTACGACCTGTGTACACCTGTGGTTATGTGTTTAGATGTGTATTATCGAAATCCAAAGACTGTAGTGGATCCGACGACATCGAATTTTTCACCTAAAAAAATTGACAGTGTATAGTAAGGATTTTGGAGCCTTTTCATGGCTCATCTTCCAACTGCCACAGCGGCCGAACTAGGCGTACCTACGACCTGTGTACACCTGTGGTTATGTGTTTAGATGTGTATTATCGAAATCCAAAGACTGGAGTGGATCCGACTACATCGAATTTTTCACCTAAAAAAATTGACAGTGTACAGTAAGGATTTTGGAGCCTTTTCATGGCTCATCTTCCACCTGCCACAGTGGCCGAACTAGGCGTACCTACGACCTGTGTACACCTGTGGTTATGTGTTTAGATGTGTATTATCGAAATCCAAAGACTGGAGTGGATCCGACGACATCGAATTTTTCACCTAAAAAAATTGACAGTGTATAGTAAGGATTTTGGAGCCTTTTCATGGCTCATCTTCCACCTGCCACAGCGGCCGAACTAGGCGTACCTACGACCTGTGTACACCTGTGGTTATGTGTTTAGATGTGTATTATCGAAATCCAAAGACTGGAGTGGATCAGACGACATCGAATTTTTCACCTAAAAAAATTGACAGTGTATAGTAAGGATTTTGGAGCCTTTTCATGGCTCATCTTCCAACTGCCACAGCGGCCGAACTAGGCGTACCTACGACCTATGTACACCTGTGGTTATGTGTTTAGATGTGTATTATCGAAATCCAAAGACTGGAGTGGATCCGACGACATCGAATTTTTCACCTAAAAAAATTGACAGTGTATAGTAAGGATTTTGGAGCCTTTCATGGCTCATCTTCCAACTGCCACAGCGGCCGAACTAGGCGTACCTACGACCTGTGCGCACCTGTGGTTATATGTTGAGATGTGTATTAACGAAATCCAAAGACTGGAGTGGAACCGACGACATCGAATTTTTCACCTAAAAAAATTGACAGTGTATAGTAAGGATTTTGGAGCCTTTTCATGGCTCATCTTCCAACTGCCACAGCGGCCGAACTAGGCGTACCTACGACCTGTGTACACCTGTGGTTATGTGTTTAGATGTGTATTATCGAAATCCAAAGACTGGAGTGGATCCGACGACATCGAATTTTTCACCTAAAAAAATTGACAGTGTATAGTAAGGATTTTGGAGCCTTTTCATGGCTCATCTTCCACCTGCCACAGCGGCCGAACTAGGCGTACCTACGACCTGTGTACACCTGTGGTTATGTGTTTAGATGTGTATTATCGAAATCCAAAGACTGGAGTGGATCCGACGACATCGAATTTTTCACCTAAAAAAATTGACAGTGTATAGTAAGGATTTTGGAGCCTTTTCATGGCTCATCTTCCAACTGCCACAGCGGCCGAACTAGGCGTACCTACGACCTGTGTACACCTGTGGTTATGTGTTTAGATGTGTATTATCGAAATCCAAAGACTGGAGTGGATCCGACGACATCGAATTTTTCACCTAAAAAAATTGACAGTGTACAGTAAGGATTTTGGAGCCTTTTCATGGCTCATCTTCCACCTGCCACAGCGGCCGAACTAGGCGTACCTACGACCTGTGTACACCTGTGGTTATGTGTTTAGATGTGTATTATCGAAATCCAAAGACTGGAGTGGATCCGACGACATCGAATTTTTCACCTAAAAAAATTGACAGTGTATAGTAAGGATTTTGGAGCCTTTTCATGGCTCATCTTCCACCTGCCACAGCGGCCGAACTAGGCGTACCTACGACCTGTGTACACCTGTGGTTATGTGTTTAGATGTGTATTATCGAAATCCAAAGACTGGAGTGGATCCGACGACATCGAATTTTTCACCTAAAAAAATTGACAGTGTATAGTAAGGATTTTGGAGCCTTTTCATGGCTCATCTTCCACCTGCCACAGCGGCCGAACTAGGCGTACCTACGACCTGTGTACACCTGTGGTTATGTGTTTAGATGTGTATTATCGAAATCCAAAGACTGGAGTGGATCCGACGACATCGAATTTTTCACCTAAAAAAATTGACAGTGTATAGTAAGGATTTTGGAGCCTTTTCATGGCTCATCTTCCACCTGCCACAGCGGCCGAACTAGGCGTACCTACGACCTGTGTACACCTGTGGTTATGTGTTTAGATGTGTATTATCGAAATCCAAAGACTGGAGTGGATCCGACGACATCGAATTTTTCACCTAAAAAAATTGACAGTGTATAGTAAGGATTTTGGAGCCTTTTCATGGCTCATCTTCCACCTGCCACAGCGGCCGAACTAGGCGTACCTACGACCTGTGTACACCTGTGGTTATGTGTTTAGATGTGTATTATCGAAATCCAAAGACTGGAGTGGATCCGACGACATCGAATTTTTCACCTAAAAAAATTGACAGTGTATAGTAAGGATTTTGGAGCCTTTTCATGGCTCATCTTCCACCTGCCACAGCGGCCGAACTAGGCGTACCTACGACCTGTGTACACCTGTGGTTATGTGTTTAGATGTGTATTATCGAAATCCAAAGACTGGAGTGGATCCGACGACATCGAATTTTTCACCTAAAAAAATTGACAGTGTATAGTAAGGATTTTGGAGCCTTTTCATGGCTCATCTTCCAACTGCCACAGCGGCCGAACTAGGCGTACCTACGACCTGTGTACACCTGTGGTTATGTGTTTAGATGTGTATTATCGAAATCCAAAGACTGGAGTGGATCCGACGACATCGAATTTTTCACCTAAAAAAATTGACAGTGTACAGTAAGGATTTTGGAGCCTTTTCATGGCTCATCTTCCACCTGCCACAGCGGCCGAACTAGGCGTACCTACGACCTGTGTACACCTGTGGTTATGTGTTTAGATGTGTATTATCGAAATCCAAAGACTGGAGTGGATCCGACGACATCGAATTTTTCACCTAAAAAAATTGACAGTGTATAGTAAGGATTTTGGAGCCTTTTCATGGCTCATCTTCCACCTGCCACAGCGGCCGAACTAGGCGTACCTACGACCTGTGTACACCTGTGGTTATGTGTTTAGATGTGTATTATCGAAATCCAAAGACTGGAGTGGATCCGACGACATCGAATTTTTCACCTAAAAAAATTGACAGTGTATAGTAAGGATTTTGGAGCCTTTTCATGGCTCATCTTCCACCTGCCACAGCGGCCGAACTAGGCGTACCTACGACCTGTGTACACCTGTGGTTATGTGTTTAGATGTGTATTATCGAAATCCAAAGACTGGAGTGGATCCGACGACATCGAATTTTTCACCTAAAAAAATTGACAGTGTATAGTAAGGATTTTGGAGCCTTTTCATGGCTCATCTTCCACCTGCCACAGCGGCCGAACTAGGCGTACCTACGACCTGTGTACACCTGTGGTTATGTGTTTAGATGTGTATTATCGAAATCCAAAGACTGGAGTGGATCCGACGACATCGAATTTTTCACCTAAAAAAATTGACAGTGTATAGTAAGGATTTTGGAGCCTTTTCATGGCTCATCTTCCACCTGCCACAGCGGCCGAACTAGGCGTACCTACGACCTGTGTACACCTGTGGTTATGTGTTTAGATGTGTATTATCGAAATCCAAAGACTGGAGTGGATCCGACGACATCGAATTTTTCACCTAAAAAAATTGACAGTGTATAGTAAGGATTTTGGAGCCTTTTCATGGCTCATCTTCCACCTGCCACAGCGGCCGAACTAGGCGTACCTACGACCTGTGTACACCTGTGGTTATGTGTTTAGATGTGTATTATCGAAATCCAAAGACTGGAGTGGATCCGATGACATCGAATTTTTCACCTAAAAAAATTGACAGTGTATAGTAAGGATTTTGGAGCCTTTTCATGGCTCATCTTCCAACTGCCACAGCGGCCGAACTAGGCGTACCTACGACCTGTGTACACCTGTGGTTATGTGTTTAGATGTGTATTATCGAAATCCAAAGACTGGAGTGGATCCGACGACATCGAATTTTTCACCTAAAAAAATTGACAGTGTATAGTAAGGATTTTGGAGCCTTTTCATGGCTCATCTTCCAACTGCCACAGCGGCCGAACTAGGCGTACCTACGACCTGTGTACACCTGTGGTTATGTGTTTAGATGTGTATTATCGAAATCCAAAGACTGGAGTGGATCCGACGACATCGAATTTTTCACTTAAAAAAATTGACAGTGTACAGTAAGGATTTTGGAGCCTTTTCATGGCTCATCTTCCACCTGCCACAGCGGCCGAACTAGGCGTACCTACGACCTGTGTACACCTGTGGTTATGTGTTTAGATGTGTATTATCGAAATCCAAAGACTGGAGTGGATCCGACGACATCGAATTTTTCACCTAAAAAAATTGACAGTGTATAGTAAGGATTTTGGAGCCTTTTCATGGCTCATCTTCCACCTGCCACAGCGGCCGAACTAGGCGTACCTACGACCTGTGTACACCTGTGGTTATGTGTTTAGATGTGTATTATCGAAATCCAAAGACTGGAGTGGATCCGACGACATCGAATTTTTCACCTAAAAAAATTGACAGTGTATAGTAAGGATTTTGGAGCCTTTTCATGGCTCATCTTCCACCTGCCACAGCGGCCGAACTAGGCGTACCTACGACCTGTGTACAAATGTGGTTATGTGTTTAGATGTGTATTATCGAAATCCAAAGACTGGAGTGGATCCGACGACATCGAATTTTTCACCTAAAAAAATTGACAGTGTATAGTAAGAATTTTGGAGCCTTTTCATGGCTCATATTCCACCTGCCACAGCGGCCGAACTAGGCGTACCTACGACCTGTGCGCACCTGTGGTTATATGTTGAGATGTGTATTAACGAAATCCAAAGACTGGAGTGGAGCCGACGACATCGAATTTTTCACCTAAAAAAATGTACAGTGTATAGTAAGGATTTTGGAGCCTTTCCATGGCTTTTCTTCCAACTGCCACAGCGGCCCAACTAGGCGTACCTACGACCTGTGCGCACCTGTGGTTATGTGTTGAGATGTGTATTAACGAAATCCAAAGACTGGAGTGGATCCGACGACATCGAATTTTTCACCTAAAAAAATGTACAGTGTATAGTAAGGATTTTGGAGCCTTTCCATGGCTCATCTTCCAACTGCCACAGCGGCCGAACTAGGCGTACCTACGACCTGTGTACACCTGTGGTTATGTGTTTAGATGTGTATTATCGAAATCCAAAGACTGGAGTGGATCCGACGACATCGAATTTTTCACCTAAAAAAATTGACAGTGTATAGTAAGGATTTTGGAGCCTTTTCATGGCTCATCTTCCACCTGCCACAGCGGCCGAACTAGGCGTACCTACGACCTGTGTACACCTGTGGTTATGTGTTTAGATGTGTATTATCGAAATCCAAAGACTGGAGTGGATCCGACGACATCGAATTTTTCACCTAAAAAAATTGACAGTGTATAGTAAGGATTTTGGAGCCTTTTCATGGCTCATCTTCCAACTGCCACAGCGGCCGAACTAGGCGTACCTACGACCTGTGTACACCTGTGGTTATGTGTTTAGATGTGTATTATCGAAATCCAAAGACTGGAGTGGATCCGACGACATCGAATTTTTCACCTAAAAAAATTGACAGTGTATAGTAAGGATTTTGGAGCCTTTTCATGGCTCATCTTCCACCTGCCACAGCGGCCGAACTAGGCGTACCTACGACCTGTGTACACCTGTGGTTATGTGTTTAGATGTGTATTATCGAAATCCAAAGACTGGAGTGGATCCGACGACATCGAATTTTTCACCTAAAAAAATTGACAGTGTATAGTAAGGATTTTGGAGCCTTTTCATGGCCCATCTTCCACCTGCCACAGCGGCCGAACTAGGCGTACCTACGACCGGTGTACACCTGTGGTTATGTGTTTAGATGTGTATTATCGAAATCCAAAGACTGGAGTGGATCCGACGACATCGAATTTTTCACCTAAAAAAATTGACAGTGTATAGTAAGGATTTTGGAGCCTTTTCATGGCTCATCTTCCAACTGCCACAGCGGCCGAACTAGGCGTACCTACGACCTGTGTACACCTGTGGTTATGTGTTTAGATGTGTATTATCGAAATCCAAAGACTGGAGTGGATCCGACGACATTGAATTTTTCACCTAAAAAAATTGACAGTGTATAGTAAGGATTTTGGAGCCTTTTCATGGCTCATCTTCCACCTGCCACAGCGGCCGAACTAGGCGTACCTACGACCTGTGTACACCTGTGGTTATGTGTTTAGATGTGTATTATCGAAATCCAAAGACTGGAGTGGATCCGACGACATCGAATTTTTCACCTAAAAAAATTGACAGTGTATAGTAAGGATTTTGGAGCCTTTTCATGGCTCATCTTCCAACTGCCACAGCGGCCCAACTAGGCGTACCTACGACCTGTGTACACCTGTGGTTATGTGTTTAGATGTGTATTATCGAAATCCAAAGACTGGAGTGGATCCGACGACATCGAATTTTTCACCTAAAAAAATTGACAGTGTATAGTAAGGATTTTGGAGCCTTTTCATGGCTCATCTTCCACCTGCCACAGCGGCCGAACTAGGCGTACCTACGACCTGTGTACACCTGTGGTTATGTGTTTAGATGTGTATTATCGAAATCCAAAGACTGGAGTGGATCCGACGACATCGAATTTTTCACCTAAAAAAATTGACAGTGTATAGTAAGGATTTTGGAGCCTTTTCATGGCTCATCTTCCACCTGCCACAGCGGCCGAACTAGGCGTACCTACGACCTGTGTACACCTGTGGTTATGTGTTTAGATGTGTATTATCGAAATCCAAAGACTGGAGTGGATCCGACGACATCGAATTTTTCACCTAAAAAAATTGACAGTGTATAGTAAGGATTTTGGAGCCTTTTCATGGCTCATCTTCCAACTGCCACAGCGGCCGAACTAGGCGTACCTACGACCTGTGTACACCTGTGGTTATGTGTTTAGATGTGTATTATCGAAATCCAAAGACTGGAGTGGATCCGACGACATCGAATTTTTCACCTAAAAAAATTGACAGTGTATAGTAAGGATTTTGGAGCCTTTTCATGGCTCATCTTCCAACTGCCACAGCGGCCGAACTAGGCGTACCTACGACCTGTGTACACCTGTGGTTATGTGTTTAGATGTGTATTATCGAAATCCAAAGACTGGAATGGATCCGACGACATCGAATTTTTCACCTAAAAAAATTGACAGTGTATAGTAAGGATTTTGGAGCCTTTTCATGGCTCATCTTCCACCTGCCACAGCGGCCGAACTAGGCGTACCTACGACCTGTGTACACCTGTGGTTATGTGTTTAGATGTGTATTATCGAAATCCAAAGACTGGAGTGGATCCGACGACATCGAATTTTTCACCTAAAAAAATTGACAGTGTATAGTAAGGATTTTAGAGCCTTTCATGGCTCATCTTCCAACTGCCACAGCGGCCGAACTAGGCGTACCTACGACCTGTGTACACCTGTGGTTGTGTGTTTAGATGTGTATTATCGAAATCCAAAGACTGGAGTGGATCCGACGACATCGAATTTTTCACCTAAAAAAATTGACAGTGTATAGTAAGGATTTTGGAGCCTTTCATGGCTCATCTTCCAACTGCCACAGCGGCCGAACTAGGCGTACCTACGACCTGTGTACACCTGTGGTTATGTGTTTAGATGTGTATTATCGAAATCCAAAGACTGGAGTGGATCCGACGACATCGAATTTTTCACCTAAAAAAATTGACAGTGTATAGTAAGGATTTTGGAGCCTTTTCATGGCTCATCTTCCACCTGCCACAGCGGCCGAACTAGGCGTACCTACGACCTGTGTACACCTGTGGTTATGTGTTTAGATGTGTATTATCGAAATCCAAAGACTGGAGTGGATCCGACGACATCGAATTTTTCACCTAAAAACATTGACAGTGTATAGTAAGGATTTTGGAGCCTTTCATGGCTCATCTTCCAACTGCCACAGCGGCCGAACTAGGCGTACCTACGACCTGTGTACACCTGTGGTTATGTGTTTAGATGTGTATTATCGAAATCCAAAGACTGGAGTGGATCCGACGACATCGAATTTTTCACCTAAAAAAATTGACAGTGTATAGTAAGGATTTTGGAGCCTTTTCATGGCTCATCTTCCACCTGCCACAGCGGCCGAACTAGGCGTACCTACGACCTGTGTACACCTGTGGTTATGTGTTTAGATGTGTATTATCGAAATCCAAAGACTGGAGTGGATCCGACGACATCGAATTTTTCACCTAAAAAAATTGACAGTGTATAGTAAGGATTTTGGAGCCTTTCATGGCTCATCTTCCAACTGCCACAGCGGCCGAACTAGGCGTACCTACGACCTGTGTACACCTGTGGTTATGTGTTTAGATGTGTATTATCGAAATCCAAAGACTGGAGTGGATCCGACGACATCGAATTTTTCACCTAAAAAAATTGACAGTGTATAGTAAGGATTTTGGAGCCTTTTCATGGCTCATCTTCCAACTGCCACAGCGGCCGAACTAGGCGTACCTACGACCTGTGTACACCTGTGGTTATGTGTTTAGATGTGTATTATCGAAATCCAAAGACTGGAGTGGATCCGACGACATCGAATTTTTCACCTAAAAAAATTGACAGTGTATAGTAAGGATTTTGGAGCCTTTTCATGGCTCATCTTCCACCTGCCACAGCGGCCGAACTAGGCGTACCTACGACCTGTGTACACCTGTGGTTATGTGTTTAGATGTGTATTATCGAAATCCAAAGACTGGAGTGGATCCGACGACATCGAATTTTTCACCTAAAAAAATTGACAGTGTATAGTAAGGATTTTAGAGCCTTTTCATGGCTCATCTTCCAACTGCCACAGCGGCCGAACTAGGCGTACCTACGACCTGTGTACACCTGTGGTTATGTGTTTAGATGTGTATTATCGAAATCCAAAGACTGGAGTGGATCCGACGACATCGAATTTTTCACCTAAAAAAATTGACAGTGTATAGTAAGGATTTTGGAGCCTTTTCATGGCTCATCTTCCAACTGCCACAGCGGCCGAACTAGGCGTACCTACGACCTGTGTACACCTGTGGTTATGTGTTTAGATGTGTATTATCGAAATCCAAAGACTGGAGTGGATCCGACGACATCGAATTTTTCACCTAAAAAAATTGACAGTGTATAGTAAGGATTTTGGAGCCTTTTCATGGCTCATCTTCCACCTGCCACAGCGGCCGAACTAGGCGTACCTACGACCTGTGTACACCTGTGGTTATGTGTTTAGATGTGTATTATCGAAATCCAAAGACTGGAGTGGATCCGACGACATCGAATTTTTCACCTAAAAAAATTGACAGTGTATAGTAAGGATTTTGGAGCCTTTTCATGGCTCATCTTCCACCTGCCACAGCGGCCGAACTAGGCGTACCTACGACCTGTGTACACCTGTGGTTATGTGTTTAGATGTGTATTATCGAAATCCAAAGACTGGAGTGGATCCGACGACATCGAATTTTTCACCTAAAAAAATTGACAGTGTATAGTAAGGATTTTGGAGCCTTTTCATGGCTCATCTTCCACCTGCCACAGCGGCCGAACTAGGCGTACCTACGACCTGTGTACACCTGTGGTTATGTGTTTAGATGTGTATTATCGAAATCCAAAGACTGGAGTGGATCCGACGACATCGAATTTTTCACCTAAAAAAATTGACAGTGTATAGTAAGGATTTTGGAGCCTTTTCATGGCTCATCTTCCAACTGCCACAGCGGCCCAACTAGGCGTACCTACGACCTGTGTACACCTGTGGTTATGTGTTTAGATGTGTATTATCGAAATCCAAAGACTGGAGTGGATCCGACGACATCGAATTTTTCACCTAAAAAAATTGACAGTGTATAGTAAGGATTTTGGAGCCTTTTCATGGCTCATCTTCCAACTGCCACAGCGGCCGAACTAGGCGTACCTACGACCTGTGTACACCTGTGGTTATGTGTTTAGATGTGTATTATCGAAATCCAAAGACTGGAGTGGATCCGACGACATCGAATTTTTCACCTAAAAAAATTGACAGTGTATAGTAAGGATTTTGGAGCCTTTTCATGGCTCATCTTCCACCTGCCACAGCGGCCGAACTAGGCGTACCTACGACCTGTGTACACCTGTGGTTATGTGTTTAGATGTGTATTATCGAAATCCAAAGACTGGAGTGGATCCGACGACATCGAATTTTTCACCTAAAAAAATTGACAGTGTATAGTAAGGATTTTGGAGCCTTTTCATGGCTCATCTTCCAACTGCCACAGCGGCCGAACTAGGCGTACCTACGACCTGTGTACACCTGTGGTTATGTGTTTAGATGTGTATTATCGAAATCCAAAGACTGGAGTGGATCCGACGACATCGAATTTTTCACCTAAAAAAATTGACAGTGTATAGTAAGGATTTTGGAGCCTTTTCATGGCTCATCTTCCAACTGCCACAGCGGCCCAACTAGGCGTACCTACGACCTGTGTACACCTGTGGTTATGTGTTTAGATGTGTATTATCGAAATCCAAAGACTGGAGTGGAGCCGACGACATCGAATTTTTCACCTAAAAAAATTGACAGTGTATAGTAAGGATTTTGGAGCCTTTTCATGGCTCATCTTCCACCTGCCACAGCGGCCGAACTAGGCGTACCTACGACCTGTGTACACCTGTGGTTATGTGTTTAGATGTGTATTATCGAAATCCAAAGACTGGAGTGGATCCGACGACATCGAATTTTTCACCTAAAAAAATTGACAGTGTATAGTAAGGATTTTGGAGCCTTTTCATGGCTCATCTTCCACCTGCCACAACGGCCGAACTAGGCGTACCTACGACCTGTGTACACCTGTGGTTATGTGTTTAGATGTGTATTATCGAAATCCAAAGACTGGAGTGGATCCGACGACATCGAATTTTTCACCTAAAAAAATTGACAGTGTATAGTAAGGATTTTGGAGCCTTTTCATGGCTCATCTTCCAACTGCCACAGCGGCCGAACTAGGCGTACCTACGACCTGTGTACACCTGTGGTTATGTGTTTAGATGTGTATTATCGAAATCCAAAGACTGGAGTGGATCCGACGACATTGAATTTTTCACCTAAAAAAAATTGACAGTGTATAGTAAGGATTTTGGAGCCTTTTCATGGCTCATCTTCCACCTGCCACAGCGGCCGAACTAGGCGTACCTACGACCTGTGTACACCTGTGGTTATGTGTTTAGATGTGTATTATCGAAATCCAAAGACTGGAGTGGATCCGACGACATCGAATTTTTCACCTAAAAAAATTGACAGTGTATAGTAAGGATTTTGGAGCCTTTTCATGGCTCATCTTCCAACTGCCACAGCGGCCCAACTAGGCGTACCTACGACCTGTGTACACCTGTGGTTATGTGTTTAGATGTGTATTATCGAAATCCAAAGACTGGAGTGGATCCGACGACATCGAATTTTTCACCTAAAAAAATTGACAGTGTATAGTAAGGATTTTGGAGCCTTTTCATGGCTCATCTTCCACCTGCCACAGCGGCCGAACTAGGCGTACCTACGACCTGTGTACACCTGTGGTTATGTGTTTAGATGTGTATTATCGAAATCCAAAGACTGGAGTGGATCCGACGACATCGAATTTTTCACCTAAAAAAATTGACAGTGTATAGTAAGGATTTTGGAGCCTTTTCATGGCTCATCTTCCACCTGCCACAGCGGCCGAACTAGGCGTACCTACGACCTGTGTACACCTGTGGTTATGTGTTTAGATGTGTATTATCGAAATCCAAAGACTGGAGTGGATCCGACGACATCGAATTTTTCACCTAAAAAAATTGACAGTGTATAGTAAGGATTTTGGAGCCTTTTCATGGCTCATCTTCCAACTGCCACAGCGGCCGAACTAGGCGTACCTACGACCTGTGTACACCTGTGGTTATGTGTTTAGATGTGTATTATCGAAATCCAAAGACTGGAGTGGATCCGACGACATCGAATTTTTCACCTAAAAAAATTGACAGTGTATAGTAAGGATTTTGGAGCCTTTTCATGGCTCATCTTCCAACTGCCACAGCGGCCGAACTAGGCGTACCTACGACCTGTGTACACCTGTGGTTATGTGTTTAGATGTGTATTATCGAAATCCAAAGACTGGAGTGGATCCGACGACATCGAATTTTTCACCTAAAAAAATTGACAGTGTATAGTAAGGATTTTGGAGCCTTTTCATGGCTCATCTTCCAACTGCCACAGCGGCCCAACTAGGCGTACCTACGACCTGTGTACACCTGTGGTTATGTGTTTAGATGTGTATTATCGAAATCCAAAGACTGGAGTGGATCCGACGACATCGAATTTTTCACCTAAAAAAATTGACAGTGTATAGTAAGGATTTTGGAGCCTTTTCATGGCTCATCTTCCACCTGCCACAGCGGCCGAACTAGGCGTACCTACGACCTGTGTACACCTGTGGTTATGTGTTTAGATGTGTATTATCGAAATCCAAAGACTGGAGTGGATCCGACGACATCGAATTTTTCACCTAAAAAAATTGACAGTGTATAGTAAGGATTTTGGAGCCTTTTCATGGCTCATCTTCCAACTGCCACAGCGGCCCAACTAGGCGTACCTACGACCTGTGTACACCTGTGGTTATGTGTTTAGATGTGTATTATCGAAATCCAAAGACTGGAGTGGATCCGACGACATCGAATTTTTCACCTAAAAAAATTGACAGTGTATAGTAAGGATTTTGGAGCCTTTTCATGGCTCATCTTCCACCTGCCACAGCGGCCGAACTAGGCGTACCTACGACCTGTGTACACCTGTGGTTATGTGTTTAGATGTGTATTATCGAAATCCAAAGACTGGAGTGGATCCGACGACATCGAATTTTTCACCTAAAAAAATTGACAGTGTATAGTAAGGATTTTGGAGCCTTTTCATGGCTCATCTTCCAACTGCCACAGCGGCCGAACTAGGCGTACCTACGACCTGTGTACACCTGTGGTTATGTGTTTAGATGTGTATTATCGAAATCCAAAGACTGGAGTGGATCCGACGACATCGAATTTTTCACCTAAAAAAATTGACAGTGTATAGTAAGGATTTTGGAGCCTTTTCATGGCTCATCTTCCAACTGCCACAGCGGCCGAACTAGGCGTACCTACGACCTGTGTACACCTGTGGTTATGTGTTTAGATGTGTATTATCGAAATCCAAAGACTGGAGTGGATCCGACGACATTGAATTTTTCACCTAAAAAAATTAACAGTGTATAGTAAGGATTTTGGAGCCTTTTCATGGCTCATCTTCCACCTGCCACAGCGGCCGAACTAGGCGTACCTACGACCTGTGTACACCTGTGGTTATGTGTTTAGATGTGTATTATCGAAATCCAAAGACTGGAGTGGATCCGACGACATCGAATTTTTCACCTAAAAAAATTGACAGTGTATAGTAAGGATTTTGGAGCCTTTTCATGGCTCATCTTCCAACTGCCACAGCGGCCGAACTAGGCGTACCTACGACCTGTGTACACCTGTGGTTATGTGTTTAGATGTGTATTATCGAAATCCAAAGACTGGAGTGGATCCGACGACATCGAATTTTTCACCTAAAAAAATTGACAGTGTATAGTAAGGATTTTGGAGCCATGAAAAGGCATGGCTCATCTTCCACCTGCCACAGCGGCCCAACTAGGCGTACCTACGACCTGTGTACACCTGTGGTTATGTGTTTAGATGTGTATTATCGAAATCCAAAGACTGGAGTGGATCCGACGACATCGAATTTTTCACCTAAAAAAATTGACAGTGTATAGTAAGGATTTTGGAGCCTTTTCATGGCTCATCTTCCAACTGCCACAGCGGCCCAACTAGGCGTACCTACGACCTGTGCACACCTGTGGTTATGTGTTTAGATGTGTATTATCGAAATCCAAAGACTGGAGTGGATCCGACGACATCGAATTTTTCACCTAAAAAAATTGACAGTGTATAGTAAGGATTTTGGAGCCTTTTCATGGCTCATCTTCCACCTGCCACAGCGGCCGAACTAGGCGTACCTACGACCTGTGTACACCTGTGGTTATGTGTTTAGATGTGTATTATCGAAATCCAAAGACTGGAGTGGATCCGACGACATCGAATTTTTCACCTAAAAAAATTGACAGTGTATAGTAAGGATTTTGGAGCCTTTTCATGGCTCATCTTCCACCTGCCACAGCGGCCGAACTAGGCGTACCTACGACCTGTGTACACCTGTGGTTATGTGTTTAGATGTGTATTATCGAAATCCAAAGACTGGAGTGGATCCGACGACATCGAATTTTTCACCTAAAAAAATTGACAGTGTATAGTAAGGATTTTGGAGCCTTTTCATGGCTCATCTTCCACCTGCCACAGCGGCCGAACTAGGCGTACCTACGACCTGTGTACACCTGTGGTTATGTGTTTAGATGTGTATTATCGAAATCCAAAGACTGGAGTGGATCCGACGACATTGAATTTTTCACCTAAAAAAATTGACAGTGTATAGTAAGGATTTTGGAGCCTTTTCATGGCTCATCTTCCACCTGCCACAGCGGCCGAACTAGGCGTACCTACGACCTGTGTACACCTGTGGTTATGTGTTTAGATGTGTATTATCGAAATCCAAAGACTGGAGTGGATCCGACGACATCGAATTTTTCACCTAAAAAAATTGACAGTGTATAGTAAGGATTTTGGAGCCTTTTCATGGCTCATCTTCCACCTGCCACAGCGGCCGAACTAGGCGTACCTACGACCTGTGTACACCTGTGGTTATGTGTTTAGATGTGTATTATCGAAATCCAAAGACTGGAGTGGATCCGACGACATCGAATTTTTCACCTAAAAAAATTGACAGTGTATAGTAAGGATTTTGGAGCCTTTTCATGGCTCATCTTCCACCTGCCACAGCGGCCGAACTAGGCGTACCTACGACCTGTGTACACCTGTGGTTATGTGTTTAGATGTGTATTATCGAAATCCAAAGACTGGAGTGGATCCGACGACATCGAATTTTTCACCTAAAAAAATTGACAGTGTATAGTAAGGATTTTGGAGCCTTTTCATGGCTCATCTTCCACCTGCCACAGCGGCCGAACTAGGCGTACCTACGACCTGTGTACACCTGTGGTTATGTGTTTAGATGTGTATTATCGAAATCCAAAGACTGGAGTGGATCCGACGACATCGAATTTTTCACCTAAAAAAATTGACAGTGTATAGTAAGGATTTTGGAGCCTTTTCATGGCTCATCTTCCACCTGCCACAGCGGCCGAACTAGGCGTACCTACGACCTGTGTACACCTGTGGTTATGTGTTTAGATGTGTATTATCGAAATCCAAAGACTGGAGTGGATCCGACGACATCGAATTTTTCACCTAAAAAAATTGACAGTGTATAGTAAGGATTTTGGAGCCTTTTCATGGCTCATCTTCCACCTGCCACAGCGGCCGAACTAGGCGTACCTACGACCTGTGTACACCTGTGGTTATGTGTTTAGATGTGTATTATCGAAATCCAAAGACTGGAGTGGATCCGACGACATCGAATTTTTCACCTAAAAAAATTGACAGTGTATAGTAAGGATTTTGGAGCCTTTTCATGGCTCATCTTCCAACTGCCACAGCGGCCCAACTAGGCGTACCTACGACCTGTGTACACCTGTGGTTATGTGTTTAGATGTGTATTATCGAAATCCAAAGACTGGAGTGGATCCGACGACATCGAATTTTTCACCTAAAAAAATTGACAGTGTATAGTAAGGATTTTGGAGCCTTTTCATGGCTCATCTTCCACCTGCCACAGCGGCCGAACTAGGCGTACCTACGACCTGTGTACACCTGTGGTTATGTGTTTAGATGTGTATTATCGAAATCCAAAGACTGGAGTGGATCCGACGACATCGAATTTTTCACCTAAAAAAATTGACAGTGTATAGTAAGGATTTTGGAGCCTTTTCATGGCTCATCTTCCACCTGCCACAGCGGCCGAACTAGGCGTACCTACGACCTGTGTACACCTGTGGTTATGTGTTTAGATGTGTATTATCGAAATCCAAAGACTGGAGTGGATCCGACGACATCGAATTTTTCACCTAAAAAAATTGACAGTGTATAGTAAGGATTTTGGAGCCTTTTCATGGCTCATCTTCCACCTGCCACAGCGGCCGAACTAGGCGTACCTACGACCTGTGTACACCTGTGGTTATGTGTTTAGATGTGTATTATCGAAATCCAAAGACTGGAGTGGATCCGACGACATCGAATTTTCCACCTAAAAAAATTGACAGTGTATAGTAAGGATTTTGGAGCCTTTTCATGGCTCATCTTCCAACTGCCACAGCGGCCCAACTAGGCGTACCTACGACCTGTGTACACCTGTGGTTATGTGTTTAGATGTGTATTATCGAAATCCAAAGACTGGAGTGGATCCGACGACATCGAATTTTTCACCTAAAAAAATTGACAGTGTATAGTAAGGATTTTGGAGCCTTTTCATGGCTCATCTTCCACCTGCCACAGCGGCCGAACTAGGCGTACCTACGACCTGTGTACACCTGTGGTTATGTGTTTAGATGTGTATTATCGAAATCCAAAGACTGGAGTGGATCCGACGACATCGAATTTTTCACCTAAAAAAATTGACAGTGTATAGTAAGGATTTTGGAGCCTTTTCATGGCTCATCTTCCACCTGCCACAGCGGCCGAACTAGGCGTACCTACGACCTGTGTACACCTGTGGTTATGTGTTTAGATGTGTATTATCGAAATCCAAAGACTGGAGTGGATCCGACGACATCGAATTTTTCACCTAAAAAAATTGACAGTGTATAGTAAGGATTTTGGAGCCTTTTCATGGCTCATCTTCCAACTGCCACAGCGGCCGAACTAGGCGTACCTACGACCTGTGTACACCTGTGGTTATGTGTTTAGATGTGTATTATCGAAATCCAAAGACTGGAGTGGATCCGACGACATCGAATTTTTCACCTAAAAAAAATGACAGTGTATAGTAAGGATTTTGGAGCCTTTTCATGGCTCATCTTCCACCTGCCACAGCGGCCGAACTAGGCGTACCTACGACCTGTGTACACCTGTGGTTATGTGTTTAGATGTGTATTATCGAAATCCAAAGACTGGAGTGGATCCGACGACATCGAATTTTTCACCTAAAAAAATTGACAGTGTATAGTAAGGATTTTGGAGCCTTTTCATGGCTCATCTTCCACCTGCCACAGCGGCCGAACTAGGCGTACCTACGACCTGTGTACACCTGTGGTTATGTGTTTAGATGTGTATTATCGAAATCCAAAGACTGGAGTGGATCAGACGACATCGAATTTTTCACCTAAAAAAATTGACAGTGTATAGTAAGGATTTTGGAGCCTTTTCATGGCTCATCTTCCAACTGCCACAGCGGCCGAACTAGGCGTACCTACGACCTGTGTACACCTGTGGTTATGTGTTTAGATGTGTATTATCGAAATCCAAAGACTGGAGTGGATCCGACGACATCGAATTTTTCACCTAAAAAAATTGACAGTGTATAGTAAGGATTTTGGAGCCTTTTCATGGCTCATCTTCCACCTGCCACAGCGGCCGAACTAGGCGTACCTACGACCTGTGTACACCTGTGGTTATGTGTTTAGATGTGTATTATCGAAATCCAAAGACTGGAGTGGATCCGACGACATCGAATTTTTCACCTAAAAAAATTGACAGTGTATAGTAAGGATTTTGGAGCCTTTTCATGGCTCATCTTCCACCTGCCACAGCGGCCGAACTAGGCGTACCTACGACCTGTGTACACCTGTGGTTATGTGTTTAGATGTGTATTATCGAAATCCAAAGACTGGAGTGGATCCGACGACATCGAATTTTTCACCTAAAAAAATTGACAGTGTATAGTAAGGATTTTGGAGCCTTTTCATGGCTCATCTTCCAACTGCCACAGCGGCCGAACTAGGCGTACCTACGACCTGTGTACACCTGTGGTTATGTGTTTAGATGTGTATTATCGAAATCCAAAGACTGGAGTGGATCCGACGACATCGAATTTTTCACCTAAAAAAATTGACAGTGTATAGTAAGGATTTTGGAGCCTTTTCATGGCTCATCTTCCAACTGCCACAGCGGCCCAACTAGGCGTACCTACGACCTGTGTACACCTGTGGTTATGTGTTTAGATGTGTATTATCGAAATCCAAAGACTGGAGTGGATCCGACGACATCGAATTTTTCACCTAAAAAAATTGACAGTGTATAGTAAGGATTTTGGAGCCTTTTCATGGCTCATCTTCCAACTGCCACAGCGGCCGAACTAGGCGTACCTACGACCTGTGTACACCTGTGGTTATGTGTTTAGATGTGTATTATCGAAATCCAAAGACTGGAGTGGATCCGACGACATCGAATTTTTCACCTAAAAAAATTGACAGTGTATAGTAAGGATTTTGGAGCCTTTTCATGGCTCATCTTCCAACTGCCACAGCGGCCGAACTAGGCGTACCTACGACCTGTGTACACCTGTGGTTATGTGTTTAGATGTGTATTATCGAAATCCAAAGACTGGAGTGGATCCGACGACATCGAATTTTTCACCTAAAAAAATTGACAGTGTATAGTAAGGATTTTGGAGCCTTTTCATGGCTCATCTTCCAACTGCCACAGCGGCCGAACTAGGCGTACCTACGACCTGTGTACACCTGTGGTTATGTGTTTAGATGTGTATTATCGAAATCCAAAGACTGGAGTGGATCCGACGACATCGAATTTTTCACCTAAAAAAATTGACAGTGTATAGTAAGGATTTTGGAGCCTTTTCATGGCTCATCTTCCACCTGCCACAGCGGCCGAACTAGGCGTACCTACGACCTGTGTACACCTGTGGTTATGTGTTTAGATGTGTATTATCGAAATCCAAAGACTGGAGTGGATCCGACGACATCGAATTTTTCACCTAAAAAAATTGACAGTGTATAGTAAGGATTTTGGAGCCTTTTCATGGCTCATCTTCCACCTGCCACAGCGGCCGAACTAGGCGTACCTACGACCTGTGTACACCTGTGGTTATGTGTTTAGATGTGTATTATCGAAATCCAAAGACTGGAGTGGATCCGACGACATCGAATTTTTCACCTAAAAAAATTGACAGTGTATAGTAAGGATTTTGGAGCCTTTCATGGCTCATCTTCCAACTGCCACAGCGGCCGAACTAGGCGTACCTACGACCTGTGTACACCTGTGGTTATGTGTTTAGATGTGTATTATCGAAATCCAAAGACTGGAGTGGATCCGACGACATCGAATTTTTCACCTAAAAAAATTGACAGTGTATAGTAAGGATTTTGGAGCCTTTTCATGGCTCATCTTCCACCTGCCACAGCGGCCGAACTAGGCGTACCTACGACCTGTGTACACCTGTGGTTATGTGTTTAGATGTGTATTATCGAAATCCAAAGACTGGAGTGGATCCGACGACATTGAATTTTTCACCTAAAAAAATTGACAGTGTATAGTAAGGATTTTGGAGCCTTTTCATGGCTCATCTTCCACCTGCCACAGCGGCCGAACTAGGCGTACCTACGACCTGTGTACACCTGTGGTTATGTGTTTAGATGTGTATTATCGAAATCCAAAGACTGGAGTGGATCCGACGACATCGAATTTTTCACCTAAAAAAATTGACAGTGTATAGTAAGGATTTTGGAGCCTTTCATGGCTCATCTTCCAACTGCCACAGCGGCCGAACTAGGCGTACCTACGACCTGTGTACACCTGTGGTTATGTGTTTAGATGTGTATTATCGAAATCCAAAGACTGGAGTGGATCCGACGACATCGAATTTTTCACCTAAAAAAATTGACAGTGTATAGTAAGGATTTTGGAGCCTTTTCATGGCTCATCTTCCACCTGCCACAGCGGCCGAACTAGGCGTACCTACGACCTGTGTACACCTGTGGTTATGTGTTTAGATGTGTATTATCGAAATCCAAAGACTGGAGTGGATCCGACGACATCGAATTTTTCACCTAAAAAAATTGACAGTAAGGATTTTGGAGCCTTTTCATGGCTCATCTTCCACCTGCCACAGCGGCCGAACTAGGCGTACCTACGACCTGTGTACACCTGTGGTTATGTGTTTAGATGTGTATTATCGAAATCCAAAGACTGGAGTGGATCCGACGACATCGAATTTTTCACCTAAAAAAATTGACAGTGTATAGTAAGGATTTTGGAGCCTTTCATGGCTCATCTTCCAACTGCCACAGCGGCCGAACTAGGCGTACCTACGACCTGTGTACACCTGTGGTTATGTGTTTAGATGTGTATTATCGAAATCCAAAGACTGGAGTGGATCCGACGACATCGAATTTTTCACCTAAAAAAATTGACAGTGTATAGTAAGGATTTTGGAGCCTTTTCATGGCTCATCTTCCACCTGCCACAGCGGCCGAACTAGGCGTACCTACGACCTGTGTACACCTGTGGTTATGTGTTTAGATGTGTATTATCGAAATCCAAAGACTGGAGTGGATCCGACGACATCGAATTTTTCACCTAAAAAAATTGACAGTGTATAGTAAGGATTTTGGAGCCTTTTCATGGCTCATCTTCCAACTGCCACAGCGGCCCAACTAGGCGTACCTACGACCTGTGTACACCTGTGGTTATGTGTTTAGATGTGTATTATCGAAATCCAAAGACTGGAGTGGATCCGACGACATCGAATTTTTCACCTAAAAAAATTGACAGTGTATAGTAAGGATTTTGGAGCCTTTTCATGGCTCATCTTCCAACTGCCACAGCGGCCGAACTAGGCGTACCTACGACCTGTGTACACCTGTGGTTATGTGTTTAGATGTGTATTATCGAAATCCAAAGACTGGAGTGGATCCGACGACATTGAATTTTTCACCTAAAAAAATTAACAGTGTATAGTAAGGATTTTGGAGCCTTTTCATGGCTCATCTTCCACCTGCCACAGCGGCCGAACTAGGCGTACCTACGACCTGTGTACACCTGTGGTTATGTGTTTAGATGTGTATTATCGAAATCCAAAGACTGGAGTGGATCCGACGACATCGAATTTTTCACCTAAAAAAATTGACAGTGTATAGTAAGGATTTTGGAGCCTTTTCATGGCTCATCTTCCACCTGCCACAGCGGCCGAACTAGGCGTACCTACGACCTGTGTACACCTGTGGTTATGTGTTTAGATGTGTATTATCGAAATCCAAAGACTGGAGTGGATCCGACGACATCGAATTTTTCACCTAAAAAAATTGACAGTGTATAGTAAGGATTTTGGAGCCTTTTCATGGCTCATCTTCCAACTGCCACAGCGGCCGAACTAGGCGTACCTACGACCTGTGTACACCTGTGGTTATGTGTTTAGATGTGTATTATCGAAATCCAAAGACTGGAGTGGATCCGACGACATTGAATTTTTCACCTAAAAAAATTAACAGTGTATAGTAAGGATTTTGGAGCCTTTTCATGGCTCATCTTCCACCTGCCACAGCGGCCGAACTAGGCGTACCTACGACCTGTGTACACCTGTGGTTATGTGTTTAGATGTGTATTATCGAAATCCAAAGACTGGAGTGGATCCGACGACATCGAATTTTTCACCTAAAAAAATTGACAGTGTATAGTAAGGATTTTGGAGCCTTTTCATGGCTCATCTTCCACCTGCCACAGCGGCCGAACTAGGCGTACCTACGACCTGTGTACACCTGTGGTTATGTGTTTAGATGTGTATTATCGAAATCCAAAGACTGGAGTGGATCCGACGACATCGAATTTTTCACCTAAAAAAATTGACAGTGTATAGTAAGGATTTTGGAGCCTTTTCATGGCTCATCTTCCACCTGCCACAGCGGCCGAACTAGGCGTACCTACGACCTGTGTACACCTGTGGTTATGTGTTTAGATGTGTATTATCGAAATCCAAAGACTGGAGTGGATCCGACGACATCGAATTTTTCACCTAAAAAAATTGACAGTGTATAGTAAGGATTTTGGAGCCTTTTCATGGCTCATCTTCCACCTGCCACAGCGGCCGAACTAGGCGTACCTACGACCTGTGTACACCTGTGGTTATGTGTTTAGATGTGTATTATCGAAATCCAAAGACTGGAGTGGATCCGACGACATCGAATTTTTCACCTAAAAAAATTTACAGTGTATAGTAAGGATTTTGGAGCCTTTTCATGGCTCATCTTCCAACTGCCACAGCGGCCGAACTAGGCGTACCTACGACCTGTGTACACCTGTGGTTATGTGTTTAGATGTGTATTATCGAAATCCAAAGACTGGAATGGATCCGACGACATCGAATTTTTCACCTAAAAAAATTGACAGTGTATAGTAAGGATTTTGGAGCCTTTTCATGGCTCATCTTCCACCTGCCACAGCGGCCGAACTAGGCGTACCTACGACCTGTGTACACCTGTGGTTATGTGTTTAGATGTGTATTATCGAAATCCAAAGACTGGAGTGGATCCGACGACATCGAATTTTTCACCTAAAAAAATTGACAGTGTATAGTAAGGATTTTGGAGCCTTTTCATGGCTCATCTTCCAACTGCCACAGCGGCCGAACTAGGCGTACCTACGACCTGTGTACACCTGTGGTTATGTGTTTAGATGTGTATTATCGAAATCCAAAGACTGGAGTGGATCCGACGACATCGAATTTTTCACCTAAAAAAATTGACAGTGTATAGTAAGGATTTTGGAGCCTTTCATGGCTCATCTTCCAACTGCCACAGCGGCCGAACTAGGCGTACCTACGACCTGTGTACACCTGTGGTTATGTGTTTAGATGTGTATTATCGAAATCCAAAGACTGGAGTGGATCCGACGACATCGAATTTTTCACCTAAAAAAATTGACAGTGTATAGTAAGGATTTTGGAGCCTTTCATGGCTCATCTTCCAACTGCCACAGCGGCCGAACTAGGCGTACCTACGACCTGTGTACACCTGTGGTTATGTGTTTAGATGTGTATTATCGAAATCCAAAGACTGGAGTGGATCCGACGACATCGAATTTTTCACCTAAAAAAATTGACAGTGTATAGTAAGGATTTTGGAGCCTTTTCATGGCTCATCTTCCACCTGCCACAGCGGCCGAACTAGGCGTACCTACGACCTGTGTACACCTGTGGTTATGTGTTTAGATGTGTATTATCGAAATCCAAAGACTGGAGTGGATCCGACGACATCGAATTTTTCACCTAAAAAAATTGACAGTGTATAGTAAGGATTTTGGAGCCTTTTCATGGCTCATCTTCCACCTGCCACAGCGGCCGAACTAGGCGTACCTACGACCTGTGTACACCTGTGGTTATGTGTTTAGATGTGTATTATCGAAATCCAAAGACTGGAGTGGATCCGACGACATCGAATTTTTCACCTAAAAAAATTGACAGTGTATAGTAAGGATTTTGGAGCCTTTTCATGGCTCATCTTCCAACTGCCACAGCGGCCGAACTAGGCGTACCTACGACCTGTGTACACCTGTGGTTATGTGTGTAGATGTGTATTATCGAAATCCAAAGACTGGAGTGGATCCGACGACATCGAATTTTTCACCCAAAAAAATTGACAGTGTATAGTAAGGATTTTGGAGCCTTTTCATGGCTCATCTTCCAACTGCCACAGCGGCCGAACTAGGCGTACCTACGACCTGTGTACACCTGTGGTTATGTGTTTAGATGTGTATTATCGAAATCCAAAGACTGGAATGGATCCGACGACATCGAATTTTTCACCTAAAAAAATTGACAGTGTATAGTAAGGATTTTGGAGCCTTTTCATGGCTCATCTTCCACCTGCCACAGCGGCCGAACTAGGCGTACCTACGACCTGTGTACACCTGTGGTTATGTGTTTAGATGTGTATTATCGAAATCCAAAGACTGGAGTGGATCCGACGACATCGAATTTTTCACCTAAAAAAATTGACAGTGTATAGTAAGGATTTTGGAGCCTTTCATGGCTCATCTTCCAACTGCCACAGCGGCCGAACTAGGCGTACCTACGACCTGTGTACACCTGTGGTTATGTGTTTAGATGTGTATTATCGAAATCCAAAGACTGGAGTGGATCCGACGACATCGAATTTTTCACCTAAAAAAATTGACAGTGTATAGTAAGGATTTTGGAGCCTTTTCATGGCTCATCTTCCACCTGCCACAGCGGCCGAACTAGGCGTACCTACGACCTGTGTACACCTGTGGTTATGTGTTTAGATGTGTATTATCGAAATCCAAAGACTGGAGTGGATCCGACGACATCGAATTTTTCACCTAAAAAAATTGACAGTGTATAGTAAGGATTTTGGAGCCTTTTCATGGCTCATCTTCCACCTGCCACAGCGGCCGAACTAGGCGTACCTACGACCTGTGTACACCTGTGGTTATGTGTTTAGATGTGTATTATCGAAATCCAAAGACTGGAGTGGATCCGACGACATCGAATTTTTCACCTAAAAAAATTGACAGTGTATAGTAAGGATTTTGGAGCCTTTTCATGGCTCATCTTCCACCTGCCACAGCGGCCGAACTAGGCGTACCTACGACCTGTGTACACCTGTGGTTATGTGTTTAGATGTGTATTATCGAAATCCAAAGACTGGAGTGGATCCGACGACATCGAATTTTTCACCTAAAAAAATTGACAGTGTATAGTAAGGATTTTGGAGCCTTTTCATGGCTCATCTTCCAACTGCCACAGCGGCCGAACTAGGCGTACCTACGACCTGTGTACACCTGTGGTTATGTGTTTAGATGTGTATTATCGAAATCCAAAGACTGGAGTGGATCCGACGACATCGAATTTTTCACCTAAAAAAATTTAGAGTCATCGTAAGGATTTTGGAGCCTTTTCATGGCTCATCTTCCAACTGCCACAGCGGCCGAACTAGGCGTACCTACGACCTGTGTACACCTGTGGTTATGTGTTTAGATGTGTATTATCGAAATCCAAAGACTGGAGTGGATCCGACGACATCGAATTTTTCACCTAAAAAAATTGACAGTGTATAGTAAGGATTTTGGAGCCTTTTCATGGCTCATCTTCCAACTGCCACAGCGGCCGAACTAGGCGTACCTACGACCTGTGTACACCTGTGGTTATGTGTTTAGATGTGTATTATCGAAATCCAAAGACTGGAGTGGATCCGACGACATCGAATTTTTCACCTAAAAAAATTGACAGTGTATATTAAGGATTTTGGAGCCTTTTCATGGCTCATCTTCCACCTGCCACAGCGGCCGAACTAGGCGTACCTACGACCTGTGTACACCTGTGGTTATGTGTTTAGATGTGTATTATCGAAATCCAAAGACTGGAGTGGATCCGACGACATCGAATTTTTCACCTAAAAAAATTGACAGTGTATAGTAAGGATTTTGGAGCCTTTTCATGGCTCATCTTCCACCTGCCACAGCGGCCGAACTAGGCGTACCTACGACCTGTGTACACCTGTGGTTATGTGTTTAGATGTGTATTATCGAAATCCAAAGACTGGAGTGGATCCGACGACATCGAATTTTTCACCTAAAAAAATTGACAGTGTATAGTAAGGATTTTGGAGCCTTTTCATGGCTCATCTTCCAACTGCCACAGCGGCCGAACTAGGCGTACCTACGACCTGTGTACACCTGTGGTTATGTGTTTAGATGTGTATTATCGAAATCCAAAGACTGGAGTGGATCCGACGACATCGAATTTTTCACCTAAAAAAATTGACAGTGTATAGTAAGGATTTTGGAGCCTTTTCATGGCTCATCTTCCACCTGCCACAGCGGCCGAACTAGGCGTACCTACGACCTGTGTACACCTGTGGTTATGTGTTTAGATGTGTATTATCGAAATCCAAAGACTGGAGTGGATCCGACGACATCGAATTTTTCACCTAAAAAAATTGACAGTGTATAGTAAGGATTTTGGAGCCTTTTCATGGCTCATCTTCCACCTGCCACAGCGGCCGAACTAGGCGTACCTACGACCTGTGTACACCTGTGGTTATGTGTTTAGATGTGTATTATCGAAATCCAAAGGCTGGAGTGGATCCGACGACATCGAATTTTTCACCTAAAAAAATTGACAGTGTATAGTAAGGATTTTGGAGCCTTTTCATGGCTCATCTTCCACCTGCCACAGCGGCCGAACTAGGCGTACCTACGACCTGTGTACACCTGTGGTTATGTGTTTAGATGTGTATTATCGAAATCCAAAGACTGGAGTGGATCCGACGACATCGAATTTTTCACCTAAAAAAATTGACAGTGTATAGTAAGGATTTTGGAGCCTTTTCATGGCTCATCTTCCACCTGCCACAGCGGCCGAACTAGGCGTACCTACGACCTGTGTACACCTGTGGTTATGTGTTTAGATGTGTATTATCGAAATCCAAAGACTGGAGTGGATCCGACGACATCGAATTTTTCACCTAAAAAAATTGACAGTGTATAGTAAGGATTTTGGAGCCTTTTCATGGCTCATCTTCCACCTGCCACAGCGGCCGAACTAGGCGTACCTACGACCTGTGTACACCTGTGGTTATGTGTTTAGATGTGTATTATCGAAATCCAAAGACTGGAGTGGATCCGACGACATCGAATTTTTCACCTAAAAAAATTGACAGTGTATAGTAAGGATTTTGGAGCCTTTTCATGGCTCATCTTCCACCTGCCACAGCGGCCGAACTAGGCGTACCTACGACCTGTGTACACCTGTGGTTATGTGTTTAGATGTGTATTATCGAAATCCAAAGACTGGAGTGGATCCGACGACATCGAATTTTTCACCTAAAAAAATTGACAGTGTATAGTAAGGATTTTGGAGCCTTTTCATGGCTCATCTTCCACCTGCCACAGCGGCCGAACTAGGCGTACCTACGACCTGTGTACACCTGTGGTTATGTGTTTAGATGTGTATTATCGAAATCCAAAGACTGGAGTGGATCCGACGACATCGAATTTTTCACCTAAAAAAATTGACAGTGTATAGTAAGGATTTTGGAGCCTTTTCATGGCTCATCTTCCACCTGCCACAGCGGCCGAACTAGGCGTACCTACGACCTGTGTACACCTGTGGTTATGTGTTTAGATGTGTATTATCGAAATCCAAAGACTGGAGTGGATCCGACGACATCGAATTTTTCACCTAAAAAAATTGACAGTGTATAGTAAGGATTTTGGAGCCTTTTCATGGCTCATCTTCCACCTGCCACAGCGGCCGAACTAGGCGTACCTACGACCTGTGTACACCTGTGGTTATGTGTTTAGATGTGTATTATCGAAATCCAAAGACTGGAGTGGATCCGACGACATCGAATTTTTCACCTAAAAAAATTGACAGTGTATAGTAAGGACTTTGGAGCCTTTTCATGGCTCATCTTCCACCTGCCACAGCGGCCGAACTAGGCGTACCTACGACCTGTGTACACCTGTGGTTATGTGTTTAGATGTGTATTATCGAAATCCAAAGACTGGAGTGGATCCGACGACATCGAATTTTTCACCTAAAAAAATTGACAGTGTATAGTAAGGATTTTGGAGCCTTTTCATGGCTCATCTTCCACCTGCCACAGCGGCCGAACTAGGCGTACCTACGACCTGTGTACACCTGTGGTTATGTGTTTAGATGTGTATTATCGAAATCCAAAGACTGGAGTGGATCCGACGACATCGAATTTTTCACCTAAAAAAATTGACAGTGTATAGTAAGGATTTTGGAGCCTTTTCATGGCTCATCTTCCACCTGCCACAGCGGCCGAACTAGGCGTACCTACGACCTGTGTACACCTGTGGTTATGTGTTTAGATGTGTATTATCGAAATCCAAAGGCTGGAGTGGATCCGACGACATCGAATTTTTCACCTAAAAAAATTGACAGTGTATAGTAAGGATTTTGGAGCCTTTTCATGGCTCATCTTCCACCTGCCACAGCGGCCGAACTAGGCGTACCTACGACCTGTGTACACCTGTGGTTATGTGTTTAGATGTGTATTATCGAAATCCAAAGACTGGAGTGGATCCGACGACATCGAATTTTTCACCTAAAAAAATTGACAGTGTATAGTAAGGATTTTGGAGCCTTTTCATGGCTCATCTTCCACCTGCCACAGCGGCCGAACTAGGCGTACCTACGACCTGTGTACACCTGTGGTTATGTGTTTAGATGTGTATTATCGAAATCCAAAGACTGGAGTGGATCCGACGACATCGAATTTTTCACCTAAAAAAATTGACAGTGTATAGTAAGGATTTTGGAGCCTTTTCATGGCTCATCTTCCACCTGCCACAGCGGCCGAACTAGGCGTACCTACGACCTGTGTACACCTGTGGTTATGTGTTTAGATGTGTATTATCGAAATCCAAAGACTGGAGTGGATCCGACGACATCGAATTTTTCACCTAAAAAAATTGACAGTGTATAGTAAGGATTTTGGAGCCTTTTCATGGCTCATCTTCCACCTGCCACAGCGGCCGAACTAGGCGTACCTACGACCTGTGTACACCTGTGGTTATGTGTTTAGATGTGTATTATCGAAATCCAAAGACTGGAGTGGATCCGACGACATCGAATTTTTCACCTAAAAAAATTGACAGTGTATAGTAAGGATTTTGGAGCCTTTTCATGGCTCATCTTCCACCTGCCACAGCGGCCGAACTAGGCGTACCTACGACCTGTGTACACCTGTGGTTATGTGTTTAGATGTGTATTATCGAAATCCAAAGACTGGAGTGGATCCGACGACATCGAATTTTTCACTTAAAAAAATTGACAGTGTATAGTAAGGATTTTGGAGCCTTTTCATGGCTCATCTTCCACCTGCCACAGCGGCCGAACTAGGCGTACCTACGACCTGTGTACACCTGTGGTTATGTGTTTAGATGTGTATTATCGAAATCCAAAGACTGGAGTGGATCCGACGACATCGAATTTTTCACCTAAAAAAATTGACAGTGTATAGTAAGGATTTTGGAGCCTTTTCATGGCTCATCTTCCACCTGCCACAGCGGCCGAACTAGGCGTACCTACGACCTGTGTACACCTGTGGTTATGTGTTTAGATGTGTATTATCGAAATCCAAAGGCTGGAGTGGATCCGACGACATCGAATTTTTCACCTAAAAAAATTGACAGTGTATAGTAAGGATTTTGGAGCCTTTTCATGGCTCATCTTCCACCTGCCACAGCGGCCGAACTAGGCGTACCTACGACCTGTGTACACCTGTGGTTATGTGTTTAGATGTGTATTATCGAAATCCAAAGACTGGAGTGGATCCGACGACATCGAATTTTTCACCTAAAAAAATTGACAGTGTATAGTAAGGATTTTGGAGCCTTTTCATGGCTCATCTTCCACCTGCCACAGCGGCCGAACTAGGCGTACCTACGACCTGTGTACACCTGTGGTTATGTGTTTAGATGTGTATTATCGAAATCCAAAGGCTGGAGTGGATCCGACGACATCGAATTTTTCACCTAAAAAAATTGACAGTGTATAGTAAGGATTTTGGAGCCTTTTCATGGCTCATCTTCCACCTGCCACAGCGGCCGAACTAGGCGTACCTACGACCTGTGTACACCTGTGGTTATGTGTTTAGATGTGTATTATCGAAATCCAAAGACTGGAGTGGATCCGACGACATCGAATTTTTCACCTAAAAAAATTGACAGTGTATAGTAAGGATTTTGGAGCCTTTTCATGGCTCATCTTCCACCTGCCACAGCGGCCGAACTAGGCGTACCTACGACCTGTGTACACCTGTGGTTATGTGTTTAGATGTGTATTATCGAAATCCAAAGGCTGGAGTGGATCCGACGACATCGAATTTTTCACCTAAAAAAATTGACAGTGTATAGTAAGGATTTTGGAGCCTTTTCATGGCTCATCTTCCACCTGCCACAGCGGCCGAACTAGGCGTACCTACGACCTGTGTACACCTGTGGTTATGTGTTTATATGTGTATTATCGAAATCCAAAGACTGGAGTGGATCCGACGACATCGAATTTTTCACCTAAAAAAATTGACAGTGTATAGTAAGGATTTTGGAGCCTTTTCATGGCTCATCTTCCACCTGCCACAGCGGCCGAACTAGGCGTACCTACGACCTGTGTACACCTGTGGTTATGTGTTTAGATGTGTATTATCGAAATCCAAAGACTGGAGTGGATCCGACGACATCGAATTTTTCACCTAAAAAAATTGACAGTGTATAGTAAGGATTTTGGAGCCTTTTCATGGCTCATCTTCCAACTGCCACAGCGGCCGAACTAGGCGTACCTACGACCTGTGTACACCTGTGGTTATGTGTTTAGATGTGTATTATCGAAATCCAAAGGCTGGAGTGGATCCGACGACATCGAATTTTTCACCTAAAAAAATTGACAGTGTATAGTAAGGATTTTCATCTCATCTTCCACCTGCCACAGCGGCCGAACTAGGCGTACCTACGACCTGTGTACACCTGTGGTTATGTGTTTAGATGTGTATTATCGAAATCCAAAGACTGGAGTGGATCCGACGACATCGAATTTTTCACCTAAAAAAATTGACAGTGTATAGTAAGGATTTTGGAGCCTTTTCATGGCTCATCTTCCACCTGCCACAGCGGCCGAACTAGGCGTACCTACGACCTGTGTACACCTGTGGTTATGTGTTTAGATGTGTATTATCGAAATCCAAAGACTGGAGTGGATCCGACGACATCGAATTTTTCACCTAAAAAAATTGACAGTGTATAGTAAGGATTTTGGAGCCTTTTCATGGCTCATCTTCCACCTGCCACAGCGGCCGAACTAGGCGTACCTACGACCTGTGTACACCTGTGGTTATGTGTTTAGATGTGTATTATCGAAATCCAAAGACTGGAGTGGATCCGACGACATCGAATTTTTCACCTAAAAAAATTGACAGTGTATAGTAAGGATTTTGGAGCCTTTTCATGGCTCATCTTCCACCTGCCACAGCGGCGGAACTAGGCGTACCTACGACCTGTGTACACCTGTGGTTATGTGTTTAGATGTGTATTATCGAAATCCAAAGACTGGAGTGGATCCGACGACATCGAATTTTTCACCTAAAAAAATTGACAGTGTATAGTAAGGACTTTGGAGCCTTTTCATGGCTCATCTTCCACCTGCCACAGCGGCCGAACTAGGCGTACCTACGACCTGTGTACACCTGTGGTTATGTGTTTAGATGTGTATTATCGAAATCCAAAGACTGGAGTGGATCCGACGACATCGAATTTTTTCACCTAAAAAAATTGACAGTGTATAGTAAGGATTTTGGAGCCTTTTCATGGCTCATCTTCCACCTGCCACAGCGGCCGAACTAGGCGTACCTACGACCTGTGTACACCTGTGGTTATGTGTTTAGATGTGTATTATCGAAATCCAAAGACTGGAGTGGATCCGACGACATCGAATTTTTCACCTAAAAAAATTGACAGTGTATAGTAAGGATTTTGGAGCCTTTTCATGGCTCATCTTCCACCTGCCACAGCGGCCGAACTAGGCGTACCTACGACCTGTGTACACCTGTGGTTATGTGTTTAGATGTGTATTATCGAAATCCAAAGACTGGAGTGGATCCGACGACATCGAATTTTTCACCTAAAAAAATTGACAGTGTATAGTAAGGATTTTGGAGCCTTTTCATGGCTCATCTTCCACCTGCCACAGCGGCCGAACTAGGCGTACCTACGACCTGTGTACACCTGTGGTTATGTGTTTAGATGTGTATTATCGAAATCCAAAGACTGGAGTGGATCCGACGACATCGAATTTTTCACCTAAAAAAATTGACAGTGTATAGTAAGGATTTTGGAGCCTTTTCATGGCTCATCTTCCACCTGCCACAGCGGCCGAACTAGGCGTACCTACGACCTGTGTACACCTGTGGTTATGTGTTTAGATGTGTATTATCGAAATCCAAAGACTGGAGTGGATCCGACGACATCGAATTTTTCACCTAAAAAAATTGACAGTGTATAGTAAGGACTTTGGAGCCTTTTCATGGCTCATCTTCCACCTGCCACAGCGGCCGAACTAGGCGTACCTACGACCTGTGTACACCTGTGGTTATGTGTTTAGATGTGTATTATCGAAATCCAAAGACTGGAGTGGATCCGACGACATCGAATTTTTCACCTAAAAAAATTGACAGTGTATAGTAAGGATTTTGGAGCCTTTTCATGGCTCATCTTCCACCTGCCACAGCGGCCGAACTAGGCGTACCTACGACCTGTGTACACCTGTGGTTATGTGTTTAGATGTGTATTATCGAAATCCAAAGACTGGAGTGGATCCGACGACATCGAATTTTTCACCTAAAAAAATTGACAGTGTATAGTAAGGATTTTGGAGCCTTTTCATGGCTCATCTTCCACCTGCCACAGCGGCCGAACTAGGCGTACCTACGACCTGTGTACACCTGTGGTTATGTGTTTAGATGTGTATTATCGAAATCCAAAGGCTGGAGTGGATCCGACGACATCGAATTTTTCACCTAAAAAAATTGACAGTGTATAGTAAGGATTTTGGAGCCTTTTCATGGCTCATCTTCCACCTGCCACAGCGGCCGAACTAGGCGTACCTACGACCTGTGTACACCTGTGGTTATGTGTTTAGATGTGTATTATCGAAATCCAAAGACTGGAGTGGATCCGACGACATCGAATTTTTCACCTAAAAAAATTGACAGTGTATAGTAAGGATTTTGGAGCCTTTTCATGGCTCATCTTCCACCTGCCACAGCGGCCGAACTAGGCGTACCTACGACCTGTGTACACCTGTGGTTATGTGTTTAGATGTGTATTATCGAAATCCAAAGGCTGGAGTGGATCCGACGACATCGAATTTTTCACCTAAAAAAATTGACAGTGTATAGTAAGGATTTTGGAGCCTTTTCATGGCTCATCTTCCACCTGCCACAGCGGCCGAACTAGGCGTACCTACGACCTGTGTACACCTGTGGTTATGTGTTTAGATGTGTATTATCGAAATCCAAAGACTGGAGTGGATCCGACGACATCGAATTTTTCACCTAAAAAAATTGACAGTGTATAGTAAGGATTTTGGAGCCTTTTCATGGCTCATCTTCCACCTGCCACAGCGGCCGAACTAGGCGTACCTACGACCTGTGTACACCTGTGGTTATGTGTTTAGATGTGTATTATCGAAATCCAAAGACTGGAGTGGATCCGACGACATCGAATTTTTCACCTAAAAAAATTGACAGTGTATAGTAAGGATTTTGGAGCCTTTTCATGGCTCATCTTCCACCTGCCACAGCGGCCGAACTAGGCGTACCTACGACCTGTGTACACCTGTGGTTATGTGTTTAGATGTGTATTATCGAAATCCAAAGACTGGAGTGGATCCGACGACATCGAATTTTTCACCTAAAAAAATTGACAGTGTATAGTAAGGATTTTGGAGCCTTTTCATGGCTCATCTTCCACCTGCCACAGCGGCCGAACTAGGCGTACCTACGACCTGTGTACACCTGTGGTTATGTGTTTAGATGTGTATTATCGAAATCCAAAGACTGGAGTGGATCCGACGACATCGAATTTTTCACCTAAAAAAATTGACAGTGTATAGTAAGGATTTTGGAGCCTTTTCATGGCTCATCTTCCACCTGCCACAGCGGCCGAACTAGGCGTACCTACGACCTGTGTACACCTGTGGTTATGTGTTTAGATGTGTATTATCGAAATCCAAAGACTGGAGTGGATCCGACGACATCGAATTTTTCACCTAAAAAAATTGACAGTGTATAGTAAGGATTTTGGAGCCTTTTCATGGCTCATCTTCCACCTGCCACAGCGGCCGAACTAGGCGTACCTACGACCTGTGTACACCTGTGGTTATGTGTTTAGATGTGTATTATCGAAATCCAAAGACTGGAGTGGATCCGACGACATCGAATTTTTCACCTAAAAAAATTGACAGTGTATAGTAAGGATTTTGGAGCCTTTTCATGGCTCATCTTCCACCTGCCACAGCGGCCGAACTAGGCGTACCTACGACCTGTGTACACCTGTGGTTATGTGTTTAGATGTGTATTATCGAAATCCAAAGGCTGGAGTGGATCCGACGACATCGAATTTTTCACCTAAAAAAATTGACAGTGTATAGTAAGGATTTTGGAGCCTTTTCATGGCTCATCTTCCAACTGCCACAGCGGCCGAACTAGGCGTACCTACGACCTGTGTACACCTGTGGTTATGTGTTTAGATGTGTATTATCGAAATCCAAAGGCTGGAGTGGATCCGACGACATCGAATTTTTCACCTAAAAAAATTGACAGTGTATAGTAAGGATTTTCATCTCATCTTCCACCTGCCACAGCGGCCGAACTAGGCGTACCTACGACCTGTGTACACCTGTGGTTATGTGTTTAGATGTGTATTATCGAAATCCAAAGACTGGAGTGGATCCGACGACATCGAATTTTTCACCTAAAAAAATTGACAGTGTATAGTAAGGATTTTGGAGCCTTTTCATGGCTCATCTTCCACCTGCCACAGCGGCCGAACTAGGCGTACCTACGACCTGTGTACACCTGTGGTTATGTGTTTAGATGTGTATTATCGAAATCCAAAGACTGGAGTGGATCCGACGACATCGAATTTTTCACCTAAAAAAATTGACAGTGTATAGTAAGGATTTTGGAGCCTTTTCATGGCTCATCTTCCACCTGCCACAGCGGCCGAACTAGGCGTACCTACGACCTGTGTACACCTGTGGTTATGTGTTTAGATGTGTATTATCGAAATCCAAAGGCTGGAGTGGATCCGACGACATCGAATTTTTCACCTAAAAAAATTGACAGTGTATAGTAAGGATTTTGGAGCCTTTTCATGGCTCATCTTCCACCTGCCACAGCGGCCGAACTAGGCGTACCTACGACCTGTGTACACCTGTGGTTATGTGTTTAGATGTGTATTATCGAAATCCAAAGACTGGAGTGGATCCGACGACATCGAATTTTTCACCTAAAAAAATTGACAGTGTATAGTAAGGATTTTGGAGCCTTTTCATGGCTCATCTTCCACCTGCCACAGCGGCCGAACTAGGCGTACCTACGACCTGTGTACACCTGTGGTTATGTGTTTAGATGTGTATTATCGAAATCCAAAGGCTGGAGTGGATCCGACGACATCGAATTTTTCACCTAAAAAAATTGACAGTGTATAGTAAGGATTTTCATGGCTCATCTTCCACCTGCCACAGCGGCCGAACTAGGCGTACCTACGACCTGTGTACACCTGTGGTTATGTGTTTAGATGTGTATTATCGAAATCCAAAGACTGGAGTGGATCCGACGACATCGAATTTTTGACCTAAAAAAATTGACAGTGTATAGTAAGGATTTTGGAGCCTTTTCATGGCTCATCTTCCACCTGCCACAGCGGCCGAACTAATCGTACCTACGACCTGTGTACACCTGTGGTTATGTGTTTAGATGTGTATTATCGAAATCCAAAGACTGGAGTGGATCCGACGACATCGAATTTTTCACCTAAAAAAATTGACAGTGTATAGTAAGGATTTTGGAGCCTTTTCATGGCTCATCTTCCACCTGCCACAGCGGCCGAACTAGGCGTACCTACGACCTGTGTACACCTGTGGTTATGTGTTTAGATGTGTATTATCGAAATCCAAAGACTGGAGTGGATCCGACGACATCGAATTTTTGACCTAAAAAAATTGACAGTGTATAGTAAGGATTTTGGAGCCTTTTCATGGCTCATCTTCCACCTGCCACAGCGGCCGAACTAATCGTACCTACGACCTGTGTACACCTGTGGTTATGTGTTTAGATGTGTATTATCGAAATCCAAAGACTGGAGTGGATCCGACGACATCGAATTTTTGACCTAAAAAAATTGACAGTGTATAGTAAGGATTTTGGAGCCTTTTCATGGCTCATCTTCCACCTGCCACAGCGGCCGAACTAGGCGTACCTACGACCTGTGTACACCTGTGGTTATGTGTTTAGATGTGTATTATCGAAATCCAAAGACTGGAGTGGATCCGACGACATCGAATTTTTCACCTAAAAAAATTGACAGTGTATAGTAAGGATTTTGGAGCCTTTTCATGGCTCATCTTCCACCTGCCACAGCGGCCGAACTAATCGTACCTACGACCTGTGTACACCTGTGGTTATGTGTTTAGATGTGTATTATCGAAATCCAAAGACTGGAGTGGATCCGACGACATCGAATTTTTCACCTAAAAATATTGACAGTGTATAGTAAGGATTTTGGAGCCTTTTCATGGCTCATCTTCCACCTGCCACAGCGGCCGAACTAGGCGTACCTACGACCTGTGTACACCTGTGGTTATGTGTTTAGATGTGTATTATCGAAATCCAAAGACTGGAGTGGATCCGACGACATCGAATTTTTGACCTAAAAAAATTGACAGTGTATAGTAAGGATTTTGGAGCCTTTTCATGGCTCATCTTCCACCTGCCACAGCGGCCGAACTAATCGTACCTACGACCTGTGTACACCTGTGGTTATGTGTTTAGATGTGTATTATCGAAATCCAAAGACTGGAGTGGATCCGACGACATCGAATTTTTGACCTAAAAAAATTGACAGTGTATAGTAAGGATTTTGGAGCCTTTTCATGGCTCATCTTCCACCTGCCACAGCGGCCGAACTAGGCGTACCTACGACCTGTGTACACCTGTGGTTATGTGTTTAGATGTGTATTATCGAAATCCAAAGACTGGAGTGGATCCGACGACATCGAATTTTTCACCTAAAAAAATTGACAGTGTATAGTAAGGATTTTGGAGCCTTTTCATGGCTCATCTTCCACCTGCCACAGCGGCCGAACTAGGCGTACCTACGACCTGTGTACACCTGTGGTTGTGTGTTTAGATGTGTATTATCGAAATCCAAAGACTGGAGTGGATCCGACGACATCGAATTTTTCACCTAAAAAAATTGACAGTGTATAGTAAGGATTTTGGAGCCTTTTCATGGCTCATCTTCCACCTGCCACAGCGGCCGAACTAGGCGTACCTACGACCTGTGTACACCTGTGGTTATGTGTTTAGATGTGTATTATCGAAATCCAAAGGCTGGAGTGGATCCGACGACATCGAATTTTTCACCTAAAAAAATTGACAGTGTATAGTAAGGATTTTGGAGCCTTTTCATGGCTCATCTTCCACCTGCCACAGCGGCCGAACTAGGCGTACCTACGACCTGTGTACACCTGTGGTTATGTGTTTAGATGTGTATTATCGAAATCCAAAGACTGGAGTGGACCCGACGACATCGAATTTTTCACCTAAAAAAATTGACAGTGTATAGTAAGGATTTTGGAGCCTTTTCATGGCTCATCTTCCACCTGCCACAGCGGCCGAACTAGGCGTACCTACGACCTGTGTACACCTGTGGTTATGTGTTTATATGTGTATTATCGAAATCCAAAGACTGGAGTGGATCCGACGACATCGAATTTTTCACCTAAAAAAATTTACAGTGTATAGTAAGGATTTTGGAGCCTTTTCATGGCTTTTCATGGCTCTTCCACCTGCCACAGCGGCCGAACTAGGCGTACCTACGACCTGTGTACACCTGTGGTTATGTGTTTAGATGTGTATTATCGAAATCCAAAGACTGGAGTGGATCCGACGACATCGAATTTTTCACCTAAAAAAATTGACAGTGTATAGTAAGGATTTTGGAGCCTTTTCATGGCTCATCTTCCACCTGCCACAGCGGCCGAACTAGGCGTACCTACGACCTGTGTACACCTGTGGTTATGTGTTTAGATGTGTATTATCGAAATCCAAAGACTGGAGTGGATCCGACGACATCGGATTTTTCACCTAAAAAAATTGACAGTAAGGATTTTGGATTTTGGATTTTGGATTTTGGAGCCTTTTCATGGCTCATCTTCCACCTGCCACAGCGGCGGAACTAGGCGTACCTACGACCTGTGTACACCTGTGGTTATGTGTTTAGATGTGTATTATCGAAATCCAAAGACTGGAGTGGATCCGACGACATCGAATTTTTCACCTAAAAAAATTGACAGTGTATAGTAAGGATTTTGGAGCCTTTTCATGGCTCATCTTCCACCTGCCACAGCGGCCGAACTAGGCGTACCTACGACCTGTGTACACCTGTGGTTATGTGTTTAGATGTGTATTATCGAAATCCAAAGACTGGAGTGGATCCGACGACATCGAATTTTTCACCTAAAAAAATTGACAGTGTATAGTAAGGATTTTGGAGCCTTTTCATGGCTCATCTTCCACCTGCCACAGCGGCCGAACTAGGCGTACCTACGACCTGTGTACACCTGTGGTTATGTGTTTAGATGTGTATTATCGAAATCCAAAGACTGGAGTGGATCCGACGACATCGAATTTTTCACCTAAAAAAATTGACAGTGTATAGTAAGGATTTTGGAGCCTTTTCATGGCTCATCTTCCACCTGCCACAGCGGCCGAACTAGGCGTACCTACGACCTGTGTACACCTGTGGTTATGTGTTTATATGTGTATTATCGAAATCCAAAGACTGGAGTGGATCCGACGACATCGAATTTTTCACCTAAAAAAATTGACAGTGTATAGTAAGGATTTTGGAGCCTTTTCATGGCTTTTCATGGCTCTTCCACCTGCCACAGCGGCCGAACTAGGCGTACCTACGACCTGTGTACACCTGTGGTTATGTGTTTAGATGTGTATTATCGAAATCCAAAGACTGGAGTGGATCCGACGACATCGGATTTTTCACCTAAAAAAATTGACAGTAAGGATTTTGGATTTTGGATTTTGGATTTTGGAGCCTTTTCATGGCTCATCTTCCACCTGCCACAGCGGCGGAACTAGGCGTACCTACGACCTGTGTACACCTGTGGTTATGTGTTTAGATGTGTATTATCGAAATCCAAAGACTGGAGTGGATCCGACGACATCGAATTTTTCACCTAAAAAAATTGACAGTGTATAGTAAGGATTTTGGAGCCTTTTCATGGCTCATCTTCCACCTGCCACAGCGGCCGAACTAGGCGTACCTACGACCTGTGTACACCTGTGGTTATGTGTTTAGATGTGTATTATCGAAATCCAAAGACTGGAGTGGATCCGACGACATCGAATTTTTCACCTAAAAAAATTGACAGTGTATAGTAAGGATTTTGGAGCCTTTTCATGGCTCATCTTCCACCTGCCACAGCGGCCGAACTAGGCGTACCTACGACCTGTGTACACCTGTGGTTATGTGTTTAGATGTGTATTATCGAAATCCAAAGACTGGAGTGGATCCGACGACATCGAATTTTTCACCTAAAAAAATTGACAGTGTATAGTAAGGATTTTGGAGCCTTTTCATGGCTCATCTTCCACCTGCCACAGCGGCCGAACTAGGCGTACCTACGACCTGTGTACACCTGTGGTTATGTGTTTAGATGTGTATTATCGAAATCCAAAGACTGGAGTGGATCCGACGACATCGAATTTTTCACCTAAAAAAATTGACAGTGTATAGTAAGGATTTTGGAGCCTTTTCATGGCTCATCTTCCACCTGCCACAGCGGCCGAACTAGGCGTACCTACGACCTGTGTACACCTGTGGTTATGTGTTTAGATGTGTATTATCGAAATCCAAAGACTGGAGTGGATCCGACGACATCGAATTTTTCACCTAAAAAAATTGACAGTGTATAGTAAGGATTTTGGAGCCTTTTCATGGCTCATCTTCCACCTGCCACAGCGGCCGAACTAGGCGTACCTACGACCTGTGTACACCTGTGGTTATGTGTTTAGATGTGTATTATCGAAATCCAAAGACTGGAGTGGATCCGACGACATCGAATTTTTCACCTAAAAAAATTGACAGTGTATAGTAAGGATTTTGGAGCCTTTTCATGGCTCATCTTCCACCTGCCACAGCGGCCGAACTAGGCGTACCTACGACCTGTGTACACCTGTGGTTATGTGTTTAGATGTGTATTATCGAAATCCAAAGACTGGAGTGGATCCGACGACATCGAATTTTTCACCTAAAAAAATTGACAGTGTATAGTAAGGATTTTGGAGCCTTTTCATGGCTCATCTTCCACCTGCCACAGCGGCCGAACTAGGCGTACCTACGACCTGTGTACACCTGTGGTTATGTGTTTAGATGTGTATTATCGAAATCCAAAGACTGGAGTGGATCCGACGACATCGAATTTTTCACCTAAAAAAATTGACAGTGTATAGTAAGGATTTTGGAGCCTTTTCATGGCTCATCTTCCACCTGCCACAGCGGCCGAACTAGGCGTACCTACGACCTGTGTACACCTGTGGTTATGTGTTTAGATGTGTATTATCGAAATCCAAAGACTGGAGTGGATCCGACGACATCGAATTTTTCACCTAAAAAAATTGACAGTGTATAGTAAGGATTTTGGAGCCTTTTCATGGCTCATCTTCCACCTGCCACAGCGGCCGAACTAGGCGTACCTACGACCTGTGTACACCTGTGGTTATGTGTTTAGATGTGTATTATCGAAATCCAAAGACTGGAGTGGATCCGACGACATCGAATTTTTCACCTAAAAAAATTGACAGTGTATAGTAAGGATTTTGGAGCCTTTTCATGGCTCATCTTCCACCTGCCACAGCGGCCGAACTAGGCGTACCTACGACCTGTGTACACCTGTGGTTATGTGTTTAGATGTGTATTATCGAAATCCAAAGACTGGAGTGGATCCGACGACATCGAATTTTTCACCTAAAAAAATTGACAGTGTATAGTAAGGATTTTGGAGCCTTTTCATGGCTCATCTTCCACCTGCCACAGCGGCCGAACTAGGCGTACCTACGACCTGTGTACACCTGTGGTTATGTGTTTAGATGTGTATTATCGAAATCCAAAGACTGGAGTGGATCCGACGACATCGAATTTTTCACCTAAAAAAATTGACAGTGTATAGTAAGGATTTTGGAGCCTTTTCATGGCTCATCTTCCACCTGCCACAGCGGCCGAACTAGGCGTACCTACGACCTGTGTACACCTGTGGTTATGTGTTTAGATGTGTATTATCGAAATCCAAAGACTGGAGTGGATCCGACGACATCGAATTTTTCACCTAAAAAAATTGACAGTGTATAGTAAGGATTTTGGAGCCTTTTCATGGCTCATCTTCCACCTGCCACAGCGGCCGAACTAGGCGTACCTACGACCTGTGTACACCTGTGGTTATGTGTTTAGATGTGTATTATCGAAATCCAAAGACTGGAGTGGATCCGACGACATCGAATTTTTCACCTAAAAAAATTGACAGTGTATAGTAAGGATTTTGGAGCCTTTTCATGGCTCATCTTCCACCTGCCACAGCGGCCGAACTAGGCGTACCTACGACCTGTGTACACCTGTGGTTATGTGTTTAGATGTGTATTATCGAAATCCAAAGACTGGAGTGGATCCGACGACATCGAATTTTTCACCTAAAAAAATTGACAGTGTATAGTAAGGATTTTGGAGCCTTTTCATGGCTCATCTTCCACCTGCCACAGCGGCCGAACTAGGCGTACCTACGACCTGTGTACACCTGTGGTTATGTGTTTAGATGTGTATTATCGAAATCCAAAGACTGGAGTGGATCCGACGACATCGAATTTTTCACCTAAAAAAATTGACAGTGTATAGTAAGGATTTTGGAGCCTTTTCATGGCTCATCTTCCACCTGCCACAGCGGCCGAACTAGGCGTACCTACGACCTGTGTACACCTGTGGTTATGTGTTTAGATGTGTATTATCGAAATCCAAAGACTGGAGTGGATCCGACGACATCGAATTTTTCACCTAAAAAAATTGACAGTGTATAGTAAGGATTTTGGAGCCTTTTCATGGCTCATCTTCCACCTGCCACAGCGGCCGAACTAGGCGTACCTACGACCTGTGTACACCTGTGGTTATGTGTTTAGATGTGTATTATCGAAATCCAAAGACTGGAGTGGATCCGACGACATCGAATTTTTCACCTAAAAAAATTGACAGTGTATAGTAAGGATTTTGGAGCCTTTTCATGGCTCATCTTCCACCTGCCACAGCGGCCGAACTAGGCGTACCTACGACCTGTGTACACCTGTGGTTATGTGTTTAGATGTGTATTATCGAAATCCAAAGACTGGAGTGGATCCGACGACATCGAATTTTTCACCTAAAAAAATTGACAGTGTATAGTAAGGATTTTGGAGCCTTTTCATGGCTCATCTTCCACCTGCCACAGCGGCCGAACTAGGCGTACCTACGACCTGTGTACACCTGTGGTTATGTGTTTAGATGTGTATTATCGAAATCCAAAGACTGGAGTGGATCCGACGACATCGAATTTTTCACCTAAAAAAATTGACAGTGTATAGTAAGGATTTTGGAGCCTTTTCATGGCTCATCTTCCACCTGCCACAGCGGCCGAACTAGGCGTACCTACGACCTGTGTACACCTGTGGTAATGTGATTAGATGTGTATTATCGAAATCCAAAGACTGGAGTGGATCCGACGACATCGAATTTTTCACCTAAAAAAATTGACAGTGTATAGTAAGGATTTTGGAGCCTTTTCATGGCTCATCTTCCACCTGCCACAGCGGCCGAACTAGGCGTACCTACGACCTGTGTACACCTGTGGTTATGTGTTTAGATGTGTATTATCGAAATCCAAAGACTGGAGTGGATCCGACGACATCGAATTTTTCACCTAAAAAAATTGACAGTGTATAGTAAGGATTTTGGAGCCTTTTCATGGCTCATCTTCCACCTGCCACAGCGGCCGAACTAGGCGTACCTACGACCTGTGTACACCTGTGGTTATGTGTTTAGATGTGTATTATCGAAATCCAAAGACTGGAGTGGATCCGACGACATCGAATTTTTCACCTAAAAAAATTGACAGTGTATAGTAAGGATTTTGGAGCCTTTTCATGGCTCATCTTCCACCTGCCACAGCGGCCGAACTAGGCGTACCTACGACCTGTGTACACCTGTGGTTATGTGTTTAGATGTGTATTATCGAAATCCAAAGACTGGAGTGGATCCGACGACATCGAATTTTTCACCTAAAAAAATTGACAGTGTATAGTAAGGATTTTGGAGCCTTTTCATGGCTCATCTTCCACCTGCCACAGCGGCCGAACTAGGCGTACCTACGACCTGTGTACACCTGTGGTTATGTGTTTAGATGTGTATTATCGAAATCCAAAGACTGGAGTGGATCCGACGACATCGAATTTTTCACCTAAAAAAATTGACAGTGTATAGTAAGGATTTTGGAGCCTTTTCATGGCTCATCTTCCACCTGCCACAGCGGCCGAACTAGGCGTACCTACGACCTGTGTACACCTGTGGTTATGTGTTTAGATGTGTATTATCGAAATCCAAAGACTGGAGTGGATCCGACGACATCGAATTTTTCACCTAAAAAAATTGACAGTGTATAGTAAGGATTTTGGAGCCTTTTCATGGCTCATCTTCCAACTGCCACAGCGGCCGAACTAGGCGTACCTACGACCTGTGTACACCTGTGGTTATGTGTTTAGATGTGTATTATCGAAATCCAAAGACTGGAGTGGATCCGACGACATCGAATTTTTCACCTAAAAAAATTGACAGTGTATAGTAAGGATTTTGGAGCCTTTTCATGGCTCATCTTCCACCTGCCACAGCGGCCGAACTAGGCGTACCTACGACCTGTGTACACCTGTGGTTATGTGTTTAGATGTGTATTATCGAAATCCAAAGACTGGAGTGGATCCGACGACATCGAATTTTTCACCTAAAAAAATTGACAGTGTATAGTAAGGATTTTGGAGCCTTTTCATGGCTCATCTTCCACCTGCCACAGCGGCCGAACTAGGCGTACCTACGACCTGTGTACACCTGTGGTAATGTGATTAGATGTGTATTATCGAAATCCAAAGACTGGAGTGGATCCGACGACATCGAATTTTTCACCTAAAAAAATTGACAGTGTATAGTAAGGATTTTGGAGCCTTTTCATGGCTCATCTTCCACCTGCCACAGCGGCCGAACTAGGCGTACCTACGACCTGTGTACACCTGTGGTTATGTGTTTAGATGTGTATTATCGAAATCCAAAGACTGGAGTGGATCCGACGACATCGAATTTTTCACCTAAAAAAATTGACAGTGTATAGTAAGGATTTTGGAGCCTTTTCATGGCTCATCTTCCACCTGCCACAGCGGCCGAACTAGGCGTACCTACGACCTGTGTACACCTGTGGTTATGTGTTTAGATGTGTATTATCGAAATCCAAAGACTGGAGTGGATCCGACGACATCGAATTTTTCACCTAAAAAAATTGACAGTGTATAGTAAGGATTTTGGAGCCTTTTCATGGCTCATCTTCCACCTGCCACAGCGGCCGAACTAGGCGTACCTACGACCTGTGTACACCTGTGGTAATGTGATTAGATGTGTATTATCGAAATCCAAAGACTGGAGTGGATCCGACGACATCGAATTTTTCACCTAAAAAAATTGACAGTGTATAGTAAGGATTTTGGAGCCTTTTCATGGCTCATCTTCCACCTGCCACAGCGGCCGAACTAGGCGTACCTACGACCTGTGTACACCTGTGGTTATGTGTTTAGATGTGTATTATCGAAATCCAAAGACTGGAGTGGATCCGACGACATCGAATTTTTCACCTAAAAAAATTGACAGTGTATAGTAAGGATTTTGGAGCCTTTTCATGGCTCATCTTCCACCTGCCACAGCGGCCGAACTAGGCGTACCTACGACCTGTGTACACCTGTGGTAATGTGATTAGATGTGTATTATCGAAATCCAAAGACTGGAGTGGATCCGACGACATCGAATTTTTCACCTAAAAAAATTGACAGTGTATAGTAAGGATTTTGGAGCCTTTTCATGGCTCATCTTCCACCTGCCACAGCGGCCGAACTAGGCGTACCTACGACCTGTGTACACCTGTGGTTATGTGTTTAGATGTGTATTATCGAAATCCAAAGACTGGAGTGGATCCGACGACATCGAATTTTTCACCTAAAAAAATTGACAGTGTATAGTAAGGATTTTGGAGCCTTTTCATGGCTCATCTTCCACCTGCCACAGCGGCCGAACTAGGCGTACCTACGACCTGTGTACACCTGTGGTTATGTGTTTAGATGTGTATTATCGAAATCCAAAGACTGGAGTGGATCCGACGACATCGAATTTTTCACCTAAAAAAATTGACAGTGTATAGTAAGGATTTTGGAGCCTTTTCATGGCTCATCTTCCACCTGCCACAGCGGCCGAACTAGGCGTACCTACGACCTGTGTACACCTGTGGTTATGTGTTTAGATGTGTATTATCGAAATCCAAAGACTGGAGTGGATCCGACGACATCGAATTTTTCACCTAAAAAAATTGACAGTGTATAGTAAGGATTTTGGAGCCTTTTCATGGCTCATCTTCCACCTGCCACAGCGGCCGAACTAGGCGTACCTACGACCTGTGTACACCTGTGGTTATGTGTTTAGATGTGTATTATCGAAATCCAAAGACTGGAGTGGATCCGACGACATCGAATTTTTCACCTAAAAAAATTGACAGTGTATAGTAAGGATTTTGGAGCCTTTTCATGGCTCATCTTCCACCTGCCACAGCGGCCGAACTAGGCGTACCTACGACCTGTGTACACCTGTGGTAATGTGATTAGATGTGTATTATCGAAATCCAAAGACTGGAGTGGATCCGACGACATCGAATTTTTCACCTAAAAAAATTGACAGTGTATAGTAAGGATTTTGGAGCCTTTTCATGGCTCATCTTCCACCTGCCACAGCGGCCGAACTAGGCGTACCTACGACCTGTGTACACCTGTGGTTATGTGTTTAGATGTGTATTATCGAAATCCAAAGACTGGAGTGGATCCGACGACATCGAATTTTTCACCTAAAAAAATTGACAGTGTATAGTAAGGATTTTGGAGCCTTTTCATGGCTCATCTTCCACCTGCCACAGCGGCCGAACTAGGCGTACCTACGACCTGTGTACACCTGTGGTTATGTGTTTAGATGTGTATTATCGAAATCCAAAGACTGGAGTGGATCCGACGACATCGAATTTTTCACCTAAAAAAATTGACAGTGTATAGTAAGGATTTTGGAGCCTTTTCATGGCTCATCTTCCACCTGCCACAGCGGCCGAACTAGGCGTACCTACGACCTGTGTACACCTGTGGTAATGTGATTAGATGTGTATTATCGAAATCCAAAGACTGGAGTGGATCCGACGACATCGAATTTTTCACCTAAAAAAATTGACAGTGTATAGTAAGGATTTTGGAGCCTTTTCATGGCTCATCTTCCACCTGCCACAGCGGCCGAACTAGGCGTACCTACGACCTGTGTACACCTGTGGTTATGTGTTTAGATGTGTATTATCGAAATCCAAAGACTGGAGTGGATCCGACGACATCGAATTTTTCACCTAAAAAAATTGACAGTGTATAGTAAGGATTTTGGAGCCTTTTCATGGCTCATCTTCCACCTGCCACAGCGGCCGAACTAGGCGTACCTACGACCTGTGTACACCTGTGGTAATGTGATTAGATGTGTATTATCGAAATCCAAAGACTGGAGTGGATCCGACGACATCGAATTTTTCACCTAAAAAAATTGACAGTGTATAGTAAGGATTTTGGAGCCTTTTCATGGCTCATCTTCCACCTGCCACAGCGGCCGAACTAGGCGTACCTACGACCTGTGTACACCTGTGGTTATGTGTTTAGATGTGTATTATCGAAATCCAAAGACTGGAGTGGATCCGACGACATCGAATTTTTCACCTAAAAAAATTGACAGTGTATAGTAAGGATTTTGGAGCCTTTTCATGGCTCATCTTCCACCTGCCACAGCGGCCGAACTAGGCGTACCTACGACCTGTGTACACCTGTGGTTATGTGTTTAGATGTGTATTATCGAAATCCAAAGACTGGAGTGGATCCGACGACATCGAATTTTTCACCTAAAAAAATTGACAGTGTATAGTAAGGATTTTGGAGCCTTTTCATGGCTCATCTTCCACCTGCCACAGCGGCCGAACTAGGCGTACCTACGACCTGTGTACACCTGTGGTTATGTGTTTAGATGTGTATTATCGAAATCCAAAGACTGGAGTGGATCCGACGACATCGAATTTTTCACCTAAAAAAATTGACAGTGTATAGTAAGGATTTTGGAGCCTTTTCATGGCTCATCTTCCACCTGCCACAGCGGCCGAACTAGGCGTACCTACGACCTGTGTACACCTGTGGTTATGTGTTTAGATGTGTATTATCGAAATCCAAAGACTGGAGTGGATCCGACGACATCGAATTTTTCACCTAAAAAAATTGACAGTGTATAGTAAGGATTTTGGAGCCTTTTCATGGCTCATCTTCCACCTGCCACAGCGGCCGAACTAGGCGTACCTACGACCTGTGTACACCTGTGGTTATGTGTTTAGATGTGTATTATCGAAATCCAAAGACTGGAGTGGATCCGACGACATCGAATTTTTCACCTAAAAAAATTGACAGTGTATAGTAAGGATTTTGGAGCCTTTTCATGGCTCATCTTCCACCTGCCACAGCGGCCGAACTAGGCGTACCTACGACCTGTGTACACCTGTGGTAATGTGATTAGATGTGTATTATCGAAATCCAAAGACTGGAGTGGATCCGACGACATCGAATTTTTCACCTAAAAAAATTGACAGTGTATAGTAAGGATTTTGGAGCCTTTTCATGGCTCATCTTCCACCTGCCACAGCGGCCGAACTAGGCGTACCTACGACCTGTGTACACCTGTGGTTATGTGTTTAGATGTGTATTATCGAAATCCAAAGACTGGAGTGGATCCGACGACATCGAATTTTTCACCTAAAAAAATTGACAGTGTATAGTAAGGATTTTGGAGCCTTTTCATGGCTCATCTTCCACCTGCCACAGCGGCCGAACTAGGCGTACCTACGACCTGTGTACACCTGTGGTTATGTGTTTAGATGTGTATTATCGAAATCCAAAGACTGGAGTGGATCCGACGACATCGAATTTTTCACCTAAAAAAATTGACAGTGTATAGTAAGGATTTTGGAGCCTTTTCATGGCTCATCTTCCACCTGCCACAGCGGCCGAACTAGGCGTACCTACGACCTGTGTACACCTGTGGTAATGTGATTAGATGTGTATTATCGAAATCCAAAGACTGGAGTGGATCCGACGACATCGAATTTTTCACCTAAAAAAATTGACAGTGTATAGTAAGGATTTTGGAGCCTTTTCATGGCTCATCTTCCACCTGCCACAGCGGCCGAACTAGGCGTACCTACGACCTGTGTACACCTGTGGTTATGTGTTTAGATGTGTATTATCGAAATCCAAAGACTGGAGTGGATCCGACGACATCGAATTTTTCACCTAAAAAAATTGACAGTGTATAGTAAGGATTTTGGAGCCTTTTCATGGCTCATCTTCCACCTGCCACAGCGGCCGAACTAGGCGTACCTACGACCTGTGTACACCTGTGGTAATGTGATTAGATGTGTATTATCGAAATCCAAAGACTGGAGTGGATCCGACGACATCGAATTTTTCACCTAAAAAAATTGACAGTGTATAGTAAGGATTTTGGAGCCTTTTCATGGCTCATCTTCCACCTGCCACAGCGGCCGAACTAGGCGTACCTACGACCTGTGTACACCTGTGGTTATGTGTTTAGATGTGTATTATCGAAATCCAAAGACTGGAGTGGATCCGACGACATCGAATTTTTCACCTAAAAAAATTGACAGTGTATAGTAAGGATTTTGGAGCCTTTTCATGGCTCATCTTCCACCTGCCACAGCGGCCGAACTAGGCGTACCTACGACCTGTGTACACCTGTGGTTATGTGTTTAGATGTGTATTATCGAAATCCAAAGACTGGAGTGGATCCGACGACATCGAATTTTTCACCTAAAAAAATTGACAGTGTATAGTAAGGATTTTGGAGCCTTTTCATGGCTCATCTTCCACCTGCCACAGCGGCCGAACTAGGCGTACCTACGACCTGTGTACACCTGTGGTTATGTGTTTAGATGTGTATTATCGAAATCCAAAGACTGGAGTGGATCCGACGACATCGAATTTTTCACCTAAAAAAATTGACAGTGTATAGTAAGGATTTTGGAGCCTTTTCATGGCTCATCTTCCAACTGCCACAGCGGCCGAACTAGGCGTACCTACGACCTGTGTACACCTGTGGTTATGTGTTTAGATGTGTATTATCGAAATCCAAAGACTGGAGTGGATCCGACGACATCGAATTTTTCACCTAAAAAAATTGACAGTGTATAGTAAGGATTTTGGAGCCTTTTCATGGCTCATCTTCCACCTGCCACAGCGGCCGAACTAGGCGTACCTACGACCTGTGTACACCTGTGGTTATGTGTTTAGATGTGTATTATCGAAATCCAAAGACTGGAGTGGATCCGACGACATCGAATTTTTCACCTAAAAAAATTGACAGTGTATAGTAAGGATTTTGGAGCCTTTTCATGGCTCATCTTCCACCTGCCACAGCGGCCGAACTAGGCGTACCTACGACCTGTGTACACCTGTGGTTATGTGTTTAGATGTGTATTATCGAAATCCAAAGACTGGAGTGGATACGACGACATCGAATTTTTCACCTAAAAAAATTGACAGTGTATAGTAAGGATTTTGGAGCCTTTTCATGGCTCATCTTCCACCTGCCACAGCGGCCGAACTAGGCGTACCTACGACCTGTGTACACCTGTGGTTATGTGTTTAGATGTGTATTATCGAAATCCAAAGACTGGAGTGGATCCGACGACATCGAATTTTTCACCTAAAAAAATTGACAGTGTATAGTAAGGATTTTGGAGCCTTTTCATGGCTCATCTTCCAACTGCCACAGCGGCCGAACTAGGCGTACCTACGACCTGTGTACACCTGTGGTTATGTGTTTAGATGTGTATTATCGAAATCCAAAGACTGGAGTGGATCCGACGACATCGAATTTTTCACCTAAAAAAATTGACAGTATATAGTAAGGATTTTGGAGCCTTTTCATGGCTCATCTTCCACCTGCCACAGCGGCCGAACTAGGCGTACCTACGACCTGTGTACACCTGTGGTTATGTGTTTAGATGTGTATTATCGAAATCCAAAGACTGGAGTGGATCCGACGACATCGAATTTTTCACCTAAAAAAATTGACAGTATATAGTAAGGATTTTGGAGCCTTTTCATGGCTCATCTTCCACCTGCCACAGCGGCCGAACTAGGCGTACCTACGACCTGTGTACACCTGTGGTTATGTGTTTAGATGTGTATTATCGAAATCCAAAGACTGGAGTGGATCCGACGACATCGAATTTTTCACCTAAAAAAATTGACAGTGTATAGTAAGGATTTTGGAGCCTTTTCATGGCTCATCTTCCACCTGCCACAGCGGCCGAACTAGGCGTACCTACGACCTGTGTACACCTGTGGTTATGTGTTTAGATGTGTATTATCGAAATCCAAAGACTGGAGTGGAACCGACGACATCGAATTTTTCACCTAAAAAAATTGACAGTGTATAGTAAGGATTTTGGAGCCTTTTCATGGCTCATCTTCCAACTGCCACAGCGGCCGAACTAGGCGTACCTACGACCTGTGTACACCTGTGGTTATGTGTTTAGATGTGTATTATCGAAATCCAAAGACTGGAGTGGATCCGACGACATCGAATTTTTCACCTAAAAAAATTGACAGTAAGGATTTTGGAGCCTTTTCATGGCTCATCTTCCAACTGCCACAGCGGCCCAACTAGGCGTACCTACGACCTGTGTACACCTGTGGTTATGTGTTTAGATGTGTATTATCGAAATCCAAAGACTGGAGTGGATCCGACGACATCGAATTTTTCACCTAAAAAAATTGACAGTGTATAGTAAGGATTTTGGAGCCTTTTCATGGCTCATCTTCCACCTGCCACAGCGGCCGAACTAGGCGTACCTACGACCTGTGTACACCTATGGTTATGTGTTTAGATGTGTATTATCAAAATCCAAAGACTGGAGTGGATCCGACGACATCGAATTTTTCACCTAAAAAAATTGACAGTGTATAGTAAGGATTTTGGAGCCTTTTCATGGCTCATCTTCCAACTGCCACAGCGGCCGAACTAGGCGTACCTACGACCTGTGTACACCTGTGGTTATGTGTTTAGATGTGTATTATCGAAATCCAAAGACTGGAGTGGATCCGACGACATCGAATTTTTCACCTAAAAAAATTGACAGTGTATAGTAAGGATTTTGGAGCCTTTTCATGGCTCATCTTCCACCTGCCACAGCGGCCGAACTAGGCGTACCTACGACCTGTGTACACCTGTGGTTATGTGTTTAGATGTGTATTATCGAAATCCAAAGACTGGAGTGGATCCGACGACATCGAATTTTTCACCTAAAAAAATTGACAGTGTATAGTAAGGATTTTGGAGCCTTTTCATGGCTCATCTTTCAACTGCCACAGCGGCTGAACTAGGCGTACCTACGACCTGTGTACACCTGTGGTTATGTGTTTAGATGTGTATTATCGAAATCCAAAGACTGGAGTGGATCCGACGACATCGAATTTTTCACCTAAAAAAATTGACAGTGTATAGTAAGGATTTTGGAGCCTTCAATGGCTCATCTTCCACCTGCCACAGCGGCCGAACTAGGCGTACCTACGACCTGTGTACACCTGTGGTTATGTGTTTAGATGTGTATTATCGAAATCCAAAGACTGGAGTGGATCCGACGACATCGAATTTTTCACCTAAAAAAATTGACAGTAAGGATTTTGGAGCCTTTTCATGGCTCATCTTCCAACTGCCACAGCGGCCCAACTAGGCGTACCTACGACCTGTGTACACCTGTGGTTATGTGTTTAGATGTGTATTATCGAAATCCAAAGACTGGAGTGGATCCGACGACATCGAATTTTTCACCTAAAAAAATTGACAGTGTATAGTAAGGATTTTGGAGCCTTTTCATGGCTCATCTTCCACCTGCCACAGCGGCCGAACTAGGCGTACCTACGACCTGTGTACACCTATGGTTATGTGTTTAGATGTGTATTATCAAAATCCAAAGACTGGAGTGGATCCGACGACATCGAATTTTTCACCTAAAAAAATTGACAGTGTATAGTAAGGATTTTGGAGCCTTTTCATGGCTCATCTTCCAACTGCCACAGCGGCCGAACTAGGCGTACCTACGACCTGTGTACACCTGTGGTTATGTGTTTAGATGTGTATTATCGAAATCCAAAGACTGGAGTGGATCCGACGACATCGAATTTTTCACCTAAAAAAATTGACAGTGTATAGTAAGGATTTTGGAGCCTTTTCATGGCTCATCTTCCAACTGCCACAGCGGCCGAACTAGGCGTACCTACGACCTGTGTACACCTGTGGTTATGTGTTTAGATGTGTATTATCGAAATCCAAAGACTGGAGTGGATCCGACGACATCGAATTTTTCACCTAAAAAAATTGACAGTGTATAGTAAGGATTTTGGAGCCTTTTCATGGCTCATCTTCCACCTGCCACAGCGGCCGAACTAGGCGTACCTACGACCTGTGTACACCTGTGGTTATGTGTTTAGATGTGTATTATCGAAATCCAAAGACTGGAGTGGAACCGACGACATCGAATTTTTCACCTAAAAAAATTGACAGTGTATAGTAAGGATTTTGGAGCCTTTTCATGGCTCATCTTCCAACTGCCACAGCGGCCGAACTAGGCGTACCTACGACCTGTGTACACCTGTGGTTATGTGTTTAGATGTGTATTATCGAAATCCAAAGACTGGAGTGGATCCGACGACATCGAATTTTTCACCTAAAAAAATTGACAGTGTATAGTAAGGATTTTGGAGCCTTTTCATGGCTCATCTTCCAACTGCCACAGCGGCCGAACTAGGCGTACCTACGAACTGTGTACACCTGTGGTTATGTGTTTAGATGTGTATTATCGAAATCCAAAGACTGGAGTGGATCCGACGACATCGAATTTTTCACCTAAAAAAATTGACAGTGTATAGTAAGGATTTTGGAGCCTTTTCATGGCTCATCTTCCAACTGCCACAGCGGCCGAACTAGGCGTACCTACGACCTGTGTACACCTGTGGTTATGTGTTTAGATGTGTATTATCGAAATCCAAAGACTGGAGTGGATCCGACGACATCGAATTTTTCACCTAAAAAAATTGACAGTGTATAGTAAGGATTTTGGAGCCTTTTCATGGCTCATCTTCCAACTGCCACAGCGGCCGAACTAGGCGTACCTACGACCTGTGTACACCTGTGGTTATGTGTTTAGATGTGTATTATCGAAATCCAAAGACTGGAGTGGATCCGACGACATCGAATTTTTCACCTAAAAAAATTGACAGTGTATAGTAAGGATTTTGGAGCCTTTTCATGGCTCATCTTCCAACTGCCACAGCGGCCGAACTAGGCGTACCTACGACCTGTGTACACCTGTGGTTATGTGTTTAGATGTGTATTATCGAAATCCAAAGACTGGAGTGGATCCGACGACATCGAATTTTTCACCTAAAAAAATTGACAGTGTATAGTAAGGATTTTGGAGCCTTTTCATGGCTCATCTTCCAACTGCCACAGCGGCCGAACTAGGCGTACCTACGACCTGTGTACACCTGTGGTTATGTGTTTAGATGTGTATTATCGAAATCCAAAGACTGGAGTGGATCCGACGACATCGAATTTTTCACCTAAAAAAATTGACAGTGTATAGTAAGGATTTTGGAGCCTTTTCATGGCTCATCTTCCAACTGCCACAGCGGCCGAACTAGGCGTACCTACGACCTGTGTACACCTGTGGTTATGTGTTTAGATGTGTATTATCGAAATCCAAAGACTGGAGTGGATCCGACGACATCGAATTTTTCACCTAAAAAAATTGACAGTGTATAGTAAGGATTTTGGAGCCTTTTCATGGCTCATCTTCCAACTGCCACAGCGGCCGAACTAGGCGTACCTACGACCTGTGTACACCTGTGGTTATGTGTTTAGATGTGTATTATCGAAATCCAAAGACTGGAGTGGATCCGACGACATCGAATTTTTCACCTAAAAAAATTGACAGTGTATAGTAAGGATTTTGGAGCCTTTTCATGGCTCATCTTCCAACTGCCACAGCGGCCGAACTAGGCGTACCTACGACCTGTGTACACCTGTGGTTATGTGTTTAGATGTGTATTATCGAAATCCAAAGACTGGAGTGGATCCGACGACATCGAATTTTTCACCTAAAAAAATTGACAGTGTATAGTAAGGATTTTGGAGCCTTTTCATGGCTCATCTTCCAACTGCCACAGCGGCCGAACTAGGCGTACCTACGGCCTGTGTACACCTGTGGTTATGTGTTTAGATGTGTATTATCGAAATCCAAAGACTGGAGTGGATCCGACGACATCGAATTTTTCACCTAAAAAAATTGACAGTGTATAGTAAGGATTTTGGAGCCTTTTCATGGCTCATCTTCCAACTGCCACAGCGGCCGAACTAGGCGTACCTACGACCTGTGTACACCTGTGGTTATGTGTTTAGATGTGTATTATCGAAATCCAAAGACTGGAGTAGATCCGACGACATCGAATTTTTCACCTAAAAAAATTGACAGTGTATAGTAAGGATTTTGGAGCCTTTTCATGGCTCATCTTCCAACTGCCACAGCGGCCGAACTAGGCGTACCTACGACCTGTGTACACCTGTGGTTATGTGTTTAGATGTGTATTATCGAAATCCAAAGACTGGAGTGGATCCGACGACATCGAATTTTTCACCTAAAAAAATTGACAGTGTATAGTAAGGATTTTGGAGCCTTTTCATGGCTCATCTTCCACCTGCCACAGCGGCCGAACTAGGCGTACCTACGACCTGTGTACACCTGTGGTTATGTGTTTAGATGTGTATTATCGAAATCCAAAGACTGGAGTGCATCCGACGACATCGAAATTCCCATCAAATGCAAGACAAAACGATGTTTTTTTTTTTAAATTTCAGTTTTTATTTAAAACAAACTTCTTGTATTATATTCATAACGATGGCATTTTGTTAAAATGTTTTTTTTTTGTTTTTGTTTAGTTTCTGCACGTGTGTGGGTATTAAGTATGACAGCTAAACAAATATTGCTTTATTTCAAATGAGGTAAAAGTATAGAATAAATTTACAAACGTCCTCTAATATAATTATTCTTATGATAAAATCAAAAAACAAGACAAGGCAAATATTTATATATTAATTTTTCTTTGATTTTCTTTTCTTTTTTTGTTTTGTTTTGGAAAAAAAATGTACATCGAGAAAAGTTTGAAAGTATACGATATACATCTAGATTTTGGTTTTGTTTAGTAAATGTTAATGTACGCTTCAACGTGAGTTCAATCGTAATAAAGATAAATACAATACATTTTTTTTTGTTTTGTTTTTCATTTTATTTATGTAAGAATTAATAAAAATGTAATTACGTTTAAATTTTTCCTAAAATAATTTAAATTTTTCCTAAAATAATTTAAATTGTTTGGTTTTCTTTTAATAATTTTCAATAAAACTACATACGATCCCAAAAGAAACCAAATGAATAAAATAATAAAGAAAAAAATAATCAAAAACAATAAATCGAAAATGATGAGAATATTACTAAACTTAAGTCACAAATGCAACGTTTATACTCGATATGTGTATACTAATATGTATAATTCACAATGGATATAATTATATTTTAATTAATTTATTTATTTATAATATGGAAGACATTTTTCAACTTTAGTAAATGTTATATATTTCTATATATTATCATAGTTCTAATATAACTTTTCTTGTTTTTTATATAGAATGCGTGTATGTATATATATATTTTTTTTATTTTCCTTCGCTACACCTCTCTTACATAACAATTTTTAATTTATTTTTGTTTTCTTTTTTTCATGTGATTTAATTTTTTTTTTTTTTGTTTTTCAAAAAATTCAATAGGAAATCAATTAGCAGAATCTTATGAGACAGTTTTAATTTTAAATCGAACAATAGGCAATGGAAATCGTGTGTAAAGATATAATATATATTATATAAATGTTTTTTTTTTAGTTTTTGTTTATTAAGTTTTTGGCAACAAAATCGCTACGTTGGCAAAAGCGAGTTATTCATTATTTTCTTTCATTTGTTTATGTTGTAGATATGTTCATTTAGTTGCTGAGGAATGGATGGTGTTGGGGAGGGGAAGGGGAAATTGTTGTAAATCCTGTCGATATGTAGGAACAGTTGAGTGTTAGATTGAAAGCAAGAAACCAAATTTATGTGTATAATATCTACCAACTGCTTTCGAGTTTGTTTTTCTTAATTAATTTCTGATGTGAATATATGAAAGTGTATAGTTTTGTTTGTACGTCTCCTTGTGTGTGTGTGTTTGATGTGCTATCGATTTGGATATGTTTTGTTAAATTGTTAAGAGATATTTTGTTTTTGTAATGAGACGTTGTAACTTAATTACTTATGTGTAGGTATGTATGAACACAAACGTAAATCTAGAAAATGACCGTAAATAAGTATGCTTTGTTGATATGCACTGAAACTGAACTGTTTACTCCATTGAGCCGTATTGCACTTTCTTGATTCTAAAGTATCTGCGAAGGAGAAAGAAAGTATTTTGCTTACAGAAGACAGAAGTCAACTCTTATGGTAGGTGTGAGGTGACAGAAATAAACGCGAGTTGAGCGAACTTTAGGTCTAACACTGGAACCTAGATGAACTATAGGTTGCCCTGGAAAGAAAGTCCGATAAAAAGGCCAAACTATGCCGAAAGCAAGTCAATTTTGTCTGGATGATTGGAAGCAGCATGTCAAGGACGTTGCTTAGGCTCAGACCCTCCATGGCAGGCAGGCCTAACAAGTATTTTCCATTACAAAACATGTCAAATTGATCGATTTTATTTCGTCGAAAAGAGCACAAGAGGCACCAAAAATGGCACTCGCTTCAAGAAGTGATGAAGTTAAGTTAGGTTAGGTAGTTGGGCTGCCAGTGAAATCGCCAGTACACATAGACCATGTTGGTTCATTGCAGTACCCATAGTCAGACTTTTACCACTGATTGATCACTCCAGTGATTGTGCTGTTAATTTGATCCCAATCGCAAATGGTGACTGGACAAGATTTGAAAACCGAATAAAGCGTATTAACTATTGCTTTCACTGGGATTCGAAACGCGGATCTCTCTAATCAGGCAGCAGGCACTCAACCAACGGCTCCATCCAGCTGTTGAAGTTGATGAAGATAGAACTTAAACAAGTTATATCAAGTACAATGGACCAGTTGTTGAGTCTGTGTGCTCCAATGTCCTGTCCTCGACAAAGAAATATATCAAACCACTAGAAGTATGTAAATCCATGAAATATGCAGAACTTGATGATAGCAGACAGATATAAGAGAGAATCAACGAATATCCGTTTATGCATATTATGAGTCTGAAATGGACTATTGCCTACCTTCTGCAGCGACGACTTGTCCTATGGAGAGGGCAAACAGTTTCATGGCTGCTTTGGTGCCACCGTGTCGTCTTCCAACGTTACCAATGGAAATTCAATGCCCTGCGTCGTGCTAAATGAGACAAATGTTTGAACATGTTGAACGATTTGCACGAGAGCTGCGTTCAACTGACACTTTTTTTGTGTTTCTTTATACCGTGCCTCAGAACACGGAAGGAGACAGTTCTACCGGGCACTACAGCCAATAGAGGCCACGGCCTAGCTTCTCAGCAAACCGCTCGTTTTCTGTGTGCTACTGTTCTCTCACGAATGGAAGAGACCTACAGGTTTATGTCGACTAAGGACAGCCAAGTTTTAGAAGCTTTTTCTAGACAGACAAGTATTACTTGTTGATCAAGATGTGGGGTCGTGAAGAATCATTTTTTTGTAGTCCTAGAAGCTCGACCTAGAGGCTCTAGGTTTAAGTGAGTAGGAATCGACGCACATACCTAGAACGCCACGACACCCACAACTACAAAATGGGGCGTTCTTAATCGCATATGTATGTAGTAATGATCCTATGTACGGGGTTCTAAAATGAAACTTGAAAGGAATCTCCGAACAAACAAAACGCTGGTGATGCGATGTTTCTGAATACAGTCGCAAAGAAGACAATTTTCAGAAGTTACTTTGAATAATTCGACTCGGAATCCCGCTGATAATGTCTCTGAAACTCTCTCAACTAAATTTAAAGCACCGCTGCTTACGCAATCCGAATGTGCTTAATTTTTCGCACTCTGCACTACACCCTTTAAGAGATGTGATACCTTTAAAATTAAACTCGACGCGTCCACCTTCCCACCAGCTATAAAAAAAAATCACAAAGTAAACCACAATCGAACACTCACCTCCATCCTCCATAGCCGGCAATTGTTATTAAGACCGCAATAGCGAGTGCAGTACCAACAGCTAAGGGCGCTGTTTCATCACGATACGATCCGGTTGCACTGCAGTGAAACGGTGGTCCCCATTTTCCGCTGTCCTTAAACATGAAGCTTTGCATTCGCAACTGACGCAGATACAGCTTGGCTATGTGTCCAGACTTGTCGCCCGATTCGAGGGGTGCGTACATTATGATTGTTTGCTCCTTATCGCATGCGTATGACTTGCCAACGGGTGTTGGGAAGAACATCGGCTGTCTGGCCGGCGACGTGAGTCTGACGTCCAAATTTGGCCGATCGATATGCTCGAAGAGTGGATTCGACGATGAGTACGTTAGTTCGACGTGATTGATGTACCAGCGTTCGCCGCCGGATGTCTGAAAATATGCGAATATGGACTCGATTTAGTGGAAATAATGTAGATTGTTTCGTTTTTGTTTGAAAATATAATGGATTCTTGTAAAATTCAGCAAGAACGTCAAACGATTCATTGGCCGCAAACAGTCGTATAAAATAAAAGCGTCATCTTGCAAGCACCAATTCTTGTTCGAGAAACGATTCAGGGAAAGGAAGGGCTGAGCAAAGTCCCGAATTCAAGACAAAGCAACCATGCTCGTTTGAAAACTAAGCTCTTCACCTTAGGTTAGGTTAGATTGGAGTGGCAGACAACAGGGTGCAGTAGGGCCAATGTAATACCACGCGAAGCTCTCCCCCTTAGTCTAGAAGCACCCTAAGACTGATGGGCCCCTTTTCTTCTCTAGTTTAGTAGAAAAATTATGCCGTCTTCGCTTGTTTTCTTGCCAAACTCTAAAATATAGCATCTCCTCCATGCCGTGACTTCACCGCCTGTCAAAAAGACAACGTGGCAACCCAGCAAAGACTTCAATTTCACATGTAAAACAGCCTAAATTCGGCAAGAAGCAAAAGAAGAACACATAAAATTCATCCCCCATTCACTGTGCATGCATTTTACAAGACCAATACATACACATGCCCTTTCACCCTTCCCACGCTCGCCCCACCACTGTGTACGACACTCATTATGCCCACATCGTATCTAGGTCACCAGTCAGGGCAGTTATCAAATCCGCGCAACAGGAATAAATATACACCCCCACGAACTGGCCGCCCCCGCGATTGCACCCACTGCTGCGCCCCCGCCAGCAGAACGACGAAATTCAATATTACAATCACTCATACCTTCTTGAATATGATCGTAAGCGTGAATCCTTTGAAAGTCATTGTCAGCAATTCGGAGTTCGATTCCACACACTCGCCCGTCAGCACCGGATTGTCCGGCAGATAGAGGTCCGCTTCCACGTCCTCGTTCAATTTGTTGCGATATTTAATGCTTATAAGGCCATCGGTACTAATCAGGATACAAGTGACTCCATTGGTGGCATTGAATCTGTACAGCGACGTCGTTGAGGCAATCGATGAGGCCTATCAAATGTCAATATCAAATGTCAAATGGCCACACGAAATTCGAATCAAATGTTAATTAAGAGATATTGTGAGACTCACCGCTGGCGACTTTGTCGTGTATTTGGTAATTCTTGGTGTCTTTGTTGTAAAAGCACTTAATTGCAGACCCTCGCACAGACCGAGAAGGGACACTGTAAAGTGGAAAAATTATGTCAGGCACTATTGTAATCGATTATTCACACGAACTCACTGAGCATCGACATTAGTTTGATCAAACTGAATCCTACCAGCCTACCAGACATCTTTGTGTGTTGTCTTGGGAAATTTGAAAAATATTAAATATTCAATTTGATGGTCTTTAGAATCGATGCCGAGGACTATTCGAATAGAGAGGCCAATTCTGGTCCAATAGAAGAGCAAAAGAAAGAACTGTTCTCAGATTTAGTGGTCCAATTGTAGAAAAACGACATCCACCTACACTACTGAAGAAAATAAATGTACTGAACCATGGCAGGTGTGATGTTAAGGATTTCTAGTGGATTTGACGAAGGTTTCATCGGGCCATTAGTCCTTTTGACGAACAGAAAAATGGCCGATGATTTGTATGTGAGTCACGTGGTCGTGATGTGGTTTGTGACTTGGATTATTGGCGATGCGCATGACTTTACGGTAATTTACAAGCGCGTTGCATGGGACCGATTGACGGTACGTAAGGGTTGTCGCACAATCGAGGAATGTGCAGACGATGGGTTGGCATCTTTTGAAGAAAAAAACTGGCTGATTGAGCGTCTAGTTTAAAAAAAAGAGTCGGATTCACATGTACAATTAGAAGCAATTCAGTTGGCGAACTGTACGAGCTGTACCAAGCTGTGGATGTAGACGGAAAGGCCAAAATGTAGTCTGTGTGGATGTAGTCCGGAAGGCAAAAACCTGACGACTGCGTTCGAACGAATGTATACCAATGTTCCAGCTAAGAAGCCACTCCAGCTTCTACAAGAGCCACTACACTTTCGTCGAACACTTAAATAAGCTTGGCCTAATCGATGAAACCCTCTGGACGAGGACACTGCAGAGCACTTCCTCTCCTACTGTCCCGACTTTGCTCGATTAGGTGACAGTGGGGTTCGGTGCGGATGAGGTGAGAGCTAATGATGTAGGCTCCTCATCACAGAAGCGTCTGCTGGTCCAGGAAATTGAAGCAGAAGTAGGTTGCTACTTGGTAGTACAATGGATGAGTTGATTCTGAGTGCTCTCGTGTAGTGTTAGAATAAGCCGACGAAAACAATAGAGGGTCCTCGAAGCCGAGCTTCCTGATTTGAGAAGGAGAGGAAGACCGAACCTCCGCAGCATGCACCAGGTTATCGCGGTCGCAAGACAACTTGGTCTTGATGATTGGAGGCACTGTGTCCAGGACCGTCAACGATGGACGACAGCCATTACTCAGGCTTCCTCCATGGTTCGCATGCTTGATAGGTAAGTCAGTCAGTAATCTGGCTTGAGGGACCTACTGTGCGTCGGTCATTAAAGCTGGGATTGGAATAAATGTGGCGAAGGTTTAGTTACTTAAAGCCAACAATTAAGTAACAAATTCAAGTAATCCTTTTCCTTAACCAACAGTGCTGTTCTCAGATAGCCAAGCGGTTCGTAAGACCCTGGAGATGTACACCATCAACTGTAAGGTAAGATGTAAAGAAACTATGGAACACGTACTAATCGACTGCCTAAGCCTTGCCCGAGAAAGATTTAAAATGATAAACAGAAGAAGATTAAAGAATATATCCCATCTAGCCAAGTTGTCAAATTTTTGGAGGTGCTAGCCAGATCCTAGACCACAAGAAGGGGGTGCCGTAGATCTTTATGGTTACAGTACTAGTGTCTCTTGTGACACACCCCGAGTTCTTCAATTCAATTAACCATCAGTCGACCTTGTGACGGTTGGATCAGAGAACGAATGCGGAAAGAGGTGCCTTACCTTTCCAAACATGCACTGCTCTATCACATTCCATGATTACGGCATAATTTTTCAAGCGGTTGTCCTGGCAGTCAAGGAAGCGGCCAGACTATTGACAGTCAAGCGGTCGTTAAAGAAATGACGGCAACGGAAATCAAGTGTAAGCTGGTCGCATGCTGCCGCGAAGTGCTCAAGGTTCTCAGCATGTGGCACTCGATTACTGGGTCCCAGATCCCAGGGACATAGCCGGCAAGGAAGCAGTGGATGAACATTCCAGGAATCGGGCTGAAACCGACCCATCCCAGGCAATCCTTTGTATTTAACCGCCTCTTGCAGAAGTCAAGAAGGAAGTGGATGACAACATCGTAGAGGTATCAAATGAAAGGTGGAACTCCCTAATCACCTGGATGATATGGCATAAACTCAACAGTGCAATAGCGAATGTGTTCCCTCTTTGGGCATCACAATGAGTCTACTACGACCTAAGTGTGACGTGCTTTGGCGCATCTACCCACTGCCCTAACCTAACTTACCTTGTCAAAGCAGCGCATGTGCATAACCTTGCGAAAGACTTCTCCATCTGCAAACATTTTATTCTTAAAGTAAACGCATAAACAAGAGAAAAATGACAAATAAATGAAATTTTTAGAAGGAATTTAATTTATTTAATAATTAACTAAAATCTACTAGTGATCAGTGCCTAGATAAAATAGTTTATTACCAAATTAATACAAGCCAACATGGCCGTGTTTTTGTTTTCAAATAAGAAAAGAAACCAAAGAAAATCATCAAAAATATAAAAAAAAGGAAACAAAAGAAAAGAAAAAAGAATACAATTTTAGTCCATTTCTTTGAAATTGGATGCGAAAATATTGTTAAAAATTTCCTTTAAGAGTTCAGTAGCACCTACTAATTTATTAATTTGTTTATCTTCTATATAATTTTAAGTAACTATGATTTGGACTTAAATTTTTAATTTAATTCTTTTTCATCATTTTTTCTATTGCTTTTAGATTAATTGAATTAATTTAATTTAATTTAATTGTTCTTCATTTTTCTTCATTTTGCGTTTTGCGTTTGTTTGTAGTTTGATAAAATGTTGTAGTATTTGGTGAATTTTATTTTGCAGCTTTTTTTTTTTGTTGATTTTTTTTATGTTTTCTTTTTTTGGTGTTTTTTGGTTTGAGAGTGAATTAGTTTCTTAAGTTTTATTTTGAATTTCTGAATTAGTCCAGATTTTTATACATATCCTCCAGTTGTGGCTTGAAGTAGCTTTTAAGTTGGGGTCGTTTCGACTTGAAGGTTGGTGTCAGCAGACCATTTTGGACTGAAAACGGATCCGGATGGAGATAAATGTCCTTTACCTGTGAGAAGGAATGTTTGAAAAACCACTGATAGCTTCGAGATTTTGAAGACACTCACTTGTTCAAATGATTTAAGTCCACCTTGCTTGCCCCAAGAAATCATATCGTTCATTATTAGTTTCTTAACCGTCGCATTATTGCACAACACCGACAGGGTTCCCCTGATACCGTTCTCTTGCGCCCACGCCTTAAGGACGTCCACATCAGGAACAACAACTGCCACTATACAGCTCTGAAAGTGCAAAAAATGAGTCAGTTACACAGCCTAAGTGTGCACGCACGTCAAACTGGGTATACCTTCAAACTTTCGCCGTAAACATAGACCTGGTTAACGTATTGACTGGTTGTGTAAATATTTTCAATTTTTTCAGGCACGATATACTCTCCCTGGCTCAATTTGAAAATATGCTTTCTTCTATCGATTATCTTAAGCGTTCCATTTGGCAGCCATTTTCCCACGTCGCCAGTATGATGCCAGCCCTCGGAATCGATTGCTTCACTTGTTTTTTGTGGATCCTTGTAGTATCTGCGAGGAGGGACGGACGTTACTCAGAAATTGAGTGGTTCATCGAGTTGTCGACTTACCCATGGAATACATTCGATCCTCGAACACATACTTCACCCGTATTCTGGTTGGCAAAATATTCCATTTCAGGAACGTCAACAAGCTGTGGACAGAAAACCGAATCATCAGTCACTGGCAACGTGAGCTTCTGGAGCAGCGGCCACTTACCTTCACAGCATTACACGAAATTGGTGGTCCAACATGCTCTGGCACAAAATCCCCCTGAACTGTCAAACTAATTGCCCCGGTGCACTCAGTTTGGCCATAGCCCTCTACAACAAGACATCCCAGCGCACAACGCATGAATGTCAGCACGTTGCCGGCGAGCGGCGCTGACCCAACAACCATAAGTCGAAGATTTCCCCCAAAGGCTGTTGGAGAGAATAAATGCACGGCTTTGGTGTTCGATTCCGGCTAGAAACTGCAAATAGATCATACCTTGGTGGACTTTCTTAAAAACTATCTTATCCCAGAATCCGTTCCGTCGCATGATGCCTCGGCGGAGCTCACTCTCTTTGGAATTTAAGGCCATCCGGAAAAGCGTACGCTTAATTGACGAGTTTGCGATGTCGCTCTGAATTTTGTCATACACCCGATTGAGCAGCCTCGGGACAGCTGGCATAACTGTTGGCCTCAGGGTTTTTATGTCATTCGTGAGTTCCTTAATGTCGCCGGAATAGAAGCCAACCGCTCCGCCCACGTAGTACATTCCGTTCTCGCAGCATCGCTCGAACATGTGCGCCAGTGGTAAGAATGAAATCATAATGTCTCCAGCTCGAATCTTGTGATCACCTAGAATGGAAGACATCTTCAGAATGCTTTGACTCCACCATCAGCCGCTACGCCAAACCTTACCTAGCTGCAATATAACGGCACACACTCCAGCCACAACATTTCCATGCGTTAACATCACCCCCTTGGGATTGCCCGTCGTACCGGAAGTATAGCAGACCGTGCACAGGTCTTCCGGTGTCGGAGGCACTTCGGCATGATTGCCCTTGGCGCCTAGTTTCTCAATCTCTTCGAATGTAAATATCTGAACACCACGACTCTTGGCCCGTTCCATTGTCTTCGCTTTGACCGGCTTGATTGCCACCAGCGTTGTCATACTCCGCGGACCCTTCTCCAGCAGGAGATTGGCCTTGGCGTCGTCCTCCACCACCACAATGCTCATCTCTGTTTGACGTATTATAAAAGCACACGCATCTGGTCCAAGCGTATCGTATAGAGGAACTACCACCAGGGAGTATATGTAGCATCCCTGCTCGAAGAGTATCCATTCGGGACGATTTTGCGAATATATACCAATTAGCTGTTTCGGTTTAATGCCTAATGAGATCATTCCGGAACCAAAATTCTTGGCACGCAGGAGCGCTTCATCGTAGTGGATCCACTGAAAGTGCAAAAGGAATGCGATGTGTTAGAGAACGTCCGATCGACGGATGGAAAAAAATAAAACCCCACCTGATATGGTGATGATAGAGTCTCTCGCCAGCCAAGGCAGGGCCCGTTGTTGGACGCGTAGGCGCCTTCGCGAAACGTCTGATAGAGAGTGCGTATATTCTCGGTGATGTAGCTGACGAATTTGCCATTTTTCGACTCCTTGTAGAACTTGGAAACATGAATTTGATCGGGGCCCTTGAAAAAATGAGAGAGAGAAAAACGAATGCAATTAATTTGTGACACAAAAATGCGGCGAAACAGCACTCGATTATGGCGCTTTCCGGTGAGATTGTGAAAGAGAGATGCGATATCATATGTATACGGAAAAAAAAAGTGCATTTTTCAAAGGATTCGCCATCACGAGAAGCCATCGACAATGTCCCACCTCATTAGCCGTGTCAACACAGCCACAGTTCAATGATCACGAACTGTACAGCACAGCGAAAGATTCAGTCATTTTTCAACTCGTTATTAAAGAGTCATCAGCCATGATGCTCCATCAATGTCACCCCGATGGCCTTTCAGTGAGCCTTTTGATGTTTTAAAGGTCATCGGGCAACATCGATTGGCCCTCATGTGGTCTTCCTCAAGTCACAAACGTAATTTTTCAAAAACAAAACCAATCTGTGTGCAACTACTCGTGTACACCGTGATGACTTTGACGTTATTGAGAGAACACAGCTGGTGGCTATCATAGCTTCGTTTTTCAAATACTAAGAGCCATGCACGATAGACGCGTACGTACACGTACGTACGTTCGTACGTGTGGCTAGTGGAAGTGGAATGAATGTGCTTTGCATAAACGCACATCGGAAACCCGAAGTAAAGGCGTCACGACAAAGAGGAACAGATGAAGTGTCACGTGTGTATGTTGGATTTTATCACCAACAACACACAAACAAACACACGCCGCGCCATCCAATGGAGGCAAGTCATTCATGCTAATGTTCTTGGCAAATTATCATGCTAGGGGGTGGTTTTTAATGCCGGCCTGCACTTGCAATTCCTTGCGAACTTTATTAGGTGATGCAAGATTCCTTTTGCTTTAGTTTGCGATGGACACCTGATTGCGCATAGTCTATAAATACCTCCAGCACATGTGAATGTAAAAAAACGATGCTATTTAAAGCAGTCGGATTTTTTTTTTACTCACAGCATGAGCAAGAGAATTGTGACAGAACATGTGACGGTTTGAATGTCAGCTGAGGGGATTTGTTCTTCGCGAGCTTTTGAAAGAATGAAAGGGCGAAGGAGCATAATGTAGGGGATTGTGGTGCAAGGCGACATCAACGTCTGTGAAGGGCAGTGGCAAAAGAGCGATCTTAGTTCAAACTGTTCAGTGAGAGGAGAAGAGGAGTTCTGCTGCATTACGGACCTGGTTGGGAATGCCAAAGGTGCCGAGGAGTACGTCCGCGGTATCTGGTGGAATTCGTGACGTGTGTACATTGCTGAAAACACGATTACGTCGTTAAAACAGCATCGAATCCGAAACGTTAGACATTGAAGTTGTGTAGGATGCGCGGAGTAGGATAGCAACTAAAGCCGTCGAAAACATGTCGTATCAGCGGCGTACGTCATCGAAATCACGTAGGCAGACTCGTGACAGTGCCACGGGCTGTTGCTGACGTACAACTTCATATCGTGTTGGATTTCTAGCTTCAAAGTTTGTCTACAAATTATCCAGACACTGAAAGAATGTATTCACTTTAGCATCAGGTGGCTGGCATATTTACTTCTTAATTAATTAATTGGAATCGTTCCAACCCGCAAAGAGCTCCAATCCACAAGTGTTCATAAATTTTTAAATTTTATTACCAGCTTTGCTAAAAATTGCTCCTGTTGCACATGCACGTATCCATGCATCATTGCATCTCTTTCTCCATGCACTCGAGATTGACTCTAAGAATAGCATCCCGTGAACCTGATTAATCGCAAGGCATTACATCGCACGGATGAACAGTCGTTTAAGTGGCGCTTGACGTAAGCGTATCCTAAGAGTGCTAGATTTTATGAATCAATTAAGAAACTCCCCACGATCGTGAGTGCGAAAACTGTCATGGAAGAGTGTTCTAATTCCATTCAAATCGACGGCGTTTAATCGAGCAGACCGCCGATGACCAGATGAACGACCCACATGCGAATCAAGTGTTACAAGGCGAACGCGAGCATTCCATCCAAATATTATGGTGAACATAAAAACTGACAAACTTTATTGTTTACCCCATAATTTTGTAGTTTCAAACAAACAATAATTACACAAAGCTGACGATTGAGATTTAGAGTGTTCAAACGATCGATTGAGCGATACAACGCACGCCACGGCGCGCCGTTCATAGACAGTGAAAAAATAAAAGGATTTTCAGATAAAATCCATCGATCCATTGGCCCCTTTGCTGAATGAAATTGAGATGTGTGCTGCTAGAGACAAAATCAAAGTGTCGAAATCACAATAAAATCAAAAGACTCACTCGACTCGATCTTTCACTCTCTTAATCTGAGAGATAAATTTAATTCATTTCCATTGCTATTCACACGAAGAGTGCGGGGAGTGAACGAGCTCGGCAAAGAGGTGTACGTCTCTCAAGAGGGGTGTCGGTCGGCGCTAATTTTTTGATCTTTTCACAGCTCCCAACTCGCAGACTATTGCTCTACTTAGCCAAACACACAAAATATACATTTTTATTAAAAGCCAACCACCACACACATCTCTGCTTGATAAAATAAAGAAAATATTTTATATGCACGTATGTATAAATACGCGCTCAACATTTAGATAGACCCCTGCCGCTCCACGATCCACGATCCACGCCCCACTCCAATGGACATGTGAATTCGATGCGTGCGTGTGCATGAATATTTACGTAACAATTAAATCTATGTACGACAACTGATTTCATATCGTTTTTCAATAAAAAAGAAAAAAGGTAAAAATTTGCCAAGAAACAATTTTTTTGGCCACCTCTTTCGGGCGACTCCACTGAGTCATGCGTGCCGCTCGTATTTTTTCATTCGACATGACTTTATTTTCATTTAATTGAGATATTCCAAATTTAGATTTAGACATTTATGATCGAAATCGGAATGTATTTATTTGAAAACTGAAGCAAAACAAAAAAAAAAAAAATGAAAAAATTGAACACACATTGTATGTGTTCGTTTGGCTGCTTTTTACGAGATCATACGAGATCTGAGTGATATACTATGTAGTGGGTATATTTTTGTTCGTTCCTCTTCACATTCATATTAAAATAAAATTCAATGTCAATGCGAAATAAAAATAAATTCAAACAATCGGCGGTCTATGAGGACCAGACATTTGCTCGTGTTTTATGCCTTTTCAGCAAAACAAACATTTTCTCAGGGATCACATATTTGATACTAAGCGGCTCTCGCGGTGGTCGGATTAAAGTATTTAATTGCAAGTGATCCGTGAGTCCCGTGATGATGAAAATCACTTGAAATTGTGATTCATTGACTTCAAGTGGAGAGCAGGATTCCCGGGTTACGAGGAAATTGAATTAATGTTTTTTTCTTTTTCTTTTTTCATGCCAATTGGTGGATAATCAACTGCCGTGTTTATACCAAATGATTCATCGTCTGGTTAATCGAGTTCTGCAGCAGGGGTCCACCTGTGCCTCGGCCAACTGGGCGTTTTCAGTTTTCACGGAGTGAATATAATACTCTGTACGAATCGACGTTTTTATTCTGTATCGATTTAGCACATTTTTCTTTAACTTTTGAAAGACCAAAGAAGGCGCCCTTTCACTCTGAAGTCAGAAATCTAGTACTTTTTTCACATTTCATAATGTTTTCTTTGATAAAACGCAGAATGTCTTCTGCATTACTTGGCGAATAGCTGTCAAAATGTAGCTGAGAAGTCGGCCATCTCCATAGTGCTTGATTTCTGCTGCAAAGTGAACATTTGCATCCTCATGCACCTCATAGCTTGTGGAACAGCAGCTAGCTTGTGAAACAACGTCTAGCTTGTGGAACAGCGCCTAGCTTGTGGAACAGCAGCTAGCTTGTGAAACAACGGCTAGCTTGTGAAACAACGCCTAGCTTGTGGAGCAACGTCTAGCTTGCGGAACAACTCCTTTCTTGTGGAGCAACTCCTATCTTGTGGAACAACGCCTAGCTTGTGGAGACACACAGCTTATGGAACAACGCAACAGAGCACGGCACTCCTTCACTTAAAGTGGCGCACCCAATTAAAGAAAGACCACAGTCGACGATCGTACATCACAATGATAATGCAAAGAAAAGTCAAAAACAAAATTTCAAAGAGAAACTGAAATCCCGAACGATGGAAGACACCTTAAGGAGATCCCCCCCCGTTCTTCTGAATTTCACACCCTAGCAGTCATATAACAGATGTCATTTATGTACATTTGATGGTCTCTCTGTCACAATAGCTTAACAATTAGTCGCTCTGTGGGAATGCCCACAGTTATTCTCTGTGAGATTCTATGGCAAATTGCCACGAGAGGACGTTTTTCACATGAGTTCTCATTCCACTTTCTATTGCAAATTGATGGCTGGCCAAAGCAAAAGCTTCCGAAATTTTGATAAATCCTTACAGTTTTCACACTGATCTTACAGATCTTACAAGTTATGTGCTCTCGATGAGTAGGAAGTATCGTCGTAAATCGCCGAGTGTCTGCATAAAAATAATTTACTATTCCTTTTAAAACGTGTGGAACATTAAAAATGTTGATGTGTTAAGCTGATATATTTTTAACGGCAAAATAAAACTATTACTTGATGTGTTTGTTATGCTTGATTGATTTATTATTTGTACTGAAATTGGCCTAAGGTGCAAGGAGTCGTCTTTGCTGGCGCCTAAGTCTTGCGTATTAGCCTTGAATGATACTCGCACGTTCAGAGATTGTTCACTTCTGAGAGTTACTCCGTGAAGTCGTGCGTATTTTGTGATTGTTTGAATTTCCTTGCAAACCTCGGGAATTGACTGCCAAACTAAACACGAGTAGCATCACGAAATGGCAGGAAACTGGCTTAGCGTCAGTGAAAGTGTTTACCACTGCTTCTGGTGCTACTGACTGAGAACTACGTCACAAACTGAAGTAATGCACCGGAGATATGTTTGTTGGAGACTCCGATATTTAATTTCCACATCGAATGAAGCCATGCAAAAAATTTATCAAATATCCAAGAGCTTCTTCGCGGACCAGTTCTCCCTTTTTCGCGTCTATTTTTAACAGAAGAAGAGAACAAAAAAGCAAACAAAAAAAAACACAACGAAAACAAACGGAGACAATGCGTAACCGAGACGAATGATTCTTGATTTAGTTATGCTTGTGATTTATATCTACAGATCTTCAACAGGCCGTAAAGCGCTTCGTATGTCATGGTTTCCTCTCATTTTACGTCATAAACAAAAAAAAACGACCACGCAAACACTTTCAGCGCAAATATTTCAAACCTCAATGCGAGGACACCTGCAGAAATATCAGTGAAATGTTTGAATTTTATTAATCATAATATTTAGTTTTGCAAAGGGGTGTGTTTTCTCAACCATTTTCGAGATTAAATTATTGCAAATGATGACAGCTTCAATAAAAGACATTCGATCGTATCAAAGACTCGCTGCAGAGGAATGTGCGATGAGTCAAGGTAAAAGTCACTGGAAAACATGAGAATCAACAAGTACGACTGTGACGGGGAGACTTGAAAATCAATTCAAAACAGCAAACAATCAAATCTTAAGCGATTTACTGAGTTTATGGATTATATGTACATGACTGCGATGTGAATCGTAAAAGATTGATGTACAAGCAAAAAACTGGATTGACAAGCTATGAAACTATGAAATGTGTGTAATGGGTCTTCAATGACAAGCAAAACTTAAACAGAAACACAGCGCAAGACAAAAGGATGTTCATTGTTTTCGAACGGTCTGAATGTGAAATGCTTTCCCATTGCAAATGCAAACTTATGCTGTCTACAGTCCGGGGTGGAGGTGGAACTCAACCAACGAGGCTCTTCATCAAGTGCCATCTCTGGCAAGCTGCGTTCAGTTACGAACAACAAGTTGGTTGAGGTCCTTCCTCCTACTTGTGCTATCTCTGGCTAGCTGGCTGCAGTTTCGTATACCCAATTGGCCTCCATTTCGTAGGTAGGTAGCTCGCTTTAAAGAAAGCTCCACAGTCCACATAGACCGGTTTGGTTCATTGTGCTGTCACTTCCTGGCTTTGTTCAACCCTGATTGCCGGTTGAACCCATTAGGTATTCTATTCTGGATTTGGTGGTCTTTTTCTGACCATTATATAGCCCGTGTGCCATATTGCGAGCGAACTCTATTGCGTTGTCCTACAGGCTCAACTCTTCGGTTTTCGGCCCTAAGTTGTCCATGCGCACGACATGGCCCAGTCACCTTAGGCGTTGTATTCGTAGACGACTGGCTAGGCTCATGTCACTGCATAGCCCGCACAGTTTGTGGTTGAATCTTCTCCGCCAGATGCCATCAACGCAAATAGGACTAACGATCGCACGCTGAACTATTCGCTCGATGAGACTAAAAACTATTTCGTTCGCTTTCATTGACTATGGATAGCGATACAGCGCGATTTCAACATGGGCCTAGCCTCTAAAGCAACCATTCGTGTTGTGCGTGGTATTGTGTTCTCTCACGAGTAGAGACGGACAGTGTCCCGAAGTGGAAAAAAATGGGCCTAGGCGACCCATAGATTTATTCCCTACTCCAAATGGTGAAGTCTATGAAGCTTTTCCTAGGCAGGCATTGCCAGTCGTCTCGAGCGAGTAGAAGCTATGATAGCTGATCGCGTCGAGAATTTAAGGAATTCAGCGCAATCACCAAGTACATAACGAAGCGACCGCCTCTGGAAAACCTCTAGGAAGACTCTGGCTAACATTGAAAGATCATTCTGTCATTTCTGGCGTAAACTACAAAGGCGATGCCATGTGGAAGGATGTCTGGTTTTAAACATGAAGAGAAGTACGTTGATACAGTACTTGGCAGGTTCAGAAATCTGAATAAAATGATGGGGCAGCATAAAAGAGACTGGCGTGTCCAGTGTCAGCGAAGCAAGTCACATTATGGGTCATTTCCAGAAGGGATTTCCGGGCGATAAGACAGATCTCCTTAAAGCAAGTGCTGACATTACCACGGAGAGTTGACAAACTGTGGAGCAACACAGAGTGCTTTCCTGACTGGATCAATTATGGATGAAAAGAGACAAAAGTACACCGGTTTGGTGCGTTAAACTCTTCTCTCTGGCTTCATGTCGATTCTAAGATGCTTCTTAAGGCAAGATCGTTTGCCGTTGGGGAGGGACAGTAGAAAAAAAGTTGCTAGCAATCGCGATGTCGATCCCTTCATAAACATAGAAGCTTTGAAAGTGTGTCAGATGTACAGACACTCTTGATGGAAGAAATAATGATTGCAGATCTATCGCCGATTTGGGAAACTAAGTCATTTGATGCAATCATGTCTCAAAAATGAAGTCAATCCTTGAAGAAAATTTAAATATTTCGGAATAATTTTTATAGCAATCTGCAAAACGAATGCACATCGATGATAAATCCGCACATCTCGGTGAGATAAACATGATTTTTTTCTGCATTAATTCCGGAATCCCAAGGAGACCTGCCATATCGTCATTTCACGCTTGACTAGATTTTAAATAATCCCAGCCGTGGCGAGAAAAAGAATAAATTGTTTAGATTCTGCAATGTTTCCTGGTGCAAAAGGAATGCATCATATTCTCGGTGTGTCTGCAAGATAAATTTAAATCACCGCACAACACACACGAGATCGCCTGCAATTAAAGACAATCAAATGTGAACTGTTTGCTCATCGTGTGCCAATATTCTGGCAGTGATGGGCATTTGACAGATTTTCCTTTTTTTTTTTTTTCTTCTTCCACACGCCCATTTAATGATGGGATGATGAGGAGGTGTACGCAGGGAAAGCATTTCACATATAACGACCCAGCAGTTTTGTTTAACAATCTCTTGCACACTTCATCATCAACTACAACTAACAGAAAATAAGTCACACAGTTCAGTCTCACAATTCATTGCCTACCCTGGAACTGTTATCCTCTAAGCTTAAGTAGTCATATCGGAGCTAGATAAGAACAGAATGAATTAGTAAAACCGGAAGTGTCTCGAGTGTTGTTAGATTTTTTTTATTTCATTTTTTTATCGTGTATAGAGAAGTTCGAAATTTTGTTTCAAATGTTTCATACCTTCAGGACGTCACTCTGATTTTGCATGTCAATGGGTGGTCTTATAACAGTCACTTGTCCACAGCAAGCCATTTTTTTTATATTTATTGTTCTCGTTTTCTTCTATTTTTCACTCACATAAACTTTGTTTGTTTTTCTTTTCTTTTCTTTACTTCATCGAATGGACACAACAATGACGACGAGTTCTCAGCATATTTCAAATCACTTTTCTCAATCCGGCCATCCGCACACCCTATGACTTCATTCTGCTTGTAATCGATCAAGCCGGATGGACACCGAGTTAATTGACAGGAGAATGCAATTAAAGTCAAGTGTGCAAAATAAACAACGTCTATTTATTACATTCACTGATCGCTGAGCGAAAACTAAATTTTGTGTGTAATAAAAATTAGTGAAGCCAATCAAAATGAACTGCGATGTGAATGAACTCTTGCACGGGCGATAGGTTGTAAATAAATAACCAAGAGTCCAATAACACAGATTCTCGTTAAAAAAAAAAAAAAACTATAACTATTTATAAAATAAAAAGATTCGCGAATTAAGTTAAAATAAATGTGCACCAAAAATACGCATACGCAACGACTTCCTGCATTAGAACTATTTATGTCAAACGCATCTAATGCCAGACTGTCTGCAGCATGTGGCAGATCAAAGTGTCACCAAATCCCATCCGTCGCTCACTAAATCACTGCAGCCCTTGCAAAGCGGATTTCACAAGTGATACAATCTGTTTAACATTTAATTGGACGCGACTTTGAACACAGAAAATTTACAGCAGTTCCTTTTTTAAACCCTTATATGTAACAAATTACTTTTTACGTAACCGAATTAAATTAATTTTCAAAAAAAAATATATCTGCATATATATTTAATCGCAATTTTCCGCCTCGTCACGAGGAGAGAAGAGGGAAACCAAAAAAAAAAAAAAAACTCGGCCAAGCCAACAACAAAGCAGTGCCGAAATGGAATTTGTTTAATTGCACGCAGGAAAATATTTATTCTTAATTCTCATATAATCTCAAGCACTTGGTGGTGGATTTTTTGAAAGAAAAAAAAAAACTGTTCTTTTTTGTTTTCGAAACGTTTGAGACGATGGTTGAATTTGCCTACCCCAAATTTCGCGCCGGTTGGATTCGTACTAACGGCAAATTTATAATTTTAAAATTCTCCTCTGCATGATGGGAGTATCTCACGGCTCTCGATACGAGGACTATTTTCGGATTCCTAGATGGATGATACACTAGACACAATTTTGTAGTTTATTCTGTCTTGTGGGAGAGCTCTCTGAAATTCTTCATCTTCTGCTCAGCGATTGTCTCTTGGTCTCAAATCAAATCTGAATACAAAAAGCAAAAACAACAAATACTACAAGTATTTACGAACGACTGCGGACGTGTGAGTGTGCACGGGTGTGTGTTGCATTCTTATGTTACTGAATAATTGAGTGTAAAGCCTGAGAATTACCGTCAATGAATGAATATGAATTCATGGTTGGATTCGATAAGATGCCCACCTGCTGAAGGAGCTCATTGGAAGCATTTATTCTGCGTTCCTTTAAATTTTAATTTATGAGGTATTGCGGTAAACTGTTTATAGGGTGATTGAGAAATCGTTTCGAAAAAGATTTTCGGTTTTTTTCTTATTCTTCTTCGTCGTCTTCCCACATGAGGAGCTGGTTTGTGGGAAAATCTTTTAATTGGATTAACTAAAATCAAACAGCTATTAATGTCCGATATGATAATGACTATTTAAGCGTTTATGAATATTATTTAGATCGCTATAAAATTATGTTTTAAAGATGGTCGGCTGAGATCGTTAGCTGCGTTGACTTGACATTGGACATTTGGCGCCAGTTTTTTTGCTGCTAAACGTTTTGTTTGCAGTCCTGTGGCCTTACATTTATCGTGTCGTATGTTGTGTATATTCCGGGAGATTGAATCTGAACTAGGTGTACATCGAGGTCTCCCTGTTTAGGGCATGAGTTTCCAGGTTGGGCCATAAATCAGTTTGAATTTTAGTTGTTTCCAATGGGTCTTCATGATCGAATGAGAACGTTTTCGCGCATGATTTGGGCTTCTCCCAGATGGGAGAAGAAAATGTACATACAACTAACTTACAGAAAACTAGCAATCACATTCAACATACAGTGGACTCGCCCTAAGTCGAATTCTCACGGGATATTCAAAATCAGTTCGAGTTAGAGGGAGTTCGACTTAGGGAGAGTCCACTTCATTTTGCTCCAAGTAATAGAAGCCGACAGTGAATTGTCCTCAGCAGGACTCTTATTTAATCATATTTACATTTGAATTGCTGAACAAACAAAGGTACTTACTTCAAGAATTGGCGATTGATGATCAAGAGGCACTAATGGTTTCTCTGGGACGGGTCGAGTCACAAAATAATAAGCAGACGCTGCTGCAACCCCTGCTAGTGTTAAGGCGCCCGCAGTACCTCCAAGGTAATTCAAATAACCATCAATTTCATCAACTGAAAGAAGAAATACTAATTAAAGTGGTTTCACCTCGAATTAAGTTTAAAACTGAAAGGCAATTTTTTTTTTCAAAAATCAAGTATACAAGTAAGAAGCTTTTGCGAAAGCAAATGCATTTTCGAATCGTTTGCAATTCATGGCCACGTTACCCGACGTGTGTATGTTTAAATTGCATTGCATGCAGCCTTGTCGTGGTGGCACATCAAGAGTACTCCGTTTAATGAATAATTAAAGGGGGATATGATATAAAAATCTCCTCGGTCTTGTAGGCGCACGCATTTAATGCGATTCAGTTCCTCCTCGGAGAGCACCATAATTTGGTTGAATTATCAGAGCATACATTCAGGCAGAGTGAAACTGTTGCAATTCATCTCCATCTTGTTGCATAGTCTTAGGTTGAGGGTCGTAAATTGACGTTTCGAAGTTGAATATGAAATGGAAATGAACCGCAGAGCACAAATTTGAACAGAAAACATAAAAAAAGAGGATGCCCGTCACCGAAATGTTATTTCAGAATCACTGCACCGATCACTCTTGAGTTTTAAATCACAAACAAACACTATTGGGCACTCGACGAACACAACAACTCCAACAGTACGCACAGTGAAACTACTGAGAATACTTACAGAAATACGTTAAATTGCTCATAATTAGGTGATTCCAGTAGGACCAAAATGTCTTCTCTGGCGTCATTGGCTTATACTGTTGCTGTTGCTCCTCGTTCTGCGACTGTTGCAAGAATATATATTAAACCTCTGATGTACAAGTATTTATGCTGGATTCAGTGCGTTTCAAGTTAAAGCTGATTTAATCGCTACGATCTATTATTGTTCCTGAGATGAGATTTACCTATTTTTTGTTTTGTTCTTCGAACGTTTCGTTTTGTCGTTGAGATACAGATGCGAGACACACGAGAGACAATGACTTGTCTAGTTATCTGAAAGCAATAATTATTAAGAATTTGTAAATGGAAAAGAGCAACAACAAAAAAAGTGCATAATTGATAAGAATAAGAAAAAAACTGGTCATGAATAATTGTTTTTGACTTTGTACTGCCTCCAGTTCTAGACTTTAAACCATACTTGATAAAGCAACTGCATGTAATTGGGTTGTGCTGTTCATGCTATTCATTGAGTGGTGACAACTGGGAGTGGCGACGCAAAGAAAGAGATATGCTGACAGTCGTAACATTAAGATGGGAAGTAGTTTCAGTTCAGTCGTCGTTGTGATGGCCTGACAGACTGTCCTCTACACGATGCAAGGATGTTTCCAAAGTGCCCCGAAATAAAGTTCTAGGCAAACTGAGAAGGAAAAACAGAACTCGACGTCTTCAGGAGTTAATAGAACCTTTAAGCCCGCCCATCGATTAATCCCCAGTCAAGCCAAGCGGACAGACGACTTACATTCTGTTTCTTCTGGTCAGTCAAACTCAGGCAGAGAACTTATCCTCCAATTAGCACTTAAGTCTTAAATGCTTGCCATTCACGTTCGGTGCTGCCGGCGAACATGAACTCATAATTGAATCAATAAGACAGAGTAACGGTAATATAAAGCTCCTTAAAGCTCAATAGCAACAGAAGCACAATTAAACGAGGACAACTCATAAAATATTCCACGAAGTTTGAATGGTCAATAATAAAGAAGAGGAGAATAAATGTCACCACACCTGTTCGGTTCGCTTCGGTTATCTAGATTTATTTAAAATTTCAAAGTTACACAGTCGCCCAATCGATATTTCGAAATCGGACCATGATTTAACAATTAGCTGACCAATCGATATTAGATGACACAAAAACGAATGAAATATGCATGCTACGAGCAGAACGAACTGGCAAACTGGTAGTTTTCCACTTCGATGGACAGTCACGCTTTTTAGCTAGAGTTCGTTCGTTCCATCGTAAGTGCACTAATCTATATTTGATGACATGGTTTTAGTACTCTTGCGTGCACCCACCAAAGGTCCAGAGTTTATCATCTTAATTGCGACTATAATCTGGAGTTACTATCGTTCAATCGATCCAATCGCTTCCGTGGTCAATTGTGGGTAATTTAAATTTATCACGCTGGCCTTTGGAGGGTTGGTACCTATTCGAATTTGAAACAAAATCAATAATCCTCTCCACGCACAAGGTATTTTCAGACATCCCTTCGAGATTGTGGCGGGCAAGCGCTCAACAATTCAAGACGAACTATAACCTCAAAGCTAATGACAAACTTGAATTATTGCGATTTCGAGATCAGAACATCATGTTTGGCGTGCTCCCATTCCTAGCTAGTCAAGGTCATTCAGCACTTAACGTGACACATTGGAATGTTTATCTACGTCTTCACTTTAAACTTCAACTTGTTCCCTGTTAGCCGCAACGCAGGGGGGGGGGGGGGGGGGGGGGGGGGGGGGGGGGCGTCTGTGTGATTCATAAAAGCAAAATATTTTTGGCAGAGTCATACTTGTTTCGGCCATAAAAAAAAATCACTGCAATGACGAATTTATTTGCTGCCAGATTCAGCTAAGAACAGGCGTTGAAAACTTGGTGAAGTTTAGCACAGAACGCAGAGCATTCGCTCGATTAATTGGTAAGAAACAAGAACTCCGTGTGTGCTGAGGACTTTAAGCATACTTACGCACTTGAGACACGTGCATTTATTGATTCTGTAAAAAGGACACATGTGCACACACGTTCTGCCATTCAACGAGGAAAACCCCACACGTCATCTCCCAAGGCAACTTCTTCCCCCCACAAGTCATTAATTATTTGGAAATACCCCCGCCCATCGATTCGACGGTCTGACGTGGATGTCAACAAGGGTGATTTGGAGAAAATCCTTATGCTTGCATTCCTCTCTGTACACCTTTCCTTTCTCTGTTGACTTTGGAAAACATGCAGACGGAAGGGACTAATTCTGGTAGTCTGCTCTGCATATCCGTCGTCCGTCATGATTAAAAGAATGATTGGAATCAATTAGTTCAGCCCTCATCAGAGTTGAACTCTAGCAATTATCATTCAATCATTAAGCAAGTACAAGCGATCTATTCTTGCCGGCCACTTGGGGTCTGTTCGCAGAAACCATACATAGGTCACCTTTATTCCACTCATTGTGGACCTCACACAAAAACACTACTCGTATCCTTTGTGAAAACTTCAACACAATGAAAGCGAACACATGTATCCAAAGGACCAACCCTCCCGCCCTCTGTTCGAAATGACGCGACCATCCAAAAGTGAAATCTACTCAATTCCACACACCTGACATCGTGTAGTGCTCCCCCAAAAAGGAGAACACACATCGAAACAGCATTGTTCTTGGGCAAAGGTTGTACATATGTACACCACATACACGATACAACCCCATCAAATCCGACGAACTGCCGGCAGTCCTTCGCACACAACAGACTCACAGGAGTCAAAACTTCAACCATCGAAATCCGCATCGCATCGTCGCAACGAAGAGACCATTCCCAATCTTCCACTCAAGAGAAACCGAAAGTTTTACATAGGCACGCGCGTGTACATAGCGTGCCATGCTGCCTCAGTCTACCCGGCTTTCTTTTCCATCAGAAAGCTATCAAATGCCCACAAATATTGTTACATAAACAATTTAATTTTTCATTAACGCCCGATTGAAGATTCGCGCAAACACGTCAACAACGGAGGGATCACAATTTATTTGTCTCTCGCAATCTTTCTAATTAAGAAAAAAGAGAAAAAAAAAACTGACAGAGCGACAGACCGTCGTGAGTCGGGCATAGCCTCCTTGGCGAGGCATAGCCTCCTATGCACGAGACTTGTGCATCGATTTTTCCTCGTCCAGCGGCAGTGGCTTGCTGGTTCGCCGCTTATGGGCTTGACCCGACGAATTGACATTCCCACTTACATGGCGTCCCCTCCTCCCACCCCCCCCTCCCCCTCCACACCCTGCCAGGGCTTTATTATTCATTCGAACAACGTATATGTTAACTTACAATTTATGGTTACTTTCAGGACCACCAGTGCTTGTTCAATGTACATAACATGCTCGTATATTGATTTTGCATTCAATAATTCGGCCGCAGACTTTGACGACTCGAATTCGGATTCGTTATGCGTTCGGAAATGGAGGAGAAAAACCGGTCAGTCGAAAATCGAAATCATAAATGGTGGAGCAAATTAAATTAACAACTCTGTCCAGTGTGCCGATCTTTGCTCCTGAGCTGAACAGAATTTCTGATAATGAATGATGACACCTTCGAATAACACACCACGGATGGAACAGGCGAACGCAATGCGGGACAAAAAAAAAAAAAAAGAAAACCACACACAAAAAAACAACAGAAAAAAAACGACGACGACGATGAAACAGAAATCAAAATGATAGGAAACAACAAAATTGTATTCGAACGAAAAAAATCAATTATAACTTGGTTCCGAATTTGTACATGTAGCACCTAACCGTTTCCCGTACCGAACTCAGTCTGGTTAACGTGTGTGCCTTGGAACGGACTCGTGCTTGGCGATGGCGAGTGTGTGTCGACCAGGCGATACCATGCAGTTCTATAATACACTTCCAGACAATAAAGAGACTCACGGCTGAATTGCGAGGGAGCTTTTAGCTTAGTTAGTTGGTTATAATGTGTGTACACCACCACCAGATGTTGGCACTGAGCGTTTGTTTGTTTTCCGACAGAGTTGACTCAGGCGATATCGATTTGCTACTGCTGTTCAGTGCTCCATCACCTGCTCCTTGACGCTCAGAGACGGTATCTGACAGAACGTTTATACACTAAATTTCGTTAAAATCACACCACCACCACTAGCGCCGCCAACGTCTCGGCTGAATACGCGAATTGTTTAAGAGAACTTCGCATCTGAATATGCTGGTGTAGGACTATGTGCAGAGAATACATAAACTTTGCGAATGGAAACTGGCGTGTACTGTGTGCTCTTTCGCTGCGTGAAAGCGACGCGAAAGCATACTGGAGAACTGTACTCATGTGGGGGTGAAATAGTCGTTGCCTTAGGGGTGGAAATTAAATGTTAACCGAGAGTGACTGTCACGGCAACCCACTGAGCAATCCTTCACACTGAACAACTAGTCGATACGATTTGCTTGACGATAAATTGGACAAATGTCATAATGCTGTGTCCACCGGAAGACAAGTCTGCCAACGAGTAGCAAAGAGCGTTCACATTGAGCACGGTTGTCAAGCAAATTGTATCGACAAATAGTTGAATGTGAACGCTACTATTGTGATGTACCTGAAACGTCATGGCGTCCATGTTTAATCACGGACTGCAACCCCACACAAAGTAGACTTCGTGTATAGACAGCCGCCCCCACACAGCCGACTAGTCCATTGATCCATCGTCCACTGATTTCATTCAGAATAGATCACCACAAGAAAAAGTTCACTATTCCATGTTAAACAGATCTTAAACGTTTGTTTAAAGACACGATAATTGGGAGCAAACAATTGCAAGTAACTATGAATGATCTGAGAAAACAAAGACGTGAGTTGTTTGTGAAAGATCTTAGCTGAGATTTTAAATGCTGGACAATGGCATAGTCCCCTGACTGGACCTGCCACGCTCTGCATTCCTCGGTTGGGCAGCAGAAGGTCTTTCTTTTAACACGCAACCTTTGCCAATTCCCTTGACTATGTCTGCTTTTCTTTTCCATCACGACCTTTTATACAACTGACGACGTCTTCCACATTTATTATCAACTAACCACAACCTGAGATAACTCCAACCCTCCGATACAATAGATCTATCTTGGTCGCGCAGTCGTTGCTTTCATGGCATGGGTCGTACAAGAGGAAAACAAAAAAACAAAACCACAACGATGTCGCAACCGCAACAGCCTGGACGATAAGCGCCTCACCCAGTCATTCCAAAAAAGCCAACACTTCAGTCCGAAATTTCAAATACTCGCAACATGTCCAGCCTACAGCCTGTCTCAGAAGTCATTCCACTGGACGAGATTGATTCGAGAAGGTCCGCAACAGCAGAGGAGTCTCAAGTCAAACTGATCATCAATGAGAGTGAAAAACGCAAACGAAGAAACGCCGGCGCAGCAGCGGGAGACGCGGAGGCAAACTTCGCAGCCAAACGAAATGTTGCTGACGGTGATATCGAATATTTTTGTTTCTTTAAAAGTTTCCAGTCTCATCCAGTCGCTTCTAGGTATGATGGATCTGGCGCTACTCACTGCGAATGCGAATCAATTGCGGTTCCTAATCACATACAATTCACGATCGTCAACGTTCTTTGTGTCCATGGGACTGATTGTGGTGTCGTTGGTGCTTCAGATTGCCGTCGGAATTGGTCTCATTTTTAAGGTGTGAACACAAAAAACAAACTTATTTCAACAAATTGCTGATCGTTTCAATCGTGTGTGCCGATATTTTAGAGTAAACGTGGGAAAAGATCTCGAATGGAACTGACGAGCCGATTGCTGATTGTTGGCGTTTTTATGATAACGTTCGTGAATATTCTGATCGCCGCCCTTACTTCGACTGATCCCGGGAAATAGAAGACGACAATGGGACTTCAATAAATATGCATTTGTGACAAACTTTTTGCTCTTCTTTTTGTGTGAATCTTGGAAGGATCGTGGGGCTCTTGTGTTCTTGTTCATCATCACCATCTTCTGACCCGCATGATCCACTGATCTCTGATCTCCAGGTCGGTGTCATTCATAGGTCCCTTCAGATCAATAATTCTCCGCAATCTCCTTTGTGTGGCGCTGACATCCGGGGCGGATCTAGGCCTCAACCAACTACCCTCTCCAGGTAACATGGTCTCAGTCTAGTTGTCTTCAGATCTTAAGATCCTTCTCCATTTTTGGGCGCCACAACAAACATAGGACGACTGCGTTGTTCCACAAGATTCAAGTTGAAGTCTCTTCGGGCCACATTCAATTCGTCCATGCGCCCATCTAGAGCAGAAACTTTTTTCGTTGAATCCGTAGACGCCTACGACGCCTACGACGCCTACTCATGACGCTCTACTGCTCGTATTCGAATTTTCTGCTCCAAATGTCCTCAACGCAAAACAGGTTCGATCTACGATTCTTAGAGAATCGGGAAGCGTCAAGATTATGGAGTCCTGGAATCGGAGGGAGACACTTGTCCTCCTTCGACAGCTATTGATGAAGATTAGCTAAAAGGTGCACGATCTGTCTCCCAACTCAAGTAAGGGCTGCCTAGACGGAGACCACATAGTTCCAGCACGAAAATGCTCCGACTCCCAACGTGTGAGACGATGCAAAAGAAAAGACCCGCCTTTGTGATGGCTCACAGAAAATGGAGACGAACCTGAACCAATCTCAAAGACATCAAGGACTTCTTCTCTGTGCCGTCGACTGGGATGATCAACGTGTGTCAGCTTGATGCATCGAGAGAGTTTGGTGGTTAGGTAGGTTATAGGTGCCCTGTCGGCCTTCTTGTTGGGTCCATTGTGGCCTTGTTTTGGGGTGGTTTACTACCGTGAGACCTAATTTAGTTCTAAAACCACCCGGATAACATATGAAACTTAGGAGATTTTTCAGTTCAACACCGCTTAAGTCATCTAGCTCTACGAAGAAGTGAGAGAGGGCTCCATTACTCAGTTACCTCGTGAGCCCCTAGGAACAGCGATTGATCTCGATACTGACGTTGTTTGTAGAATTTACCACGCCGACGAGGTAGGCAAAGCCTCTAACTACTTCAAACATCCCTCGTGCCGCCTTGCCTTGACGGTCGATACTTCGTTTTGCTCTCACACCTACCGCCATTTTAGCCGCTTCTGTCTCAAAGCTTACAGGTGCCTCTTTGACGACTCCCTCCGTTCCACAAATCACGGACGACGGAGGAGACGCTGTCAAAACTGTCTAAAGAGTCCCTTAGTTGAGTTGGGAAAACAAATCGTGAACATTTTAGCCAACAGCCGTCGATGGAGGGTAAGTGTTTCCGACGCCAGGATCGGCAGGCAGCCACCAGATTTTCACCCACAAAAGAGACACACACTCATTAACAATTCTGTACGTTACGCAGTTTTATTTAATTATATAAAAAAAAATATTACATTGAACAAACACAATAGAAATTGGACATTGAAGTAAAAATTATAAAACGAGTTTAAGGCTTTCCCCTAGTCTAGTAAATGCACTCTTGGTATCTGTTACGATATGTAGAAAGTGTTTTTGTTTCATATTTACAAAATATAGGATGTATCACAACGAACGAACGATCATCTTAGGACGTGTATTCCTTCTTGATTGCCTTGGCAATGGTGCTCAATTGCATGTTGGTCGTTCCCTCGTAGATGGCTCCGATCTTGACGTCACGGTAGAACTTCTCCTGTGGGAAGTCACGGGTGAAGCCAACACCGCCCATCCAGTCGATGCACTTGATGGTGGCACGCTGGGCAACCTCGGAGGCGTAGTACTTAGCCATGGCGGCCTCCTTGGCGAATGGGACACCCTGTTCGACGAGACGGGCGGCATTGTATGTCAACAAGCGGGCAGCCTCGATTTCCGTGGCAACGGTGGCGATTTGATGTTGCATCGATTGGAAATTGAAGATCTCCTGACCGAATTGCTTGCGCTCCAACAAGTAGGGGATGGTGGCGTCGAAGCAACCTTGAGCACAACCCAACATCTGAGCGGAGATACCGATGCGACCTTCGTTCAAGAAGCCAGCGGCGTACTGGTAGCCCTTGCCGAATTCTCCCAAAAGGTTCTCCTCTGGAATGCGCACATCCTCGAAGGTCAGCATGCAGGTGCCGGATGCACGAATGCCGAGCTTGTCTTCCTTCTTGTTCACAGTGAGGCCGGGGGTGTCACGGTCCACAATGAAGGTGGTGATGCCTCTGTAGCCCTGTAACGAGTCAAAATTTAGTTTCTCTGCAGTTGGGATGGCTGGGAAAGCGGAGGAGACTTACAGCTTCTGGCTTGGCATTGGCAAAAACCAAAAACACTCCGGCAACGTCTGAGTTTGAAATCCACATTTTGGTTCCATTGATGACGTACTGGTTTCCGTCCTTCTTTGCGACAGTCTTTAGGGCGAACGCATCTGATCCGGACGAGGGTTCAGTCAGAGCAAAGCTTCCAGCCTAGAATTGAATGAAATCGTGACCATTTGATTGCAAAAAGAAGAGAGCGCCTGTGAACTTACGTATTCCTGGGCCAACTTAGGCAGGTACTTCTCCTTTTGTTCCTTGCTGGCAACCTTGATCATCAGCGAGTTGACAAGGGTGTTGTGGATGTCGACGAAAGCACCGACCGAGGGATCGACCTTCGACAGCTCTTCGACAACCAAGATTGTGGTGAGGAAATTGCAACCACTTCCACCCAGTTCGGTGTCGATTTCCATGCCCATCAGACCGTTCTGGAAGACAGCCTCAACGACAGAGGGATCGAATTGATGTTCATCGTCCATTTTCCTGACCAAAGGAGCAATGGTCTCCTTGGCAAGTTTGGCAACTGAAAAAAAGAAGCAATTGTCATTAATTTGGAGGAACTAAACTAAAAATGAGGAAAAGTCGGGAAGGAGCGGACATTAAGGAGCATAAATGAGGAGCGATTGCCAGTAGATGGTAAGTGTCTCTGCAAAGATCTTACTTATCAGGCCTGTGGGCGGGACGGGGATCACAAATGTAATTTCAAGGGACTCAAAGTGCTCCATCGTCCTCAAAAAACCATGGCTCTGCCTGCAGAGCCTTGATTGAGTGGCTCCCCCTCGAGTCCAACCAGGTACAAGGTTCTCATTCATTCCTTGACAGATGTCTGAATGTTCTCGCTGGAGATCCTTCCCGATCCTGGACCCGATTCATGATAACAAAAGGCTTCCTTAACACCAGTGAATATGGCCCCAATCTTTAGACCAAATCAAATTGGTTGCAACAAAAATAGCGAAAGTGAAAGCGTGCCGATAAACGATAACCGCACCGCTTATCAGGTGCTCTATTGAATAACACTCTCCTTGTGCCAGCCTAATCTTCTGCCAAGATAAACAATTATTAAATACCCCTTATCCCGAATGTCACAAGCGCGCGCATTAAAACTTTATCAAGCGAGCGAGACGAAAAAAAAGAAAAAAAGCAGTCACATTTTTATCACCTCCATGAGGGTTGACAACCACCCAGCGAGCTAATTATTTTATGATAACAAGTTCAAAAATGTACTCCCATCCCCAGTCGCCGTGCCAACGTTTGTTTATCAATTATTATATAATAATTAATTTCTTTTTTGATATCCAAAAATATTTACTTTTCCATTTTGATGATCTCTAATTCGGGGTTTTGTCTGTGTGTGTTCTTATTCCACTCAAGGCAGAGTAAATACTTTGAGTCACGGTTAAAATTGTCATTTTAATTATTCATGGGGAGTGTGTGCAAATGCGAGTTTTTAATTGTTATTCTGGGATTATTTGCAGCAATTTGTATTCTCTACTTAACTGTGACATGTCAGCGGCGTCAATTCGAATGCAAACGGCGTTGATCGATGTGAAACAACTAGAATCAAGGCAGGAACAGTCAGACTGTGCTCGTTTTTGAAACCAGTTTTGGGTACATACGGAGATTCTGATACACTTCAGACAAGCCATGCATTTGCGCTTGACAAGAGGTGGGAAAGAGGGATATTTATTTGCACACTGCTCAGTCGGGGGGTGTGTGTGGTGAGGCGATTACGAAATCGCAATCAGACACGACGAGAAAAACGTGTATTGTAATGTTTTTTGTTTCCCCTGAGGCTGCTTTTTGATCTGTGCGATCGTCACAAGATGTTGTTTAATTCAATTACTGATAATTTTGAGACGTCTCTTATCTGTTGTATTAGTTCTAGGGCATGGGGTTACTGATTGCGTCAAAAAGAGGCATAACTTTGGTCTCTCCCTTGGCAAATAACAATGTCGTCACTAAAGATTAGCCCAGAGTTACTCGATAGGGTCTTCGAATGAAACAAATAGCCCACGCTTGAAGGCATGGTTCATGGAATTCGTTAGACGTGCTATAATTCACATGGCTGTCCTTGATCTCTCAGCTCTCACTGAGTGCAAAACTGCAAACAGAAAGCCAATTATTGTGCGTAATTAAATTGCAACTATTGCCCTTCAATTAAAAACAGACAACATTTTCTCTTGTCTAGACGTCTACATTTTTTGTAGCTTATTTAATTTATATTTGTGAAGCATGCTTTTGGCAACCGTGACGTAGTGGCTTGGTGCCTTGACTCCAGTGCCTTGAAAACCAATCGCCGAATTTAGCAACCGGAAATAAGGAATAAGGATATATTCAACTTCCGCGTCTCTTGTCCCTTGAATTTATCTGACAGCGTTTTTTATACGATGTGTCTGTGAATAGAAAGAAGATACAACCATGAACTGTACGGGCTGTACAGCGACATGAGCCTAGTCAGGCGTCTACGGATTCAGCGCCTAAGATGGATAGGCCATGTAGAGCGCATGGACAACACTGCTCCAGCCCGAAGTGTCTTCGACTCCGAACGAGTGGGACAACGCAATAGAGGACGCCCACGAAACCGATGGCGCCAACAAGTGGAGAAGGACCACAACCAAATTGGAGACAGCTGGCTAAAGATCGTGCCAGCTGGAGAAGCTTGTTGACTGAGGCCCAGGTCCACCCCGGACTGTAGTGACACTAGAAGAAGAAGAAGTCTGTGAATACGTGTGAGGTGTTGTGAACAGCTGAAACCCTTCTCCAACTGGGAGAGGTGGAGACGTGGATTTTGCAAAAAAGTATATGTATGTGAAAATACCATGAAATACCAGTCCAGTACAATAACGAATGACATAATGGCCAGGCGTATTCGTTAAATCGAAAAATTCGTTATATCAAGTACATTTTACTCGAGCTTCAACCATTTTGTTCATATCTCCGTTGTATAGAGACACCAATGAACTTGAAAAAAAAATGCACGCTAAATCGACATTCGTTATACTGGACCGCCACTGTACAAGGCAATTCCACAACTCTCTCATTCTTCGTGGTCATGGACAAGCGATGTTGGGTGATCTCCTTCCTCTCTTATTTCTGTTGGCAACTATCACAATTCATGGCTCCACCTCTTTCGAGTTACTGACGATGCTCCTGTCCAGAAAGAAGCTTCTCAAACATCGCCATTTGGAGTCGGTATAAAGCAGTAGGCCTCATCGAGTGGATGAGTTATAGAATGATAGAACAATAGCACGCACAAGACAAGTGGATGCTTTAGACGATGGGCCCAGGTCCACCACGGATTGTGGCGCCACTCAAGTTACTAAATTGTATTTTTAGTAAATAAATTTTAGTTCATGTCAAGGCGAGGACTGTATGTTAATTCTGACATTTTAAATTCAGACATCGTTATCGTTACGCAATGGGTCACGCGCCAATGTGCGGGTGCGGGTGTACACAAAATGTATAAAAATCTATATAATACCACACAATCGATTGCATCTTTGTCGGACTAACGCTTACGCTTCTCAAAAGGTTTTCCTATCTAAATCATTTTAAGAACCAAGATATCTTTGACCTCTTTGCATACAGAAGTGTACCTTATTCAAAACTCTCCTCGAACAAATATTTCTTATCTCAATTTCAATCAAATTTCCTCGATCTCTCCTTGCATTCAAGCAACTTCAATAATCCCCCACGTCACGATAAGTTAAATTTATTTTGTCTAAGTTTTTCGTTTTCCCCCGACTTTCGCTCTTGTTTCCCCTCTCCACCAACAGATTAGCAAACACGTAGATTTAAGATAAAGTACTTTACCCGAAACAAAGAAATAAAACAAACATTATTCCACACAACAAGAAGTTCATTGCCAAACCTACACAATCGAACGCACACACGTCGGTTGAGTTAAGGAGGAAAACTTAAAAATACCACAAGAGACCACACAAAAAAAAAACTTATCTAATTGCGCATAATTCAGTTGTTCCTCTTGTGCTCTTCCAAAAGTGATCACCAAAATTTATTGAATTCATTAACTCGCCCACCATCGAAGGATGTTAACAGCTGTTTACAAGTTTCGCTGCCAACGACATCGCTGCAGTTGTTATATAACATCACATCGAACTTTTGGGGGTGTGGACTAGCGGATTACAAATATTCCACCTCGCCATGGTGTGTGTGGTAGAGCTTTTCTTTTTCTTTGACTAAGCTTTGCCTACCTCCAGCGGTGTCAATTGGACACGTGTATCCCATTTGTCTCTCTTCTGGTCTTTTGCTAAATTTAAATACGTATCTACCCGAAGTTAGAACATGCTCAACATTTTGGTGTTGTTGTTTGGTCTTGGAAATAAACTAACAAGCTGCATACGTAAGGCAATAAACTGTCAACATAAACATCAATCTAAAATTATAACATCGACGCGCGTATGATCGCTCGAGCTTTCAGGGAGGGGGGAGGGGACATCGATAACTCATTTTTTTTGAAACGTAGATACTGCCAGAAAATACATATGTCCCATAGATCGTCGAAATTCTTGGCTAAACTTGAGATCTGCTAAAGAACTACGCACCTAAACGTTGACTGGTGTTATATAACACTTGCGAATAGATGCCTTGCAACTGGGTTCATCAAGGGAGTGTGCAAATTCAGGGCATGACCACAAGCGAACGTACACAATACAGATTAGATGCTGTAACGAGAGCGCTACTTTTGCACACAAATTCAAGTTATGCTCACTGAAGCTGAACGTGAGCAGATTTTATATAAGTCGCTACTTATCTACTGTGTTTCTGCGAGATAAGACGCATCACCCACGCGCGCTTGAACACATATGCCAGGCCCTGTTACATAACGCATTTCAGCTTGTGAATGCATAACTTGACGTATTATCTGTCGTCTGTCAATCAGGCAGTAGGTTTGGAGCATTAAATTGCTTGGAGACATGGTAAAAAAAACTACCCATCCATAGGGGCGTACCACCACCACCACCACCAACGCCGCCAAGGCCTTGACAATGGCGCTGCCTGTGGAGACACATTATTTCCATTTTTTTTTTCTCTTATTTTCTTTTGTGCTCGCACAAACAAAATTCAAATTATCAACAAGTGAATCCAATTGAGGCTTGTTAACTGAGCGCTCATAGAGAAACGCGAACGGGGCAACGTACCGTGCGTGCTTGGCAGTTCAATTTAATAGATTCAAAAAGTCTCATTCAAAAGTTACAACGATCTGCAGACATTTGTCTCCACGCACAAGGCCAGCAGTTACTAGGGACTCGAATTCAAAACGATCAGTTAACGATCGTTTATCGAATATTCATTCCGTCCAGAAGGGGCACTTAAGTGGGTTACGTAACTCGGTTTTTTTTTTGGCAAATGGCTCTCGGACAAAATTAAAGAAAAAACGAACCTCAACTGCCACGTATAAGAACTTCACACACACACAAATCCTTAAATCCTACAACATACCTGTTTCCTTCATCATTTTCTCATCTTCAGTCAGGAATGTGAGCGGCAGCATTTTGCCTCCCTCGGAAAAGCCAGCACATTGTTGACGCTGAAGGGCGCTAACAATCTGAAAACGAAAACGAAAACAAAAACAAAAAAAAAAAAGAAAATATAAATAAATCACGAATTAATAATCAATTCAATTCAATCATTGCAGTGAGTGCAAAGGGCACGGCAAAATTACAAAACAAATTATTCATCACTTACCGAGCGCATAGGAATCTTCTTAAGGCAATTCATTGTGCAGATTGTTTAGTTGAGTTATGCAAAGAAGAAATAAAGACTAGCAGAACGAACTTCCACTCCCGAAGAAAGAAGATTGATGTGAACGCCAAGAAGATCGGAACACAAGTGCCACGACAATGTATAGCCAGCGAGCACTTTAGCTAGTGAACATGCTACTCCAGTGTATCGTGTGCTTCAGTCTATCAGTGAAACCGGCTTCGCTATACTTATCAAAACTGATTGTTAGCCCCTGTCAGTGTGGCGGGACCATATGGAGAGTGTACTGTTAAAAGCTTTACTTTTTTTTCTGATTAGTTACTCTCTTAGTTCGGTTGTTCAGGTGGTTTGTGAATTTTGATAGAATTTTGATACAAATGGAAGAGAGCGAGCAAGAATGGTGATGCGTGAGCGTGAGGGTGAATTAAAATTAAGGAGCGTGTAACGAGCTGGTTTTGTTTGATTTTCCAAAAGAGAGAGAGACGCACATTACACATGTCAATATATCTACCTGATCGTGCAGACGTAGGCGACTGGTAGAACGTGTTTTTTTTTTTTGTTATTCTACTCACTTCCTTTTGGGAGAACAATAAACTCGTGATGAGTTATGTACATGTGTGTGGCCTTGGAGAGATCAAGGGTTTCCCCTGGAAGAATGTACTAGAATTGTATTTTGGGATTTTCAGATGGTGGCGGTGGGAAAAGTATTAAGTCCCTTTGTTAATGTTTAACAGATTTATCTCTTTTTCTATACAGTGGACTCTCAGTTCGACTTAGAGGGCGGTTTTTTTCTATGGAAAATTGAGGGAAATGGCAAAATATTGCGAAGAAAAACTTCGAGTTAGAGAGAAATTCGACTTAGGGAGAGCCCACTGTATTTTCGTTTAATTCATTTGACTCATTTCTGTCAGATCTTTGAGTAAAAAGTGCAACGACTGGATTGGTTTGAGTGGAATATTTGCCATTTAACGACGCTGCTGAGGACCAAGTCTCGAAAATAGGGCCGCACGCTCTGGTCCTCGGTGAAACCGTCAGTTCAGCGTGTAGAAGGGTTTGGAACGGCTCCATCTGGATGTCCTGGAACCACTTGACACACGGGGCCTCGTTTGTTTCGGGGTTTGTCTCGGACTTCGTTTCTCGCCATCATGGTTCCACATAATTTAAATTCGCCTGGACGCTCCTGGTGTGATAACCAGAAACAAAATGCGGGAGCTGGAAGAACGGGTTATTCACTCAGATCGCTGTGAATGTCGTTTCGAGGTGATGAAGCCTTTAGAGTCAATGATGTCCAAGCGATAGTGTCGTGCCGTGATAGTGTCGAGTCCAGTTGTGTTCTTCGAGCACAGTTTGAAAAAATACTGATCGACCTTCGTTGCAGTGTCGACTCTTCTCCTGAGTCCTACAAGCCTAAGACCGCAATAGTAACGTGAGACGGAGTCTCCAACCCGATTGATTATCAGCGTTCATCTTTGTTTTGTTAGATTAAGAGGAGAGGTTGGTTAAAGGTAGAGGAGAAGAAACCCACAATTCCCACTAAGGTCCCAGAGTGACCCTTGTTAAGAATTCAACGTTCTGCATCTCTACTCTGCCCCAGCTTACATTGAGACCGGCTGCCTAGCACCTAGCATCTCTACTCTGCCCCAGCTTACATTGAGACCGGCTGCCTAGCACCGATGGGACTCAAGTAGAGGCTAATACTGGAGGATTCCCTCAGGTGGCTCCTGATTCAGTTCACGTATTACAAGACGCACTAGCAAGCCTCTTCATTCAGCAGGATCCCCATCTGTCTCCATTTTACTGATTACTATTGGTATTCCTCGGATGCACCATCGAGGTGTTCCTCTGGTGCTGGTCCAACAGGCTCTCCACATGTTGACATCTGTCAAGACTTTGGTTGCTCCACTGCCTGTGCTTCTCCTCCAATCGCCCTTCCATCTGTTAGTTGTGAACGTTCAGATGTCCTTACTTAAGTTCAGGGCCCTCCAATCAGCTCAAACTCAAACTCTTTCTTTTATCTAGAGTTCTGAAAACAAAGAGGGACGAATGCCGCCTAAGCTTCGGTCTGAATCGAGGTCAACTTGACAGATCTCTCTGTCCGCTTGTGTTCCACAGGACTCTTCACAGTAACAAATGTCCTTCTCATTCAAGGTCAGCTGAATTCCTCAACGAATCCCCTTGACAAAGCAGTTCACAGTCGAAATCTAATTTCGTGTTTCTATGTCAATTCAAGTCAGTCGCTCTTCAGCACCCGCACGGCCAGAGCATTATCACTTCGAAAGCCTTCAACACAAGTGGCTTTGCTCTCTGCGTACGTGTGAGTGCCTTGGACTTGTTTGAGGTCGTCTGAAGCGGGCGTTCGAAAATGTATTGATAACCTTTTGGTTAAAATATTTGAACATCGCTCTATGAGACCCCGTTGAACCCCGAAGAACTCTTGGTCATCTGATCTGCTCCTCGTACGTCATTCAATTCTTCTGGGGTCACAGTTTAAAGCATATTTTCTATTTGCGTTCGAGTGTGAATAACACGCAAAATTTGTGTGATCGACCGATAAGTGAGTTGGGTCACTGCCGCTAGTGGCGGCGGTCTTTCGCTCTCCATTCCAAAGCTTTCTGTGATGATGGTCACACGGCCATGATGATAAGGAAGACGTTTCGCGTAGCGTATAGAGTGTGGCTGATAGTGGAATGTGTGTATAAGGTTTTTGTTGGATTTTGTTTGGTCTTAGAGATGGAATCTGATAAGTGGATGTTCGTCAAGTAAACGAATGAGACTGTGGACAGAAAAGGAAATAGAATTAAATTGTTTGCAGACGCGTCGAAGGTTTCTTGAGTCCTTAATTCGTGAGCTAATCTTGGGACCTTAATTCCTTAATTCTTGAGTCCCTTGATGCATTTTTTAGTGTGGCTTTATCTATTAGACTGGGTTTGTAACCTCCAACTTCAGACTGCCAGTCAAACAGAAAATATAACAATGAGTGCCCTAGTATTCACCAAACTTAAATAGCTCCTGTTGCTCCTTAACTGGTCTCCGATCTTTAAATGGAGTGTTGGTCATTCTAGATCGCACTTTACAAGCTAGATCCTTCTTGAATCTAAAGAGGCGTGTTGTTGTCCGGTAGAAGCGCATTAATCTGCATATGTATGTGCTGCAAATCGCAGGCGCCACCAATTCTTAATACGAATTTCCATACCAGACGATTAATTGTACACCTCTATTAGTAAACACCACAAATATGAATCAAATTTTATAAAATAATTTCGCATTTAAAAAAAATCGCTGACTTTCCTTTTTCTTTCAAAGCAGTCTGTATCACAACACACAATCATGTACACAAACCCCATCGCACAACCATCGCTGACTTCACAGCACTCTGTCATATGAAAAACATGACGGAAAAAAAATTCAACTTCCGACAACTGAAATGTCAAACTCTCTTTCTTTTCGTTGCTTTCGCGATAGTTGTTTGATGTGAGTTTAATGAAAATATAATCTATAGAAATCCACGGGAATATCCATTAAAATTCACCAAAATCTATCAAAACTCGTTCATAACAAGCCATTCTATACGAATTTGTCGACATTTATTTTGTGACACAGTGTTTTAGTGAATTTTTGTGGATCTTCTCGAGATGTTAACCTAATTCCGCTAAGACCGCTTATTTCCCCTCTCTGTGACAACATATCAACTTGATCATCATGTATTGCGTGTTGATGTTATTTAAACTTCTTTATTTCCTCTTCTTTTACAGAAAACAATTTCTTGCAACATGAAGTGTAACAAATTCGTGACATCCTCCCGTAGGAAGAATCGCAAACGCCACTTCCAGGCTCCATCACACATTCGCAGGCGATTAATGTCCGCGCCACTGTCGAAGGAGCTCCGTCAAAAGTACAACGTTCGTTCGATGCCAATACGCAAGGACGACGAAGTACAAGTGGTGCGTGGTCACTATAAGGGCAACCAAGTTGGCAAGGTTGTACAGTCGTACCGTAAGAAGTTTGTTGTTTACATTGAGAAGATCCAACGTGAAAATGCCAGCGGTACCAATGTCTATGTTGGTATTCATCCATCAAAGGTTTTAATTGTCAAACTGAAGTTGGACAAGGATCGCAAGGCGATCTTAGAGCGACGAGGAAAGGGACGTCTGGCCGCACTTGGAAAGGACAAGGGCAAATACACGGAAGAGACCGCTGCCCAGCCAATGGAAACAGCATAAGCTTTGCTCTTGATAAGGAATTTTTATTAAAATACAAACAAAATTATATACGAAGTGATTTTTATTTATATTCATACTTTTTTTTCTGTTCGGTTTGGTTACTTGCTGTGGTTTGATGTGATTTCTTGTCGTTTGATTAGGGTTTTGATTCGTTCACATCCAGTTTTGTTTGAATTAGTAGGTGCCGTGGGGAGTGCTTCAATCTTCGGCTGCAAGGCAGACTTGGCCATCGAAGGGAAGGAAGAGACCAAGAACCACTCGAATGTGTCGGGTGAAAACGACAAGCACGCTTAACTGAACCTGGCCGGCACCTCATGTAAATTGTGACGAAGGAGAATGGCGCCACGATTTGTTTGCTTTGTCCGTTCGCAAGAAACCAAGAACATCCTTCGTTGATAAAGACAGTCCAGTCCACACTTGCATTGTCAGCTTTTCAGTTCAAAAACGTTGTCTTTCTAAACTTTTGTGCAAAGCAGTCGACTTATGGAATAGCAGACCGGATGCGATACCAATCGTAGCGACTAGAGCCTGATCGAGTTGGCATTGGACACGCAGACCATGGGTGGATCATATCGCTAGTCTCTTAGAACCATCAACACGCTTGAGTCGCCGCATTTTCTCAGTCCGTTCTGTCCTCTCAAAGGTCTCAAACCACCCGGGAGTTGAAAAGAGACGGACTTCAGCAGGACTTCAGAAGCACAATTCCAGAACTTGCATCCACCCCTCACCAATCAAATAATCGTTTCTATACTAAAATATCATGTTTAATAAAATATCTAATCTAGGCAATGTACAAAAATTCATTATAAACTCCCTAGAACTACGTAGCCTCGGCGTTGTTCGTCGGTGCGGCCAGAACTTTCGGCTTGAATTTCTCTCTCACAGCGTCGTTTAAGCCCTCACGGTTTCTGGCAATTTCGATTGCCAAAAACTGAACGCGAACAACTAGCAAGGCATTTTCCGGTGAGAATTCCTTAGAGGCTTCCGCCCGCAACAGAGTGCCGTAGGAGAAATCCTCCAGCTTGTTGAATTTCTCAATGAACGCTCGCCACTTGATTTTCTGTTCGGGTGTCTTTAGATCGTCATCTTTCAGCGAGTCGATCTTGAGATTTGGAAAGTCCTGCCTGAACGTTGTATAGATGATATCATCAAACGGCGATAGTCGGATGCTGCTCGGGTCTAAATTGCAAATCAGCTGGAATATGCAAAGAAATTCAAATGCGCACAACCGACTTTTGAAAGGGGGGGGACCTTACATTGAAGTAGACTTCGGCATGTTCCATGGCTTTCATGGCCCACATTTCCTCAACGAGCTCATCGTTGCCAAACTCCTCAGCTGGTCTTGATAGAACATCCTGCAAAGTGCACGTTTAGAAAGAGCAAACAGAGATGTGAGTGACAAGCAGCCTACCATTCTGTTGGTTATTCAAAAGAATTGCTGGGAAATAGAACACGTGCAAGACTGCGTCCGATGATTCGTTCTGTGAGTGAATTGGCTTGACAATGTCGTTGTTTCGGATTGCAGATTGGATGGACGTAACTTTAGTATCACTTATTTATACAAATAACTTTTTAATTATTGTCTAAATCATATATTAAGCTCTTAATTCGGATATACTATGCAACGAGAGTAAAAGAAATTAATTCGGCGAACTGTCATGACATATGCAAACGTCAACTTTCAATTGGTTGATTCAGTGACCTTAAGGCCGTGCTCATACTTTCGAAAATTGTTAAAATAAATTGAAAAATTTAAAAAAACAATGAAACGGAAAATCTTGTAGGAATGAAAATTAGATATGAACCAGTCCGGATATTCGTTTGACAGTAAATCAAAGAGCACACATTTGTCAACACATATTGCGGAGTTCACACTCAACAATTTGTCGATACGATTTGCCTGACGAAGAATTGGAAAAAAGTCAAAATGCTTTGTCTACCGTACTACAACCAACTTGAACCAACAATTTTGACCATCAATCACGGTTGTCAAATGTCAAGCAAATTGTTAAGTGTGAGCGCCGCTTATGTGTCAAGTGCTTAAAAACCAAACAGAGCTAAGGGCCACTATTTAAATTCAAAGCGTATTAAAAACTATTGTGATTATCCACTTAATTCACTTTAAATCACAGTAGACCAATTTTCAACCATATTCTTAAAAAAAAAAAACATTTACCAAACCCATTCAATTTCGTTGCTGAATTGAACCATCCAACGAAGCTTCCGACAGAATTGCTCGCCTGTACTCGACCACTTTGTATATGGGGCACTATTCGCAATGAGATGTCAGAATAGAAATTCCGAGCAGTAAAACAGTGACAAGCAAAAATACAAAAATGGTGTTGGAAAGTACTATGATTTGGTAAATATAATTAAAATCAATTACTCACAACCATTCACGCCTTCCCTTATTCATTAAAACGGAATCTACATCATTTTCCACGCTAAAAAAAATGCCCCTTCCAAAATTCCATTGTCGGCAATACATTAGTCGACACCATTGACCATTGTTTGAATATTTTTTTGATTATTTATTTCCATTTAGTTTTGATAACAGCGATTACCAACGAAATGGGGATTACTTTCCGACACGTCTCAATGTGCAAAAGGACGGCATAAACTTGGTTTGCCTCACCAAAGTGCGTTCCAATCCGGAAAACAATGTTGGCCTGATGACTTATTCGAAGTATGTATAACTATGTGTGTTTCTTTGTTCCAACTTAACAATCACTCGAGTTCCGATAACAGCACGGTCGAGGTTCTGGCCACATTGACCAGTGATGTGGGACGTATATTTTCCAAAATGCATCTGATCCAGCCGAAGGGAGAGATCAATCTTCTCACAGGCATACGTATAGCTCACGTAAGTCCAAAGTGTACATGTGTGTGCAAAACAAACCTTTCTAACAGCTGGTTCATCCGTAGTTGGTTCTCAAGCATCGTCAGGGTAAAAACCACAAGATGCGCATCGTTGTGTTTGTTGGCTCACCAGTGACCAATGAGGAGGGTGAACTCATCAAATTGGCCAAACGATTGAAGAAAGAAAAGGTTAATGTGGACATTGTCAGCTTTGGAGATCATGGGGACAATAACGAACTGTTGACCGCATTCGTGAATGCACTCAATGGGAAGGATGGAACCGGGTCGCATTTGGTTAGTGTTCCTCGTGGATCTGGACTGTCGGATGCTTTGTTGTCGTCACCAATTATTCAAGGCGAAGATGGTCTGGGTGGAGCTGGCTTGGGCGGTGCAGGATTTGAGTTTGGCGTCGATCCAAATGAGGATCCTGAACTGGCGTTGGCCTTGCGCGTTTCGATGGAGGAACAGCGCCAGCGTCAAGAGGACGAACAACGACGTGCTATGGCAGATTCGAATGTTGCTGGCACAACTGAGGCTGGCAGTGCAGAGAAGAGCGCTACAGCTGCTGTAACTGAAACTATTGATGAACCCAGCTCTGAGGAGGCAATGCTGCAACGGGCTCTAGCTATGTCCACTGAAAGTGTAAGTCAACCCGAATTTCGAGTGATATGTGATTCATATCGATTTCTCCCTTCAGCCAGAGGACAACATGCCAGACTTTGCCAACATGACTGAAGAGGAACAGATCGCCTTCGCGATGCAAATGTCGATGCAGGATGCAGGTAAGTCTGCACTCACACACTTCCACGGCAGCTTCGTTCACATCTTTGTGTCTTGCAGCCGATGACACTGTCACCCAACAAGCTAAACGTCCCAAGACCGATGAAGAAGCTCCAATGGATGTCGACGAGGATTATTCCGAAGTAATTGGGGATCCAGCATTTTTGCAGGTAAACACCTCATGACTGCAAAGCACGACACACGATTCATGTTTCCCCTCTCATTTAGAGCGTCTTGGAAAATTTGCCAGGAGTTGATCCACAGTCCGAAGCAATTCGCGATGCCGTTGGTTCACTTAACAAGGACAAGGAGAAGGACAAGAAGCCCAGCGATAAGTAAGCGCTCACCTTGAAGCAGAGCAACAACAAATTATAAAGCTGATAAATATTTTTCACGTCTATTTAATCACTTGAGCTGATCAATATTTCTATACAACTAATTTGGCAGGATACGCCTTTCAATGAAGAATACAAGAATAAACAAATATATTAAAATGTACTCGCGACTATCGTATTGAATTTATTCCATTCACTAGCTCTAGAAATGGTTGGAAGAGCTTATTGCGTCAGCCGATGAAAGTTGGCATGAACAGAGATTGGAGGGAGACGATGGTGTAAAGTGAATCATGTGTCGACGCTCTTGTTGATGCCTTACTTAGAGGGAATCTCTCAAGAGAGCAAGCTTAATGATGGGTCCTATGGATTATTGAACGAGTACTGTGCTCATCCACTCCTTCTCGACTCAATTCTTTCTGTTAATCGTTCGATATTACGATTGTCTCGTGAGGCAAAGCTAAAGTTGTCTGGTCTGTTTACTGTCCTATTGGAAAATGTATTGATCTGATTCAGGTACTCAGAGCCAGTGAGAATAATGTTGTAAGACAGAACATTCCGACTTACCGTCCCACCTTGTCTGTGTTTCTTGAATGGCAACATAGCCCTCTACGTTCAAAGTTTGCATCAAAGTTGAATATACCGGCTTCTGATTTTGATTACGTTGTTTATCTGCCAATTTACATGTACACGTAGGAGCACATAACCAGGTTTAGAGAAGTCGTATGTAGCCTAGTTCGGCCGCTGTGGCAGTTGGAAGATGAGCCATGAAAAGGCTCCAAAATCCTTACTATACACTGTCAATTTTTTTAGGTGAAAAATTCGATGTCGTCGGATCCACTCCAGTCTGTGGATTTCGATAATACACATCTAAACACATAACCACAGGTGTACACAGGTTGTAGGTACGCCTAGTTCGGCCGCTGTGCCAGTTGGAAGATGAGCCATGAAAAGGCTCCAAAATCCTTACTATACACTGTCAATTTTTTTAGGTGAAAAATTCGATGTCGTCGGATCCACTCCAGTCTTTGGATTTCGATAATACACATCTAAACACATAACCACAGGTGTACACAGGTCGTAGGTACGCCTAGTTCGGCCGCTGTGGCAGTTGGAAGATGAGCCATGAAAAGGCTCCAAAATCCTTACTATACACTGTCAATTTTTTTAGGTGAAAAATTCGATGTCGTCGGATCCACTCCAGTCTTTGGATTTCGCTAATACACATCTAAACACATAACCACAGGTGTACACAGGTCGTAGGTACGCCTAGTTCGGCCGCTGTGGCAGTTGGAAGATGAGCCATGAAAAGGCTCCAAAATCCTTACTATACACTGTCAATTTTTTTAGGTGAAAAATTCGATGTCGTCGGATCCACTCCAGTCTTTGGATTTCGCTAATACACATCTAAACACATAACCACAGGTGTACACAGGTCGTAGGTACGCCTAGTTCGGCCGCTGTGGCAGTTGGAAGATGAGCCATGAAAAGGCTCCAAAATCCTTACTATACACTGTCAATTTTTTTAGGTGAAAAATTCGATGTCGTCGGATCCACTCCAGTCTTTGGATTTCGATAATACACATCTAAACACATAACCACAGGTGTACACAGGTCGTAGGTGCGCCTAGTTCGGCCGCTGTGGCAGTTGGAAGATGAGCCATGAAAAGGCTCCAAAATCCTTACTATACACTGTCAATTTTTTTATGTGAAAAATTCGATGTCGTCGGATCCACTCCAGTCTTTGGATTTCGATAATACACATCTAAACACATAACCACAGGTGTACATAGGTCGTAGGTACGCCTAGTTCGGCCGCTGTGGCAGTTGGAAGATGAGCCATGAAAAGGCTCCAAAATCCTTACTATACACTGTCAATTTTTTTAGGTGAAAAATTCGATGTCGTCGGATCCACTCCAGTCTTTGGATTTCGATAATACACATCTGAACACATAACCACAGGTGTACACAGGTCGTAGGTACGCCTAGTTCGGCCGCTGTGGCAGTTGGAAGATATGCCATGAAAAGGCTCCAAAATCCTTACTATACACTGTCAATTTTTTTATGTGAAAAATTCGATGTCGTCGGATCCACTCCAGTCTTTGGATTTCGATAATACACATCTAAACACATACCCACAGGTGTACACAGGTCGTAGGTACGCCTAGTTCGGCCGCTGTGGCAGTTGGAAGATGAGCCATGAAAAGGCTCCAAAATCCTTACTATACACTGTCAATTTTTTTAGGTGAAAAATTCTATGTCGTCGGATCCACTCCAGTCTTTGGATTTCGATAATACACATCTAAACACATAACCACAGGTGTACACAGGTCGTAGGTGCGCCTAGTTCGGCCGCTGTGCCAGTTGGAAGATGAGCCATGAAAAGGCTCCAAAAAAAATGTACATTTTTTTAGGTGAAAAATTCGATGTCGTCGGATCCACTCCAGTCTTTGGATTTCGATAATACACATCTAAACACATAACCACAGGTGTACACAGGTCGTAGGTACGCCTAATTCGGCCGCTGTGGCAGTTGGAAGATGAACCAGGAAAAGGCCTGGCCTGGAGATCTCTAGTGTGTGCTTCGGCACCCCTTTAGTGGATCATGAGGGTGAGAAGATGAAGATGATATTTACTTTAACCACCGAACACATCAATAGCAAGGGAAGAGCAGGTAGCTAAGGACGGATTAAGCTCGCACTTCATGTGGAGGCTTTGTAGGCAATACTGGAGAGCGCCAGTGTCTACATTGTCTCTAGGGCTCTGTTACTTGTACGCATTTCAGAGAACATGTCTTCGACATTCACTGGACAGGAGCTTCGTGAGATAGTCTCTTTGGCCCTCTCCTAGTCTTTCAGTCACTAAGCCAAGCAATTGATTCTGGGAATACGCCTACGTACTAACCCACACCCTGCACTCGTCTACCACTCTTCCCGCGAAACTGCCGTTTGGTATTACTTCGCGGGGCTGGAAAGCAATTCATGCTACTCCGGTCTTGCTATTTGTTCGGCTAATTCTGCCGCTTTTCTTTCTGCTTATATTCTCCGTAGCTCAGTTTTTACCAGTCCACAGATGTCTAGCCAGTATTCCTCCGACTTCAAAGGCAAGCGTGCAGACATTCTGCACCGTGTGGGTTCAAAAACGCATGCGATTGTACTAGCACAGATTTCCGACGTTTATGAAAACACCCGAGATGTCTTCGAGACGGTCACTGAAGAGGAGCTTAGTGAGATGGTCTCTCTGGCCCTATCCTAGTCTTTCAGCCACTCTATCGGTTTGAGCACACGCAACTCGGGCTACCCCTTACACGTTTCCGCTCCCTTGCCTACAAGATTGGAAAGTTGCAGACGAATTTAACGTGTGTAAAAGCGGCCTAAATGAGACGGTCTCTCTGGCCCTATCCTAGTCTTTCAGTAGCTCTTTCGGCTCAGGGGCCTCTAATTTGCTAGAGCTGTTGTTGATATGCAACTCTTATTAGCTCCGTCTGCACAGAGCACTGGGAGATGATAATTTCCTTTTTTAACTCATTCACAGTATCGCAGCAGCAATCAGAGATAAAGTAGTAAACTTCTGCCTCTCTGCCCCATCATTTCATCTGACAGCGTTTTTTATAACAATGATCACAGACAGTGTTTGTGAATACGATTGATCAGAGAGCAACTGCAGGCTGCCTTAAGAAGTGTGCGTTAAAATAAAGTAGTATGCGTGCCTTTAGAACAAATTAGAGATAGGCGAGGGGTTCTTTAGTAAAGACCCAAACCCGAGTTGGCCATCTGTTTACCACTTCATCTATGGCAATCCAGTCCTTAGAAATAAAACACAAAAATTTCCTTATTGTTTTCTAAAAAAGGGTTTGTTTTGTTCTTTTTTTTATTCTTCTTTTGTTTGTTTACGTTTTTAAATTTTACAACTAAAAATATTTACAAAATATAAAATGTGATTTGTTCTTCGACATAAATATCATGGCTTTTAAGTTTTATTTTCATCTTCATTACATTTTAGGTTTTTGCTTAAAACTTACGAGCTTGCACCTGTTCTTAGTGGCTACTTATTTTCTTTAATTTTTTTTTTTTTTTTGCTTTCAATTATTTAATTAATTTATTTTTTGTTTTCTTTTGTCTCTATTCTAATCAGCTCAATAATACAAATAAGATCACTATTCAACAACGAAGGAATATCTAAATATACACAATACTACTTAGAAATAAGGTAAAACAAGAAAAAAAATATATATATGTGTATATGAAATATATTTTATAAACATTAGATATAGGATTTTAAAATCAAACGAAAAATAAAATAAAAATTCACATTATGTACAATCAAATGAATACACAGTACGGAGAGAAGAACACAGAGGATGGAGAACGGAAAGAATAGCAGGAAACAAAGGACGTCTGACATGTATGAACGCATGGGTATGTAGTGTGTGTTTGTGGGTTTGGATGAGAGTTGTGGTCTTGCTTCCACGGTAGGCTTTTACGTAGTAAAAGGTTTTTGGAGGAAAACGGGAGGAACGTGAGGAGATGAGGACACAATTTTATGAATTTAAATCCTCAAATATATATATTTATGTATTTTTTTCTTTTTTTTCTTTTGTTTGTTTAATGATTTGCTTTTCTTTTTCTTTTTTCACACACATTTACGAATGATTATTTTTTAATGCAATTTTCTTATGTCACGTTTTTCTATTTTTGTTTCTTATTCCTTTTTTTTTTTTTTTTTTTGTTTACTTTAGTTGATTTCGTGGTTTCTTATGCACAACTAAATAGATTAGTTTTAATAATATTTACTTTAGATTTTCTACTGTTTTATTGCTTTATTTTCACATTATTATTTATTCCTTTCAATTTTGTTTTTTTTTGTGTATATATATATATGTGTTGTATATATATACTATATTTGATATCTTCGCACCTACGAAAGTATATATATATATTAGGTACTAAAAATAGTAAACGATATATATATATTTATAAATATAGGTTCCTGTATTTTCTACAACTGCGCGCTACTATCATTTCACAAAATTGCTATCCCTCTTCATGATTTTTGTTTTGCTATTTACTTGCCGCTTGAAATTGTTTAGAGCTTTAGAGCACATGGAACACAAGACAATAAGAACAAGAATCTAACTAAGACAAAAGAAGATAGGCTTGTATAGAAAAATAGGTTCTTCTTCATGTTCACTTTGATATCTCTTTTAACAGTAATCCTTAATCCTTCTACTTGTTGCTCTTTGCTGCTATTGTATTGTATGCTTGCTTCACTGCTGCGGCTGCTGCTGCTGCTGCTGCACAACTTGCGTGTGTGTTTTGTAATAAAATGACAAGTTTAGTAAACAAAATGAAAGCTCTATTTTCTGTTTTGTTTCATTTAAAAATAAGGAAAAAACAAAAATAATCAATTTGAGAATTGCAGGTTTTTCTTTTATTCTGTTGTAAAGCATTTCTTTAACTGGCCAGTTTAAGTTTATCCATCTACTTGTTTCACATTCACATAACTCGTCTCTTTATGTATACATAAATATTTATTGGTTTTTTTTTTTTTTTGTTTTCTGTTTGCTTAACTCTTTTTTTTTTCTCATTTGTTTCTGTTCATTTCATTCGTTTAAATATATTTTACTTTTTGGTATAAAAAACTTCGAGCTCTATAAAACTACTGATTTTTTGTTTTGTTTGCTTATTTATTCCTTTTCATTTCTTCTTTTTTATTTTTATTTTTTTGCTTGTCGTTGAAGCGAGAGGATGACGAAATTTTAGGCGTCATTTTTGTTTTAATCTGTTTCGTTTTTTTTGAAATAGTTCTACAACAAGGTACATAAACAAATAGATGGTGCACATTTGAAGGGGAAAGTTACTAACTACCAACGGATGTCAGTTAAAAGTTTTGAGATTCTTTTCATCATTCCATTGCGGTGTGTATCATGCACATGGTCGCCTCGGTGCAGGAAGTGGACAAAAAACAAAACGAAACGAAATGAATGCTCCACATGAGAAAAAAAACATAGAGCACAACATTTAAGCACAAATCAGTGCTGGTAACTGCATTCATGATCTGAACGTTTGCCTGTGGGTTGTGGCTAAATGCGAATGCAAACGTTTTGAATCGGAACTTCATTTGGAGCTGACCATCACATGGCATAGGTGCGGCCTCCTTTGATCCTTTGTTTGAAGAGTTCAATTCAGAATATTGCAAATTAATATCGTAACCCAACTGGTCTGGGCGGTGTTTGCATTCATTCTCACTCAACTTAATTTCAGTTTGTAGTCAAAGCCTTTTGGCGATGTTTTTAATCTGACATCTGCATCAATGCCTTCATTCATTGGGTACACCTTGCTGGGTGGAATTGTGTCCATTGAACAGATGAAAGCCGCATTAGTTGGGAGAGAAACTAAATGCTAAACACATCCTTTTCGAATTTGCGACCATGATTGGTAAGTCGCTCTGTGAATGCACAAGTTCAATACTTTTTGGCGTTCAGTGGTATAACCTGTGTTTGCATTGACTTAATTCCTCAGATATTTCTGACATAACTTTGAAGGGAAATGACAATGTCTTCTAAGTCGCTCAGTAAACGAAGGGAATGAGCCTCAAGTTAACTTAAGCTATCGAGCGTATACACAGAAACGCATTCAGTTTCGTTAAATTGTTGCTAACATCAGTAGGAGCGAAATAAGTCACTCTCTGACAGAGTCTTTTAAGTCGCTCACTAAATGAAGGTAAGAAGCCTTACGTTAACTTAAGCCATCGAGCGTATACACAGAAATGCTTGCATTCAATTTCGTTAAGTTCCGTTCAATTTTGCTCACATCAGTGCAGCGAGCGAAATAAGTCACTCTCTGACAGAGTCTTCTAAGTCGCTCACTAAATGAAAGTAAGAAGCCTTACTTTAGCCTTACCTTAAGGCTTCTTTAGCCTTAGGCAATCGAGCGTATACAGACAATTTCATTCAGTTTCGTTAAATTGTTGCTTACTTCAGTAGGAGCGAATTGAGTCACTCTCTGACCGAGACTTCTAAGTCGCCCACTTAATGAAGGTAAGGAGAGACGGACCATTTCATTCAGTTTCGTTAAGTTTCGTTAAATGTTTGCTTACTTCAGTAGGACCGAACAGAGTCACTCTCAACGTATGTAAATGACAGTTGGTGGTGGGATTTTGCGTAACGACCCAGAGCGAATTGTGGACGCTTTGAAATTGCATGATACTTCGGTCTACCTTTCGTTAAGTTCTGAAATAAACATAAGTTTAATCAAGTCAATTGTGGTTGGACCTTGACGCACTTGTTCTGACTTCAAATCAATGGAGAAGAGCTCTCCCTCAAAGTTTACTTCTAAGGTCTGGCTTTTAAAGCTAACCAAAGTTTCTAACCAAGTAAAGTCTATTTGATTGTGTCACAAGGTGGCAAATTGCTTGGAAAAAAGGCAATACTTTCTCGAGATCAATATCGGATTGGGAACACTCCACGATTTGAAACCGTTTTATATTCAGTCGCTTAAGCTTTGAATTTATTCACTGGCCACTGTTCCCGGATAATCTTTGGAAAACTAATCTGAGATGGAGCGCAATCTTTTCTTTAAGAAGACCCTCAGGCTATAGACTGGTTTCGAGGAGAATTCAAGTCTTAGCCGCAAGGACATCACTCGACAGTGAGATCTATTCTTGTCCCGGTTCATTCAGGGGGACTTCCCAGTTGCCTGAGTTCCTGAAAGCACCAGGTCAAGTTCAAGATATGTCGAGTCACAGACAAAGTCAACAACAACATTTTAGATTGTCATACACATCAAATCAATATCATCCACCCTTCCTTCCTTCAAACAAAATGCACAACATCCACAGTTTATGCTTGATTTACACAAATAGTTGATATATGAAACAATAACATGAAATTTTCTTTTGTATACACCGTAAAACTTCGATCAATCTCAAAAATCTCTCACTAACTATCGTTCTATCCACTCATATACGCAGTTCAACTATCTACACGTAGCCCCATGGACTAAACTATTAATAGCTTAAAAAACTATACAACTACAATTATTTTGCCATTTGTTTAGCCATTATGAAGTATTTCTATGTATACACTAACACTAGGTCTACAAACATATGTATTTCTACGAAAAAATAGTTGATCATATATATTAAAAATTTTATTTAGTTTTTTTTCATGCATTTCCTTTCGCATCATAGAAAGAAAATCATTTTACACAAGAAAAAAAAAAATGAAAACAAACAAAAAACAAAATAAATATTGTTTTAAATGATTTTCTGCGCTTTTCCTTTTCTTTTTCTTTTGCATCCTTTTCTCATTTTTTTTTCTTTCATTTTTCACGTCAAAAAGAATGAAAAATAATAAAGAAAACCGAAATTAATATAGAAAACAGCTCGAATAAAATGGTATCCCTATCAATTAATAACAACTAAACCAGTCTCACGTCAGCGACTGCCTACTCAGTCGTTTCAAAATTAATACTATACTCGTATACCAGAAGGTAGTCGTGAACTTTCGACTGAATCCTTGAGCCCTGCTTAAACCTATCGCCTCTGTTGCAGAGCTGCGACTACTTCTTGCTGCCCCTTCAATGATATTATTATTGTCCAGTTCGTGCAGAACTGGCAGTTCTAATTCTGGAATTGTTTCGGTTACATACAGCCGCTTCGGCTTACAACGACGTGGCTTATTCCAGGCTTTTGTTATATTGATACTGTAGCCCTCCAGATACTCCGAACCCTGTTGAGAGAACAAAAAAAAAAGAAAAGAGAAAAATAAATTTTCATTATTTGAACAAAGCCTGAATCGAATATTTGAAAATTTTTAATTAAGATTTGAATTATGACTGGCGTCTGAATGAAGTTCGCCCCGATGGAGGATGAAGAAGCGATAACAGCAGCAAAAATAGATAACCGCAAGAGGAGATGGGGCGCGCAAGTGATGATGGGAAAATAAAAATTACAAAACACGAAGAATTGAAGTGTCACCAGGTACACTTGGGCTGGTGGATGGGCAGACAGGTGGGGGCGGGTTGGCTGTGTGCAAACAACAATGTTTTTTTTTTTCGAGAAATCGATAATAGAGCGGTAGCGCAATATTACAAGTCAGGCTGGTGGACGGGGACGACGAGACGACACTGCCATAAGAACCGCAAAAGAGAAATAATATGAAATTTAATTTCATTCTTTTGGCTTGCCATTACATTCCTCTTCACTTTTCGAGAGCAGAGACATAAAATTTGAATATTTTTGTGTGTTAAATGTTTTTCTTCGTCATTTTTTTTTTGTTTTGCTCTCGACTTCCCTTCATCTTTGTGTGAAACAGGGTGATGTGGTGCGGCTGTGGATTGGAGGGGGGTGTTTGCATTTTGAAGCTGTTTGTGTGTACCACCTTCTCTTGGTGACATCCAACAAGAAGAAGAAGTTGCGTCGTCCGTTTTTATTGTACGGTACCCTATCGGCTACAGTTGAGGTATAAATCATGAGAAAAATAATTATGCAATTTCATTTCAATGTTTTTTTTTGTTGTTGCCTCTTACATTCGACAAAACCTCCGAACGCAAAGTTTAGAGAATTCTTCCGTGGACAACCACCCCTATTTCACCATCCGCCTCCCACTCGGCACTCACACTTGTACTGTCGCCTGGTTGTTGGCCGTTTTTTTTTTTGTTTTGCCCCCTCACCACGAGCATTTGTTCATTCATTCCGAAGTTAGTCGTGTGAGAAGGATTACGGGGGATGGACATCGAATGAAACGTGTTTGTTTTAATTTCCTGTTGGGAAGTGAGGAACTTCTATAAATAAGCAAAAAGGGACACACACAAAGTTTCGCTGTCCAAATTGGAGTTAATAATACGAACTGGGGTGGTGGGCCCAGACCAGATGGCTTTTCTTTTTTTTTCCTTTCTTGTTCTTGTTTCACCGTTGAGTTGCAGTGGCAATGTTTCCAGACATTTGAACGGCCTAAAATCAAAGCAATTGCAGCTGAGCTTAAAGGCGTCGCGCGCAAAGACGCACGAAGGACGACGCCGAGAGAGGGTGTATCACAGCCCGTTGAACACGAATTATAATCCAACACGGGGCCGGGTTACAGCTAACAATACAAAAAATATAACTCCCTTCACTGAAGGCTCATTCCGCTTGAAGTAGAAGTTATGCGATCCGGATGAGCCGCGTTGGGGGCGAACACGCCGGTGTGTAGGGTGCTGTTCGTTTAACGTGTCAAGCGGAAGTGGACCGTGAATGTCGAAAGGGAAAGTATTTCTCCATGTTTTTTTTTTCTTCTACTCTGCTTTACTGTTGTTCTTTTGTTCTCAACAATCAGTCGGTGATTATTGAAGAAATTAACACTTCACTGACATTGTGGTATTCACCGAAGAAGAATGCGATTCAGCGGTGAACAATTAGGCCAAAACAATTTCAACGAACGAGAGAGATGAAACGAAGAGAACAACGAAAAAAAAAACTAGGAACGAATGCAATGCTGTTGGAGTGAACACAAAATGGGAAAAAAAAAACTTACCGGTATAAAGTGGTTTTTAGCTCCCCAGCACAGAGGTTTAAAGGATCCCCGCCTGGTGGCCTGCTGGAATTTATCAAATTGATTTTCCCAATCATAGGATACCAGACGTGATTCGAGCGTCATGCCGGCTAATTCTGGTGGCGACGAAATCAATACTGGATTTGAATCTCTGCAAAAAAAAGACACAAACAAACAGAAAATTTGAGCAAAAACACGCAGATTTATTGGGGATTAAAATTCTGTTTTGTCTGCACGCTGAACTATGATGATGACACCAGTTGTGTTCTGGCCTTGTTATTCAATTTTGTTGATATGCAACAGAAATAGAGTTTATGTGTACTTACGTTGCTAGCTGTTCAATGCCCAGCGAATGAAGAACTGTTGGAAGGCTTGGCAGTGAATGGCAAGTTGTTAGCTTCTTCTGACGGGGATAGTAAAGTGTCAGCACTGTGCAGCTTTCTTCCTTCATTGTCAAGCCACCTGATGAGAGACAGAGAGAGAGAGAGGAGATTAGTATACGCACATGAGTGAGTCTGATGCGTGATCCTTACCCAAAGTGATGGCTTTTCGCGACGAACTATCGTAGATGCACTCAACTATCAGTCGGTCGCCGGGCAATGATCGTACACTGCTGGATAATCGTCGAAAGTCCTGGTAGTCCGAATCGATGTTGTTGTCCTGGGCGATTGGTCGCAATTCTTCGGTTTTTCGTATCTAAAATGAAGCGCCACCCATTAGAGATCACCTTCGGGGGGTAAAATGAGAAACGCAAAACAAACCTGTCGCAGCTTGATCTGTCTGCCAATTTGATGGGTCCTCATCATTACAGCGAATATATTGATCCCTTGCGGCGGAAACGCGTAACGTGTACAATTCTCAATGCATTGTCCTTCCGAAATCACGTGCTTCTGTCCAGGCGGTATGATATGGCGCCAATTTGGATCCATCCCTAAAATAGACGCGAAAACCAAAACGAAATGAATTCATTTTTGTTCAACACAATCGAGGAAACTTTTGATTGGGATTTAATTCCTGCCCACTTGAATGTACAAATCACTCCTCAGACAGAGGGGAGCACACATTTCATTTTCAATTAATTGGAATGACCTTTGTGTTCCCGGGGAAAGTTTCACCATTATTCCAAGCGTAATTACACTGACATGACGGAATTATATCGTGCATACTGAATTGTTTGAGTGTGGCATATTAGTCACTTATCAAATGAACACAGTGTAATTGGTTCTGAAATAAATGCACGCATGTTGTTGATTCCTTTCTTTATTTCCTTCCTCTTTTTTTTTTTTTTTTTTGTTCGATTATGCTCGCAGATACCATCGCAATTGTGGTCAATTGAATGTGTTCTCTTACATCAAGTGCTGCCCGAAAGGTTGCGGAATACATTTGAAATGCAAAGCTTTCTCATTCTAAGGACTCTGTGCACGCTACCGGTGAGTGTAAGCAATCAACGACGACTAATGCTTAGTCTGAGTGGCCATTCGTTAAATGATTTTAAATTCAATAATCCCAAATGGACAGACAAACATCGCTGACAAGCAGACACTCTTTAAAATATTTATTTAATTGATGTTGCATCGCCAGCGCTTGGTGTTCTTTAAATTATTAAATTAAATCGAACAGACACAGACGATCGGTCATCAATTTACTGAATTGGTCACCTAGAAATGTCAATTTATAAAATACACGTTGCAGTGCATATACTCGTAGAGGATAATTCAATTCGTCTTCTTTCATTGCTCATGATTTATTAATCAGCATTGATTTTGAGTCCAAAATAAAACATCACAAGTCAGGAACGGAAAAAAAAAATACCCCAGAACTCGGAAATCAAAAACCCACACAAACATAGCATGGCATAGGATAGCCAAACATAGAGAGAAAAAAGGTACAAAAGAGAATGGAAACTTACCAATCGATAGGACACCAGCGTCATTCGGTCGCAGGACATGGGTAAAATAAATCTTTAATCCAGAATTATCAGCCATTTGTTTGGCCTGTAATTGTGCAAAATCAGGCTGCAAATTACTATAATGTGTCTCCATTAGAAAGTATTTCGCCTGACGGGAGTCAATTGGATAGCCGGCCTCGTCGGGAAATGAGAAACCCTGACAGGGAATAGAAAATTGCATACGATTAAGGAATGGCGGCTTTTAATGTTGTTGCTGTTTTTTGTTTCTTTTTATTTTTTTTTTATTTTTGCATTATCACGTGCGTGTCGATGTAGTCGATGTGCTTACCTCGGATCCTCGAGACCACGAAGCCACAATTGCATTGCAGGCCAGCGGCATATCCCTCGCTCCTAAGCACTGTCTGCCCTGTTCCCTGGCCATCAGTTCAAGATCCGAATGGGATCCCTGACATTCGTGCAGTGTCACATGCTGTAAATACTGCACACTGGCCGATGAGTCGAATATCGGTTCGTACTGCAAATGAGATCAAAATCGAGTTATCGACCGTCGATTGGAAGATGCGACTGTTGAATGGCACTTACTCGTATAAGGTGATGCTTCCGATTGATGTCCTCCAGCTTGAACATTTTACACCAGTAGAGGGTGTCATCGCCGCTCGGTAGTTCCACGTCCTCGTTGCGTAGCTCGAGCACACGCACTCGATCGTCCTTCTGTGACTTTGGCTGGGACTTTTGTGTGAGCAGCAGCGGTCGGTACGCCCGAAAGGCGTCCTCCACATCGGGCAGCGGGCCAGGACCCATCGGTCCGTAACGGGGATCGTTATCACCGTACATGTACACGATTCGCATTGTGTCGTCCTAGAAAAAAAACGAAAACAAACAAAATGATGACCGATTAAAAATCGCATAGAGGGCGGCAGCAAGGGCTTAATCAATAACGACATTCGCTGGCTGATTTTTAATAACATATTCCTATTGACATGAACATATGCACAGCGCACAGCGCACTGTTTGTGAGTATATCAGACTAATTGCATTTAAAATTACGGCGGTACGTGTGGCGTTACACAGCTATAAAGCGAAGTGTATGCATGTCAGAGGATGTAGTACGTTGAGGGTGATTAAGGTGTCCTGCTGTGCGCTGACGAAGGGTGGAACGAACCTTTTTCACATATACCACCACATGCAGCATGCAACGTTACGGCAATGCATTTTTGATGTGTAGACGGGGGCGATGGGCTGTCGGCTGGGGGGAGGGCAGTTTTGTGGTTTTAACGAGCGTCAGTCACGCTGACATGTAACATGGTGTCTTTTGAATGTTTACGAATTATCTAGTAAAACTTTAAGTACAACAAATAAATCGTTGGGCTTATGATGGAAGTGTTCGATTGTGGCGTTAGGCGGCTGTGGTGCCTTTTGTCGCGGCTTCGTCACCGACATGAACGACTAATGCGTTGGGAGACAAAAGACTTCGCGGGAATGCCGACCGCTTTGAAGTTTCTTTTCTTCTGCCGAAGTTCACAAGAGGTTAATCGTACAGCGTCCCTGAGTGCGTTGTGTGTGAGCCGAGGCTTGATTTGAAAGAATACACAAGGCAAGGGAATGGGGTTTACATCTTTATTGGAATTGTTCCAGCTTCGACAAGTATTTTGCGGATCAAATAACCCACATTGTGGGCGTCAACGACACCGATGTCGTCTCCATGTTTCCGAGAAGTTATTAACGACAATTGAGAAGCATACTCCGTCCAGAGGGCGGCGATTGGGCAGATCAATGAAACTCTGAACGGCGGAGGAGACAGGCGAGTGCCAGACATGTGTAAACATGAATTGAGTACTTACCGTTATTGGTATATCATGTGCCGAATCGCACGTGTCCAACTTTCTGCGAAACCTGAGCACAGTATGCGTCGCATTTTCCAGTCCCATCATCAGTATGTAGTCCTGCGATGGATCAACCACCGGTTGTGCATCGCCATTCCGTGTGATGTGTCGATCCTGAAATAACACAAAGATTAACAATAATATTACCAAATTGTAAATCTCACAGAAAAAATTAAAAAAATAAAACTAAATGGGACACTTAAGCGTTTAGTGCGTGTTTAGACGTAATTGAGGGACCAGATCCATTCGCTTTGAATTCATTTTATTATCTACAAGTGCTAAGGGTTAAAATATGGCGTTAAATTACACGAAGATGTTCCAGCTATAAATGTACACAATTTCACAAGCGTGGGTATAACCCTTTTTCCTAAATGTCACTAGCAAAGCACAGCCCCATAGCTTGGCATAGTCATCGTTGCCGTCGTTGTAGTCATTGGTCGTTTCTTCACGTACAGCTACTTCTGGTAAAAGCATTTCAGTTGTGTAATTTTCTCCTATTAAAAAGTTACTAATGAGGGCAGCTCCAACACCTGGAGAGCAATTAAAAAGCGTAATTGCGTTCTCTTTCCTCTGAACGGAGAGAAAATGCCTTCTGCAAAATGGTTCGTTGGACCTAGAAAACACGTTTATATCTGGTTTAACTTTTTTCGCTCTTTCTCTCTCAGACCTCCATGCCAATATGGGAATATAGTAGTGGCCCAACGTCTGCACATTCAACACACTTCTCGAACGAGCGGAACTGGGCGAATACATACTTCATTCGGTTGGTACGCTTTATGACCCAAAAACAAAAAAAAAAACAAAAAATACCACACCACCTGCATGGCACGAGTACGAATTGAATCCTTATTTCGGAGGATATTTCATATTATTTATTTTTGTTTAGATAAGGGCTTAATGGCAAGATAAACCGGGCAAAAGTTATGCTAATAAAATGATGCCCCAAACCTGTCTCGGGCTGCCGCTGCGTGTGAATCCGGTGGGGCGAGTGCGAGAGATATGGCTAATTGGTCGCTCGAATTGTGTCCCTAAATAACGAATGAAAAACGCTTTCTTCCTCGACCCCGGGGCCAATGGTGAATGGCTACATTATTGGCCTTATCTGTGAATGGTTTTGCAATTATTGTTATACCCGTTCGTGCGATGTGCGATGTGCGCTGGCTGACGACGAGGATGCGGTTGGTTTCGAGAGAGTCATCTTCGAGCCATCAGTCATCGGGCGAAGCACACGAGTGTCACTCGTATGTGCGTGTGACAATGACTCGGCTCTAATTTTCACTCAATGTACTTTCCATTCAGAATCATGACGACGAAGGAGGAGAGTGTGTTTGCCTTGTGCACCGCGCAGCGTCGTTCACATCGGTTGCCGCTGTTGCTGCCACCTCATTCTCTCATCCCCGAGAAAAAAAATAATCATCATCAGTCAGTATGGGTGAAAAATGCTAAAGCGGCAGTAGGGGGAGAGGGGGGGGGGGGGGCTGGTGGCAGTGGAGAAACCTACAACTCGTGCGTAATTTATGATAATTCAACGTCAGATGTTACAGTTCAGATACACCCATGAAAGTTGGATGTGTATACCCACTACCCGGCCAACATATTGAATCCTGGCTACAACGAAAGGGTTGCACGTTGAAATATGGACGAGGAGATTGTACATTTTGGAAGCGGGAGACTTTGGGTTGGAATTCAAAATCCTGTGTCTGGATGTGTCCCTAGCACTCTGCTACGTGAGCATGCGAACAGTGGATTGGAGATTTGAATTGTTTTTGCGTTTGCGTCTATGAGTGTGTGTGAGCTGGGGAGGATACGCTTGCATCATTCAATGCAGATAAATAAATCAAATGAAAATTAGGGATGAATATTCAAGTTAGTTGTGCGTGCGTGTGTCTCTGGATTTTTTTCGTCTCTGAATCAGATTTACGGTGTGTCCTTGCTGTGCTAAGGATCTTAACTTTTCACTGGATGACGTGTTAATAGGGACACACGAAAATGGTTGGAGGCTGTCTGATTTGTGTTTTTCATTTCTGTCAAGATTTTGCAGAAGTTTGTGCTTTTGTCTCTTCTGCCGTTTGCCTACTTTGGTTACATCATGCAAATTGGAGAATGTATCCTCATTTGTCCTTGTCCGGTTTTGTTGGCGACAAGTGTAGAGGGGGGGCGCCTTGTTAGCATTGATTTACTTCAGGTTCAGGGTTAGATAAATTGTCGTGTCCAATTGCTGCCGTTGCTCCATGGGATTTGGACTGGACGTCCTTAAGAGGATTTTTGGCAGAAGAAATGTGTGAGTGATCGGAGGGGGGTCTGGATATTTTGTGAGGAAAGTATGCAATTAAAGTGGACTGCGGGTGTAAACGCATTTGTGGATCGCCTCTTTGTGGACCGCATTCTCAGTTAGACAGTAAGGGAATGATTAAAGGGCCAAACCCATTGAATCCCTTGCTCGCCAGCTGTCTTCAGTTTCGCACAGCAATCCGGCTGAGGTTCCCCTCGACTTGTGTGCGCCACCTTGTACGTGGACTTCCTTTGTTGGATTGTTCCACAGGCTCAGAGACGAAGTGCGTTTCGTTAAGAATCCACAAAAAATCGTTGTCGACGGATTGCAAAGAGGTGCCCACTGAATATGTGCGTTGCGTCCGAAATCCAATCAAGCCCATTAAGACGACATCAGAATAAAATGACTTAGGCGTGAAAGGAACTGTCAAAGTTGACCAACTCAACTTCCAATTGCCACAGCGGCCCAACTAGGCGTACCTACGACCTGTGTACACCTGTGGTTATGTGTTTAGATGTGTATTATCGAAATCCAAAGACTGGAGTGGATCCGACGATATCGAATTTTTCGCCTAAAAAAATCTACATTGTATAGTAAGGATTTTTTGGCCTTTCCTGGTTCATCTTCCAATTGCCACAGCATTTAAGTGGGGACCTCAAGTTCTCACAGTTGCAACTCATGTGCATCAGGTTCCCCTCAAACCAAGATCTGTTGAAGATCTGCAGACAATCAAATCACTAGAGTTTAAGTACTCCTCCATGCCATCACATTTGCGCAAACAGAAAAAACTCAATTTGCGTGACAAATTGCCGATTCGCTCCCCTCATTTAAGCATCGTCCAACTTGTCAAGCATCCCTAGTGTTAATTACATTTCGATCTTCAACATCGATTGAGGCACTTCGAAGCAGCAGCAACAGCAACTGCCCACATAATGATCACAAGTGTAAGACTCCTCCTCCGGCCATCAAGCAGCCGCTCACAACAAAAGACCAGTCTCGACTCATGTTTCCACAATAAAGAATGTTTTCAATCGAAAATGTAATTATACACCCCCCTGTGGGCATCGAAATTTTATTTCAACACGTCCATCAACAAGCCCGTCGCCGTCGCCATCGCGCATCCCGCCACGACCACAGGGTGAACACATTTAACTATCATTTAAATGCTTTATTGCGTCCGTGCACGTTCGTCTTCGGGAATCTTCTCACCTATTATCTACGGGGGAAAACTGTACATCGGCAAGAGCCATAACCTATTGACATTGCATACCCATTTCTTTTGCAATCTCTTCTACGCTGATGCATCCTCCGCCGCCGACAGTGCACAGTGCACAGTGCAGCATCGCAGAATATTGTAATTTTTTGCTTTCTTTGCGCTGTTTTCTTGTCGCTTCTCATTTTGTGTGTGGCTCTTCAATGATCGTTTGTGCCACTTTTAGCATTACTTCGTGATGATTTTCTTGTTGTTGTTGTTGGGGGGGAGGGGGTTTCTTGTGTCTTCCCTCCATCCGAGAGTCGAGTATTTTTATTTCAGCTGCTCGTCAATGCTATGCCTACAACTGCAGCAAACCACCACACACCATGCCATCTTGGCGGAGGATGATAGCGGAGGTGGCGGCCGGCGACAGCCGCCGATGGTGGATCGTTGTTGTCTACAGCAATAATGTACAGACTACGGAGAAGAGACTTCGCCGAGAACGGTTAACTGCATCTTCATGCGACCTCATTCGAAACGAATAAGGAAATACATGGTGGATGCGCGCTTCAGAGTCGAAGACCAAGGCTGTGGTCGCATGGTCGCATGGTCACATGAGGTCATCATTTTCTCATATTGAAGCGGAACGGGTAACAAAACATGCTTTTCCTCAGTGAGTACACGGCTTAGCTCTTCTATTCAGCTATCTATCATCTCTCGGGGGTTCTTGTTAATATTCTTCTTCTTTTTTTTTTCCCATTCTGTAGCTTTCTTGTAATGACAATAGACATGGTGGAGGAGGAGTGCAAGACGACGACGACGAGACACTCGTACGCATAAGCTATGAGATGAGCGCACAGTATGTGACTTTTGTGGCAATTTGATGGTCGATTAATGAAACGTTTCCGCCTCAAGACAGCAGATTACCACATGAATGTGACAAATAATTTCGTTGGAGACATTTTGAGGTTATACGATACGTCTTGCTCTTCTCTCTCTCTCTGGGAACTTTTGAGGTTTGCGGTTTTGCCTGGATGAATTCAAGAATGAAACAGACTCCACTACCCCACGCAGGTGATGTCATTCAAACGTCAAGTTCCTGTGCAGTGACACATCGCAGCGCTGAGTCAGATACGCATAACCTAACAAAACGTCAACCTATTCAGTGTTGTCTAATCTCACACACGCACACTTGACACACTCGGTTTCGAATCAAAGTAATCCAATCAATATCGAATGTCATTCAGTCAGGTTCTGTCAACTGAGAATTTTCGCTCGTGACCTAACCTCAGAAATGTCTTTCATTTGTCTGTAATCCGGCACTGATATGCTGAACAATCAATACTTCACACACATACACACACGCACAGAACCTGCCCTCGAGCGAAATCACTACAAGTGAGTTCCTGAGGTAAGGTAACCTATCACTTTCCAAAGATCACATAGCTGAATGTTCCTTTGAACTAATGACAAGGCATTTTCGGTCTTGATTGGCATGTGATTAATTACTCTATACATCTCAATGGCTAGTGTTGTAATTACGTTGTGCATGTGTATGCATGGTGGGATACACGCCACGGGAAAGTTGCTTTTTTTTTTTCCGGAGAAAGAAAAACAATTTTACTATTGTCCACTTAATTGGAAGTAAATTTGCATTGATAACTAATTTAATGGAAAAATATTTTGAGGTTATGTTTACATGCCAGAGCTTTACAACAATGCCAGCAATTATCGGCACAAAGGAGGTGGGTGGAGTGTGTTTTTTTTTTTTTTCGTATGTTTTACTTGCCATTGTAAATCGGGGTGTTTTAGGTGGCTTTTCAGAGTTTCAACAACATTTTTGTTGGGAACGTGGACACGGACAAAGCACGTGGCAAGAGGGTCAAGAGGAGGTGTAGAGCGGAGACTTAATGAAACCAAGCGTGAAGGGTTTCAACCATATCAGCCATAAGCAATTGAAGTGGCTGTGACAGGCTATGACCATAATAACCATTTCGTTCAGTTTCGTTGAGTTTTGTTAATTCAATGCAAAGCGATATGCTATGACCATAATAGCCATTTCGTTCATTTTTGCAAATGCATATACTCAACTGATTGGCTGTGACCATAATAATCACTTTGGTTCAGTTTCGTTCATTGTTGCAACTGAATATACTGAACTGATAGGCTGTGACCACAATAACCACATCATTCGGTTTCGTTGAGTTTCGTTAATTTTTGCTTATCTAAGTGGAAGCGAAATTAATCCCTTTCTATGTGCGCACATTAGTGACATGTGTCACTGGAAGTTTGCGTAGATTGCCTGGCACATTGATGGCCAATTGGTCGTACTTCTCAAGCTAGTTTGTCACAAGCTTAAAATCGGAGCGAAGCAATTTCGTTAAGTCTGTGCAATCTCATTCTAGCATTTGTCGAATCGGAGTTTGTCTACACATTTGTCTGCAGCTCACGCTCCCAGAGCACTGTGCATTATCTCGAAAGTGTCTTAATTTTCTTCTTTGTGTAACGCTTGAGGTCTTGGGACTTAACGATAAGTCCTATTCAGATTGTGTTGCTAATTATGTGCGCAGCGCGGGCTCGGTATCGAAGACGTCTTATACAACCGACTACTCTCATTCACGTATTTAATTGGCGACGCTGACACTAATGACTGGTGGAATACCAACAGCGTTGTGGCGACGGGAAGTCTATGACTACACCGTCCTCCATTCTTCGCAAGAAGTTGCTAGAAATCGTGATAGTGGCTGACTCTTACAATCGGCTGACGTGCCATATTTCGCTGATGACCATAATTTCCCACTAATCAGTCTTTATGCGTTTATTGCACAGTTTGTACTTGACGCCTCCACGTCAAGTAAACTCTTCCGATTCACCATCATCAAGCCGCCCCTTAGAGTACCAATTGAATGGTGATACCACGAAATGATTCCCATCACTCGCCGAAGCTGGAGAAAATTTCTCCGAATGAGAGAACCTTGATTTTATAGACATTCGTCTGGCAGTAAAGTATTTTTTTTTTTTCAGGGAGAAAACGAGGTGTTACATGCCCCTTAACAGACTGGTTAACATCGATACCGTCATGGTATTTGAAAGGCCGTTCCAACTCAATATCAGGTATCATGGAGGGCATTTAACGACTTCGGATGTATCTACAAGTCGTTAAATTCAAACACGCTTTCACTCCATCTCTTTTCAGCAATTGATTGAAACAACAGCACACGGACAAGCGTGTACATACGATTCCCCACGAACGTCCTAGCAAAACGACATCCGATACATTTCTCCACGTTAATGAGGGATAATTATCGAATTCCATTGCATATGCTGTGACATAATTAATTTCAAAATTATCCCCATCATCACCTCGATGTGCGAGGGGCGTGTTCGCAAACTAACACTCAACGAGGATGGATTTATGATGGGTGCAAAAAAAAAAACAGAAAAAAAAGAGTAAAAGATTATGCTTAAATGCATACAGTCTACAAAAGGAAATACAAACCTGAAAGTACGTTTGACCTCTGTCCACCCATCCGACGGCCAGATCAGCACCAGGCAGATTACCATCATTGGAGAAACCGAATCCAACATAACCCAGTGTACGTGCCTGAACCTCGAATGTTATATCCTGATTAATGATTGTCCATAAAATTCGAAAATCCTCATTTAAATCGACGGCATGATCCCAGTTAACTGCACTGACAGCGGCTGGACACATTATGTTCATATAAAGCAAACTCACGGCTAAACAGGATACAAAACGTATGATTAATGATGACAGCGCCGAACTGGTATGTCGTCTCATAGAGAAATACATTTTTGTTGTTTTTATTTTATTTTCTCTGCTCTGTGCTTCTGTGCCTCCTTCTTGCTTGTTTTTTTTGTTTGTCTTCCTTGTTCTGCTTGATGCTGCGGTTGTTGATGATTTTGCGCTGCAAATTATTTTCTATGTCTCTCTGAGTAGCAGAAGGTATCTCTTGGGTATCCTTCGGCCCTTTGATTCACTTCAATCGCTGGTCGAATGCGTGCTTTAGGAGAACGAAACAAAAACAGAAAATAATGTTTCTTCTTTTTCTGCTGCTTCTTGATGTGGTTGCTCGTCTAAATTTCTGTTTTCTTCTTTAAATTATTATTTGCTTTTCTTGTTTTTTTTTTTTGTTATTTTTACTTTTCTTGAAAATGTTAATAGTAGTATATCTCTTTCATATTGCGTATATTTATATCACAGCTGAAACTAGTTTTTCTTTGCTTTCCCTTCTCTGCTTTCGGCGATTATAAATCTTATCTCTCTCGTATGTTTTGTTTTTTTTTTTATTTTTATTTTTAGACAAAAGGAACAAAATGCGAAGTTAAATCAGTTGATTAAGAACGGATTAAATATTTGCAGAATTCACTACTGCGCTGATATAATATATATAATATTTATATACATATGCATGTATTAGCGAAGACACAAAAAAAGTTTTGTTTTGTTTATTTAGCTTAAACTGTCAGCAGATACTCATTGTAGGTGGGATCTTTTCGCGTTATTTCTATGCGTCTCTGTGATTTTCAATCGATATTTGATAAATCGTATTCACTCAGTAGTTTCCTTGGTGTTTTTATGTACAGCATTGTGATTGTCGTTCTGAAATGGAAGAGAGAAGAACACATTTGATTATTAGTTACGGTAAGTGCAATGAGTCAGAGTGTAAACTTAACGAAGAAAAAATAAAGGAAAATGTTGCTACGTTGATTATGGTTTTTTTTTTGTAAATGAATCTGTCACGAAATTCCGCACAAGTTGAATAAAGTGTCTCTTAAGAGCGTTTTCAAATTTAAAGTGAAGAAGCCTCCCTAGGGAATGTCCACAAAGCGGGGTAGATGATTATTTGCCAACCAGTTAAGTTTCATTGTGGTACACTATCGGCATCGGCCATACTTGACTTAATTGAACCTAAACGTATGTCAAAACCGAACGAAAACGTAGCCAGAAGCATCATAATTGCATAATTGCTAATTTACAAAAATGTCCAGTCCAAACTGCGAATTATTTCACTCCCACTTAAGCAACCAATATTGAACGAAACTTAACGAAGCTGAGCAAAGTGGTTATAACGGTCACAGTGCGTTCGCTGTCTCATGTCCTCTTGCCTCCATCATGGTTGAGCCTCTGACACTCAGTCAGTTCCAGACATTTAACTCACATTCCACTAGTTGACAGACAATGTCAATGAAATGATTGCATGCAGTCCTTATTAAAGACCGATTACTTCAACCCCTCGCCTTACTTAACCCAGCTAAAAATAGGCTATTCACAAAAGAAGATACCTTCATTAGTAACAGCTTGTTGAGAAATCCTTGCATCTCTCTCACAACTCGCAGTCACATCTTGACCCTATTGTCGCATGAGACAGCAAAGACTCGGTGCTTACCGTCGCCACTCAAGTCGAGCAACTCATCCACAGCATCTGCAATGACTTTATATAACAATCAGGCAAACCAGACCGAGAATATCCTTTCGCCTGAATCTGTGTATTAAAGTTCATAATTTTTGTTCATTTCCATCCACAAGGACACACCCCATCACCGGTTGACCACAAGAGGAATCTCATCCTCCTCTCAAATCAAAAAAAAAAAAAAATTCGAAAAAGAAAACGATGATAACGAAGCGACAGTGGCGGAGGCGGATGAGGCGAAGGAGGAAAAGGAGAAAAAAAATTGAAGTTACTAATTAAAACCTTTCGAGCTGAGACTACTACACCAACTAGTTTTCCAGACACAACCGAGAGTTGAATAGCCTTTGTAACAGTTTCTTGTGCTTCTGCTAAGAAATTTTTGCAGGAAATTGTCCTTTTTTTTTTTGCCGGAATTTCTCCTTCGCCTTTGCTACCTTCAGCCAACCTAACCTCCTTTCATCTCATTTCTCTGCTCCCCGCCATGGGCAATCCACTCCCCTACGGCAACGTCATCTTAATCCCACAGCAAGTTGGCAAGCTTCATCTGCTTCTGCCTGAGTGTTGGTGTGTTGTTGTCTCCAACTCAATGTAAAATTAAAGAAAAGTCTCATTTAATTTTAGCTGTGATGTTGTTGCTGTTGTTGTCTCCCTCTTGCTGCAAAGTAATTTCGCTAAAAAAAAAAAAACAAGCGCATGCACCGAGGATAAAGCAAAACTGGATGATAATGCGAAGAGCAGCAGCACCAGCAGCAGAAGCAGAAGCAGAAGCATCAGAAGCATCAGAAGCACCAGATGCAGGAGCAGGAGCAGGATGTGTATGCCTTCGAAGTAATTGGTGATTGCCCTAGAGTGCACTCCATAATTTAATTTTACCCCGTTGATGATGATTTTCTGTTCTTTTGTGCACTTTTTGCAATCAGCTTCTGTTGCAACTAATTTTTGTATTAAGCTGTTTTAATGAATGTATCTAGATGTTGTACGCATGGCGATTGCAGACAGCTCATCTGTGCCTGTGCCTGTGCCTGTGTGTGTGTGTGTGTCAAGGAATCCGGTTGATGATTAAGTCCTCATGCAGCCGTGTGGCTGGCAGAGTGGAAGGGAATGCCGGATGAGTTTGTAATAGATTGCTATTTATAGGCATAATCAGGGATGTAATGATGTTTGCATGGAAAGGTGTCAACCGTGTTGAGTTGTTGACACTGGATGCGGGATGCGGAGAGCTACACAGCCACAGACATCAGATCGGCACTACTTGTTGCGAACAACACTTCCTGTTCTGTCAGCAGCAGTTTTAGCAGTTCTCCTCAAGCCTTCTGTTCAGACTAATTAGATTACTCGCTAGCAACACTCCGTGGACCGTGAATGCAATGCTAAACAAATCGATCACGTTTGCACGCTTGCAGGCGTTCGCAGTCTAAATTCAACTGACCCAGAAACGGATACCACCTTCGCAGTGTAACTGTTGCACAATCAGGCCGATTGCCTCAATCTGTGCTTAGTTAAAATTCTATCTCGCAGAAACACCCTTTCAATTTCCCTCAAATCAATTCAATCCCCACCAGAGCGCCGTGGCTGCGTCGCGTCGCTCCACATGATCCATTACACCCTCACAGCGTAAATCAGTGTTATGACCCGTGTGGCTAAATGCATCTAATTTATCACAACACCCTGCCCGCGCACACACACGTATGACTCAGAGGCATGCTCTCCGCAGGGTTCCCATGCACACACGCGTGCAAATTTCGAACACCAGCACACCGGAGAATGCTACGCACAACCGAAAGGCAGAATGGGCAGAATTCACTGCCTCAACGGAGGAACAGGTGCACACGAGAATTCCCGCATCCACTGAAGCAGCAGACCGAACTCCACTAAAGTTTGCCAGGGTTAAGCACACAGCCTGGATGGTTCCCCCGGTAATATCTCAATCCTGTGCCTCGTCCCACAACCGTTTCCCCCCCATTCGCGTTCGAGTACGCGTTCGCCAACATCATCGGAATGAATTGCCTCCGATAAACTAGAACGTGGCGATGTGTATGCCAGTGTGCCAAACCAGAGCGGAGTGGCGAGCAGGACTTGGTTGCATTAGGACATAGGGCAGAGGTCGCGTTACGTAAATCAACCAAGAAAAAAAAAATCTCTCTTTCCCCCTCTCACTCCGTGTGTGTCGTTTCTTGAGAACAAAAGGCATTCCCAAGCTCGTCGTATCTTTTCCCATTAAAAAGAGACATAGATTCCGATCGGAGTCACTGCATATTGTCATCTCCACTGCCCCGTCAGCGTTGCCCACGACGAGTATGTAGCGCCTTACATAAATTCTTCCACAAAACCATTGTGTTGTGTTGTGGTTAGAGACGACGTAAACACACACCAGAAGAAGGAATAAAAGACGAACGAAATAAAACGAACGAAGAAACAGATCTTCAAACCTAGATAGGTTATCCGAAAACGAACGACCGGTTCGGACTCATTATTCGTATCTCGTCGTCGTCGTCGTCGTCGTCGTCCCACCGACCGCCCTCCCGATCGCCCGTATACCTGAGGGATACGTCGAGATAGGAGTGCATGCGTTTTGTTTTATTTGAGTTTCAAGGTTTTTAAAACTCATGGAGGTCCATTTGTCTTGTCACTCAAGTGCCCTTTTAGATCTTGATTTGAGTAAACGACTAACACTTTTACTACTCGTAGGTTCATTCAGTCTTGAAAGGGAGTTCCGCGCACAGTTGAACGGGGACGACTTTTCTTGGAGGAAATGCGTAGAATTTGAATTTCTCCGAAAAAAAAAAAAAAAACAATTCATGTGCGCGAGAGGGAGACAGGAGCGAGGGATAAGTTTGCCCAGGTTTGAGGTTTGAGTATCTTTTTTGGAGATTTGATGTATTTGCTTTCGAATAATGTCGGCTGGACATGAGGGGGACGCGAATGTAAATCCGTGGCGGATCAATGAAGCCGCTGAATAAACTTACGTCCGTGGGCCCCATTAAACAACGGCCCGATAGTGAAGTGATAAGAGTTAACTACGCCTTGTGAGAAGGTCACTTTGAGTCGTTTCCGTCGTGATGTTACATGTCACATTGCGGTGTGCTGGCCTAATGGACGTTGTTATCAATGCAAATACAGATGTTGTCAAGCGCCGCATGTTAATGATCAGGTTGGTGGAGTAGGAGGTCTCTGATAACCGCTTGTGCTCTGGGTAAAGGGGATTGGCTTTGGGCAGTAAATTGGTTTTAAAGAGGCCACGGTGGAGGGAGACACGGTTTTTACATTCGAGAGATAAGGAAGTCTTCGTGGCAGAGGACGGTACATCTTTGTGTTGCAGAGGATGCCCTCGTTTGAAGGCAGAGAAGGACATCAACCTCAAATTGGTGTGTGAATCTGAAGACTGATCGTACAAAGGATCGTCACCGGTGCACAGATCAGGTGAATGAGAAACTGGCGAGAGATCGTTGAAAGGATAGCGGAGGGACTTGTCGTTTGAGTCCCGCTGCAGAGATCAGATGGCAGATTTCGTAAGAGAAGCGCAAAATAAATCTGTATATAAAAAATGTTCAGCGGCCTTAAACTGCCTAGTTGATCTTCGTCGAAAGGATGTACGCGTGCTGGGGAGACTATCTTTATCAGACAAAGGTCCCATTGACACCGGCACACAAGCGACTTCTGCAGAGACAAAGAAGACAGTTTGTCGCCAAATTTCTCCTTCAAAACTCCGAGCTTTTAGCGGCTTGCACAGCATTTAGCCTCGTCTTTTTGGAACCACAGCTCGGATAGATCGACGCTGTCGAGCTCTGGTCACTGAGAGTCGGTTAACACCGCTCTGAGCTCTGAAATAAGGTCCGATGATCGCCATGCCATCAACCGAAGCAAACAGTCAATCTTTGTGGATCCATTGGTTCTTGGTCGATCACTTGTGGTTTGTGTTCGACAATTTTGCTTGTTGACATCGACGCTGAGTCAAAAATGGCCCTCGTTCGAGAAGATGATCTTTTGGCCAAAATCCGGAGCCATATGCGGCGCCCGATTCTCGTCCAATTTTCGTCCAATTCTCGTCCAATTCGTAGTGACCAGGGCTCACGGTGCTGTCTATCATCGAGCGGCTTCAACTCTTGCGTCGGTACAATCTTATACGGATGTCGGCCCAAATCTAACCGCAAAATAAGCCGAGTTGGCTGTCAATCTGATTGGCGCCGAATCGCACTTTCTTCATTTCTTTTTTCGGTTTTTCATTGCTATCTGGTCACCGGCCTACCTAAAAGCCACAATTGTTTAGTACATGGAAAGGGCCGTCTACCCTTCACCTCAGCCACTGTGAACCGGTCAATCGATTCCTCGGCAATTTCAAAGGAACTGAGACTCGGGGGTCGACTCGTCCCCAAATATCGACGAGAAAATCTCCAAAAATCACCAAAATGAACTCAAAATGAAGAAAGACCTGACAACAGACTGCTTGACCTCTCCCCCTCACATAAAAATCGTCATTCGACCAATATTTCATAAATCATCAACTCGTTCCGGTTCAAGAGCGTCACAGAACAATAAAAGAAATATTGCCCTTCCATTCCATGCGGTCCTTGATCAACCAAACTTCCCAATTTGTTGGTCGTCTCGTTTTGTTTTTTTGCATTTGCAGTTTCCTTTGTCACAAAAGAAATTACACAGTGGCCTGTCCCATAGATTAGCCCTGACTACCCATTTACATATAGATTGATACGAAAGACAGAAAAATATGCAAACATCCATCCGCCACCCCACCGTACGCCGCACGGATGTGTATCCTGTTTTTGTATTCGTTTTTTTTTGTTTTTCTTTTTTTTGATAAACGGAAACGAGAAACAAACCCACGAAAGGGTTACACCAACCGAGCCGAGGACCCGTGGGTATAATAAATTTATCCTGTGACGAGCATAAAGCGTTATGCCATCCAACTTATTTACATATACCTTGACCAGAACGAAGCCGAGAGCCCATACCCTACACCCGACTCCTACCTTGTGCTGTTCTGTCATTTCAAACACATGCACATGACCATGTTCGCTTCCCATCGAACTTCTGTGTGCTACGGTGGTCCCAGTGTGTGTGTGGGGGGGGGCTGCTCTCTGCAGTTGTGTGTCAGATGATAAAGTGTGCCAAATCGTACGTGCATCCGACTGAAACACATTTGCCTATCTGGCATAAAAATTTCAGGAAGCCGTGTTTGTGTGTCCCCTTTGCAATCGGCATAGTCGGACAACTCTCGCTCTCTCTTCTCTGTGTTGTGTGTATGTGATTGTTTGTTCTTGAACCACTTTCCTCTTCAGCCACCCACTTCACCCACATAGAGAGGAGTTACATGTGAGCCACCGTCTGCTTAGTACGTGCAACGTGCAGAGCTTCAGGTATCAGTGTATCCATTTATCTCGTCCTGTGTGCGGGCGGCGGGCACAACATAAAAATTCGACCATCGAAAGGATTGACCGATCCAATTTTAAAATTCCAAACATGAGCCGGTGAAATACGTTTTTATCTGCTAATCCCTTCGCATCTTCATTCTTGTGTGTTTTGTTGGGCCTGCCAAGGGGTCAACCGCTACGATGGATAGATCTGTCTGAATTTATTTAGGACATCCATGGGAGCGAGCATATTTCACTCGACATCCTCGACTGGAGGGTGAGACAGTTAATTCAATTTTCGTCTCACCCATCAACACACCACTGGTTGCCACGAAAATTAAACGATTTTAAGCCCCGGACAAAGATAAATTATGAAAATTACTAAATGAGCGAACGAGAATTAACCAAAAATGCCACAAAAGAAATGACCGAGATACTTTGGAAAGAAATGGGCATTCTTTTCAAGTATCTGTTGTGCGCTCGCCGCGGGAAATGTGATATATGAACACCTAGAATCCCATTAACCATAACCAAACGCAGATCTCACAGCAGCGCCACAGCACAGTAGACTGTCGCTGTCTCGCGGCTGGGTCGGTAACAACTTCTTCTGCGTTTAAAGAACGCCTAACGTCTCTCATCAACTTAATAAAAAAAATTTTATGAGACACACAACAGTCAAGAGATGATGTTATCCGTATCTGCTTCGGTCTTTCTTCCGAGCGAGTTTGTCTTTTGTTCGGTTTTCCTTTTCATTTTCCATTCCATGTGAAAAAAAATAAACCGAAAAAATGCCTATCGTTGGCATAATTTTCAAAAACAAAAAAAAAATCAAAAAAAAAAAACAGAAGAAACAAAAAGAAAGAAAGAGAAAAGATGCCTTATGTAAAAATGAAAACATAATCCACTTCACGTGGCGACGCTACGACGTGTTTTATTGAAAAAACAAAACCAAACGAGTATCCATTTTTTTTTCTCCAAAAGTCACTTTTGCCGATCTCATTATGCATTCCAAAGGGCACCCAGCACAATAAACGTTGATGTTGTAATTACTTTTATAGTTACGGATATAATTATTTTTTCATTAATAATTTGAAAAGTATATTCCCGAGGTGAGCGGGTGCGAGGCGATTTGTTGAATGTTGCGAGTGTAAAAGTGTAAAAGCTCGATGATGACTTCGTTGGATCGGTCGTGTTTCACAGATTTAATGTTCATTTTTGAGAGTTTATTGGAGGATTTACCGTGAATTATCAGAGCTTCATTAGGATCATGATTTACTGTCGAAGTTGGGTCGTCGGTTTTTCGGGAAATGCCTGCGATTTATCTATTTTTCACGGGAGATGATGAAGAAGAAGAAGATTATTGAAGTGTTTATTGATGTTGACTTCCTGAGGAACTTTGGTTAGCTACGAAGTCGCCGCACCTGGATGGCGCTCAAAAAGCCGAGGGTAATGAGGTCAGTCACCTTACCGCTCGGCACGGCTCGACTCCCTCCTGCTCTCATTCATATTGCACGATGATGGATGTAAAAGATATTATGAGTTTGAAGAGATAAAGTGTTTATGACTGAAAGTTTTGAGAAGCATTTTAATTTAGGTACTCAGGAGTTGGCCTTTTTTGCCGGCGGGAGGGCTAGGCAAAATGTCATTAACGGCTTGTAAACGGAGGTGCGTTAAAAATCTCCGCATTTTAGTGCTGAATGTGGAGCATCGTGACGTGACAATGTGACGACTGATGGAGTTCTGTAGCGTGATGTGGTTTATCATCTTCACACAGGCTTTGGCATTTGCGGCTAATTGAGGAAAGAGTTACGAAATTAACGTGACGTTCCTGTGGAAGATCTTTGAGAGAGAGATTTGACAGACAATCAACTTGGGACTTCATCACGATCACGGAAATAATCGAGAATAGGTCCCTGCGGAGAACATATGGTTCAGGAACAAAATCGTAGCTCATGGGAATGACGTTACGAAACTTGGGTGACGCGTATTTGCAGGGGAATTATTTTTGCATGCTGAACACTGATGTCACCTAATCGACAATGGGCCCCAATGTTGATCATTTGGTCCAGGAAATGGCGTTCCGCAACCTAGTTCGAATGAATTGCTGAAAGCCACATCAAATGGATTATCTAGCATTCTCATATCTACTCGACGTTTCATAGATACAACATGCCAGATGAGTTATGTACTTGTAAAAAAAGATGTTAAAATTCAATGCGTCACGAAAATAATGTGACGATTTGAGAGACAGGTCGAAAAGTTTTCCCAAGTTTTATGTTAGTTGTCTACAACTCGACGTTTCAGAGATACAACATTTCAGATGAATTATGTACCGATACAAAAGATGTTAAAACTCAAAGCGTCACGAAAATAATGTGACGTCTTAAGAAATACATACGACGAAAAGTGTACTCAAGTTTTATGTTAGATGTCTGCAAAATCCGCCAAAGGATTACTCAAAGGCAATGCTATGCACAGAAATTTGTGTTTAACTCAAAGCGTCACAAAATTATCGTGACGATTTGTGTCAGTTGTGTTTCTTGAGATCGAAAACGGAACGAAAATGGCGCTACAGCATAGCCCAGAATGTCCCCAACATAAATGATGCTTTTAAGTATGCGATTTTGTTGAAAAGCGTCACGAAAATTGTGTGACGCATAATTTTATTTCGTGACGCAATGCTTTTTTTTTTTTTTGTTGCTTGATACTACGCGGTCATAGTATGGTTCTTGAGGAGGGCATTTCACAGCGTCACGAAAATAGTGTGACGATTTTCAAAACAGGTCTTAGGAATAGGATCTATTCAGGATGGAGTAGGAGTAAATGGCTACGGCGGAAGGAATAAGGCGGAGTCTAAATGTTTGTTTTGAAGCCATCTTAACCTTTCTTCTGCTTTGTTTGGCGCCACATTCAGGGTTGAACTTGGGCTTCTACCAAAGATGTCATCTTACGAGAGTTGAACTTGGATCCCTAGCAAAGATGTCACCAAAACTTAACTAGGAGTGAATGACAATGTGTTGCTCTATTCAAGGAGTTTCCTGTCGTGGATAATGTAAGAATGCGGCAGTCAAGGAGTCAAGGAGTATTTCTGATACGACCGATAACTCTCTCTCTTTCTCCTTATCTACCCTCCCCCTCCCTTTCACTCACCCTCTCCCACGCCATCATTCACTCTCGTAAGCCGTTGCCAGGTCCCATTCTGCACGTATTCCACATTCTCGTCCTTATATCCGGCCATAGCTTAACAAACAAATTCTCGCTGATGTCACCCCCTTAAGCAACTTAAAAGTTCTCACGCCATTTATCACCTTCCGCGCAGCTTAAGTAAATTTGCCAAGCCCCACCCTCCACCCACCATTGCCATTCATTCGAACAACATGTAATGTCATCGTTCTATTCAAAACCTAAATGTTTCGACTCCATCCGGTTCAAGTGCCTATCAATCAGTCTTACATTCCGACCAATCTGTGTGTCACGCAACTCAGCGCACAGCGACTCATAATCATATTCACATGTGCTCGTGTGGTCGATCAGGAGGAACAGCAACAGCAAAAAAAACAAAAAAAAAAAGAACAAATTAATGAACAAAACTTTTGCCATAAGTTTCTGAAAGATTTTGCCGCTGTGTCCGCCGTTGCCCGTGGGTGGGTGTATTCAGTGAATCACTGAATTCATTACCGAAACCACTTTATCAATAATGACTTTTGCAAAAACTCGTCACCACATCTTATCTCTCTCCCACATTAAGTCGGTGAAAATGTGAGTGTGGCTGTGTGTGTGTGGGTATCTTCATCCACCGAGGGGTTGACTACTGACTAAGCCGTGTTTTTTTGGAGGAATGCGCTGCCAGGCGAGCGAGCGAGGGAACATCAAAAAATCAATTGTCATACATTCTCTCCCTCCCATCTGATGGCTGTGATATCAAAAGATTTCAAAATACTTTATCTCTCGCATACGGAAAGGGGAAACAAAATAACAAAATAACCATTTAACTGAGTAAAGGAAAAAAAACACACACACACCACATTAGACTCGAGCACAAAGCCAAGACAATCGATGGGGCCACACACTGGAAAGAGGAGAGAGGAGGAGGAGGAGGAGGAGAGAGGAACTGAACTGAAAGAATGGAACTCTAGAATATTATGACTAATACAAAGGTTATACAAAATGACATTTGATTGACAGCCGGGTGATGGCGTTTCAGACGTCGAAGAAAGACATCGCCCACTTACGGGGAGCCGAGCTTTCTAACTATGATTTCTGTTACCCGATACTTTATGCACCTCATCTTGTGTGTCTCTTGTGCGCCTCGTGTGTATCCACTCCCTCGTCGTGTACCTATCCGCCATTCAGTGTGACGGGTGAAATTTAAATCAATAACTTATGGTTCCACTCGAAGAATGGGGATAATACCTCCACGAACGGGTCTCGAGATTTTGGACATTCGCTTGACACTCATGACTGCGCTTATGCTGTTGTTCCATGTGGTTGGCTACATCGACAGTGGAGCGGTGTAGGAGGAGCGACGGTTTGAGAAGAAAATTGAAATTCGAATTGTATGCTTGCGGATGACATATTTGCTTTTAAGTGAATTAACTTACAAAGTCTGTGGGCAAATATACAACAGGAATGGAAACGAAATTAGAATCCCAGGTCTATCGGTGTGTGTGTGGGGGGGTGGGTTTGCTTGTAATGTGGGTAGATAATGACCATTATTCGCCCCCTCCCCCATTCCCATTGAAATGGGCACCATGCTTGTAGAGGGACCAAACCTCTGATGACCCTACTTTAGTATTCGTTATGGTGTGACATGCACATCGAACAGAAGTAATGGAGATGGACGTGTCTATAATGCTGTCTGTCTGTCACCAGTTCGTTTCGATTTTATGGTCACAACCTGTCAAACTGGGGAACAATGCGCGTCCCCCCGTCAGAGGGGGCTACTAGACAGAGAGAGAGAGAGGCAGACATTTAGATGATTTTCCGTGGGTGTAGTTGACCGAATAGGCCATTATGGTGGGGCTCTTGTATCGCTGCAAAGTTCTTCAGCGAAGACATTTCCATGAGTGTCCACTTAGAGGTCAACGAAAAGGTGTATCTTTGGAAAGACATCTGCAAGTAATTTAATTCTCATCAATGTGCCGTCGTCTTGACTCGAGGGAGTGAGACATTATGGTGCTGTGGTATTTTAAGTGCTGCTCGTCCATTTGCTTAGATTTGTTCAACTGATTCATATTGATGCCCGCGGATAGCTGGCGGGATGTGTGTGTGTGTGTCTAATCAACTGTCAAAGATCTTGGTGGTTCACGTTGAAAGGGGTACAGAGAAAGTTTGGAATGCATACGTGAACGACGAGGACTGACAGCTTGAGACAATTGAAGATACTGTGTGATTTGGAACGACATTCATCACTCCAGAGGAACGATTGAATTGCTAAAGATTGTGGACGGTCTAAATACTGAAAAAAACATCTTCTTTTTAACGGCATCCCGAATGCGGCCATCGCATCGACTAGCTCCTTGTGATGAGTTCTGTCGTGTGTGGCTTTAAAATCGATAAAAAGGTCGTGTGCATCGATCTGAAGCTCGTTAATCTTTTCCAGGGATTGCCTTAGAGTGAAGATATGGACTATAGTCGATTTGGAGGGCCGGAAGTCGCCGGAAGTCGTGTAGTAAAAAACGATTTTCGACGTTCGAGAACTTGGCGAAGTTCTTATTGGCGACGTGCAGCGGGGACATACCTCTAAGGTTCCGGCAAGAGGCAGGATCATCCTTTCTGTCAAAGGGGGAGCTAATATTCGAAGACGAAAGCATGTCGTAGTGTCCCCAAATTCTGAAGATGATCTGGTGCATGCTCCGTACCAGAACATCGCCACCAGCCTTGAAGAGGGTTTATGGCAAACCGTCTTAATCTGTGGCTTTGTTGTTCTCTGCCTTGTCGTCGACTAGAGTTGGGACTTTTTGGTTCCCTATCACTCTCTCACATCGACCGCATGGTCACCATCACCATGGCTCCAGCAAGCGGGGGGGTCTTCGAATCCGAGCCTCCTGGTTGTAGAAGGAGAGAGGAAGACCGAAACTCTGGTATAAAGACCAATCTTTCGCGGCCGCCAGACAGCTTTGCCTTGATGACCAGGACCGTCAGCGATAGAGGGCAGCTATTGCTCAGGCTCAGACCATACAATGATCGTTTGTGACTGGAAGCAGCGCGCCCAGGGCCGTCAGCAATGAAAGGCAGCTCTGTCGTTGGGCTGATGAGTCTCTTCTTCTTGTCTTAAGTGCCTGTATCCCCATGGGAGCAACAGGCCCTCAACTATATACGTCTACGGCCTCATAAGTAAGTAAGCATCACTCTCTCCTAGTCACGCTCGTTAAGCAGCAGCTGGAAGTGCTGTGTCACCTCTGTCTGCGGGTCGGTAACAAGATTTTCAAGACGGTTGCCTTTCCGTCGGCGTTTATATTCGATGTACACATACCGCGCTTCGGAGTTTCTGGCAGTCTGCTCAGGCGTCCAATGTCAAGACTCCCTTTAGCTGCCTGGTCCAGTGGTTGTACAACTTTCGATTTCCCTTGGAAAATGTTGAAGACGGCCTACTCAGATATGAAAGACCGAAATGTGACCAATTGTGTGCAACAACAAGAAGTAAACGACAACACTTAAGCTATCAACATTAAAGACGTCAAAAAAAAAAACGTACCAAATTGAGGGCTAGTAAGTATTTGTAAATAAGAAGGAACATCTGTCCATTGCTCCAAATCAGATTCCATCTCCACAAAGACCAGATTTCCATGGAAAAACTCCGAAATCTGACCAAAATGTCTTGCTCACCAAGTATTTATAACCATTAAATAATTAATGATTCTCGCAGAAGAAAAAAAAAGGAAACCAAAAATTGAAAAAAGGAATTCCAAAAATAAAAACAATTAAAAAAGTTTGAACGCTTGAATTGTCATTGCCGTGATATTGCATAAGTTGCCTCCCAAGCCAAACAATTCCCGAATTGAAGACACCTCAATGTCATTTTTCGCCTCGGTCTTGACGAAAGAGCGACAGCAAGAAGAAAACTTTATCTCATCCACGAACAACGAACAATGGCTGCTCCTCCTGCGTATGACAGGCGCGCACTTTTCCCGTCCCGTCGTCGTGCGACGACAAGAAAAGGAAATACTTTCGTGAAATCAATAAATCCATCTGAAAATTCAGCCAAGTTGCCAAACGCGCCAATGTCATCAAATACAGGAATTTCCTCTCATTTTAATCACAAGTCCAATGGATGAGATAAAGATACTTTTTCAAGGACTCTGCCCCCCTGCAGCCCCTGCCGTCACTTCGTCCCTCGACGTCAATCTTGGGTATGTTTTTTTTTTTGCCACAATTAAAAAAGGGAAAGAGAAGCAGACGAGGACAGAGGGGCCATCGAAGGAAAGCTCCGATGATAATCCAACACGGGAAATTAACGACCATCTGGGGATGGATTGAAATCCGCCTGAGAAATGCCGCCCTGCCCATCAAAGGCAGAAAAGGGCTATCCACTCCGAAATGAAATATAAGTCGCTCAAGGTTGAGGAAATGAGATTTAAAATTTGTTTCACAAAATAAAAGAAAGAGAAATATTAAAGGAACCCCTATCGACGACCGCCCGCCCCTTTCAACCGAATGTAATTCAATAAATTCTGATTATTGTTCGTTAGAATGAGATTTATCACGAAACTGGCGTGGTGTCTATGGATTAAGTAATTAATCGATGTATGGCTCAATTAACTTGGAGATGATATTCTACCTCGTTGACTACCGCCCTCCCGCCCCACCCCCCAGCCGCCACGCCACGCCATATTGTTGCGTACGTGAGTTGACGAGCCCAAAGTGGATCATATTGGAATATTTATTGATACTTCCGTAGTGTTGTCTGTGTGTATCTGCCGACGGTTGGGTCGGGCTGGGTGGTGATTGCTAAACGCCACGATATGAGCCTGGGTCATGCATCATCGACGCAAAAAGAAAGAAAGCACACACACACACACATCGCACACCGCCAACAACAGAAAAGAAACAAAAGGAAAAGGATCAGAGAAAAAAAAAACGAATAATTTCGCTAGACTGGATACACTTCGGTTTTGTGGCCGCCTGTATCTTTCTCGCTGTGCTTTTGGCTGGTTGTTTGTACGGTTGTTTCCCTTTATTTGTCGCACTATCGATTGAATGAATAAATAAGATTGTGACTTTGAATATTTTGTCACGTTCAAGACATAAAAGTATTTACCGAAAAATGATATTTCCATAAGGAATACGTGACTGAAAATCATAACATTTATCAGTCATGGGAACTATTTTGTCGTTTCAGTACCCACCACCTCGTTGGCAGTAGTAGTAGTCAGCCCCATCATCATCAGGGCACGGCGAGCATCTGAGGAGAAGGAAAGAATAGGGAATATAATAGATAACCCATAACCATGCAGGATATCCGTTCGAGGAGAGGAGAATTTGTTTTCACAAATTTAAGTTATTACGATTAGGAACGTACATATGGGCGCTTGGGTGCTTTGGGTGCTTCGGAGTGATATGCGGTTGATTTGCTGCTTGAGTGGATCGAAAGATGTCGTTTGATGAGATGGCATGTAGTTTGTTTTTGTGATTGAATGACATTTGGCATTTTGACAAGGTTCCATAGATCAGTTGCGGATGGATGAATGGATGGATGGATGAATGGTGGTTGGTTGGTGTTATGTCAGTTTCCTTCTTTCAAACATTGTGTCATCGTAACAAAGTGGTTTTGCGTTTCATTTTGTCATCGTTGACATCTGTTTTTTTTTTTTTTTTTGCTACGTTTGGAAGAATGAATAGAGAATAGGTTCTGTTGCTTAGGAGTCACCTACGTCAGAGAAAATGCACAAAATTTGTAATGGCATTGAAAAGCTATTCAATTTTGATATTAACATCTTTTGGTCGCTATTCTGGTCGCAATTCTGACGGCAAATCCGGCCACTTTTCTGGCCACAATTCCGATGGTAAATCTGGCCAATTTACTGGCCGCAATTCTGGCCACAATTCTGACTACAATTCTGATGGCAATTTTGGTCAAAATTCTGATAGAAAATCTGACCACATTTCTGGTCGCAATCTGGTAAATTTTCTGACGGCAATTCTGACCACAAAATTGGCCACAATTCTGATGGTAAATTTTGCCACATTTCTGGTCGAAATTCTGACCACAATTCGGATAGAAAATTTGGGCACATTTCTTGTCGCAATTCTGGCCACAATTCTAACCAGAATTTGATGGCAAATCTGTCCACTTTTCTGGTCGCAATTCTGATCACAATTCTGGCCTCAATTCTGGCCACAATTCTAACCAGAATTTCATGACAAATTTGGCCAGATTTCTGATCGCAATTCTGACCACAATTCTGATGGCAAACCTGGCCACAATTCCGATGGCAATTTTGGCCACATTTCTGATCGCAATTCTGACCACAATTCTGTTGGCAAATTTGACTACAATTCCGGCCATAATTCGCCGTAACTCTGACCACAATTCTGGTCGCAACATGCCCAACAATTTTGATGGCAATTCTGAGCACTTTAAAATGTTGCTAGTGTCAGAAATGTTACATCTTAGGCGATGGCTTAATCGTGAAAAGGCAATGACGCCCGATGATCGTTCGTCAACTCGCTTGTTTCCCGCCCATGACATCAGAAGATCTTACTTCAATCGCCAAGTAAGTCCCTTTCATGTACCCGCCGGTAATTGAAATTTCGAACACTCTCATCAGAAGACCTACAAGATTACGAACAAGGGTTCCTTGATTAGAAATCATCAGCCCCCCGACAAGATCACATTAAGACCATTTTCATTTCTGCGTTTTATCCTCGAAAAGTGTGTGACAGACGCACACATCCCATTTGAAGTTTCCGAGTCCTTCAACTCGGCAAGGGGGAGACGAACGGGACACCCATTAGCCATCTGCACGGAGAGAACCTTCTCACTTCAATTAATTCTGTCGGTGTCTATGAGAGGTTTTTCTTTCGAACAACAAGCGAGTATGTAATTCGCCTCCCATCCCACCATAGCACATGTACAAGTGCAGGATGTATCTTTTACTTTCATTAAGTAAATTTTGATGTCTTCGTTGTCAGCCACAGAACTTGGGATTCCCAACAGACAGCACCGCCACACCACCATCACGACAAGTAACTATCCTCTCTCCTCGTCCTCCTCCTTGCTGAACAAAGACTCAAGTGGAAAACTCAAGTGTGTACGAGAATAGATACATTACATACGAGTGCATGGGATACCTGCTTCAAGTTGCCAACTCATAAACTGCACAAACCTGCATTGAACATCATAGAGCAATGTGTTTGGCCTGATTTCCTTCACTAAACCAAAACGAAAGACCCCAAACCCCCCGATGGAAGGAACTGAAAGAGCCCAAGACATGCTCGCGTACGTGTGCAACCGCACACACGCAAAGAGGTAGGAGTGTAGCCTGAACATGAAGCCTGTACAACTCCTTAGTTGCATAAATAACACTTTTGCCACAAAGAAGACGATGTATAGGCATTGCCGGTGTGTTTTTAAAAAGGCATGCTCTCGGTTGACTGTTGTGTTGCCACTCAAAAGATGGTCGTTTGGAACTTGGGTTTCTGGTGTTCTCGTTCCCCGTTGATATTTCTTGTACATTTTTTTTTCTCTCTCTATCTCTTGCCTTGTGCATGTAACTTCGAAGGGGGATACACTCTCTCGGATGCACCTTTACAACGCCTGGCTTTGTATCTTCTTCTGTTGGCCTTTTATTTTTTTGTGTGTGCTTTTGCCCCCTTCTCTCGCTCTCTCTATCTGACTGTGGCTCTAGTTCACTCCAGGTTTGCGGGGAATCTATCTACTTATGCAGTCTTCACAGCCACCCATGCTGGCTATGCCGGGGATGTTCGAGAGTATGCACGGACGTGTGTAAGAGAGGAGTCGTCGCCTGCAGTTGAAGTGAATTACATTCGCGGTTTCGTTATGATGAAAAATCCCTCGCTCTCTCACAGCGAGTGTGTGTGTGTGTGCTCGCAGACGTCGTAGTCGCGTCGTCGTCGTGGTCCCAGTCCACATTGGTCGCACACTCGGGCCACATTATTATTACTATTATTTTCTGATTCAAAATTGGCGATAAGGACGTGTCACGTTTTGCAATTTACACATTCTAGGGGAGCCCATTGTTTCTGCGCCCATTGTTTGTGAATTTTAAAATGATTTATAAATTCCTGTGGTTACTGACAACTTTGGATAGTGAGAGACTGCTCCGACCCGATGATGGTGTGGTGTGGTGTGGTATGGCGCGCGGGCATGATCATCGCCTCATCGCTTGAATACAAGTCGTGCCATCCATTGTTTTGTGCGATGCTCGCGCTTCGTTTCGTCATCTTTTTCGCTTTTTGCGCGAAGATCTTTTCCTCGGGTCTGGTGGTCGTTTGTTGGATTATCATTTCGGTGCTGAGAAATGTGGTTTTGTGAATACATTTGAGGTTAGAGGCATTGTTTGGGAAAAATGATCTCTGAGACATGAGCCACGGATGAGAGCTCTGTATATCATTAAGCGGGATGCACGGAGGAGGTGTTGCTTGAGTGGGAAACAATGGCAATGGCTTGCGGTGAGGAGGTATTGACTGATGTTCCCCAAAACGAGATGATCTTTAGCGCGGCAGCATAGGTTGAAGCGGTTGTGGTTAATGTGATTCAGCAAGTGATGCCGCAAATGCCATTTGCTGAGGGACGCGAGCGTTGGGCGCCAATCCTGTGTGAGAAGATCTTTGCCGTCATTTATCAGTGCGACGGCATAAATGTCAGCTGAACGTTTGCAGTCGCGTAGAGATGCGATCTGAGGTGAACTTTGTTCTTGCATATCTGCGAGTGTGGAGTGGAGGTCCTGGAAAGCTGCTTCTGATCAATTCAATGGGGGGCTGCTGTTGTTGCTATTCTTTTCCATTGGCCACATCTTCACGATTGAACGTCGTTTTTGATCATTTACATGAGCGTCTATAGGGCACCGGCTGTTTCTTCACGGATTATTTTTTTTATCTGAAGTTCAACCACCAAACGGTTGGGCGATCACGATCATCATACCGAACTGTTTTGCAGATAATTACGTGTGTTAAAGCCAACTATCTTCGACTCCGAACCTCTGGGACAACGCAACAGGGGTGGCCAACGCAACAGGATGGCCTGCGGTGGAGGTGGCGCACCTAAGTGGAGAGGGACCTCCACTAACTTGGCGTGCGAAACAGGAGGTTAAGGTGGCGCGCCCAAGTGGAGAAGGACCTCAACCAACTTGCAGTGCGAAACTGGAGACCGCTAGCCAGAGAACGCGCTAACTGGAGAAGCTTTTTGGTTGAGGCCCAGGTCCACCCCGAACTGTAGCGTCATACGAAGAACAAGAAGGGCCAACTCTAGTCGAACCATCCCGGAGTGTGAAGACGTTTATAGGATCGTGTCCTGACTTATTAACCAAAACGACCGAAGTCGCCGTCGCAGGCATCAGACTTCGATTGACGTCAGTCTTCCCGCTTAAATATTGGCCGACCCCATGGGCACCAATGCTCCAGCTAAGGGTTCTTCGAATCCGAGCGTCGTCCTCTCGGGTATTAGGGCCAAGTTATCGTGGAAGCAGACTGCGATTGGTCTTGACGACTATCATCTCATGCTCAGACCCTCAGGCTCAAGCTCAGACCCTCAGGCTCATGATCATACCCTCAGGCTCAAGCTCAGACCTTCAGGCTCAGGTTCCGACCCTCAAGCTCATGCTTAGACCCCCAGGCTCATGCTCAGACCCTCAGGCTCATGCTCAGACCCTCAGGCTCATGCTCAGACCCTCAGGCTCAGGTTTCGACCATCGGGCTCAGGTTCCGACCCTCAAGCTCATGCTTAGACCCTCAGGCTCATGCTCAGACCCTCAGGCTCATGCTCAGACCCTCAGGCTCAGGTTTCGACCATCGGGCTCAGGTTCCGATCCTCAAGCTCATGCTTAGACCCTCAGGCTCATGCTCAGACCCTCAGGCTCATGCTCAGACCCTCAAGCTCATGCTCAGACCCTCAGGCTCAGGTTTCGACCATAGGGCTCAGGTACCGACCCTCAAGCTCATGCTTAGACCCTCAGGCTCATGCTCAGACCCTCAGGCTCATGCTCAGACCCTCAGGCTCATGCTCAGACTCTCAGGCTCATGCTCAGACCCTCAGGCTCAAGCTCAGACCTTCAGGCTCAGGTTCCGACCCTCAAGCTCATGCTTAGACCCTCAGGCTCATGCTCAGATCCTCAGGCTCATGCTCAGACCCTCAGGCTCAGGTTTCGACCATCGGGCTCAGGTTTCGACCATCGGGCTCAGGTTCCGACCCTCAGGCTCATGCTCAGACCCTCAGGCTCCATGAGTCAAGGACCAAGAAAGTAAGAACATTTGGCAGCAAGCTGTAGACATCCGAAACTCCCCTCGATTTGACACACAAATATCCATTTCTGTCAGACCCAACAAGCAGCTTGTTCCACACGTCGCTCTAAGCGAGCTGCTTGCAAGAGAAACTGTCTGAATAATCCCATTTCATCCGTCGGACAGCCTTCAAATAACCATCCGGCCGGCTTTTTATTTTCGAAGACCAAATGAACATCGCCTCCTCCCCGATTCGCGTCCGCTCTGTGACCTCCTACTGTCAATTAAGACAAATAAAAACTCGCCCCCCCCCCCCCCCCCACCGTAAAACTGCAAAATGCTTTCAAAAGAAAGCCCAGACTACGATACATCCGCTCGAACACATCTCGCCAACCCTCTAGCAATGACGTGTTCTATTGGGATTAAATTTGGCTTAAATTGGATGAAATCCAAACATTTGGGGGGATTCTCCGGCAGAGAGTGCCGCATCCCACGCACCATAACAACAGCAAAAAGAATTAAATCCCTTTTACAATCCCCAACCACCCTCCCCTGACGGAATACCTAACGAATACAAGACTCACAAATTATCATTTAATAACCAAAAAAAAATGAGGAAGCATTGCACTGAACCAAAATTGTGGCAACAGAAAGAAAAAAGGAATCCGCGAGCAGACGAATTGATTGCAAGAAGCGTCGGAGGGGGTTGCAGAGCGAGAGAGAGAGACCAAGAGTGGTAGTGGCGAAAAAATAAAAAATAAAGAAAGAAATGAAAATGAAAGAAATATCTAATTAGTCGCTGCCATGGATAAAGGTTTTAAATCGATTTTTGTTTTATCCTGTTGCGAGCGAGAGCGAGACCTAGTTTCAAATTGTTTTGCCCTGCGAATCGAAAGGAAGGCGCATTCAAATGAAATGTATAGAATGCCAGAGAGCCAGCGTGCTAACGGTGGTGCCGTGGTGGCCTTACCATAATGTATCGCAATTCGCAAGGCGGTAGTTTTTTTTTCTTCCGTTGTCCCTCTTTTTTTTTCGCCTCTCCTCTCATTTCTGTGTGCAATTTGTGTTGTGTTCTTTTTCGTTTTTTTTTTTTTTGCTGTAGTTTTTTGTTTTCGGGGAGGTTGTAGTGCCGCAGAAGGAATGAAATGAAAAGTGGAATTCAGGTTGCCCCCCACATTCGGAGGGGTCAGAGGCAGAGTCTCTCGCACACACACACACAGGGGTTGGCGCAACCATATTAGTAAATCTGATTAAGGGAAACTTTACTGTTGCGGCCGACAATGATGAGGGTGGTGGGCTGGTGGCTGGGCGGTGGATGGAACGTATGTATTCTGGGATCTTAGCCGGCTCTCGTGAGACTCGTTAGAGTATCTTTTTAATTAATTTGGAGCCGGGGGTACGTATGATACGGAAAGTATGGTCCATCCATCGTATCCGCTTTGCGGTCGGGCGGACGAGGGGGTCGCGCTGGCGTGTGTTTGTGATTAGTCAAAGAAGCCAAACGAGGAGTCGTCATCAAAGAGATCTTTTGATGCACATATGTAGGCAGACCGTAAGTAAGAACGGATAAACCTTGAGCTAGATTTATTCACACAGACATACAGTGTTTTTTTTGGGGGAAATGAATATATTTCAGCTGAGGCAGCGGAGGAAGGCCAAGATTTTCGAGGCTATGAGAGGTCCGGCCCGGCCTTGTGGTTTCTTTCAAACGGAATTAAGTCTTCTGTATCAGGGGCTGATGTGGACTTATTCTAGGACGTGTCTGAGAGACCGGATTGGATGAGGCCTATTCTATTTCCGGTTGCTAATTTGAAGAACCAGCAACGATCCGATTCGGAGACTTCTTTGTTTTGGATGTAGGAGGCGCAAAGGGACCTAATGTCCATCAGGAGCCTCGTCTAGAGGTCTAGAGGATGAGGACTGCCACGAAGCCGGTAGCAAGAGCTGGCATGAGAGGCTTCTTAGTTGAGGTCCAACTGGACTCTGGCCTAATGGTGCAAGCTGTCCTCGCGTGCCGTCTGTGGACAGAAGGTGGAACAATTTTCGGAGAAATTCTGGTCGCCTTATGCAGACAGACCCTAGTTTCATCGATTTTGTCAGAATTTCTGGTCCCTTGTGCAGACAGCTCCTAGGTCCATCGACTTTTTGAGCATTTCAGACCTCCTTTGGCAGATGGACCAACATCTGCTTTATAAGTCAACAGGCGACGATTCGATTCGTTCATTTTAAGTGTCATCTAAGGTTCAATTAGAAGCCGGTAACCGATGTATTCTTCCTCGTAATAGACTGAATTCAGCCAAATTGATTGTATTCTCGTCCGAGATTTGATGACGGATTGATTACACGTAACTTCGATAAATAGGTCCCGAGTTCGACTCCCATGTAACTATAAATCGTAGGTCCGTCAGTGACCTCCAGAGCACGGAACATCAGAATTGGGAAGAATTCTCAGGTTCAACTCGCAATTAACTTTAGCCATATAAGCTGTTCCCAAATTTTTGTCGATTTCATGTCAGTCTGCTGAAGCGCTCAACTTTCTATGTTATTTCTATGTTTCTATGTTGTTAAAAATCTGCGTCTTGGGGTTTGTTTGACTTGGGCTCGAATCTCAAGTGATTTACAGGATCCAGTCGTCTCTGCGTCTTTTTTTAATTGTTCAACTTTCTGTTTTTTCTATGTTTCTATGTTATTCAAAATTGGTGTTTGCCGGTTGTTTTGACTTGGGTTCGAATCTCGGTTGATTTACAGGATCTGACCGTCTCCCACTGCGACTCTTTCTTATTAGATCCGAGTCCAGTTGGACCTCAACCAACAGGACACTCTTGCTGCCATGAGCTCGTGCCAGCTGCGTCTAGTGGCTGCCCTCATCACGTCCTCCAACAGAATGATCTCTAGATGAGTCTCACACACTTTGTCCTCATCAAGACCTCCAACAAAATGGCCTCTAGACGAGGATGCTGATGGACGTTAGACCAGTGGAACCTCAACCAAGAAACCTCTCACGCCAGCTCTTGCTACCTGCATCTACTCTCATACACCCCGTGACTGTCCTCATGATATCATCGAAGCTGCTGATGGACACTAATCAGACTCAACTCGAAATGACACACATTTCCGCATGCCCACTGCACACGATGAAACAAGGAATCACACAGGAATGTGATCTTTTCACACCGCCACTGCTGCGGAAATCGATGAAATCCACCGTATGACCACGGTACACGCTTCAGATTTGTTTAGAGATTGCCAAGGTATAGATCAATCGTGCGCACATCCCTCGAGACTAATCTAAATATTTATCGAGTGCAGCCGAGAAGAAAGGCAAGCATTTCAACACACGAACGTGCCACAAAAGATCTGCGCCGCGTCGCACTTCCGCATCAGCCTCGAGAGCACATCTCCGCGGTCGAATACATTCCATCTAGCTGTGTGCAAATGCCCAGACCCATTAATCTGATCGTTGACCTAAAAAGGAAACGAATGGATTTTGTTGTTGGTTTACCATCAGCAACTCCGCCAAAATGTCAAACGGCATCCACTTGCGACAGACAATGGCCCGGGCCCGGCCTGGCCACGAACGAACGCTTAAGCCCATGTGTACGACGTACAAATTGTTAAGTCAAACTCGTCGAAATCACGTCTGCACTAAGCAACGTGACCGCCGAACATTAATCATAACCACCGCTCGTGGTGTGAACGCTGCCGGTGGCAGCCGAGAGCCTTCTCTTAGCAAAATGTCAATGGAAACTGTTGTGGCCAAGAACACACGCCGAAAGGAGGATTCAAATGGAGTTTCTTTTTGCCCGATTTCTGCTGCAACTCAGTCTTGTTTTGACTGTTAACAATTTAATTAAAACAACAAGAAATTTGACATATTTGTGGTGGAATTCTTGACAGATGCATGCGTCACTGTACACGAAGCTGGCTGGGCCTTTGTTTTGTTTTGCTGTTTTGTCTGTATGTCAAAGAGATAGTTCTCGTGTGCTCCACAAACATGGTGATATGGTTCTTTTTGTGCTTTTTTTTCTCTCCCATTCTGCTTCTGCTTCGGCTTCCCTCCGCTTCACAGTTGCATGAGCCTGACGGTATATCTCTTCACTTTACCGCAGTTACAACGCTGCGATGGGGGGAGGGGGGGTTTTTTGCGAACACAGCCTTACAGCGCTCCGCCGCAACGGCAACGTATGGGAGAACGTAAGGCAAAAAGCATAAAAGACCGTTAATTCGAGTGCTGATTACAAAATGGTGTTGACAGAATGACGTTTATTTGATGATGTGCTGTAATGTTCAGTCAAACAAAGTGATTGCATGGAGCCATCTCCCCACTGCTCTGCTCTCTGGGTGCTTCACAGCCTAGTTAGCAGCACAGAGCCGCGCGCCGATGGGCTGCTTTGTACGGTATGCGTCAGTGGGCTTCGTCGTGCTGATGATGAGGTTTTTGTTTTGGGGGGATTCTGGGATTTACTAGATTCGGTTACGGCGTGCATTTGGGGAGAAAAAGGTCGTGAATCGTGGGCTACCTACAGTCTCTGTGGGTGCTTGTGCCAAATGGTTGCGGGAAGAAGTTGCGGTTGATGGTACGAAGGACGGGGGGCTTTCGAGAGGCGAATGAAGACTCTTCAGTGTTGGCTAACGATGGGACTTTGGGTTGAGGTTATGTCATGAGAGGAGATCATTGGGGTTTGCTCTGTTAAAAGTTATGAATCATAGCAATCGTTGGGAAGTGCATGACAACCGGAAGACTGTCTTCGGGGGGACTTCCGGTGGACGTTAGACACTACACTCGAGGACTCAGACTCAAAAACTCGCCCATTTTACTATAGCGGGACGTTGATAAGCAGGAGAGCTTGGGACGTGTGACGCTACGGAGAGCCGCCATGAGGACTTGACAAAAATTCGACCAGTCCGACCGTGTTGAAGAATGATTGAAAGTGGTCATACAAGACCAGATCGTGCTCAACGACAGACACTGACTCCGACAAGTTGAGTTTGTGTCTGAATTCCTGCTCACTCAATTTGACAGATGTGGCAACAGCCAAGCAAAGATTTTGCGGATGAATCAAGATCCTATGTGTGACAACAGTCCTGGTCAAGACAGTGTCAGGAACTTGACGCAAATTCTAGGAAAACTTCTTCATCAACAGTGTGCATGAGTCCCTTGTTCGAATCCCAAATCTGATCTGCAGGAGCAGACTAGAAGCATCTTCATCATTAAAACACAGAAGACCGCTGTGCATCGACCAACAGTCACCAGCGTCCTTCTCGCGGTGCGTGGTAATGACCCAGAAGACGCAAAAAAACGCCGGCAGCTATCGACGCGACAATGAAGTGACCACGCTTTCTACAAAGTGAACGGAAATTCCTCAAGTCCTTGCCCGAAAACAAACCCTAGCCAACCACTTGTCTGAGGTGACAGCACCGGGCGCCACTTCAGCGAAAGGAAATCTCTATTAACCGTCTCCACAGTCAACTTCACGGCACATTCCATGTGTACAGCCAACAGCGAAGATTCACACTCATCTCAATTCAAGCAGTGCGTCATGGGCCGCAGGCAAGCCCGTTTCACAGTTCCTCAGCGTACTCGGTCGCCTTTCGACACTCGCTTCCGCTTGAGTATCCATCATCGGGCCCCATCGGCCCAGATACTTCAAATTCAAACCAATTTCACATCAATTTCGTTGCGAATCATGTCAAAATTAATTCAAAGTGAAACCAACCAGCTGCCGTCTAAGATTTAAACCACTTCCCGGTCTGACACAAATTAGCAGTGGAAAGCGGACAACCGGAGTTGGGTTCGTCGAACTTAATTAGACGGGAGATGGAGAAAAAATGAAAACTGAGATATGATTACTCTTGTGTAATGTGTGTCTCCACTTAAGTATTTCCTCTTTTTTTGTTTTTGAATTATTGAAAGTAATTTCCAGTAAATTACAATCCAATCGAATAGAAGTTCATATGTCTGTCGAACAGCGGGCCAACCGAGGGGTGTCTGTTAGAAGGAGCGTTGCTATTTTTAAATATGCTTCAAACTTGCCCTCAAGCACACTCCTTTCAAAGTGCGTAACAGAAAGAAACCCCCTCGCCTTCCGTTTGGTTTTTTTGTTTTTTGGGGGCGCACTCCATCAAAGGGAGCGAATAAGGAAAAGGCAAAAGAAAAGAAATAACAGATTCGTTCAATTCCAGATCCGCGTGTTGAGTGTGTCTGGGAAATAATGATTCACAGCTTTACCGCGCCGCGCTCTGAGTCGGTGAAATCCAATAGATTTCCCAGAAATCCTAATTTTTCCTTGTCTTCTCCTAGCGAGCACCCTCCCCCACCCAACACACACTCTCCCATGCCACCTCGTTCGCCTGCAGGAACCCAAAGTGCACACCGGAGTCGAGTCGAGTCGACCGGGGGAATAAGAAAATAAAAAAAAGAGAATGAATTTCTTTTGAAGCACTCACCTTGAATTTTATTCCTCTTGCGGGGCTGGCTGCTGCTGCTGCTGTTCTTTGCCTCTGTGTAAATGTGTGTGCCGTGTTCGGTGTCAGGAGTCGTTCTTGTGACGATGCTCTCCACCTATATTCGTGCGTCCCCCCGTCGCGCCGTTCCCGTTGTATTCTAATATGATGAACGTAATCCTTTTGAAGCCAAAATCATAATCCAATCCAAAGCAGAAACCAACAAACAACAACACGATACGACGATACGACACACAGGACTACTGGATACCAACAAAAAAAATAAGAAGATACTCTTGTTGTTGTTGTCGTCGATGTGACTATGACTTTCTCACGTCTTCAAGGAATTTCAAGGCAACGAAAAGAAAAACGATTTATTTTGTTGTTTCCTTTGATAACACTGACCCACGAGGATATTGAAACAACCACCACCGTGCACGCACTGCAATTAGATTTCTTCTTTCACTAGAATTTGTGTATTTTCACTTTTTTTGGAAATTCTTCCTCTCGCCTTACAACGATACGATGGCAAAATAAAAAAAACGGCAAAAAAAACAGGAAACAAAAAAACGCACGATAACGCACACGAAACGGATTGATTGAAGATCTTTGCTTTTGATTTTCATTCACTAAATTGTAGTAGGTACATGGAAACCGTAGTATCTTAGCGCACACCTTCTGTTAACCTTGCCGAAGAACATCATCAAATGATCTGTCGAAAATCAAGAAAAACTCGACGAGGCGCACACGTCGCTACCAGTGCAGATACGAATTAATAATGAATTTTTGGTTTTAGTCAAACTCCAAGTTCTCCATGAAAAGCCACTCGACGGTGTCGTTTGATGTTTTAGATATATCTTGTTTTATTTATATATTTTATTTTGTTTGTGTTTTTTTTTTTTTTTATTTATTTTTCTCTCCACTAAGGGTAAGATACTTTCGCAAAAATTGTTAAACGTACAGCACCCCCACACCGACCCTTCAGCATCATATTCACGGAGTAACTGAATTGATATTCTGGAATACCTGGATTAGGTCACCTCCGATGCTTCTCCGTTCCGTAGTCATCTTTGTCATGGCATATGGAGAGACTCAATATTTTATATAGCCCCTGGTTTTGGAATTGAAATGCGCATGCTTCGCTCTTTGTCTCGATTCCACGCCGAAGAGAGAGATAGTTTCATGGTTCGTTTTGTTCCAGGGCGCCCCGCACGGGCAAGAGTGAGGAAAGTATCCGATGGATTCCAAAATCCAAAAGTCTCTCTGTCGCTTAAGAGACGCCACTAAGGAACGAAGCGAGAGTGAGAGAGCAGGAGAGCAGAAGAGCGGGAGAGCGTAAGACTAAGCTGTGCCGGAATAAGTCATCAAAGGTAAAGTGTTCAGATTACATTTTGTGTACTTCATCTGCGAGAGTATCTATAGAATTATGTCGATGCCGAATCGTTGCAGTACCAAGTACCAGCGACCGTTGTTGTCGTCGTCGCCGTCGTCGTCGTCGTCGTTGTTGTCGGTGGTGGTATTTGTTTTGCAGTTATTTATTTAGATTTATGTATCTATGAGGTACGTATCTAAACCGTGGAGGAATGCCGGTGTTTCGGGACGAAACTTTATGCGATTTGTAACAATTTTTTTTTGTTTTTGTTGTGAATTTTTGTTTGTTTTGTTTTCAATTAAACTAGGATTTTCGAGGGAGGAACGAACTTTGACTTGGGGACTTTTGCAATCCCGACCACCACCAGAAGAGGACTTTCGGTTGGTAGCGGTTTTTTTTTGTTTTTGTTTTGCTTTTGTGGATGATGGGGTATTAATTTATTTATAGTCATCAATAGGAAAACAACGCGAAGCTCGTGGTATGTCTGGCGAGGTTTTTGTTTCGGGCGCCAGAAAAAAATGTTCCTTTTTTTTAGGAAAACCCACAAAATGGACACCGCAGGATGACGAAGTTTCTTTTTTTGTATATGAATCTATTCCTCTTGTGTTGCGGTTGCTCTAAATGGTATTACTTTAGAGTGTGCGGAGAGTGACTTCGTTCCGATAGCGGAGTCATTTCATTCAGGAGGGTAGTCGAATTTTATGAAAGTCTCTTGTTGGCCGAGATGAAATTTTTGGTTCAGATGTTGACAGCAGGAAATGGAAGCTTCTATGCGAGGGAATTATTGAAAGATCTTTGAATGGGCAGCTCTGGGAGGGGTGGTCGCATGCCATGTCTTTGGGGACAGCCGTCGTGGTCGATTGGGGAATTTGAGACTACTCTGTGATCGACGAGGCCGGGTGATTCATGAAAGCCCCGGAAGCATAGGAAAACCAGTGAGTCATGCGAATTTAATAAGTCACGGGCACACATCGATGAAGAAAAGGGAACTCTCGCTGGCAATTAGACGCAATTCTGTTATCCACATGCGCTGGAACTCAATGACCCACAATAGATAATTGAACACCGGGAGGAATCATGCCGCAAGCCCACGGCAGCTAGGAGAAACCGCAACAGTGTTCACTCCAGAGTCGACGATGAATTGATAGAAACCAGCGAAGTTAAGGAAGCGGCTAGTAGCGACCGTCACAGAAGTCACTCCTGAGTCGAGGACGAATTGATAGGAATCAGCGAAGTGATGTAAGCCCATTTTGACCTTCTGGCCAACTCATCCTTTTTTCGATGCCAACCTTTCTTTTTGGATCAAAGTTTGGCGGGCTTTTTTCGTTTCTGTTCCATGGCATTGTAGGCGATGTCGCCTCTGAAAAGCATCAAATCCGCTCCCGTCACATGTTCTCGCCGCTATTTAATTTCCTGTCCTTTCCTGTCTAAGCCGAAGCTTCTTTCTTCGTCTTCTTTGTATCGCTCTACAGTCCGCAGTGGACATGGGCATCAACAACAAATAAGTCGATCCATCTCGTGAAAGTACCCGCAGTCTATTTCCAGTGCCAGGCGTCACACGAACTTACCCGCTTATGCTAAATTGTCCCTGGCCGTCTTCAGCCGCATTCAGTGGAATATCTGGATGAACTACATCCCATGCTAGCTGATCACTATCCCCTCTTGTGTCCTCCACCTCAATCCTGGGCGTCTTCTGCTGTGTTGTCCCACAAGCACTCAAAGTCGGAGTCAAAGACCCATTCCAATTATCGGAAAGTTCCTTCAAGACACATCACCTCAGTTCCTCCACATCACCAATTCCACCTCCTCCCACACCACCCACACGCCGCCGCTACAAATTTGTACCTTCCTCCGCTTCTCCATTCAATTCCCTTTCCATTCTGATGTCACTCAACGCAGACGTCCCCCTATTTATCGAGAAAATCGTTTCGCAAAACGTTGTAATCATAAATTTGACTTCGATGAAATTTCACTCATTTCTAGCAAAAAAAAAAATCCGACTCCATTGTGATGTCAATTGACTGCATTTTTCCGTGTAAAATGTGTCATTTTTTCAAAATTTAATTTTCTTTGCGATTGAGCGGAGTTTTCACCTCAAATTGATGGAGGTGGGTGTGGAAATGATAATTACAGTTATTTCAGTCAAAAGTTGGAATGAAAATCCGTGAAAATAGGATAAAATTACAATTTTCCGGTTTGTGTTAAAAATATTGCATACCTGGCAGTGCTTTGCAAATTGAGCTGTCAATTCACAAGCGAAATCGATCATGCATCAGCCAGCATTGCCAGATAGGCAGGCATTTTATTGAATTTTAATAAGCTCGTGATGTGGAACAAACGAAGGAAATGCACGCATTTCTCCATCAACTTTCACGTCATTTGATACGACATCGTGCGTTTTCAAACTTTCGTCGGCTTCTCATTCAGCAGCGATAACAAATCGGTAGCAATTATCTTAACTGTTCAAATGGTCAAAACCTTATCCGCATGCGTTCGTTTCGTTTCTCACGGCGACACTGATACCGCAGACAGATGCCTATCCAAAACGCATCGATCCATCACGCCGACCGACCGATCATCACCTACTCATTCGGGGACAAGGTGCAAAGTGCTTGGTTGCCTAATAAATGGAATTGGCCACAGCACGTCATAAGCTGACAATCAAGATCTCCACACGCCAGTCTGGCCGGATGATCTCCATCGGCTGCGAGGGTGACACTCAATTTATCGTCACAGCAAGGTGCCTCATCAATAAAAATCGTTTGGTCTCCCCTATCAGTCCGATCAGCGATTTCCAATCAAACGGTGCACTCCCGACTGTGACGTTCAGTAGGCGTTGACAAGTGGCTTAATCCCGATGGTTGGCCGTGCCCCAACGGAACGACAACAGCAGAGACGTCTCCTGTCAGCGGGTGCAGACGGTTTGGGAATGCAAGTCAGGTCTTGGGTCCATCACCAGACACTTATCGAGAACTTTCCGTCTCCAGCGCCACGACGGGGGTTTACCGGGGACATGGGGAGTTTCTTGTGTTTACGGGAAATGTGTCCTCTCCATAGACGACACATCAGCACGCCACAACAGATTCATGCAAATTCCACTGACAACACACTTGCCGAACCAGCGGAACCGTCCCCATCCGTAATCAACTGCATAAAAGTGATTTCTATTTACCGTTACAACAATGAAGCGACTGCTCGTTTTTCATATTCCCCCTCAGTGGGCATCCTGAAAAGAAAACACACATCCCCGACACGACACAATCCACCCATCCGCTGCACTGCACTGCAGCGCACCCGCTGTATCTGAATATCTTTCCGAATGCAAGACTAGGAATGCAAGCATAAAAGACTGCAAGAGTGTGAAGTGTTAGACATTGTTGTGCTCCCGTGGCTGGAAATGTTGCAACTTGCAACTTGGCTCTGGCTAGGTGAGAGCGCCATCCATAAAAGCGGTGCATGAGGCAAATTTACGATCCGCACAGAGTTGTGCTGCCGCTCCTGCAGCCATCCGGCAAGGAAAATGAGTTACAGCCAGCCAGCACCTCCCTTCTCGTAATTTGCACCCGACGGCAGGGAGGGGCTGATCCGTTGAAGGGTATTTGGAGCATTGCCCAGGATTGCTTGCAATATTTGCGCCCAGGTCCAAGCCAAATGTGTACACGTTCAGGACATCAAAATCCTGCGCTCGGTTGTTCTGGAGGTAATCATATTTTCACAGCCATGTGCTCCTTAAGCCTAACAGTCAACTTTCGTGAACTATGTTGCATCCACTGAGGAGTGACTGAGAGAGGCAGCCACTCGGCTCTGTGGTCCCTGTGTTGCCCTGTGCTCCATGATCCGTGCTTCGGTGGAGCAGCCATGGGCAAAGTGGAGACATTTGAATTTCAGATTCGTGAAGGGGCGCTGTGGACACCTCTCGAGAGCGTAAGAAAAATTACAAAGCGTGACACGATTTTAATCTAACGAGCAGAGGACCTGGCTCTCATGCGGTGTTCGATGAGAACGACGACGACGATGGCGGTGCCAAGAGGATGGCGACACGACACACACTGGGGGTCAGAACATCGACGGAAGAGGTTATCGCACCTAGGCTTGGTGGGAGTGCAAGACGTACGGTACTGTGGTGCGACTCCTGTGGCATATGAGCGAAAAGCGACAACAAGATGGATTAGTGCTTGGCGGTTGCGGTGCGGTGCCAAATGACTGCAGGCACGCATCTGTTGGTGGCCTCCAGTTGAACATCTCCGTATGTAGCGGTCGACCTACATTGGCTTTGGGTAACGTGAACCCAGCGCATACATCAGACGGCGATTAGAAGTGACGTCTCTTGCTTGGCGCTGTGCACTTTATGACGTGTGGACAGGATTGTTCCAAGACGATTACGCAAACATCAAGTGGATTGATTGTCTCGCTAGTGCAAGGACCTCCAATGGAGGTGATTTCAATTCGACACACACTCGTTCGGAGTCCCAGCGCCTCGGGAAATTCGTTTTGCCAGCAGCCGTGAGTTTCCATTCACTTCCTCGCCATCACAGCTACCGGCTTGGCACGTCATTCACACTGACGTCGTTGGCCAAAAGGGGTTAAACCCAGTGTGCCAACACCGAACGACTGCAGGTGTCACCCTCGCGCACTCCGTTTTCCTCCTCCAATCTGTCAGCAATAAATATTTGACACATGTCACACGATCTTTTCTAGATTTTCACCTGTTCCGAGACATATGCTCCGCCCTGGTGCACAGTCACACCGCGAACTCCTCGCCGCACCCCTTGTCAATGAGCAAATATATTTTCCGGGAAAACGAAAAAAAGTATCCCTTTTTCTCGGCTCCCCCGGGAGTGAGTGTGCAGTGTACTTGTCATCGCTTGAGCTAGGAATTCAAACGATGTGTGCATGCATTCGTATACGAATTCCATTGCAACACCTCGACCGAGTCTCGACCCTCGCCGGCGCTGGCCTCGAAGTTGGAGAAATTCCCCGACACCAACTCGCATTCAACCCCCGCCGCTGTCAGTCGACGAAATGGTGCACACAGAGAGCACATGGAAAATGGAAATGAAAACAGGGTTTGATTATGATCGCTGTCCAGCATGTGCCGTCCTGTCGTCATGTTACCCAAAAATGAAGATAAAACAAAAAATAACAGAAAATGAGGCAAACAGGTAAACGGGGCTACAAGTCAGAGCATTGTTCGTTCCTGTTCGGTCATGACACTCGATGGAGGACCGCTCGGCACCGAGGAATGATTTACGATGCATTGTCCGACTCCCGCGAGATCAAGTTGCCCAGTGTGTGTTACCTGTGGATTGTTCATTGTAACTGTGTTTTGTTCTCTATTCGATGGAAATTCCATCATCCCATCAGGTACAAGTTGGAAATGTTTGCAATACACACACACGCACTCGGTGAGTTATGTATCTTCCGGCTTAAGTAGGCTACATGCTGCCAGCTGGTGCGATGGACGCAACTGAATCTATTGGGATTCAGTTTCAATCAAATGCGTGACCCATGACGTGACAGCAGCGAACCACTGTGTGCTGTAATGGAGAGCAATTGGCGCTGGCAGCGGCAAGGGGAAATCCAATCTAGGAAGAACCAGATTCAGATTTAGATTCATTCAATCAACTCGCTTTATGCATCTGTTTCGGGCAATATTCTGCAACCGCAGTTTGTGTGGTTTGATGTTTGTTCTGTTCAATTGGGTGGATTTGTTACCTCTTGGCCGTGGGCGAGGCTGGTGACAATCGCATCTAAGGGATGCAAGAGACCAAGAGGAGAATGCAGGGAGGTGTGGGCTCTGCAATGGTCTCTGAATGCGCGTTACTGCTCCTCTTTGGTGCAAAGTTAAAATAAGAATTTTAATCTCCGTCGAGTGGATCTAAGGATGTGTCAGAATCCTGTGAGCGGGCTTCGAGGCGGTGAAAGTTGGTTGCTCACACAATCGACAACTTAAAATATTTTGATTATCCTCTAAATCGACGTCAGGCATCGAGAAATGAGTTGCTTTAAAAAGCAGAGTCCTCTCCATGCAACCTTGTGGAATGCCTTCATTGAAGCATTATTCACGTTTTAGACACCACACAATGAGAAATAAAAATCGTCTATAACGACCTTCAAGGGACTGACGAATTTGGTCGTTATAACCGATGTCGTTGTAAGCGATTTTAACTGTAGGTTCAAAATTAAAAAAAAAAACATAGTCCTCTGCGTGCAACCTTGTGGAACTCAAGCCCTGACTGATCTTCAAATCTATGTACGCTGAGTAATATGGCCAACTTAGACTGTCGGCCACGAGAAAAACAGAAGTTGTGCAACTTAAAAAGGAAAGTCCCATGCGTGTAGCCCTGCGGAACTCCAGCCCTTGGTGACGGTAAAATTGACGTTCAAGAATGCTGCCTACTCTGACATGGAAAAAGTGGAATTAGGGAAGCATAGTCCCCAGCATGCCGCCCTGTGGCTCTCCTATCTCGACTGTCCTGTCGTAAAATTGACGTTAAATAATATGTCTCATTTTGGACCACATGAAAAAGCATGGTCACCGGCACGCATCCTTGTGGAACTCCTACCTTGACCGTCGTAAAACTGACGACACTTTGGACCGCCCGCACCGAAAACTAGATAAGTTCCGTCTTCAAATAGCGCAGTCCCCTACACGGAACCCTGCAATCGTAAACCTGACGAAAAGTAATTTTATGCAATCTCTACTCACCACTGTTAGCACTTAAAGAGCACTACCTACACGGTTGCACCGAAAAAAGATCACTCGATAGGAACATCTGTAACCTCTCTGTCCACGGCAAATGCAAGCCCCTTGCCACTCACTTCATTCACAAATCATTTTGAACTTAATTCCTACCTATTCCCTGTCCATCCATTGCGATAAAGCGGAGATTAGACTGCTCCTTACAGGCTGCATCCGACTGATAAGACAACGAAAAGGTACACAAATCCTCATCTCAGTGACGCCACATTCTTCTCTCATCACGCGAATTTAATCCTCCGGCGTACCCGTAAACACAAAAACCACTCGAGGCGTTCCCTGTCACTCGGGGTAAACAATGAAATCTACTTAGAGTCCGAACTTATCTCTCTCTCTCTCTCTCTCTCTGACTCAGCGAGGTACTTGTCACTGGCATATCTTCAGAGCGAACAAGAAAAAAATGAAAAACCCAGAACACAAACTGTTTTCAGTTTCAAATTTCAAACCAGACAAAAAAAAGGACGATGACGATAGATATCCTCGAGGAACGTGTGTGGCTGCCTTATTAATATTTTGGCGACACCCAGTCCGGGACGTACCTGCGCAGCGTTGAACCCAAACCCGAAGACCCAAAACGCTCACACACACGCACAGGTCGAGTTTTGACAGCGAACCATCGCGCTGAATGATTCCCTGTGACAAAGTCAAAACCAATTTTTCGTCAACAGAGACAAGCCACTTGATAAGCGATTGTATCCCTCAGTCTCTCTTGAAACCCGATATCTTAAAAGGGTTTCCCTCTGGTCCTGCCCGGTCTGCGTGTGTGTGTGAAGTGTTCCCAACAGCAAAAAAATTCAAATTTTCAGTGTCGAATTACCGTTGGTATTCGACTAGTATTTATAATGCGATCAATCAAAATTTGTCAACATTGAAAATTGATTTACAAAAAAAAAAACGAAAACAAAATTTTTGTAAATAGAACTTCAGAAGCAGATAGCCGGGGAGTCGGGTTACCCGTCGCTGGAATGGGAGTGAATTCGTTGACATATGAGCGCACCGGGAAGTGGTGAGTGAGGCGTTGGGCTTCGCGATAGATTGACGAACAGAAAGGGGTTCAGCGTGGCACCTGTTTAAGGTCTCATTGGTAACACGCACTGCATGGAATCCGGTGACAAGTGGAACGAATTTTACATTCGATTCGAAGTGACGCGCTGGATGACACATGCCAATAGGCTGGCTGGCTTAGCAACGATTTCAATTGAATTGGACACTTGATGGGATGAGAAGTGCGGGGCCGATGGACTGGGTTATGCGAGTGGGAACTATTTAAGTCATAAATGTCAGGTGATTTTCATGAGCTGTGGGATCGATACTGTGGACTACAGCAGCGCCAGCAGAGAAACTTGGTTGAGATGAAGAAGGGTAATCCACTTGGACTTGCGTTTTTCAATAGGTTTTTTTTGAGAGATCGCGCGTAACTGGCCTTAAGGTGTCGCCTTTTTCTTATTCAGTATTGTTTGACAAATGATCATGGAAAGGACTCACCCCTCAAGACCGTCTCCAACGTTTTCAGGTGGGTTTCGAAAATCAGCGTTCTAAGAAAAAGGTTTTTTCGTGCACTTCGCGCAATATGTGGCCTCGTTTTCGTTTCGGACCTGTCAGTCAAGTTTAGACTTCTTTTTCGGGTTATATGAAGTCAAAAGCTGCGATCCAGGACTTGGAAGCTAAGTTAAGACACGTAACTGGGCAAACACCGGTCACAACGCTGAAAGCGGTGATCCAAAAGTGGACCTTCAGATTGGACCATGTGCGGCGAATTCGCGGGCAACCCTTTTATGAATTTCTACTCAAAAAGTCAATGCCAAGCTCTCGTCCTTCAGGCCATAATAAAGTTTCCACCATTCGAATTCATTTTGTGCGTTTTATTTGAATTTGAAAGAAACATGTCTTAAAGAATCACCCGTTACGGACGAAGCTTTGCCGCCAGGCTGGGTGGTCAGCTTATGGGCTGCCATTCTGGCCCTAAGAGCAGAGTAAAAACAGTAAAAGCCCCGCTCTTCTTGCTTCAAACAGACCAATAAATGCCTCATTGCCACCACCAGACAGCTCCTTGGATCGCTTAGAATTCCAATAGAAATCCCACACTCCGAGGACCGGCCGCCGAAAAAAGAAAAAAGGAAAGAAAGAAATCAGAAGCCGACATCAGTGGCTGCATAATCCAGTAATGGCAGTCATTACCCAAGTGCCACTATAATTAGGAGGATTCCCGCCGCCTGATCCTTTGACTTGTGTGTTGATCTTCCGAATTATCTCCGCTGGGCAGGGATTTTTTAAATAACAACAACAAATAGTCATTTAATTATCTCGAAAGAGCGCTCTGTGGCCCGTCGACTCGTATACCGGTGAACAGCGCAAGCAGTCGCAGCGTCGATCCATCCATCCATCGTTTATCCGTGAAAGCATTCCCCGGCTAATGTGCAGACATTTCAATCCGCAAATTATAGTCCTTAGCCTATTCTCAGAAAGATATTTCGCTACTCTCCGCGGCGCACAGATGGGCACCAGCACGGGTACAAGCACTGGCACCAAGGAGTCATCAGAATCGAGGCATGCCATCTTCTCTCGTTTTGTGTGTTTGTACATATATTTGTCGGATCAGATCAAAGTGTCCGGAGCGTGCGGATGTCAAACTGGACCCGCGGTGGAATGAAAGTTATTACCCCTTTGTTTGAAGAGGAGAGGGTATGTCGGTCTGCGCGACCGTCCCCAGCCAAAAGGTACTCAACTCGGCGCACCATTCGCCAAAATGATAGCGAAGAACGCTAATGGTGACTAATTGCATCTGCATCGTGAATGATATTGACGGGCCTGGTTCAACGGACGTTCTTCTTTATATCCTCGCATGAGCGGTCGGTCGCCAAGCCGACATGCCGGTAATGACAGCCCAGAGACAACCACAACGACAACGACAGCGACAACGAACGCGGCGACGCCGCCGCCGTCGTACAGATGCCAAACACAATTGGTTACGTTCATGCGATGTCAGTAGTTGCTGCTGCTGATGTTGCTTCCTTGCCTTGCCTTGGCCCAGCGGACACGAGACGATCGAGACGGACGGTCGGACGGACACCACCACTGGTTTGAGTGGAGTTCGGATTTAATGGGGATCCGCAGAAACCAGTTTGGCCTGGCTTTACATCGACTTAATGGTATGTTGACATCTCTCCGCCAGATTGGAAGCCAAATTATTAGTGTCTCTTCGGATTTCAGCGCTGGAATCATTTACTCATACACATGTAAACATTTGTCGGGACGTCCAGGTTCCCGGGGCGAATGGAAAAATGATAAAAGTTACACCTTTAATGTGGCAATAAAATTGGTAGTGCCTTTGTGCTCGGCCCGAGGGCAGCCTGTGCACATTCTGCAGGTAGACGACGCTGCGCCGAGAATGCGTCTGCGGTTTTGGTTATTTTTGATTTTTGCCCTTTGACGAGCTCCTCTGGAGCGGGACCCTGGCGTGGAAACTGGTCTGCTGGTCGTGCTGGTGTGACTGTTCTCTTTTAATTGAGGTCTGTGAAGACATTTCGTGTATCGCGGAACGTTGAAATTAATTTGATGGTGATGGCGGATTTTATGAGGTCTCGATGCCGTCTTCCGTCTCTCCAGAACCAGATCGCTGGATCGATTCGGAGAAGACTGCCTGCCTGCCTGACGGACTGAGTTGCGCGAGGATGCCGTGATGTACACAGATCGGACGCAGAGGCACTAGCACTAGTTTTGCATGTCGTCGCGCATGCGTTCCGACACTGCGGGATGCTTGAAATCAATGGGTCGGCTTTGTCATCAATTGTGTCCATTTGGTCGTCCCACAGATTCATTGCACAGCGGCGGCTTGAAGTGGAATTTGCCTTTTTCGAGCCACGTGACTGCGGCCGACACCGGGCCGCAGCTGTGAGTCACAGTTGGGAACTAGGAGTGAATTGTTGGCCGGAGGATGGAGCTTGTCAGTCGGCTGGATGATATACAGCAGTGCCACACGCCCTCTCCTTGGGTGGGTATCACGCAAAGAGAACCTGAACTCGTGAGAAGAAGCGATCTTGTTGAGACGTAATGACGCAGAGAATGTGCGAATGTTTAAGACACATTTGAGTCATTTAGGGCAGATTTGCAAGAACAGCATGTCCGTGGGCTTTGTTCGTGTGCCTTGTGTGTTGTAGGTAGCCGTGAGATATCGCCTTCCTGGAAGGGCACTCGAGAAGAAGAAAAGGCTCGTCGAGGGGAGAGTTGCATAGAGATTCGGAGGGAGAAGGGATTTTTGTGTCAGAAATGTCGGACAGCGATGACTTAAGACAGATTCTTTGTCTTATTCGCTCAAATTGATGTTGATCAATCCAAAATTTCGACCGAAGTGCTGAAAGGGAGTCCAAAAGGTCTAGTGCTTGATGGTGATACATTTTTTTCCAGATTTTTTGATCAGAGCTCGGACTGACAATGAAGCCAGCAACTGAATTGAAACTATGATGGGAACTGGGGACAGTCACGAGGTATCGAATCCAAGCCTGAATTTGGAGCACAACTTCTGGCATTGAGGTCTGATCAGGAGTTGAATATGAAAGACAACAGAAGGGTCACTCGAGAGTCGAATCCAAATCTGAATTGTGTCTCCGAAGCCAGAAATGGAGCTAAAAGTGGTGTTCCACAACAGAGTTGACAAGAAAGGAGACCAAACCCACTGAATCCGTTGGGTGCGTTGCGTTTTTGCACGATTACTCGTCAGCGGTCTCCAGTTCCGCACCTCCAGGCCGCTGAGGTCTCCCTCGACTTGTGTGCGCCAACTGGTGCGTGGACGTCCTTTGGTGCGTTATCTCACAGGCAGAGAGTCGAAGTGCGTTGCGTTTAGAATCCACAAAAATCCTAGTTTGCCGGATTGCAAGGAGTTGTCCAATGAATACGTACGTTGCTACCGAAATCCATTTAACCCCACTACTATGACATCAGAGTAAAATAAATTAGATGGGAGAGGAACGATCAAAATATGAAAAAAGTTTAAAGTCGACCAACTTCAGTCGATCGTGATGCATTCCACTTGTGGGTCGAATTTGCTGTGTCTCTCCCTCATGAGTTGACATTACGCAGCACGCACAGCGGAGCCTCTGGGTTTAGGCCTTAAGTCTCCTACGGATCGCCTCTAAAACCTTCTCTGCCGTTCTATGTGCTTGTCCCAAGTTGTTTATGAACAGACAGAAAAAAAATCCGAATAAATGCAGACTGGTAACCACCACCTATTCGTCGGCCCATACTGGAATCCAAAGACACGACAGCCTCTTGAAAATAAGAGCGGAACTGGGAAAATCTCTAGCAATCCTGGATGTGCATACGACGCTCAGCTCCATAAGAAAGACAAATTAGAGGACGAAGTCGTATTTAGAGGCAGGGGTCGATGGTTTGGTCTGATTATTGGAGCAACGGCGAGGGCTCCAATGGCTGACGCAGAGCAAAAAGATATCAACATCATTGATCGGTTATAGACGCATGAATATACGCAGGCTAATAGAAGTCCTTACCGGGCTCTGTGCCATGCAATGCGTCTGAACCTACCGCATAACGACTTTTGCAGAAGCTGGAGAGACGAATGAGGAACAGAATATATTCAGCCTCTGCTCTGTGATTGCCCAGCCCTAGCAAAGAAAAGGAGACAGTTTCTATGACACGTAGAGCTGGGGGGCATAGCCAGTGTTGGACAGAAAAATCTCCTAAAATGGATCCATATGTGGATCTGGGTAGTTGTGCGACTAAAGCAGGTCTCACTGTAGAAAAACCATCCCAAACAAGTGCACATTGGATCGAACATGTTGGCGTAAGTGAGCCACTCCCATAAGGCCGACATTCCAGTGTGGAAACTGATCTCTGGTGGTGGTTGTGGTGTGAAGGTTATTTTTAAATTGAGGTCTGCGCAGACATCTCGTGGATCAATTAGCTGACTAACTTCCTATTCGTCGACTTCAAGGCAGCATATGACGGCATGAGACAAGCTATACCGCCCCATGGCTGGTTTTGACATTCCTGCTTAATTAATTCGTCAGGTTGTACAGGGTGGCGATGGGGAATTCTGCACAGTCATGGTCGAAAGCGAACTCATAGAGAAGTTCGATGTAAAAGAAGATCAGGCGTCATGTGACTTCGTCAACATCGTTCTGCAGAGGATCAAGCGAGCGCTAGAGGCACGAATAGGCAGAACACAGCGGGCCGTCGATGCGATCTGCAGACATTGAGACGAAAGCGGCTGAAATGAATCAGGCGGGGAACGAGGTGAAAACAAAGTACACGACATCGACGTCTTGGACAGAGCGTCACAACTAGCAGCTAAAGCTTCGAGGTTGTCGTCGTCCTCGGGTTAGCAGTAAACAGTGCAAACAACATCTGTACCGAGATCAAACGCAGAATAACTCATGTCAACCGCTGTTTCTTTGGGAAATTCAGTTATCGAGGTGCCTCTCGGAGGACCACGCTCTCCTGATGTAAGCCACTGATCATCGCGCTTCTGCTGTACGACGCAGAGGCATGGACAATCTCAAGAGCAGATGAAGAAGTCCTTGGTCTTTTCAAGAGTGGGTGCAATACTGGCGAATCACGAACAGAATGAGCTGCTGTAAATCAACATGAGCTCGGCGAGGCGGTTTCAACGCCTAAGATGGCTAGGCTATGTAGAGCACATTGACAACACTGTTCCAGCACGAAGATTCCTCGACTACGCATCGGGAGGACGCCCACGAAATCGAAGGGGCACCCAAGTGGAGAAGGACTTCAACCAACTTGGCGTGCGTAATTCGAGGCACCTGGATAAAGATCGTGTCAGCTGTTGGCCGAACCCAGGCCGAGGTCCACCCGGACTTCAGCAAGAACAATAGAATCAATAAAGTGTCGAAACATGATCTGAACTTCGAGCTGATCTTGGGGTTTTCGATCAGAAATGAAGCCAGAACGGGAGCTGATAATGAAGTGCAAGACTGAAGCGAAAGTTATGTCAAGAGAGAAGAAGTAGACAAGTTCGTTTGCATCTAGACCAGATTTTGAGACCAGAGTTTTTTGTCGGAAATGAAGCTGCTCGGCATCAATTATCATATGAAACTCAGAAATTGGTCACAATCCAAATTAAAATTGCAACGAATTTAGCTTAAAATCAGGGAAAACCAAAAATGCAAAGAAGACCGGATGTGGAATTGAATCCGAAGTCCATGCTGGCATGAATTGTGACCATTTGCTCAACCCCACGAGAGAAAGTGACAGACTAGCCAACAAGCCACCCGATTCCCTTCCTACGAAAATCCATTTTCAATCCCCTTCGTCTCACTTTTCAGCTCAATTAAACTTTCAGCCAGTTTTTTAAATGTTTTCTCTCGAAAACCGTGATTACAAACCCGATCCGTGTGACGAAACCGACATTGGAACCCCAAGTGCCTTCAAAGCAACGCTAAGTCTTTCCCCGTCATCTCTCATCGCAGCGGGATGAAATTGTCAAATAAGACAGGACAACAAAAACCCACGGCACGTCAAGAATGCCGTGCATCTGACGTGGTGGCGTAGCGTGGCGTGTCGGCAACCATGATAGGCAAACCACACCGTAAACCATAAAGAAAATAACTTTTAGTTAGCGCGCCTTTCTAATAAATTTGTCTCCTAATGCCCATGAGACACCTCAGATCCACCCAACTGGAAAGAAAAGATTTTCGAATAAATTAAGGATTCCCTCTAATAATAACGTCGTCCACACACAGCGCAGCACGGCATTCCCACGTCTACAGCCAGAACCACCTTCCGAGCTGAGTTTCCAACGAACACAAGGAATTTTCTAAGGCAGCGCGCACACATAATGGAATTTTGCGGCAGCTGCGCCGGCACGGATACCTAGTGTGTATCGTCACTTCAATGAAAATACCTTTTTCCAAAATTTCGAAACAATGATGAAGGAATATCCCCGATGAACGGCAGGAAAAGGTGTTCAAAATCACACCATAAATAATGTCCTTAAAGGAATTGCGTCTTTTCTTCTTTGTCCATCGCTCCTTTCCCCTCCCCCCTTACGATGGTGTGGATTTTTATTGCAAGTCAGCTGAGGACGGGTCTACGGTGCCGAGGTATTGTTCGTCGTTCGAGCTCTCTTGCCAGGGAATCCATTCGCTCTGTCATCGATAGATCCCTGTGAATAGAGTTGCCCTTGTCCTAGTCCCAGACCCAAACTCAAACTCAAACTCAATCCCAGTCCCAGCGGAGCACTGACAGCGTGTGTTTGTTTTGAGAGCGGCATTACGTTGTGCGTTTCCTAGCCAGCGTATGAAGACATACATCTCATTATCATTACACTCCGACAGGTAGTTGGGTCCGCATTCAATTCGGATTGAGATACAATGTCATGCCTGCGATCGGGTGCCTTTGTCATAACTTCTTTCCGCCTCGGTGATAAGTAGTCGAGACGAGTGACAATGGTATCGATTTCGAACTCAATCTAAGGCTGAACTTATTAGGGTCCTTTGTGCCGTGTGTATCCTTTGTGCGAGCTGTGTGAGCTGCCGAACGGGTCGGTATTGTATTGTGAAAGGATTAGTGCAGCTGCCTTCACTCGGACGACTACTACTTTTGTACTTCAGTGTAACAAGGAGCTTCCCAAAAAAAACATAGAAAAAAGGGATGACGTATGAGTGAGATGCGTTTGCACAGTGCGACAGATTGTCCGAGATAAAAATTAAATTAGTTCGATTTCACAGATGCATTGAGGACGATTTTCCAGTTGAATGCACATCGATTTGATGCGCGCCGCGCGTTAAGGGGGAGCGCGAGTGCGTAGAGTTGACGATGCCGCAGTCGACGATAACTTTAACGAGTTCGTTATGCGGACCATTTAATGTTCATGTGACAGATCTCCTCCTCCTTGGGCCTCCATTATCGAGCTCTTAACAAATAGTCTTATTGTGCAGTGGACTGAATATGGATGTAGAGCATCTTGATGGCGGGCGATTAGAAAAAATGGGGCATTTTTTTGTAAGAGCATGGGTGTCCAAGACTGAGTCTCGGTTGTCAACACCAAAGTGGAAGTCGAACTCAAAGGAAGCGTCAAGCCGGTTCGGAGTCTGAGCTGGGAAGTGGGCTGTCGATGTTTTTAGGCAAAAATTCCGATGTCGCCGGATGCACTCCTAATGTATCTGATTCGATTAATAGACACTAGAGAACATACCCAAAGGTGTACAAAAGTCGTAAGTAGCCTAGTTCGGCCGCTGTGGCAGTTGGAAGATGAGCCATGAAAAGGCTCCAAAATCCTTACTATACACTGTCAATTTTTTTAGGTGAAAATTCGATGTCGTCGGATCCACTCCATTCTTTGGATTTCGATAATACACATCTAAACACATAACCACAGGTGTACACAGGTCGTAGGTAAGCCTAGTTCGGCCGCTGTGGCAGTTGGAAGTTGAACCGGGAAAAGGCGACCACATCAGGCGAAAATTTCGATGTCGTCGCATGCGTCTGGGTTGTGTCCGATTCGATCCGACTTAAGGCAACAATTTTAGAGCGGTATTGGCGGTCGAAGCAAGTCCAACGGCGCCATCAAAGCTGCCGGGGTACAAGCTTAGAGTGTATGTGGGAAATTGGGTCAAGCCTGACTGACGACACCAGAAACGGTGCAGATATCACTCGATATCGTTTCCTTCAGAACCAAATTCCACAACAGCGAGGTTGACAAGTGCCTGCGATAACAGCTGTCCCCACGGTGAGCCGATAAAAGCCGTCTGACTTTCGAGGAAATTTGACATTTGCTCCTTCGTCCTCCGTACGAGTACATTCCGTACGCGGATTGGAAGCCCCATAATCTGCCAACTGTTCACCTTCGTCCCATTTAATCATGCTTACCGCACCGATTCCTTGAAGAGCAACTCACAAATGAGACTCTCTCAGCTGAACGCGAATAAAACGCCACGTCTACCGCTAACACTACACGTCTCCCACAGGGACTTAAGTTAATTCCACGAAATATGCAACGAACTGAACGCATCCACCAACTGTCGAGAGCGAGTAAATAATTAATCTGCTTAAGCTGTCACATATGACTTATCGATGCTATCCGCCATCCGCAAGCTCCTCTCCGCTCTGCCATCCGATTAAGAGGAACGCTTCTGAAGCAGCACTTCCACACTCGCTCGGCTACAGCTTAACGCGCGACTTTAATGTGTCCTCCACAGTTCAGTCTCCGGTGACTTCGGACTGAAAACTTGTTATTAATTTTACGAATTACTACATACAATCTGAGAAACTCTTATCCGCGCCGCTCTGCTCTCTGGTAGGGTTTAAGTGGTCGGTCGGACTGGTCACTCGATGTGTCTTCAACGACGTCACTATGAGACGTCCTCAATGAGATTATTATGACTTATACGAGCACGATGGTGTGGCATGGCGTGGCGTGGCGTGGCGGCGGCGCGGCGGTCGATTGCTCGATTTGTAGAACCAAGTGGACACTCGAAAGTGTTCGCATTTATTATCGGATTAGCATCTCCAGTCGATTGGGTAAGATGATCGCTTTTTTTTCGGAATGGAATGGAATGCCTCTGGCTGTGAACGTGGCGTCGGCGAGGTGGGGAGATGCGGTCTAGGCGAGTGGAGGTGACACCTGAAGGTCTGCTTGGGGAAGCAGATGTCATTTAGCGACATTGCTGTCCTCCGGAGTGTGCAAAGAAAGGGAGCCTTAATGGGAGCCGATTAAGTTGCGATCGAGTGTGGCTGGTGTGCGGCTGAATGGCGGGGGATTAATGCGAATCGGTGAGGATGTGGTGCGGGCAACAAGCCAAGCTCGAGTCGAATACATTCCAGATTCTCTCAGACCGTCTGAAAGAAAGACTTCCTGAAGGCCGCCTAACAACAGAGCCCCGTTCAGTCACCTCTTCGTCTCATAATTGCCCACGTAATCTGCTCCAGATTTTCCCACAAAACTCGTAGTTCCCAGCAAGGCGCGTGTCCCAACAAAGTCGGTCTTTCCTGCTGACGCCACAGTACCCTCCATCTGTTTGCGCAACACTTTCACCGAGTGAGCTCATCAACGGCAGAAAGACGAAACAAAGAAAACGTCTTGGATTTGTCGGAGCTGATGTTAAGCTCAATGAATTTATGGATTTAGTGCTTCAATTGGCTGCAGCGCAACTCGTTAATTCCCGGAATTCACAGAGCAACAGAGCCAGCAGCCATTGTTTGTCCAATTCTCGACATTTGCATATCGTGTCTGCAGCGGTTCACATGCCAGCGCAATAATGTCTCATGCGTCTGACACAAGGTCTATTGTTCGGTGAATTGCGCAACAGCCCTTTTATTGGCCAATTAAGACTCACTGAGCTCAATTATGAGGAGCATTCGTGGAAGCCTGTGATCGGGGGAGCGGCCATTTAGTTTCCGCACTGGAATTGGGTTACAATGATCTGATTAATGATGATGCGAGACACACACAAATTTTTCAGAATTAATTGCTAAAGGGGTGTATGGGGGGGCGGGGGTTTCGAAATTGCTATCAAGGGCAGGAAGAATTGTGCCAGATGTGTACTTTGAAACGGAGGGTCTCTACGAGAGTGGACTGGATTCTTCCAGATCAAGCAACAGTTGTCCTAGTTTCCTCTTGACGATCACGGGGTCCTTTGGAAGGTTTTTCAGTCGAGCTCTCATCAAGGCATTTCGAGGAAAGTTTACACTCAGTGGGTACGTTAATACAAATCATCAAACATCAACAAAACTTTCCATTTTATGAGAGGGCACAATGAATCCAACACGGTGCTCTAAGTGGCCCACGGTCTTAAGGCCGACAGGGCACCCAAATACCTACGATGCCCCTTCGCCCATGCTGATCCCTGCCTTGACACGATGAGAGGACACAGCACGAGCTTTGGGTTAAGCTACGATCACCACTTCTGGGAATACGGGAGCTACTCAAACGATGCTGTGTCGAACGAGGTGTGTGCAAACTATGTGGTGTTTTGGGGTTCACACGGTCAATCCAATGAAACACTTCCTCCACCAAGTAATGGATCGACCAATAGGGCATCCTACTGACTGCCTGCCTATATCACGTCCAACTAGAGTGCCGTCAGTCCAGTGAACGATTAGTCAGTTTGAGGACCTGTGATGGCGGAAAGGACTTCCATGATCAGCACTAGATAAATGTTGACAGCATTTCCACCACAACGGATACAGGCCAGTTCCTTGGCAAAAGTGGCTCGACATTTGCATTTGGTTAAGTTATCTCTTGCCAGAAAATACTGAAGACGACTTACTGGCGTACCAACGGGCCACTACACCTTCGCCAAACACTTAAATGAGCCATGAAACCCCTTCGCGATGCCTGTGGAGAAGGTGACGATACTGCAGAGCACTTCCTCTGCCACTGTTTCGTCAATGCTCGGATCAGGTGGCAGTTATTTGGTGCTGATGAGGTGAGAGCTGATGGTGTCATCAATACAGAAGTATTCTTCCGGCAGACGATGAAATTTCAGCAAGTTTTCGGGGCTGCCTGGTAGTACAATGGACCAGTTTTTGAGTATGATTGCTCCAACTTTGGAAAAAAAACCTGGTGGTCCCCCTGGACGTCGTCTGACTTCCTCAAGATCACTCTCACCACTAACTTGCTCAGTCGGTGGCCGCGTAATGCGGTTCATAGGTTTCTTGAAGTGAGCTCAAAGCTTAGTTTTTAGTGCATAGTTTGCTCATCTACGACACTGGCTACATGATCATCTACAGGCTAGCGCCTGCAGTTCATGGCGTCTGACAGGGCTCTCCATTGAAGACCACCCATTCTTGCTCGTCATGTCCGCCTAGATACGGCGCAGATGGACGCATTTAGGAAATAGGGTGGGTACCACGCGAAGTGTACACTTTTCGTCGTATTTAAGTCGTGAATATCAGATCTCCCTGACAGGACCGTCAGAAAAATCATAGCAATCTTATAACAGTCGGCTAGCAAGGATATTATTATTTTATTATTATTTTCCATCACAGAGTACACAAAACACTACGTTCTCTAAGTGTTAACTCTCAGTATCGCTTTACACAGCAGATTTTGCTGCGCGACTAAGGATCATCTACCGATTTTGCATCTCACAGATTGCATCAAATAATTATAGCATAGTGCATGGATCAATTTTTTAAACTCCAATCGAGACAAGCTAAAATCGATTTCGTTGCAAAGTTCATTAAAAGTGTTTATACACCTTGTAATAGGTTCATTACAACCATAGTTGGTTCTATGCAGAAATAAGAGAGCAAGGAGATATCCAACTTCTACCTCTCTTGCCCCTTGATTTCATCTGACAGCGTTTTTTATACGCTTTTTCTCCTCTGTCGTGTGAGCTCTTACGAACAGGACACAGGAATTAGAGTTCTTATTTAAAAATTCGCTCGTTACTGAACTTTTTTCAAATTTTGGTGTTCAATTTTCAACACAGAAAGGAGGGGTAAGCAAACGAACAAAGCGTATGTTCATGAAGCAGATTTATTAAACTCCCATTTGTGGGAATTACTGTCTGATGCACTAGGGTGAAATTAATGAATACTTTACTTAACGTACATATTTATTTCTGCACATGTATGAATAATATATATATAAAATGCATTCACGCGAAACTTGTGTAACAGTACTAATAATAATAATATTGAAAAATTTGCATGAATCATTTAAAAAAAAATAACTTTTTTGGTCATTTTAGTTTTTTAAAGAAATGTGATGGAAGTTTATTCCAAATTTTGACAACCATTTTCATGAGTTAGTTTTAATTGCATTATTTAGACATTTTTCTGAACAATTATGAAATTTAAATTCTTGAGTTTTCACAATTCATGAATGATATACAACTGCAAGCTAATCGCCTACATTTTACTTTGAAGAATTAAATTGATTCAAAATATTCCTGTAAATAGATTTACATGTATTATTTAAATAGCATTACATTTTTATTCACCCAAGTATTATATGTGCTCTTAAAAATATGAGTCAACTTTTGAACACCCTCCGAACATGAGATTGGGCAAATCCACGAATCTGCCGACAATTTCCTACAAAATCCACGAATCTGCCGCCATTATCCCACAAAATCCACGAATCGGCCGCCATATTGTGGTGGATCCATGGTTTTTGTAAGAGTATGTGTGATATACAAGGGAGTTCCACTACTCTCACATTTCTCTCCGGTGTGGACTAGGGGAAATTCTCGCCGAAGTTGGATATCTCCTTGCTCTCTTATTTCTGGTTCTATGCCTCTTATCGTATAGTAAATTTCTCATCCGAAGAGATCTTTGGGGAGCATATATATTCATGAGAAAAAAGCAATTAATAATATCGCGGATGAACATGGCTGACGCTGCCTTACGCCTGAAACTTAAGGTTTGCAAGCCTATTATTTTACATCTATCGTCATATTTAGGGAGTTCTACGAAGGAATACAATTTACGGACAGCATATCTCGTGAAATTTTTTTGTACTCTTTCGAATCTGAGTTCTTGTGTACCGTACAAATACGGTCTGACTAACGAACAATAGATGGACTTAAGACTAGTTATATCCCGAGAATCGCTAACATAGCATTATACTTCGCAATTGTATAATCATAATGTGATGCAAAATTTTGAGTTAGTACCAAAAATTACACCCAGATCTTTAACGTCTTCTAGGCGACTAAGTCTATGATCATTTATGAAATAATCATAGACAATCGGGGATGTAATTCGATGATTACATCCCCGATTGTCTATGATATTACATTTTTGAATATTCAGCTCTAGTCCATTGTGCTTGCACCATTCCACTAGTGCATGGATATCCAATTGGAAATTATTACAATCAGTTAAACTATTTGGAATGAATGGAACCTCAGCATTGTTTGCCCGATCCATAAAAAAGGCGACCCTTTGAACTGCGCCAACTACAGAGGCATCAGTCTCCTAAGTATCGCATATAAAATCTTATCTGCCATACTGTGTGAACGCCTAAAGCCATTCGTCAACAACCTGGTCGGTCCATACCAGTGTGGCTTTAGGACAGGAAAATCCACCATCGACCAAATATTCACACTACGGCAGATTTTGGAGAAAACCCAGGAGCAACAAATCGATACCCACCACCTTTTCATCGATTTTAAGGCCGCGTATGAAAGCATCTGCAGAGACGAGCTATACAGAGCAATGTCTAGTTTTGGCATCCCTACCAAACTCGTCCGTTTGTGTAGGATGACGATGGAGAATGCACGCTGCTCCATCAAGGTCGGTAAAGACCTAACCGAGACCTTTGATGTCAAAAAAGGATTCAGACAAGGCGACGCGCTGTCATGCGACTTTTTCAACATCGTTCTTGAAAGAATTGTTCAAAACTCGAACGCCAACACCAGAGGAACAATCTTTCAGAAGTCCGTCCAACTACTCGCATATGCCGACGATATTGACATTATTGGAAGAACGCAGCGTGATGTCAATGGCGCTTTTGTGGGTATTGCAACGGAGGCCGCGAAGATGGGTTTAGCGGTAAACGAGGGTAAGACCAAGTATATGCTGTCAACGAGAAAGGACACCCAACACCGACGTCTCGGTCAGAACGTCACAGCAGACAGATATAACTTTGCGGTAGTCAAAAACTTTGTCTACCTAGGCACCGCTATAAACTCAGACAATGACACCAGCGCTGAAATCAAACGAAGAATAACCCTTGCCAATCGCTGCTTCTTTGGGCTAAGAAAGCAACTGGTAAACAAAGCCCTCTCTCGAACAACCAAGATAACGCTCTACAAGACCTTAATCGTCCCAGTCCTGCTATATGGCGCGGAGGCATGGACTTTGTCAAAAGCGGATGAAGCTGCCCTTGGTTGCTTCGAGAGGAAAATTCTTCGTGTGATTTTCGGTCCCGTCTGCATAGACGGTGAGTGGAGGAGGAGATATAATGACGAACTATACGGGCTGTTCAGCGACATCGACTTAGCCAGAAGAGTGAAGATCCAAAGACTGAGATGGCTAGATCATGTAGAGCGGATGGAAACCAATACTCCGGCCCGAAAAGTCTTCGAATCCACCCCCGAGGGACGGCGCAGTAGAGGAAGACCGCGACTCAGGTGGCGCACGCAAGTGGAAAGGGACCTCAACCAACTATGCGTGCGAAACTGGAGACAGCTAGCTAAAGACCGAGCTGGCTGGAGACGCTTGTTGGTTGAGGCCCAGGTCCACCCCGGACTGTAGCGCCACCTTAAGTAAGTAAGTAAGTTAAACTATTTATAGATAGATACAATTTAAAGTCGTCTGCGAATGTTAGAATTTTACAATGTTTGAAAATTTCGTGAATATCATTTATAAACAGTAGAAAGAGTAATGGACCCATATGGCTACCTTGTGGAACGCCCGATGTAACTTTTATTATTCGAGATCTAAAACTATCGTAATTGGAAAACCACTCTAACATTGACGAATGGAATCCCAAAGACTTTAGCTTGTTTAAAAGCAAAGTGTGATGTACTTTATCGAAGGCTTTCGAGAAATCGGTGTAAAGTACATCAACTTGTAATTGATTTTCGAAATTTGTATAAATGTAATTTGAAAATAATGATAAATTAGTTGTACATGAGCTGTCCTGCATAAAGCCATGCTGGTTATTAGAAATAATTTCTTTTACCATGAAATATAATTTTTCTTTTACAATACTTTCAAATAACTTTGGTATCGATGAAAGCTTGGATATTGGTCGATAGTTTTCTACTTTTTGCCTTAAACCGCTTTTATATATAGGCGTCAGAAAAGACTACTTCCATTCATTTAAAAATTCACCCATTTTTAGGGATTGATTAAAGATAATTCTTAGTGGACGATAAAGCGAATTCCAACTTTTTTTAAAACCAGCCGGGACCCCATTGGGGCCTTGGCTGTAATCTACTTTAAGATTAGTTAAGGCACTTATTACATCCTGATCCGTAAATGCCAATACACCTATATCCCGAACCTCGGGTATATTAGAGTAATGGTTCATCGTTGTCTGGGCCGGAGACCCATTATAGACAGACTCAAAAAAGTTGGCAAATAGGTCACAGGTTTCATCCAAGTTTGTTGAAGTTACGTTACCAAATTCCATTATCTTGGGCAAGCCCAAGGAATTTCTTTTTGATTTAACGTAATTCCAAAATGATGCACCATTGCTCCTTACCGAAGTTTCTACAGACAAGATGTATTGTTTATATAAAAATCTATTCAAGAACTCATATTCTTTCCTGAATCTCAAAAACCGATAGGACAGGTTGCTGCAATCCTCTCGAAGTATGATGACTGAAGCAGAGCAAGGCTAGTCAGTGCAAGGGAAGGAAAGCAAGGCAAAACAAGCTAAGGTGATCCAAAATATCTCAAGGCCACCAAATGGTGGGAACACAAATCTTAGAATGACCAAACGTCCCATAACATGATGAAATGCAGTAAGGCCAACGAGAGAACCAGTTTTTCAAAGCCGGAAAGTGACAGGAGAAGGGACCTTAAAGGTCTAAGTGGAGCCACGAATATTCGGCTACTATTCGGTATTCGGACGAAAATTGCAACTCATTCGGCCGAAATCATGAAAAAAACCGCAGAAATATTGCTAAAAAAAAAGTTGTTTATTTAAAGAAACATCGCCTGAATCCATAAAAAAACATCAGTTCCGCCGACCACGTCCTCTTCTAACGTCTCGTTTCTAGGTTTCGACTCGCTCGACTGACTCCAAAAACACTCGCAGATCTTATGCCAGCCGACTTAGACTCAAACACGCTTGCACTATAACATTTAATAGATACTTAAAATGTCTTAGTCGTAAATTATGATGAATGAAAACAATTTTTTCAGCATTTTTTTGATAGAAAACGTTGATAGCTTCCGAAAATAGATGCTCACCGCACCTCACACTGCTACCGGGAGATGATGAATAAATCTGAGCAAATTCTGCTAGGCTTGGAGATTGTTTTGCGTTTACTGACCACCATCTGAAAGGGTATGGTATTCGACATAGGCGAGCAGTTCTCATGACAAAAACTATTCAGTTCCACATCTTCTCGTCTGTGTGCATATTTTCTGAATCCTCACTCAACAAATAATGCGTTTTGTGACACGACCTACTCGCAAATGAAACAAATACTTCACTTCAATGATGCAACTCGAGACATGTAATCCTCAAAATCGACTAAGAGTCGCGGAATATGTGGCGCATCGGCAGAGATCCTAGCCGAATATTCGGTATTCGCCAAAATCACTATTCGTGGCAGCTCTATTATTACACGTACATAAGCATGCACTCACCCTACCAACCTATGCCGAGCTAAAACAAGGCAACTTTGACTGTCAACAAATCTTAGACTTCATATCCAACAAGCCTTATCTGAGCACATAAGGCTCGTTGGATATGAAGCAACACGGTGGGCATCATAGCTTAGTCACACGTTGTGACTAGGTTCGATATTCGACACAAACACCTTTCATAATTCAAGATAACACCTCTCTCTTACTTACTTACTCACAATGACCAGAGGTTGATTTTCGGTTCCGTCTGCATAGATGGTGAGTGGAGGAAGAGATATAATGACGAACTATACGGGCTGTTTAGCGACATCGACTTAGCCAGAAGAGTGAAGATCCAACGATTGAGATGGCTAGGTCATGCAGAGCGGATGGAAACCAATGCTCCGGTCCGAAATGTCTTCGAATCCACCCCCGAGGGACGGCGCAGTAGAGGAAGACCGCGACTCAGGTAGCGCACGCAAGTGGAAAGGGACCTCAACCAACTATGCGTGCGAAACTGGAGACAGCTAGCTAAAGATCGAGCTGGCTGGAGACGCTTGTTGGTTGAGGCCCAGGTGTACCTCGGACTGTAGCGCCACCTTAAGTAAGTGGTTCACCTTCTCGAACGAGGAGGCTCGGATTCGAAGCCCCTCTTAGATGGAGCCTTGGTGTCCATGCGCTCGATGTGGCCAAGCCAGTGGAGGCAACGGATTTTTCCCCTCCCGACTACATCCACATCTTCTCCTCCGTTCACCTTCCTCGCAGATGGGACCGCATATCCGACGGAGAAGTGATTACAGAATAAATGTACAACCTCCGCCTCGTTTCTGCAGCTTCTACAGAAGCCCTATCTTCAGACATGGTTTCCAATGGCTCAGTGACCTGTTATAACGCTCTTAAATATATTTGGCCTACTCATTCTGATCTCTCTGCCGATTAAGTCTATCGGCTGAAGATGGAGGAGAAGGAGTTTTCCTTAGCCTACCGCTGATACATACACTTGCCATTCGCTGCGCCCTATCGAGGGGATTGCAGCTAATGTTCTTGTCGAGTGTGGTCTGCCAAATCGCGACGCCATCTGGTCTGATTACTGATGCGAATGGCCAATGGGCCCTATAGTAGATCCTAAAGCTTTTCTTACAACAGTAGTGAGTCGTGGAGTCCGTGGCGTTGTGGGTATTTGCGTCAACTCCTACGCACTTGGACCTACCTGCCTGAGTTCGATTCCTGGTACGACAAGAATACTTTTCACCGCCCCACCTCTTTCGAGTCACTGACAATGTTCAAAGAGTATAACTGTCTAGAAAAAGCTTCTCAAACTTGGCCGTTCGGAGTCGGCATAAGACTGTAGGTCCCAACCACTCGTGGTAGAACAATAGCACGCACAACACTGAGAAGCTAGGCCCGGGCTGTAGCGCCACCCATATTATTATTATTATATATTGAGTCGTTGAGGCCCATTTGACACGATTCTCGATTTTGGGTTTCCAGCTTAACTCCGTGTCTAGTGTGTTTAGTGTTCTCAAACTGTCTACTATTCGATCGATTGACGACACGACGGGACGATTCGATTGTAGTAAAGGGTGATTTTTTAGCTATTATCTCTTTGGCAACACTGGTTTAAACAGCTGACGCACGTTTCGTGTTTTGTTTCACTGTCAATCATCTTCAGTTTGGTCTATAATTTAACCATGAATCGTCATACAAACGAACAACGCTTGCAAATTATCGAATTTTATTATCAAAATGCGTACTCTGTTAAGGAAGTTCATCGCGCGCTTCCTCCATTTTATGGTCAGCTCATTTCTGGCTCAATGGGTACGTAAATAAGCAGAATTGTCGATTTTGGAGTGAATATCAGCCAGAAGCGTTGCAAGAGCTACAAATGCATCCAGAAAAAGTCACAGTTTGGTGCGGTTTATGGGCTGGTGGCGTCATTGGACCGTACTTCTTCAAAGACGATACGAGTGAGCGCTACCGTGAGATGATTTCCACCTTTTTTTTGCCCAAAATGCAAGAGCTTGACTTGCATGACATGTGGTTTTAACAAGACGGTGCCACATGCCACACAGCACGCGAGTTCGGGGCGAGTTCTGTGAACATTTTATTTCACGTTCGGGACCGGTCAATTGGCCGCCTAGATCGTGCGATTTAACGCCTTTAGACTATTTTTTGTGGGGCTATGTTAAAGCTCATGTCTGTATAGACGCTTTGGAAGCTTCAATTGACGCATTGGAAGACAACATTGAAGCATTTATTCGTGAGATACCGGCCGAAATGTTGGAAAGAGTATGCCAAAATTGGACTAAGCGGATGGACCATTTGAGGCGCAGTCAAGGTCAACATTTGCATGAAATAATCTTCAAACATTAAACTATATGGACCGTACTATCGATTCAAATAAAGATTTCATGCATTTTTCTGAATTTTATGTGTTTTTTTTTTGAAAAACTTTCTTATAGCTTTTGAAAAATCACCCTTTATTCCACGAAGCAAACTTTCGACGACGTCGTTTAATACAATTGTTTGAGCGACGATCGTCTTAAGAATTACGCGATGAAAGCCCTGATTTCTGGTCCAGGGCACGCTGATTCTAGGAGTAACAGCTTAGTTCGTCTCCGCGATGACTTTATACCAGAAAATTGGGTCTGTCTCTCCTTCTCGAACTAAGAGGCTCCGATTCGAAGACCCTCTTAGATGGAACATTTGTGACCATGCGCTCGATGTGGCCAAGTCATTCGACGGATTATTGCCTGCAGGACTCGATCCACAATTGGTCTTGTAGGGGTCGTCATTTTGTCTTCTTATCCATTCAACTTCCTCGCAGGCGGGACCCCATATCCGACGTTGACCCCCACCGAGTCACTGACAACCCCGAGATGCAGAGACAGAGTCTAGATGAAAGTTATTTCACCCAATTCGCGTTGAGGTAGGTAGGTAGGTGGACTGCCGCCGAAATTGTCAGCAGACTTAGACGATGTTGGTCCATTGTGATATTCATAGTCAGACTACTACCTCTGATCGACAACTCCAGTCATAGTGCCCTTAATTTGATCCCAACGGCAAATGGAGACAAGACCCGATTTGAAAACCGGATAAAGCGTATTTGCTTTCATTGGGATTCGAACCGGCTACCCATCTAGTAGGCACTCTATCCCGCTGTCTATTTGCGTACAAGTTGCATCAGTTTCCACAGTCAATTCGACATCAATCAGGGTGTCACTTGCACGCAATCCAGCACTCATCCATAAGGACAGCACTGTTCACTGTTGCCATTCCCATTTATAGTGATTGAAGCGCACACACACACTCGCCTTGCACGCGGCACCTAACCTTGCAATTCATAGCAGCCCAAGGCCGCGCCACTCGTGCGAAATGTCCCGAACGCGCAGAGGGAAGCTGTTAAGTTGAAGTTATTCATTTCCATCGAGGCAACGCAACGCAGAGAAACACACTTCCACTGCTTCAATTTCAGATGTCATAATAATTTGCCATAAAGCTGCGCAAACGACTCTACATCCAATATTTCCGCATAAGTGTCCTCTCATGACCCAATTAAATGAACCGCCTTCAGGTTTTCAATTTCGACTTACGGGCTTTGCTCACTTATGTATGATTTCCCCACCTCGCATGCAAAGCAACTCGAGACTGAAGACTGCAAGGCACACAAACAAACACACACAGTCACACGAGAGAAGCACCAGCAAATGCTGTGGCATTTAATGAAAATATAAAAATATTCCCTTCATTTTACAGCTCATCACCTCTGGAGCCCGCCCCCACCACTGCACGTCCTTAGAAATGCGTCCCATAATCATGGCCTCGGCGGTGCTCTTGTTTAGAAAAGGAAAAGAACTGCGAGAGCGAACACGACGAAGCAAAGAATAAGTGAAATCATGCGAGTGAAACCCGAGTGTTTAATGTCATTCACAAAGCGTTTAATTAGTCACCCTTACTCCACGGGTAAATATTTGCCTATCCTCGGCTCGAATTACCCAAGAAGCATACAAAACATTCCTCAACCGTCGTGTGCACGGTGTGCGCCCCTCCCGTCCCCGGCCGGGGGGGTGGGTGGTTGGTGTCATAAAGAAGTACTCTTGTAGGAAAAAAAAAGAAAGAAAAAAGAAATAAACCGAAGAAAAAAGCGACGGGAATGTCTTTGGGAAAATTCTCTCATTTTCATTTTCACTTGTGACGTGTACACAATTTACTTCTCTCTCCTAAACATATAAAAACTTAAATAAAGTAGATGCCGGGTTCATGCACAACCGAACGCGACTGGCTGAGTGACATGAGGGGCTGACGCTGCCGCTGCCGCTGCTGTTGATGCTCTGTGTCCCACCCCTCGACTATCGGCTGGAGGCTGTGTAGGTGTAAGAGGATGTATCTGTCAGAGGGTCCCATCCCCCCTCCCCCCCTCTCGCAGTCTCCGCGCCCATTCGAGCGGCGACACGTGGTATAATCCAGCCTCAAAAATGCCCAAAGGAATGTAAACAGTGTCTTATCACGATTAATAAGGATTCGCTGTGGATCGCTCCGCTTTCGCCGTCGCCGGCGCCCGCTCACTGTGCTCTGGGTGAGTGGTGCTTCTTCTTTTTTTCTTCTTCTTCTTCTTCTCTTTTTTTTATTTTCGTCATCATTTCCGTGTTTTTCTGTTTTGTTGTTGGCTTCGAAATGTTTTTTTTTTTTTTTTTTTCAAAAGAGGCTCCCCCAGGGGCCTGTGTCGGCCACTTTAAGGGGTAATTCCTTATGTAATCGACCTGCGGCAATTCACTTTTAAGGAGACGCGCACACAGACCTCTCAAATAAACAGACATAATTCATTTGGATTATGTCGTACTCGCTGCTGAGGACTTAATTCAACTTTTGGTTAGGATCTCACACCGCCATCATCGTCCCCCACCCCGGGGCACGTCCTCGTTTGCACAGGCTCATCGTCTGGCTTAGATTATATTCGTTTTTCGTCGGATGATGGTGGTGTTGGCTTCGCCTGAGTGTCTGCCCCGTTAAGCTACCGTCACCGCCGCACAGTCCGTGATGTGGGTTCAAGGAGGAATTTGACGGAGAGACGCGGGAGCTAGAGAGATTTTCTTTTCGACGTCATTTACAAATTACTCGGCAGTCGATAGTTGATGGTGCAACGTGACTGAAAGGATAAAGGAATGCAAAACTGTTTTGGGACAACTTCTGATGCGGGGATGGAGGGGATGGAGGGGATGTGATACACATTTGTCTAGTCTAGTGAGGGGTGAAAAGATATGAACTCGTGATGGTGGGGATCTTGTCTTAATCTGGTTCCTATGACTCACTGGTGGCTGGGAGCTGCCAGCTCTGACGACGTGATTGGAATTTTTAATCAATCGAGGAGGGAATTGATGTTTGTGGCTGCAGATGAAGGGACTTAGGGGCTAAATGAAATATTTTAACAACCGATTTCGCGAATCTGGCGGTTCGATGTGGGTGGTGTTGGAGTCATAAGCTTGTCGGTGGGGACGGCCTCGCGAAATTGCACAGTCTGTGTTCAAATTGTACCCCCTTCCCGTCATGTTTGAGAGATTTGGAGATCAAGCCAAAATGCAAGCCACTTTTGCCGCTGTTTCAATCAACAGTCCTCTTCAGTTACCCCTTCCCGGTAGAAATCCATTGCGGACTGGCCAGCCAAGCTCAGAGATCATCCCCCCGGGCTGCCACTCTGCCAAGCAAATAGTCATCCGCCTCCTCTTTGTTCTTCGATGACGATGAGCCCGCCACCGCCTCCGACGACGACGACATGGAGTGCTGTCTAGTGCAATGATCGTCGTAGCAAAGTGTCACCCGTCTAAACTCACAAGAACTCAAGGGATTGTATCGTTCTTTAATCCAGCAAACACACATGCAGCCCCGCAGTGGCACTTCTGGCCAATGAAACACCAACATGAAAGGCCATCATCCACCAGCGCCACCAGTGCCACCAATGCCACCAGTGCGCCACCAGTGTTCGCAGCAGCTGGAGCGTGGCCTGCACTTACAGCACCTCCCCGGCCGCTCCCGCACGACCGGATCGCCGTTCTATCGCCTCACAATCTGGCCTTCCGATGTCTGACAACAATTAACTTAGAAAATTTATTGCCTGCCGTTGGGCTACCTAACACCACAATGTGGTGTAAATGGCAGTTGCCTGGTTTTTTTTCCCTTCTCCCCCTTCACCTCCTCTGCACCATCATGGTACTCCTTCGCTCTGCGCTCGCCGGTCACTTGTCAAACGGCTTGGAGTAGAAAATTTAGGGTTAGATTTATCCCTGCCCTTCCATCGTGTGTCCTTTGTGTCCTTCACTCTCGCACTCCCTCGCCGGTCATTGGAACAAATTAAGAGTGACAATTGCGCGCAAGGAGATAACCAAACTGCTCCTGTCGGTGATACGGCGACGACGACGCGGCGAAGAGATGTGCACGACCGGGCGAACATCGCGCCGAGTGTCCCGGCAAGGACCTGTGCCTGTATCCCTGCTGCCCTGGCTGATGGATTACCGGGCACACGCAAGTCGCTGCTCTCGCATTCCCACTCACGTTTCGCCATTACGTCCGCTAATGTAATTAAAGGTACTTGCGGACCGAAAATCGAAGGTGTGACTTCCAATATTGATGGCGCGAATACGAGTGGTGGGTCGAGGGGGAGGGGCGAGTGCCTTGATTGCATGATTGTCGGGAGTATATCGAACATGTCGACCAGGAACGCAACGCACTCGAAAGAGCACTGAAGGTCTTCAAATGTCGCCATTTGCCCAGTGACGTCGTATTTAATGTATTCCCTTGTCGGTTGTTGGCGACTGACCTGCCTATTTGGTTGGTTCTTGGTTGAATGACTTCTGTTGTGTGCGCGGCTGGCACATGGGGTCACACATGACCTCACATTACTCGCTTTTTATGATCTCCAATGTGTGTGGCGACCGATTGTGCTCCGTTGTGCGCTGTTTGTGGAACTAAACAGGGCTGTCTGCAAGTGTCACAACTCTTGCTCTTGGTAACCAGGCGTTGACAATGTGTTCGCTAGAGCGTTTCTAGTTTTGTGGCATGCCATACATATCTTTTGTTTGGTCGTTCGGTTTCGAAATGTGAGCGAGCGAAAGTTAATGACGGCATTTCGACGACGGCGACGGGGTCATGTGGTGAAATCAGGGAGAGACATTACTGGAAATTTTGTGACTTCTTGTTTTTTTATTTACCGGGGAAGGGTTAATTGACGGGCACGGACGAGCGGTTGCGGGAATCAATTAGGGACTGTACTTTGGTTGGACGGTTGAATGGGTTTCGTGGACGATTTCGTCAAGAAGTCAGCGCTGGACGTCGCAAAAGACTTTGGGTTGGAATCCATCTCGAATTGGGGCTCTGCTCGCGAGGTGTGCGTGAACGGAGTTCGACTTCAGTTGGAATCCATGCCAGGGCTCTGTTCGCAGAGACTGCTTCAGCGGCTACAAAATCGGCTTCAGTGGAAATCCATCCCCGAGCGCCAGGGCTGTGTTCGCAAAGTGTGCATCAACGGCTAGAACGTTGTCAATCGACTTCAGTTGGAATCCATCCCAGAGCACCAGGGCTCTGTTCACGAAGTCTGCATCAACGGAGTTCGACCTCAGTTGGAAACCATCCCAAAACGCCAGGGCTCTGTTCGCAAAGCGTGCATCAACGGCTAGAACGTCGCCTGTTTGAATCCATCATCGAGCACCAGGGGTCTGTTCGCAAAGACTGCTTCAGTGGCTAGAAAGTCGCCAATCGGCTTCAGTGCGAATCCAACCCCGAGCGGCAGGGCTCTGTTCGTGAAGTCTGCATCAACGACCAGAGCAGAGGTAGTGAGCTCATTTATGATTCTCTGTTAATCACCGATCGATGGAGGGTATCCTCTGACCCAGTTCACGATTAAAACTCCCCTCCCCCTCCCCCAATTACCAACTCAACCGCATAAACAAAAGCCATGAAAAATAGAAGACCCTTCAAATAGTTCTTACCAATCAATATCCCTTCCCCACCGCTCCGCCCCCACGTCATTTAGCAGGCCATTCTCATAACAACTCATTTGGCAGTGCAAACAGCCGCCAGTCAAAGCGCACACAGTACACTTCCCGAACGCAATAGCCGACCAAATGCTCGCCATAAGCTGTAAGCATCCCCATTTTGCCAAACCAACCCCCGCCCCCCCCCCCAACACCACTCATCTATCGATACCGCGGTCCGGTCGACTGAAAGCAATCACATATTCCGCCGCAAAATCTAATCACAAACAATGACTACTTAAACGCAATGAACAACCATCCAGCGTCAGCTATATTCTCGTCGCCCAAAACGCAAACGCAAACGCAAACGCAACGCATCGACAAACCCCGCCCACCCTCTCCCCCCGCAATCAGACGTTTATTATTTGATTTTGGTCGCAGGCCTCCCATGTAACCGGGCCATTACCGCAGCAAAATGCAAATCACAGACCCGCTCCGACGCACGGTGCCTCCTCCTCATTGTTTGCCGCAAAAATATTCCCAAAAACCCTATCGGCTCGGCTGAGCGTCCAACGCAAGGTCATGCGAAATTCATCGCGATATTCTCGGTAAAACTTCCATAATTTGCATTTGCCCGCGGCCCCCACCTGTAGCGTGCACGCCTATCTCTTTACAGTCGCATTCTGTCGCATCCTCGCAGCCTTGCAGCAGCTCGCATCCTCGCACACTGTGTGGCACAGCTTAAAGTGGTTTCGTGGAATTCGATAGCGCAGCTATCTGCCTCGCAGTCCTCCCATCGTGCGTGCGTGCGTGTATTTAGTCATCTAATTGATCACATGACAAAAACGGGAGGGAGGCAGAGGAGCGTCTAATTCGGTTCTCCCTTCGATCATTCAATTCGCATGACGAATGCATTCAATCGAATTTTCGAAGTTACATTGAAATTTTATTGCCTCCCTGTTCGATTAATTGAAATTTTCGTCGAATTACGGTCAATACCGATTGCCGTCCACCCGCAGAAAAGGGGGAGGGAGGCGAGAGAGAGAGAGAGAGAGTGGCGGGATACCAGCATAATTTTTAATAAACGCTCGTCTCCGTGATCCATTCATACCTCGGTTAGTGTTTTATCGATGGTTAATGGACGGCAATTCGGTGTGGACTTCCTCCGGCCGCATGCGGAATATGGATTGACTCAAATTGAAAGGGTTATTGGGACTACCCTCATGATGGTCTGGTCGGGCAAGGAGCGGATGTGGCGATGTGGAGACGAAGACCGAGAGCGGGCGCAATCCACAGTCGTGGTGTGTGTGTATGTGTGTGTAATCTCGGCATTCTCACAGTCACAGAGTTAGATGGTTCGAGGGTAGACCCTGCCCCGGGAATCATGATGATGACGGCGAGCACCGAAGAGACAGATAACTGGAACGCACTGTTTATAGGCAAAGCAATAAATGGATGAGCCGAACGAAGTACCCAGAGATTGATCGAGAGTGTGCGTCGTTCGTTTATTGATTTCGTGCCATGTGTCTACCCCTATCGCCGGCGTCGCATTGTTTTTTGGATGCGAAGGGGCGATGGGTATCGAAAGGAATGCGTTTTGCGAGCGATGTGCGATGTGGATCAAGCGACACTTCGAGGGTAGTGGTTGCGAAATGAGAACAAGACCAAAAAAAAAAGAAACGAAGAGCAGGGGACCGACAAGGATGGATGGATTGGAGGACATTCTTTTTTTGGCGTGTGTTTTTTCCAGGTATTGGCTCCGATTTGAGTTTGTTTTGCAGATAAGACGGATTCGTGAGATTCGATTTTTGTTTACTTTAAGGACACAATTCACAGAGGGACGCTTTAAGAGGAAGGGTTCGGCGCAAAAACGATTGAGGAACTCTGAAGAGGGAGGATTATCCTTGGAAACACCGACGTGGGACCCCATCTGGCATGGATTTTGGTTTGGAATCTCATGGAATTTGTTCCTCCTCCTGTCCTTGTGATCACTGAAAGGGAGTCCCTACCACTCTGCGACTTAACTTGAGCTCGTTTTTGTCATCGACATACGGAAACCCCAGCAGAATGGCTTTAATTTCAAAGCGGGGACCAACCATGGAACCCTGGGGAACTCCGTGGACATTCGAGAGTTGAAGGATTATGTGAGGAAGAATATGATCGTGGGCAGGTTGCAGATTATGGCAGAATGGCTTTAATTTCAACGCGGGGACCAACTATGGCACCCTGAGGAACTCCGTGGACATTGGAGAGTTGTTTGTCTCGAGAAGAGTGCGATCGTGGGCAGGTTGGAGATTATGGCAGAATGGCTTTAATTTCAACGCGGGGACCAACTATGGAACCCTGAGGAACTCAGTGGACATTGGAGAGTTGAAGGTTTGTCTCGAGAAGACTGCCATCGTGATCAGGTTGGAGATCGATGGACAATATCGTCGTGACGACCTGCACCAGCCAACAGACTCGGTTCAAACTTGAATTTTGCCAACAAGCCGCCAGACTGATACAAAATTCATCGTACTCCATGGGGACCCAGTGCATGCGGTGCACTAGATGCTGTTGCTTGAGGAAGAGGGGAGTTGCTGTTGAGGAAGTGAAGAGTTGCAGCCGCTTGTGGGAGTGACGATGTTTTGTGGGGAGTTACATATTTTAAAGCAACACGCAACTCTGCAATCGTGCTCCACGAGGAAAGCCATGATCTACCATCTACCACCAACCGTTAACATCCCATTCCTGGCATTCCTTCCGCCTCGCAACGCACGATCATTTGACAAGTCGGCGGTACAATGTTCACGGATGTTACGACCATGAGAATCAATCTGTTTGATCTCCTGATTGCTCTGGCCACGGCAAACAGCACTCTTCAGAGCGCCGCCGCCGCCGCCTCACCGTCGCGACCATCCCAAATCCATCCATCCATCCATCCACCTGTACCTGCTGCAGGCACATCCACGCGTCCACTAGACCCAAACAAAAAACTGCCAATTAGATCATTTTTCCAGCGCATCGAATCGGGATATCCCGACTCATTCAATATTTGTCCAGTCCGTCGCGTCACCTTGAACGTCTGGCACACTGCGTTTGCCGGCGCATTCGGAGATCCCATTATCGCGGCCAGTGTAACCACTGGACACACACACACATTCATTAGCACCCGGTGCGGAGTCGAAACAAAGCGGCGCAACAATGCAGAGTGACGCTTCAAAATATGAACGACTTCGGCTGTGCTGTGAAAGAATGCGCGAGAAGACCGCCGTATTCACTCGGTGGAAGGGCGTCAATTGACTAATTAGTTTCGCTTTATATAGTTCGCGGTACCTGAAGGCAAACTGTTGGTTACGTGGAACTACTTAGAGCGGCAACGCTAATTGGCTGTGTTAACGAAGGCTTTGTCTTGGCAAAGAAGTTCCGCTGCGGCGGAGGCGATGAATGTTGCGCACAAGACGTCGTGTCGGTGCTGGGGGCGGGGTGGCCGAGAGATGTTGTTGTTGGAGCAGTGAAGAGGTGCCGGCGGTGGGAGGTGTCATCGGTGATGATGTGTGTGGGGAATTATTTCTGAGCGACACGCAACTCTGACACCAGGTGCACACTTCTGGGTCTGGATGGGGCTCATGAATAAATCAAAAGATGGGAGTGGATGGAACGACCTTGCGTGTAATGCGGTAGCTGTACTTTCCGAGTGAGATCCGTACGAAATGATCCCACATGTAGATTCGATGCGATTTGGTCGACGGACGCGCGGATTCAACCCGGGTTTGCATAATAAAACGTCGCAGACCTGAAGCGAGTTCGATTAGACCCCGAATCTCAAGCCACTCTGTCGCAAATCTCACGTTTTCCCGTACATCGAGGACGGATGTCGTGGATCCTAGGCGATTTAGACGACGATCGGCGAGAATCCGACCCGATTACAGACCAGAAGCGAGTTCGCTTATACCTCGAATCTCAAGCGATTCTGTAGCAAATCTCACGTTTTGTCGTACTTCGAGGACGGATGTCGTGCATTCTCGCGATTTAGACGACGATCGGCGAGAATCTGATGCGATTACAGAGATGAACGTCGCAGATTTGAGGTGTCGTCGGTGACTATGGTCGCGGATCTGACAAGGTGTTGACCACGTGAACGTCTAGAGACAATTTTTACGACTTGCGGAATGGACAACCTGGGTTCGACTTGATAGGGATTCCGTGGATTTGACACGATTTTGACACCGGAAGTGCCATTAACGACGCGATTTTCACGTGCTAACGACGATTCTGGCGCGATTTCCTCGTGGTACATCTCTGATTAGACCTGATTTCGAACTTAGATGATCGACCATGTCATTCACGGACGCTATGGATCCAAAATTCTGCCGACACTCTGTTCTGCCACAATTCCTACGAACTACATCACGTATGCGTCACAATTATGACCAGCAACCAGACGAGGTCGAATGAACTCTGCCCAAAAATGGGTGACACGAGCCATTGAAACCCGCCACAGACTGGCCAGAGGCACACAACCGTCTTTGTTCCGTCCGTCAAAACCTCTGCGAACCTTCTCAGACAGTTAATCTCAGCGGCTTTGTGTGTGTTTTATTTTCGCCTGTCGCCGGCCAACGAGATAAGTCCACATTTAACAGCACAAAGCAGCTTAATCTGCCCACGGGATCCCTTCAAAGATGGCCAAATAAGTGCGCGTCCATCACCACCTTCGCACTGACGCACCTCTCGAGTCATCAACTAGACACCTGTACCGTCTCAGTCCGCGTCGCAGCACAGCTTAGGCGGTCTCCTTCCCCCTCCGCACCGACATCACGTCGCGTAAGCTTGATCTGTTGTCACCCACCAGGCCAACTATGTTGACATCTCCCACTGGCCGTGCCAAAGAATGCCGGCGGATCAGTCGACGAAATATGAATTCGAGTCTATTTTCGTAGCGCGCACCCAAATCTCAGGAAGCTGCGATTTTACAAAAAAAAAAAAAAACCAAAGATTCCAAGATTTCCCCCACACCGTGCCGCGCCATCGCAGGGGCTTAGCGCGGGAACCCCAATTTACGATGACACAAATTCTCTGGATTAATTTGGTGATATATTACCTCAACGCTTTGACGGCTCGGATTATGACTTGTGTGCCTTCTCGAGAAATAAACTCTCACTAGAGCCCGCCGATGTGTTTCGTGTTCCTTGTGCCTCCTCCAAAATGCCACCGAAAACCGACCGACAGATGAAAGAAGGCACACACTCCCCCACCCCGCACACACAGACGACGTCCGAACTTACTGGGCCTCTCCGGCCATGGATACTACAAAACCAACTTCCAAGTATGAAGATATAAAATTGTCATAAACATTTTTCGTCTACTTGCCTCCTATTCGGGCGATAAGCCTCTTAAAAATATATCTTCTGTGAAGGAGATACAACTCGAGGAACAAACTCATGTGGGCATTTCCCCGAAAGTGACTTTCATTCCATTGGGTGGTCAGTAGTCCAGAAAATTGGGACAAGTTATATCCCGGTCTCATGCATATGGATCGGTCGGTTCGGAGAGATTTGTTTTCGGTTCTCCTCTGCTATTGCCTCTTATGAAATTATTTCGGGTCGGAGGACAGGGCCCGATTCGTGCAACTGGTTCAGTGCGTGGCTAAGGGTTGGGGCCGCTGCCGTTTTCCCATTGAATCGATGTGGACACGCAAATATGAACCGAGATCTAGTTAATTTAATTTAATTTTGTTTTCTTCCCGGACACACGGACAAAGGGGAAAGTGGATTGATGTCGTGTGTGCCGTCGTCGCCGTCGGCAGCGGAGAGCTAAGTGGGTGCGCGACAGGTCTGTGTGTCGGGTCCTTCGATGCGATGCACCTTACTTCCAGTTCAGTAGGCCAGGGTTATCCGTGTGCTGGCTGCGAGTGGGGTCGACGATACTGACGTGCGACCGTACTTCACTGAAGACTGATGTTCGGCAGGTCCATGAGTCAGCAGCTTGTTCTCCGGCTGGTCCTTGAGTACCTTCAATAATGTACTCCAGTTTTGGGTTTATTGTCCCTCCACTGACCTGGAAGCCCATGCCTTCTCTCTGGCGGCGAACGGAGTGATGTGACGTATCCAGGAATTGATTCGATAGACGACGGTAGTCGGGATCAGTGATTAGGCATTTTTTTTTGGATAAGAAATCGTCGGTGGAATTTGACAGCTTGACAGGTTTCTGGGAGGTGGACTGAGGAGTGTGGGGGTCTGAGTCTTGAGGCTGTGATGGGTGCTCATGGGTGACGTTTAGAGCACGAGGCGGCATAAGACGAGTGAAACAAAACCGGATAGCGGCAGTAAAAGCGAGCAAAGTCCGTTCTTTGAGGTACCTGGAGCCTCAAGGAGCACAAGGGAGGCGCCTCCATTTGTTTCTTTTTAAATTTGTGGTGCTGCGCTCGAAATATTGTGTGACTTGGGTGAGTTATAAGCTCACAATTGGTTGGATCCCAAATGGAAGGCGTTACAGTCTGCGGTCCAGCTTCGGCAGCAGCCACTCGTGGTGTGCGTGCTATTGTGCGAACGGAGCAGTTTGAGAAGCGCTTCCACGACGGATGTACTCTCTAAGCATTGTCAGTGAATCGAGAGAAGTGAGGCCGTGAGTGATGAATGTTGTTCGTGTCGGGAGCCTGGCGACTGGACAGGCTCGGCCTCATTGAGCGCATGGACAACAACGTTCCAGAACAGAGGGTCTTCGAGTCTGAGTCTCCTGGTTCGAGAGGGCGGGGCCGACCGAACTTCCGGTATAGAGACCAAGTTATGGCGGACGCAAGACAGCTTGGTCTTGATGACTGGAAGCAGGGTGTCCAGGAACGTAGCTCAGGCATGGGTCGCCGGCTTGAGATGTAAGTGGGCAGGAGTCAACGCACCTAACCACTAGACTGAATTGATTATCTGTGAAGTCGGGCCAAAAATGTGACCACAGCTGACTCTCGCTTGTGGAATTTGGACACAGAGCTCAATAGACCTGACTCCACTCCGTTCAGTCTTAAAACTGTCGCCTGCTGTGATACTTAAGCCTTTTCCCACTCGATTGTGCCTACTCCAAAAATTCCACCATGTACCACAAGAGTCAGTGCTCGGTCCCGTACTTTTAATCCCAAATTTCTGGGAATCTGGGCACGGTGCTTACACCCGCTCCGTGAACCCTGCAACTCAACCTTAAAAGATCCGTCAAACACACGCAGGACGAGCACGGCAGGGCCTTCCCCCAAGACCGTGGTAACTTTTTGCAGTTCTTCTCCAAATCAAAGTCCCACACGAGTGCAGTCCTCTTGTTTACCATTGCCATGTCTGACAAGACGCGGGCCCGTGGCCGTATGTGTGCTTGTGTTGATACGAAACTTCATCAGTTGCAAAAAAGTTTGCTTTTCCTTGATTTTTTTTTCTTCTTTCTTTTGTTTTACGTTCGCCCTTCCGTGCAGCCTTCTGCCGATTATTACAACGAACTTTCCCTGCGAGACCATCCAGAGACAGAGAGAGAGAGAGGAGATGAAAGTTTCTCTCTTTAAAATATCAAAAGTTAAACTCCAGAGTGAACACCCACTTATCAATCTTTGCCCATCCATCCTCCATCCGCAGACAGCCGACGAGTATGCAGAGCACTATGAACCTGAAGAAACTGAAGATGCCCAAAAAGAAGCTGCTGCACACAGCTCCGTGTGGATGCAGACATGAAACTGAACAAAAAAAAAGAAAAAAAGCCTAACTACGACCGGGCCAAAACGCAAAAGAACAAACTTTTAATTATTTTTGTGTAAAATTCTCTTAAAAAGCTTCTTACTAACCAAACAACTCTGGCCCCGGCCCCTTCAAAACCCCACACCAGACGAAGGGCGCTGGTTTAATGCACACGAAGTGAACAAAGACCCAAATACACGGGTGAACCCATCGAACAAGAACAGGGCGAGTTGCAGGAAGAAAAAAAACAAACCCGGCCGGAGCAGGAGAGGTGGCACATCGCTCGCGGTGTGGCGATGTGATGATGTGGCGTTATGGCGGTTAAGTAAAAAGACGAGGCGTTGTGCCACTTTACCACCGGGGGATACGCTCCGATAGCGCCTCCACAACTCGCACACCACCACCGCGAGGGGGGTGGGAAGTAAACAAACCGAACCGAAGGAAAGTAGAAATTTTTATATTTCTCCTCGTTGAGTCCTCGGTCGGTTTTTGTTTTTCGAAAAACTTTTGCGGCAAAAGTAATATTTTCCGCTGGTCTCCAGCTGCAGCTACAGCAAACTTCAGCCAACAGCCACGGATAGAGAGAGAGAGAGAGAGAGAGTGGAAGCAGAAGCCGGCTTTGGTACTAATGCGAGAAGGTGGAAATTAATGGCGTCTTCGGAAAGCGTTTTTGTCAATTTGTTTTTCCCCCCAACTGAGTACATAAACAAAATTCTTCATATTGATGATAAACAATGTTATTTTTCCTCCACTTTTGGCAGAGTATAAGAAGATAACGGTGTTTTTGCTTGGTTTCTTTTTGTTTCATTTTTCTTATGCCCGGAAAATCTGTTGTTGTCGTTGTCGTTGTCGTTGTTGCTGCCGTTGTTGTCGGAGTGTTAGTCTCGAGCGATGGAAAAATAGGTGAGGGAGTCCTTGATAGGACGACAAACAGGACGCAAATCAAAAGGGATGTGACACTTTGTTCAGTCTTCGAAATGAAGATGAGGTGGCTGGAGCGACAGTCGCACAGCATGGGGTTGAAGGATATGCGAATGTGATGGGTCCCGGTTCTGGTATCCTGGTCCTCCCGGCAGTGGGTCCTCACGTGTTGGCAATGTTCACACCTGTTTAGTGTTTATTTGTTCTTGTGTTTTCCTGTGTGCTCTGCCCAGTGGCAGGGGCAGAGAACCCATTTAAATTTCTGTGTTTGTTTGGAAAAAAGAAAGTTTGAATAGGCATAGACTTTACTGCGGGAAAACAAATGTCCCTAGCATGGGCATCCTACATGGGTTCACTTTTTTTGGAAGTCCTTAAGTGTGTCAACTACTTTAATATGTTTGTTCGACTTCAGAGAATCGGGAAGGTCGAGATGGCGAAGGTGTTCCGTTTGGACATGGACAGCCAACGCACAAGTTGAGAGCTGAATTGCTCTTACCTTGGCGCACACAAGTGGAAAAGGTCCTCAACCAAGTTGAGGTGCTAAACTGGAGGTAGCTGGGTAGAAATTGTGGAAGTTGGAGAGACTTTTTGGCTAAGGAGCTATATTTATTTATTTTAGTCACCAAGGGACCAAGGGCCATCTAGTGGTTTTTTTTTTAAATCGTAGATTATTTTCACACTGACAGCTGTTCCCTGCTCGAAGTTTTGACAGAAAGTCAGTATCATAGCTCCGCGGAGCGAAATGAGTCGCTTTAGGCTTGATAAACGCTGGGAAATATTGAAAACTTGTTTCTAAAGTGAGTGCGGTGCAGCCCAAACAGTGCGCTTTTTAAAAAGAAGAAGTTTCGGCTGAAATGAAGCATCCACCGCCACAGCTGTACGCACGTTCGTGAGACTGGTATGGTCGTGGACAACAATGATATCTCCGTCATCGCACAGATGAGACCCAATTCACGAACATCAACTCGCCATCGATGTCATCAGCTCAACATTTCACGCACCAGATATCGGATTATGCGCTTACAAGGTCTAATTGACTCAGCAATTGAAGGCGGGCGACCATCCGCTTCGTTATCGCTTTGCAGTTTGGACCTTAGAGCAGCTGAAATTTGACAACGATTTAGGGCGAAAATCAAGAAAAAAAAAACAATGCATCCACAGAGAGCGGCAGGATTGTGGAGTGGTGGCATCATTGGACAATTTTTCTTCAAAAATGAGGCTGGGAACACCGTTTCGGTCAACTGTGGGCGTTGCAGAGTCATGTTAACCGACATGAATAGAAGTATTCAGAACAAACCATCATGATGGGATTATATTCAGCAATGCCTTTTCTATGAACGGATTTGACACGTTAAACTCTTCTGGTTTGATATTGGCTCTATAGGCTGTCATTAAGCCATTAATTGGAGACGAACTGGCCGTAGTTAGTGTGCGAGGGGACTACGTTAAGTAATCTGTTGCTACGTACAGTACGTACGTGTGTAGTTCACGAAAAAACAAAAGACCTCTAACAAGTGAACTAGTTCACAAGGTATAGTCAGGTTCAGTCAGGTATACCTTACTCTCCATACCTGCAATTCAGTAAGAATAACTAAACTAAATCGAACTAAACTGAGCGCTCTCTGGACTGAACTAAAATGCCTAGCAGCCTAGCAGATTGAGAGATGGAGCCTTCATGTTAAGGAGACTTAGGACTTCCGGGAAGGCAATCTCACCTATCAGCAGTCTATGTACAAAAAACAACTCCTGCCAACGTTCATCTAACATTAAGTGAGTCTAGACTAATCATAGACTGGTAGAGTGGTCAATTATTTGGATTTACGCAGGGAACCGATTGAATTCTAGGGATGTGAAGATTGTACAGTAGTCCCTCCAACAAACCGAATCCGGACCAGCTGAGAAAATCCGAAATGCCTAAAATGGGAAATGCATTGTTCGAGTGGCTAAAATATCAACGAGAGGACCACGTTCCGGTTTCAACAGATTTGCTCGGCCGAAAAGCAAGTTTAGTAAGTACCGAACAAAAAGTTCCAGTAATGTGAATCCCTCCAAAGAAACCTCCGAAAACTAATTGTTTTAATTAGTTCACATTGTCGAGGGGTTACTGTAGTACGGCTATCAAACAATAGAAGCATTTTCCAAAAGAAATCTTGCAAAGGCTACGTATCGTGTCTTAATGACGGATGGCCAAAAAATACACCATAGCCCCATGATGTATTAGCTTCATTGGCAATGTTATCCACATATGAGTTAGAGTCGATGGCGGAGGATCGTGTGGTCTGGAGATCTCTCATGCGTGCATTACCCCCGCGACGTCAGTAATGGATAATGCGGGTCAGAAGATGATGATGAGGGGACTGCAACAACGGAGATTTACGACGAAAATAGGTAATAACAAAGCATTTACTCATCACTCAGAGAAAGGTGGTTTTTGGTGCATACTCAGATGTTGGCAACAATGAACATCTTTCCCCGACAACTAAGGCTTAAAATCATCGCCAAACATTGAAATGTTAAAATCAGTTCAGAATTTGACTGCATCATTGACAAATAAGTGGTGGCCCGTGGCGTTGTGGGTATGTGCGTCGTCTTTTCACCGCCCCACCTCTTTCGAGTCACTGATAATGCTCAAAGAGTATAACTGTCTAGAAAAAGCTTCTCAAACTTGGCCGTTCGGAGTCGGCATAAGACTGTAGGTCCCAACCACTCGTGGTAGAACAATAGCACGCACAACACTGAGAAGCTAGGCCCGGGCTGTAGCGCCACCCATATTATATTATTATATATTGAGTCGTTGAGGCCTATTTAACACGTTTCTCGATATTGGGTTTCCAGCTTAACTCCGCGTCTAGTGTGTTTAGTGTTCTCAAACTGTCTACTATTCGAACGATTGACGACACGATTCGATTGTAGTAAAGGGTGATTTTTTAGCTATTATCTTTTGGGCAACACTGGTTTAAACAGCTGACGCACGTTTCGTGTTTTGTTTCACTGTCAAACATCTTCAGTTTGGTCTATAATTTAACCATGAATCGTCATACAAACGAACAACGCTTGCAAATTATCGAATTTTATTATCAAAATGCGTGCTCTGTTAAGAAAGTTCATCGCGCGCTTCCTCCATTTTATGGTCAGCTCATTTCTGGCTCAATGGGTACGTAAATAAGCAGAATTGTCGATTTTGGAGTGAATATCAGCCAGAAGCGTTGCAAGAGCTACCAATGCATCCAGAAAAAGTCACAGTTTGGTGCGGCTTATGGGCTGGTGGCATCATTGGACCGTACTTCTTCAAAGATGATGCGAATCGTAACGTAACTGTGAATGGTGAGCGCTACCGTGAGATGATTTCCACCTTTTTTTGCCCAAAATGCAAGAGCTTGACTTGCATGACATGTGGTTTCAACAAGACGGTGCCACATGCCATACAGCACTCGAGTTCGGGGCGAGTTCGGTGAACATTTTATTTCACGTTCGGGACCGGTCAATTGGCCGCCTAGATCGTGCGATTTAACGTCTTTAGACTATTTTTTGTGGGGCTATGTTAAAGCTCATGTCTATACAGACAAGCCCGCTACAATTGACGCATTGGAAGACAACATTGAAGCATTTATTCGTGAGATACCGGCCGAAATGTTGGAAAGAGTATGCCAAAATTGGACTAAGCGGATGGACCATTTGAGGCGCAGTCAAGGTCAACATTTGCATGAAATAATCTTCAAACATTAAACTATATGGACCGTACTATCGATTCAAATAAAGATTTCATGTATTTTTCTGAATTTTATGTGTTTTTTTTTTGAAAAAACTTTCCAATAGCTTTTAAAAAATCACCCTTTAAAAAGGATGAGAGCCAACGTGATTCGTCATTTCATCTTATATAGTAGGGCCACACTAAGAGGAAGACGAATCCGACTCCTTGTTTCAGCGCCAAGCCAAGCCCTGACAGCTCACATTCTGATAAGAGGTCTCTGTCAATTTTGGACTGACGAATCCAAAAATTCCAAAACAACCAAGGGCATGAGGCAACCATAATTTTGATCAGACCTCTTACTTGAACGCTCCGCGAAACCTTCTCGCGCTTGAGATGCAGAAGTGCTGATAATTTGTGTGCTCAGTTTCATCTTGAGGCATTCAAATCGAACCAGGGTCACACGATTTTACTGACGACGTCTAAGCCAATACACAAGTTACCCAGAAATTGGCTGCAGATCTGGTCATAGTCTGAGACTGGGCTAGTTTCCTGGGTATGGAGATACGCCAGGTAATTGTTGAGAGGATTAGTTAACCAAGAAGGGCACTGAAATGCAGCTGTGTGACACTGACTTCAGGCCAAAGTCTCAGATTTAAGCCAGCGATGGGGGAATTTAGTCAAATGCAACAATCCAAGACACCCCTCCATCACATAGAATGACCAGGATGAGCAGGCCTGGGCCAGCATTATCACTGGGTACTGCGACATTGGAACACAAGCCTTCAGAATAGGTGTGCCCTACAACGACTTCCACAGAAGTTGCAAGAACGAGGAGGAGAATGAATCCATTGTGCACCTTCTCTGCTCCTGCCATGTCCTCCCCTGCTGAGAGAAGAGACCCACTTCTTCGACAATCTGCACATGTCAGCCACCTTCACCGCTTTAGAAAAGGTCCGACGAGCTTATAGCGGAGGAGCACTGGTGAAAAAAGTGTGACCGCTGCAAGTTGCTAGTCCGTCACTTTAAACTTACCTCACATTCCAGTTCCAAATAGACCTAGTTAAAGCTGAGTTATAACATTAATATGGTCGGAGAGGCCTGCGCTAGGGTTCTACAGCAACCACTAGGAATGTGGAGGGGTTCTACATTTTAATGCCGACTCCGAAAGGCGAAGTTTGAGAAGCCAAGAAATACTAGACAGGAATACTCTTTGGATATTGTAAGTGATCTGAAGGAGTTGGAGCCCTGAATTATGAATGGATCCCCAGAAGTAGCATCTACATAAAGGGTGGTTAAATTTAAAGGGCCGATGTTGAATGTGAACCAAACCTAAAAGTCAAGTTTTTTTCTGCATTTCATTTGACATTTCTCAACTTCAGACTAACTCAATTTGAACCATGGAAAGATACACAATCGAGCAACGCGTTAAAGTTATTCAGGCTTATTATGAAAATGGGCGTTCAAATCAAAATGTATATCGTGCACTTCGTGATTTTTTCGGTCAGTTTAATCGTCCAAATGTGCGTACAATCGGAAAAATCGTGCAAAAATTTGAGCAAACCGGGTCTGTAGGAGATGGGAAAACATGCATGCTCGTACAGCTCGTACTGCAGAAAATATTGCTCCTATTCGCGATAGTGTGGCTGAAGAGCCGTCCACCTCAACTCGTCGTCGTACCCAACAATTGCACCTCTCACGCTCGTCGTTGATGAACATTATGCATAAAGACTTGCATTTACACGCTTACAAGGTGCAATTGACTCAAGAACTAAAGCTTCTTGACCATTTCAAGCGTCGTCAATGGTCAAAGAATGGTGGCAAGAAATGGCAACAGTGGATGATCAATTTTCGAAGAAAATCATCTTCAGTGATGAGGCACATTTTCACGTCAGTGGATTCGTCAATAAGCAGAATTGCCGCATTTGGGCGAATGATAATCCAAGAGTGATTGTCGACAAAACCAATGCACCCACAAAGAGTGACTGTTTTTGTGCGGTTTATGGGCTGGCGGCATTATCGGACCGCATTTTTTTTCAAAATGAGGCCGGTCAGGCAGTTACTGTGAATGGTGTTCGCCATCGTGAAATGATATCGATTTTTTTATGGCCCGAATTGGAAGATATGAATGTGGACGATATGTGGTTTCAACAGGACGGTGCCACTTGCCACACAGCTAACGAAACAATGGTTCTTTTGTGCGACAAATTCAATGGCCGTGTTATCTCACGTGGTGGCGATGTCATTTGGCCGCCAAGATCATGCGATTTGACACCGTTGGATTTTTTTCTTTGGGGTTATTTAAAAGAAAAGGTGCACGTCGATAAGCCAGCAACAATTCAAGAGCTAAAGGATGAGATAATTCGGCACATTAACGGCATAGAACCTCAATTATGCTTCAGCGTCATCGAAAATTTGGACCATCGGATGGAGGTGTGCCGCCGAGGTCGCGGTGGCCATTTGGCCGATATTTTGTTTCACACATAATTGAACCATACCAATATTATCACAATAAAAAGAAATAACAATAATTTCCTAAATAATTTGTTTTTTATTCAAAATCAACATCGGCCCTTAAAATTTAACCACCCTTTGCAACACCACGGCGAGCACTAAGCTAGGTTACAAGGTATAAACAAACCTACCGACTTCGCAGGCCACCAACCCACTTGAGGTTTGAGCCCGAACTAATTCTGACTTCCCTCCCAATCCGGGCATACATCATCCACTCACCAAGGTCGTCTTGTGTCGGCTATCACTTGGTCTTTGTACCAGACGGTCGCCTATCATCTCCTTCCGTAACAAGGCCCTAGGCTCGGTGCTCCTGTGCCTGATGTGGCCCAGCCAATGTAGTCGACGGACTGTTGTACTCCGGACTACATCAAGATCTTTGTACAGCTCATAGGCTGTGTCTTCTCATCCATTCACCGACAGGAGGCAGACAGGAGAGACAAATATCCAACGCAAACTTTTTCTTTCAAAACCAGCAATAATCAGCTTTACATCAATTGTGGGGTATGGTCTCGCTCCTTCGAGGTAGGAGCTTAGACCCAACTTGCTTAGAATCATGAAACAATTTAATCCGATTGTTCCCCTGCGACAAAAAAATTCCACAGTCTGTCCAAGACGAAATGTGTCACAAATGAGGAGCAATGACAAGGGACCCAGTGCTCCGCCGGCAATTAGATGACTTGGCACACAAAGACCACTCGTCCCTTGATCGAGATGAATGCATTCTAACGACAGAGCAACCCCGCCTTGAATCACTCATCGCTCAAGCGGTTAGAAGCAATGATTACCTCAAGCAAAAACACGAACAAATTTCTTTTTAAGCCATCCAACGTAATGCACAAAAATAACGATCAAGATTACGCATTACGGAGAAAAAATCCTGACTATTAAGGAAAAACCCCTTCAAAGTCCTCCCCCCCCCCCCACAAAGTTGTGCCACAAAAGAACCACTCAACAGACAGGAGCTTAAGTTCGAAGTCACCTCCTCAACCACCGCCCTCCCTCGCTCCCTAGAGAGAAGCACGCTGACGAATCACTAGACAACCCATTTACCCAGCTTGCACACCAAGTACACACCTGACTTGCCTCTCGGTAGATTGAATTCCTTCACAGGACTCACCGACTAATGACCGTCTTTCGACGTTACCTCAGCGTGTTGTTGGCTACACAGTCTCACCGTCTCTTCCCCCATCCACTTCGCCATTTCAGCCATTCTAAGGTACACCGATACGAAATACCGATGGTCATTAAGGACATGACTCTCCTTCTCATATTTCACAAGATGTTGGTAAACTTTAAACCATTTCGAAAGTTTTCATGACAAGATATCGTTATAACTGAATCAAGTACTCCTTCGACCTACCCCCATTTGTCGCCACCCAACAACCACCCACTCCCGGTACACGGTTGGGCATTTTGGGGCCAAACGGGCGGATAGCGAGTACCTGAGCTGAGAAGTTTTGTAACGCAAGCCATTACACAATCCGCTCTAAATGGATTTCAACTTTTCCGTGTCAATCGATTACCGAGTAATAAAAATAATTCCACTCCGGTACGTGTGAATCAATTGTAGAAAGTTTCCCCCATCGCCAGGCTACACAAGCGCACGCCAATGTGACGCAGAGACGGATGGGCGAGCAAACTAACGAACTAACGAACTAACGAACGAATGGATAAAGTAGGCCTCCAGAATGCTGCTGCTGCTGCTGCTGCTGCTGCTGCTGCTGGTGTAGTTGGCTCGCACGCAATGAAGCTGAAATAATTAGGGTCGGTGAAATAATTGATGTGAAGCGAATGAATGTATCTACGAGTAGTAGCGAGCAAGCCCGGACTTCTGTAAATACTAACTGCCATCGGCATTACCTCTGTTTTGCCGCCCTTGGTCGGCATGCATGCGACCGACGACGACGACGCCTATGCAAACCCATAGAACCGGAAATATTATTAGTTTTCCCTGCTCTCACGTCCCCTTGCCCAGCCTTTGTCGTCGTCGCTTCTCCTCTTTTTTCCCAGTTCTTTTTTTTTCATTCAATTTGTCCAAATTACCCACTTAAAGAGCAGAGCGTTAGCTGCAACCATGATATAAAAGGACAACCACACCAAGTGGTATTTAAAAAGAAAGGAAAAAAAAATACAGAAAACACGAGAAAAAAAAAGAAGAAGAAGAACTAAGTGAACACCGAAATAAATAACGGACCGTACTGTGTAACATGCTACTTAACAATAGATTCATCCCCTCCTCGTGTGCCGACTTGCCAGCGCGACAGGAGCGCGGGGCCAGCACAAAGGCTCATGTATCTTATCAGATGTGCAGCGAGTGGCTCTCTTATGCTCTCATGACTGCACGTAGGGAAGGGTTGAGTTTGAGTTTGAGTTACACTTATGAGCTGCACGAGACGACGATGTGAGTGTGTACGGGTTAAGGACGTGCGAACGTAGAATTTCGCGAATACGACTTGTCCTTATCATAAATTGGCGTGGTCTTTGCTGAGCACTTGCAAGTTTTTGGAATTCCTTTGTGAGGCCATTAGAGGAGATTGCAGCTGCCTCAATGAGGATCCTTCGAGGAGCTCTTTAAGTGGAGAAGGGAGCGTTGATGAGGTTCGGGGTAGGAGCTTAGACGAAGCAAAGGAGCACCGGTTGGCAAGGTCGACTCTGTTGTGAATCTTCTGTAGAGAGGCACGTTGGCTCCTTTTTTTGAAGCTCGACAGATTGAAACGAGACGCAAGAGAGAGACTCGTTTATGGGCTTATGAGGCCGCGTGCACAGAGACTAGGTGATGTACAGCCTTCATGTCTAGTTGTGACATTCGAAACTCGTCAGGTTGGGCAGGACGACTATGGGGAATTCTCGCAGCTCCATCATAGTCGATAACGAACTCTCCTTCGATGGAAAAGAAGACAAGGCTACGCACTGTCATGTGGCTTCTTCAACATCATTCTGGAAGAGATCCTGCACAACTCACACGACAACACTAGAGCCCCGGTCCTCCAGAAGTCCCACACGCGGATCACATTGACGTGATGGGCAGAATACAGAAAACTAAGTACGGGCTATCCTCAAGAAACGACATGCAACTTCGACGACTTGGACCGAGCACATTGGGCAGCTACATCTTCGAGGTACTCAGGGACGTCATCTGCCTCTGGTTCGCAGAAAAACAGTACAAACAACATCAGTACCGAAAAGAGCACAATGCAGAATAAGCCATGACAACCACTGTTTCTTTGGATGATTGAAGGTCCCTGATCATCCCGGTCGATCCCTGCTGTACGATGCATAGGCATGGACAATCCCAAGAGCAGACGACGAAAATCCTTGGTCTTTTTGGGAGTGCGTGAAATCTTCTGTTTTCGTCGATGGCCTCTGGAGGAGAAGATGGCACCACGAACTGTGTGGTCTGTACAATGGCATGCCCCTAGCCAGGCGTCTACGAATCCAACGTCTAACGTGGCTGGGATATGTTCAACTTAGCTCCTAGACCTGAAGAATCCTCGACTCCGAATCTGTGGGGTAAAGCAACAGAGGACACCCGCGTCTACTGTGGCTCAGCTCAATTGGAGAATGCCCTCAACCAACTTAATGCGCGCAACTGGAAGAAGCTTGCCAAAAATTGGGCTTTTTGGAGAGTCTGAGACCAAGTTCCAGACCCCGAACTGCAGAACCACACCAAGAAAGAGGAGACGTTGCCACAAAACAAGTCGTGTAGCCACTAACTACTTCCTGGGGTGAGGTGGATGACAGACTTATTGTGAGAGTCTCTGATAGACGTGACAAGGAACTTCGTGTTTGCAGGGAATCTTTGTGAGGACTGTTGACCTTTGCATTCGGGAGGGTGTCCTGCGAAGGAGCATGCCGGCGAGTGCTTTAGGGGAAGCCGAGTAAATGAACGAGGTGCCTTGGGAGAAGTGTTAAACTTTATTAAACTCCGAGACGTGATGAGTTGACGGAGAGACATATACTTGCCTTCCATCAAAAATATTGAATTCATGTCAAAAGGACAGAAGGAGTGCAATCAGATTCCTTGACTTGTCCTGTTCAAGACGATGGTGTGCCGCAAGGTTCTACGCTCAGTCCGCAGGTGTTACACGCTACCGAGAATGTGTTGCAGGAAGCTAGCGCGGTAGTACATGACTCTCGGGTCTTGTTGAACAGCAGATTCTAGCTCTGTTTGCTGGAATGCCGCAGAGTTCCCAACTGACTCCACTACTTTTACATAGAACGCTGCTGCTAAGCGCTTACGAAACTGTATTGCGGAAGGCTCGCCCCATTGCGGGCGACTGTCGAGGATTGTTGAATCCCAGATCGAAGCATTTTTCGAAGGGATGCCTCAGGATTATCAGCTGACTCCGCTACTTTTACAAACGACGCTGCTGCTAAACGCTTACTAAACTGTATTGCAAAAGACTAGCCCTTTAGCAGACGACTGTCAAGACTTGTTGAACTCCAGATCCAAACTCTTTTTGCTAGCATGCCGCTGGATATTGAATTCATGTCAAAAGGACAGAAGGAGTGCAGGCAGATGTCCTTGGCATTATTAAGCTGCGAGAGGTGATAAGGTGACTAAGTGGGGCTATGGGCATTCATAAGGAGTAGCCTGTTTCAGAAATATTGCCTCAATGTCTATTGGATCTAATTGACAGAAGTTCGTAATAAGAACTGCGTCACTCTTTTTAAGAAAACGGTGTGCCACAAGGTTCCCCACTGAGTACACTGCTGTTAAGCGTTTAAGAAAACCGTGCCGCAGACTATTGCGATAAATCATGACTTTCCGGGCTTGTCGAACAGAAGATGATTTGATAGGAATATCAAAAGATCAGACGACAACCACAATTTTCGCACATCTCGACTCAGTGACAACGAACCTTTCGCGTCTGCCACTGTCCATCACAGCACCCCCTTCCAACAAGCCTCAAAATCGCATTGAATTCACGACATCTGGCAAATTTTCCACTCGATTTGGCATCACAGCCAACACCGATGACTCTGATGACATTTGCCAGCCGATCCAATCTAAAGCAAATGTCAAAAGTGATCACACCAAAATGAACGCGCACCCTTCGCTCCCATCGGCAGATCTCACTCGCAAAATTCAATTCTCACAGATTGTTGCCTTCCAGCAGCACCACTAACAACAGCAACAACAACAATAAAGGCAAGGCGCAACAGTTTGAGACGAAATAAAAGTGAAAAACCACCACGCTGACATTATAAGTATTCCTTTCCCAAAGTAATTAATGCCATGTGCAGGGTGGTGCAAAATAAACAAGAATGAACAACAAGCGGCAACAAGAGCGGTCCCTCAAATGACGGTAATTCTGCAACAACATGTGAAATCAGATACACTGTCGATGACTCTTTGGAAATGGGCGCGAACTACGTGAGCACTACTGCGGGAATGTGTGTCGCGTCGGATGAGTTTATCCATAGGTAACCCGAGACCGAATGCAATTAAGGAAGAGACCACAATCCCTTTTTGGAATCGATTCGATAATACCTTGCCATTTGCTTTTGTGAGATTTTGTTCCCTGTTTTCGTTTTCGTTTCGAGAGAGAGAATAAAAAAGTATCGATGTACCGAATTTGTAGGGGAACGCATCGAGGGTTCAGCTTGAGGAGGCCAGCGAACGAACGAGTGCTGGCCGAACCCCAGCGTGACGTGGTTTTTGAGGGTGTTTTGAAGGAAAATTAGGTTAGGCGGTCGCTGTGTTGAGGTGATGTTTCCCAGAGGGTGGTCAGGGATTCCTTGAAGAGGAAATTGTGCTGCTGTAGCACTTAAGGCAAATCCCTAGAGAGGTGGAGGGCAGGACAAATGGGGAAGATATTTTCTCTGACATTTACAAGACTCCCACTCGCACACACATCCTGGTGTATCCCATTGTTGCGTCGTGGGGCGGAAACAATTGAGACTGTCAATTCCAGGGGCAGTGGCACAAGCAACTTGAAACCTGACCAGTGTGCGGAGGGATCTGCGGGACTTAGCGAAAGCTGCAGCGTTGCAGTCGAGCGAGGATGGTTCGAAGAGCGGTAGAGAGGACACAAAATCGCAATTGTTTGCCGAGACAGTGAGGCGAGGACGATGAGATGAAGTAATTGCGTTGCTCCTCATTTCGAAGAGGAAGTCATTTGAGCGTGATTTTTGGTTGGAGGACAGCATTTCGAAGCGTGACAGCGTGTCGAAGCGGGACAGCATGTCGAAGCAAGGCAACAGAATGATCGCACTCGTAATCGCCGTCTCAGAAGTTCATTCCAAAGAGGAAGTCACTGGTTCGAGGACATCAACGATCGCGCTGGACCCTTCAGAAGTTCTGCTGGCGTTCCCAACAAATTCCAATTCCAGACCAGACGACAGACCACAGACCCCACGCCAAGGTCACCGCACACCACCACAAGCCAATTTGCATGACAAAACCCCTCCATGGCCTCCGCTCCGATGACACTCCAGATAAGGAGCGCCCTTCAAGCGCCTCTCCGTCATTCTCTCCACATGCCGCCCGAACAAAAGCGATCAAGCCCACTCAACGCAACTCGATGGCACTGTTGCAAGTGCACGTAAGCACATCATCGTCTCCATCAAAATAGGGTCGATAGGTTAATCACTGATGGAGAGAAGAAGAACAGAAAAAAAAAAACAACAACAATTCTGCATCACGCCATTCAGCCATCATCCATCGAACACACGAGAGCCCCCACAGACCTCATCGGCGAAATATGAAATTAACAGCACAGCCATGGCCATTCAATAGTTTGATTGCATCATCCCCCAATTAGGCTTGTCATCGCGTAGCGTGCCAGATACGCGCACTCGCTTGAGTCGAGTTGAACTTCATCGAGCTCGAGACCTTAATTTGTCATCAAGGACTGCAAATTGGCCTCGTCCCGCGGCCGCCCATTCCGGCCAAGCGCTTGATGAAAGGCGAAACGAAACTATTGATCTAATCGCAGCTTCATCGAAAGGTCGCCCGTCGAGCGGCTCTTGAAACTCGCCAGACGGTGGCGGCGCGGTTCTTGGCGCTCGGCACAAGTGCCCAAGTAGCGTGCCACTGCGGAAGATGGCCATCTTTGTTTTCTTCATGCCCAATTGGACCGTGACGGCGCGGCGTGTGTCGTTCTCACCGCGTTCCGCATCGATCGTTCGCTCTTTCTCTCTTACGAACCGACGCTCTCTGCGGTCTGCCTCGCTCTCTTCGGCAAAACGCGTTCGCTGCCGCCGCACCGTGAAGCACCGCCGATGGCGCTCTAAATGCACTGTCTCAGGAAAAAAAAAAACAAAAAAAACTATCGAGGTGACGCTGCTTGTGACACTGATTGTGTTACCAGCCACCGCCGATGATTGTGTCACCCTCGGCGCGGAACAATGCAGCTCCGCGTCGATTGTCCCTAATTAAAATTTTTAATTTTTGCCATCACGGTGTGAACTGCCGTCGGTGTGGTTGTGGTGCTTTGTTCCACACGGCAGGACAGAGGGCCATCGTCGCCGATTTCGCCGCCCCAACTTGCACGATGCCATGTGCGGTGTGTGTGCAGTGTGCACCCCTCGGTGTCTGGCCTGGGACGGGCACAGCGCACACCGATGCGGTGGAACAATGGAGCGACGAGGTGCGAATGGTATAGTGCGGCGCCGGTGTAAATACTCGTCACAAATCAAACTCTGTTTGATATTTCGCTGCGCGCTGCTGCTGTGCGGGAATTATTTGTTGGGCATGTCGCTGCGTTTGACTGCGGGGGGAAATGGTGGAGAACGAAATTAGTTCGACTGGAGTGAATTTGAAGACTCTTCATCGCATCAACGCCATGCGGGGAGCTGCATCCCCCTTGTGCGTCTGTGTGTAGGTACATGCGTCGCTCACTTGGAAACTGGTGGGAGGGGAAGAGGGGAGGACGACGAGCGTCTTGTTGTGTGCTGGGGAGACGACATTGTAATTGTATTCAGCGTTTATTAGAAGTGTGTTGCCACAAAACAAGTCGTGTAGCCACTAACTACTTCCTGGGGTGAGGTGGATGACAGACTTATTGCGAGAGTCTCTGATAGACGTGACAAGGAACTTCGTGTTTGCAGGGAATCTTTGTGAGGACTGTTGACCTTTGCATTCGGGAGGGTGTCCTGCGAAGGAGCATGCCGGCGAGTGTTTTAGGGGAAGCAGTGTAAATGAACAAGGGGATTTGGTTGAAGTCTTTGACTTTATTAAACTGCTAGAGGTTATGGGGTGACTGAGGGGGATGTAGGGAGTCTTAAGGAGCAGCCTTGTTAGGGAAATATTGACTCCATGTTTATATTCCCACTTAATGAACGGAAGTTCGTAATAAAATATTGCCACTTATTCAAGGCGATGGGGTGCCACAAGGTTCTACGCTCAGTCCGCAGGTGTTACACGCTACCGAGAATGTGTTGCAGGAAGCTAGCGCGGTGGTATATGACTCTCAGGTCTTGTTGGACAGCAGATTCTAGGTCTTTTTGCTGGAATGCCGCAGAGTTCCCAACTGACTCCACTACTTTTACATAGAACGCTGCTGCTAAGCGCTTACGAAACTGTATTGCGGAAGGCTCGCTCCTTTGCGGACGACTGTCGAGGATTGTTGAATCCCAGATCGAAGCGGTTTTCGCAGGGATGCCTCAGGATTATCAGCTGACTCCACTACTTTTACATGCCTCGCAGCCGTGGTGCAGTTTCGAAACTGTATTGCAGAAGACAAGCCCCACAGCAGACGACTGTCGGGGCTTGTTGAACCCCAAATCCCAGAACTTTTTGCTGGCATGCCGTAGGGTTCCCAACTGGCTCCACTACTTTTACAAAAGACGCTGCTGCTAAGCGCTTAGGAAATTGTATTACAGAAGGCTCGCCCCATAACAGACGACTGTCGAGGCTTGTTGAACCCCAAATCCCAGCTCTTTTTGCTGGCATGCCGCAGGATTCTCCAGTGACTCCTCAACTTTAGCCTAGACAGACTGAAATGGAATGGAACGACCAAAGTAGAAACCTCCTAAAAGGTCGATGAGCAAACACACTCTTAAGACGTCCCCGCACCAATGCCACACCGACTGCAAATGGAAATGGCCTGAAGGTCTGAAACACGACAATGTGGACCTGCTGCAAGGCAAACAATGCAATTCTAAGGATTCAGAAAAATCAGTTGACCGAATCATCATATTCAACGGTCTCAACCCTCGACGCTGTCAATATCATTAACCATCGACAAATAAAGCGACAAAACGTCGCATGAATTAAATTGTTGACTCAGGGATTGTGTGCCGTGCCAGTTAGAGCGCCGCACATCTGTCACAACAAAAGAGCTCACATCTGATAAGAAGAAGGTCAGTCGCAGGGCAGGCAGCCAGCCCCCTGCCAGTATCAATAGCGAACACTTTATAGCTCGCTCTAGGCGAATTGCCAAATTTTACGATTCCATTCAGCCGCGACAAAACAAACGAATAAATGCCCCTCTCCATCACCGCCCGCGGCGAAGGCACTGGCTATGATGCACTGACACAAGGATATCCATATGAACGAACGACATCGAGATCAATCCGAGAGATTGGCACCGTTCCGGCGTGCCGGGGATGGCGTTGAGGCATGAACAAAGAAGAATGCCGCCTCACCTCGCCGCCAACAAAGACATCATCTGGCCCAGTGCCTCGGCAGATCATTACATTTCAATCCAATTGGGTGGTCAGTCCCCTCCCTGTACCCGTCGGATATAATTACCCTCTCCTCTGCAATCCATCATGACGCGGAAGCGATGTCTAACACTCCCCAAAAAAAAAAAAAAAGTGCGCACACACGAGAGTGTTTCTGTGAGAATATTCCTTCCCCTGGACTAGAGTGCTGGGCGCCCCTCTCTGAAATATGATATCAATTAAAATGTCATCTTGCCTTGATAATAATTACATGCCGTCCGGACAATGAATCATGCGAGAGCGAGAGCGAGAGCGAGAGCCACTCATGTGCGGCCTTTCACAAATTGGGCGAGTGCGGCGTTTCTCGCTCACTCGCCGGTCTCGGCCGTCGGCGGCTCGGCTGTGAGCTGCTCTTCCGGACAAGTGCGATGAGGGCGATTAAGAACCCATCGCGCTCTCGGGGAGTGGGCACACCACACACACAGAGTGCAGGGGCGACGGCATAAAGGTTGTTGCAATTAAATTCTAATTGTATCTCGAACGTGTTGGCTGCGTTCGAGATAATTTACGCAAAAGTGATCGAAATTGAAGTCGAGATGGGGACCGAGTGCGCGCCCCAGCAAACGGACGAGTGATCGTGCGAAGGACGCAACTGGTTTTGGTGGCGGTGGCGCGGTTGGTGCCTGCGCAGTGGCAACGGCGACCGCCGGGATACCATGTTATTACCGAGGCCATTATCACTGCGCTGAAGCCTTTTCTCTGCGTTTCAACGCTGCCAATTATGCGTCGAAACTAAAAGAAAAAAACGACGAAAAAAAAGGCGGTTTGTAAGGTGAGCCGTCGTACTGCGACGCCTTGGAGGGGGGGAGGCGCTGCAGAGACAACTTGTTGGACAGCTTGAGCTTGGGGAGGGACGCGGTTCAAAAACATGCACAAGCCTGATTGCTTTCAACACATGACCGGCATGCATGGGAGGTGACTATCTCGAGTTACATCTAGTTTCGCCTTCAAAGTCAACCTCATCCTCATCGTCTCCGTCTTCATCGTCGTCGACGCTGTTGCCGTGTGACGTAAGGAAGGACATTGAACGATGCAATGCGAAGTGAAGATGAGCGTTAAAGGTGGCATTTCGCTTACGGCGAGTGCATGTTTTCTCTGACAGACTCAATTTTATGCGCATCGTATAAGTCCTTGGACAGGCGTCGAACACGGGCTGCTTGCTCTTGTCCGGTGTGACTTTAATTCACTTGTCAACAGACTTGCGGTAAGTGATCTTGGTCTGGTTTTGTGTTCGAGTGCATAAGCAGATGCCACTTTTGCGGGCAGATGCACTGTCCCCTGTCCTTGCTGACTTACATTACATGGCTGGTATATGAGCGGATCGATGCTCGGACTGGTTGAGTCCGAGAATGACTTTGGTTTCAGTGTCATCTTCTTTCAGTGGCGCTACAGTCCGCGGGTGGGGTTGGAATTTAAGCAAACAAGTGTTGGCACTGTGTCCTGTTGTCGCTCTGTTGTGCACACCAAATCGGACGAGGATCCTCCTTTAAGACTGTGACACCTTTAAGGTTCCAGTTTCTAGGACGTTCTCTGCTTCCTTGTCTAACTGACTGTGAATGAAGGCTGTTTGGGTCAAAGTTGCCCCCTGCGCATAGCTTAGTCACCTTAGAAGTGGCCTGACTCAAGGCGTCTCACAGTTCGTGATTGAAGCATCTTCTCCAGATGCCATCGACGCTAAAAGGAACAAAGATCGGTCACAGAAGAAAATAGCAAGGGCCTCGCTCTTGACACGCCCGCTGTAGGCACTAGGATTGACACCAGACCTCGATTCTTCGAGAAAGAACTCTGCTACCGAGTTGAGACCAAGCAACCAGCGATTTCCTGCATTTTATCCTGGTTCAGACGTTGTTTGTGTCATGTACAGCGTGGCTCAGCTAGACGAAGTCTCTGAACGCCTCGAAGTAGGCGCCGTCCACTAAGGTGCTCGGGCCAAGTCGTTGACGTTGCGCATCCTCTCTCGTAGACAGTCCTCAGTTTAGCCACGTCCGATTGACACGCCTCGCTGTGCATTCGTCTTCACTCAGCCAAATGCAAACCGAAACAATCTCGTCCTTGGCCTCAAAGCAAACAAGAAACACTGCGCCCATGTACCTCCAACCGCCAGCAGCGCTCAAGGCCTCAACCGCACACACATTTTGCGCTCGTTTCAGTCCTTCATTAGTGGAATCTCAAGTGAACTCGGCTGGCATTTGTGGGTCCACTCGTGAAATCAATCCTTCACAAAAGTTCATGACTCAGTGAAACTTAGGCAAAACAAAAATCTTCAAGATTCTCTCTCCCTTGGCCTTCGTGCAATTTCATGTCTTTTGCCTCGACTGGCTTTGCCTGCCGAAGTCCTTGCGTGTGCGTGGATACGAGTGTGTGTGTGTGTGTGTGTGAATCCTCTGGAGCAGAGGCATTTCTTTTTTGTTCTGGGTTAACCCTCGAAGCAAAGCGGTTATGAGTCAGCACAATAGGCGTTCTGTTTAATTAACAACTCTGGCTGAGGCTGGCTGTGTTCTTAAGCGAACCGAAAAATGAATACTCACCGACGTCGTCACCACCACCCACCGTCGCTGAGCCGCATGACACCCCCCCCCCCCCGTACACACAAAAAAAAAAAACGAAAGAAACCGTGTGGCAACGGCAAAGAGGGCTGGATGGCCGGGTGGGAATATACCTACTAGATGGTTTTTAATTACATCTTTCGAAAGTAACCAAGTGCTTCATTGACACGAATCTGATTGTTCGGATTGATAAATGATGCTAGCTGATGAAAATGCGTATATCGGAGAGGAGGGGATGGAGAGGAGGTTGGGAGAGAGCAGAATATTGGAGGAAAACTCGGAGGACCATGAAATTGACCGAAATTTAATGATTGGTCCATGAAATGCGAAAAATGAGCAATCTGTTGGCTAAGAGATAGATTCTCGTTTATTTTTCTCCTCTTTTCTTCTGTTTCCTGTTGTTTTTGGTAAGTACTCGATGGAGTGGTGCGGAGAGGAGGGGCCCGTCGTCGACTGTGGAGGACCTGTTAGCGGTTTTGTTAAGACTCACGGATTGATGGTTCTTGACAGTGTGTGAAAATGGAGAAATCTGGGGCGGTTTGAAATGAAAATATGCGTGTCAGCGGTGACTTTCAGTCTGGTGATTTTTTGTGAGTCAACTAATGGGCGGCCAATTGGGGATGGGATTCGTTTGAGAAGGAAATGGAGTTGGGGGATGTTTTATGAATGTCTACGTCTAGGCTATGTTCTACGCCTACACTCTAAGTCCACGTTCTACGTCTACGTTCTACATCTACGTTCTATGTTCAATGTTCAATGTTCAATGTTCAATGTTCAATGTTCAATGTTCAATGTTCAATGTTTTCAATGTTCAATGTTCAATGTTCAATGTTCAATGTTCAATGTTCAATGTTCAATGTTCAATGTTCAATGTTCAATGTTCAATGTTCAATGTTCAATGTTCAATGTTCAATGTTCAATGTTCAATGTTCAATGTTCAATGTTCAATGTTCAATGTTCAATGTTCAATGTTCAATGTTCAATGTTCAATGTTCAATGTTCAATGTTTTCAATGTTCAATGTTCAATGTTCAATGTTCAATGTTCAATGTTCAATGTTCAATGTTCAATGTTCAATGTTCAATGTTCAATGTTCAATGTTCAATGTTCAATGTTCAATGTTCAATGTTCAATGTTCAATGTTCAATGTTCAATGTTCAATGTTCAATGTTCAATGTTCAATGTTCAATGTTCAATGTTCAATGTTCAATGTTCAATGTTCAATGTTCAATGTTCAATGTTCAATGTTCAATGTTCAATGTTCAATGTTCAATGTTCAATGTTCAATGTTCAATGTTCAATGTTCAATGTTCAATGTTCAATGTTCAATGTTCAATGTTCAATGTTCAATGTTCAATGTTCTATGTTCTATGTTCTATGTTCTATGTTATACGTTCTATGCATTACGCTCTACGCTTTACGTGTGCGTCCACGGTCTACGCTCTAAGTACGTCTCCTACTAGCCTCTCCGCAGTGTTCCCATGCAAACGGGCAACGAAGTGAAATTCGAAGCCCCTTAGTGGCGCAAGCACAGGAGCAACTGCCCCGACACCCATTCCCAAGCATCGTTAAGTTAAAAGACGAACAAAAAAAAACATCATCAAGAACATGCTTGATGAGCAAATATTCAAAGCCAACCACCACCACACATGGTCATCGCGAATTTCAAATTTCCAATTTATCGCCCAAGCGACTCCGTTCCATATCTGCGCCGCCGCAAGAAGATCAATCTCTCGCCCGTGTACCCATATAAACATAAGGAATGACACACAACACCGAGCCCGATACCCGATGATAATCGATGTTTCCGATCAAAGCGCGCTGATGTCTGGCATTCTTTCGGGCTCTGGCCGGCCGCTTCGCAAACCGCCGAAAAAAATGCGAAGACGACAAGACAAGACAAGACAAGGAACGAACAACAAGTGGAACCCAATATCGCCGTCGATCTCAGATCCCGCGAAATATTTCGTTGCGTGGTAGTTCATTATCATCGATATCTTGTTAACAAATCGACAAGCATATAACTCAGTAATTTAAGTCAACGAGGAGACCAAACACCGATATAGCGGGCCGGCGCGGTCCACTCGCCACCGATGGTCAGTCGCGTCGCGGAGAGCGGTGGATCCTCGATGAGATAACATAAATAAACAGTGCCCCGGCTTATCGGAGCGGAAGATCACGACAAGCGACCACGATATATGGACTGCAGCGCTCGCCGGGGGCAGGGGCGCGGCGGTACGGGGCGACAGTGGTGGCGGAGGTGCTGTGCCGTGGTTCCAAGGTACACAAAGTTTTTGTTTCTGTTGAATTCCCTTACGTTGCGTTCTTCATTAATAATCTTTGATTTTTTTTATATCTCGCGTGAGAAGAGGGGGGAAAATTAAGAAAAGATTCGGTTCCGTGTGTGAGTGAGTGCTGGGATCGCTGGTGTTTATAGGGCCGATATGTCATACGAACGGGTCTCCCTCACCCTCTCCCTCGGCCGGTTAATCGGCACTCGGCAGGAAGTAGTCGGTCCTCGGTCGGGGAAATATATCGCGCTCGGTTACCGTGCATGCAAACGCTTCAATAAATAACGTTCCCCGATATCTTTGTCACAAACGAACGAGGTGCTGTTCGGCTGTTCGGCTGTTCGAGGGTGGTGGATGGTGGCGGTGATGGTGACGGTGGCGGTGGTGGCGGCGGTGGCATCGGCAGGGGAATGGATAACAAACGAGCTCATCGCGGTGTGCTGGTATCGATGGCATGGATCATTGGGTTTTGTCTCCGAAAATTTTGGTGCGTCCAGCGGGCTCTAAGTCGACGGATGTTGTTGATTGTGGTTGTCAGCGGTTGCGGTCGAATGAACAGGATATGGGCACGCATGGCAACCCTTTTGATGTTAATTTTGCATTTGGATACTGCTGACAGTCTCTCTCTGTGTGCGTGTGCGAGAGAGAAGAGGAGAGCGACAGGGAGTGACGAAATGACAGTCGAACTTGTCAACGGGGTTTGACTAATGGACGACTTTTGAAATTTTAAGATACTCTCATTTGGGTTTGGCCTTTTGGACGTTTCGAGATGCCCGATAAGAGAGGGTATTGATGGAACGACACTCTCAATATCAGACTAATTATCGGCTTTATCATGCAGATGAGGAATCGAAGACGATGGCACAAGCACTTATGCATGTTCCGAGATTGAATCGGCGACATCGAGATAGGACACGATGCTTCGATTGATCTTCGGATTGGGTTGGGGGATCTGGTGATTTTGAGGATTTGTCAACTCGATTAATGCGAGGGATCCGAGGGAGAAGGGGGTACATGTGTATTTCTGTGTTTCCAAACCAGTAGGCGTGTAGTGACGACGCCGGAACTGGTATTGATTTGTTATCACCACAGTGTGAACAATCAATTCAGGAGTCTGATGGCTATTCTAGAGAATGCTAGGAGGGCTGAGGTGCCCCTTACATAATTTGCATATTCCAGCTCAATGACAACATTAAGGCCCAACTGTAAGGGACTATGGAGACTTAATTTTACTTTTATATACATGGATTAGTAGGAATTATTCATTATGGGCATGGTAAGCACTTCGTTTGGTTTCGTTAAGTGTCGTCAAGTTTCGTTAAGTTTCGTTAAGTATCATATTCGTATTGCTTACTGAAGTTGGAGCGAAATCAACAGCTCTCCACAATAAAAGGCCCAACCATAAAGGACTACGGAGACTTAATTTTACTTTTATATACATGGATTAGTAGGAATTATTCATTATGGGCATGGTAAGCAGTTCGCTTAGTTTCGTTAAGTGTCGTTAAGTTTCGTTAAGTTTCATATTCGTATTGCTTACTAAGTTGGTAGTTGTAAGACCCAACCATAAAGGATTTAATTTAACTTTTATTAGTAGATATTACTCATCAGGACCGTATTAAGAAGTTCGCTCAGTTTTGCTAAGTTTCGTTAAGATTCGTTAAGCTTCGTTAAGTTTCGTTAAGTATCACATTCGTATTGCTTACTTAAGTTGGAGCGAAATTAACCGCTCACCGCGTACGAACATGACAGTTGGTGTTGAAATCAGTACCAGAAGGCACTTTGACGATTCTGCCTCTGGCTTGTTTTCGCTCGGTTATGACTCGAACATGACACAGTCAATTAATGTTGGTCATTTCCTTCGCTCTCAAGAATGTTGTGGACTCTGCCCGAAAAGCTGTCAGATTTCGGTCGCCAAAGCAACGTCGTATCGATGTCTGCCTGAATCCGAAGTGCCTTGCTTTCGCCTCGTCGCATCGCCCTTAAGGCGTGAAAACTTCATTAAAAATCCTCAGCAAACCTCAGCCCATCATCTCAAGTGGCCCCACCCCTCATGGGTAATGACACAAACCAATGAATATTTGAGTGCGTTCTCCAAAAAAAAATCACACACACACACACAAGCCCATCCGCCGGTTGATTTCCCACAACAGTGCCCCCTGTCATCAATGTCAGTGCACGTAGTTAATGTCTTTCCTTCCTGCGTCCTCGTGGGAGCAATTTTAAATCCATTTTTCAACACACAACTTACATAAGTATTTAATGGATATTTTTAATGTTAACACGATACCCCATTCGAAAACACAACGTGCGACGAGTGTGAGCGGACCGGGCCAAAAAGCGAATTGAAAATGCATGAGACTTTGGGAACACTATCAGCTGCCACCTCTCGTTATTACTTTTTTTTTTTTTTTCTTCTTTATTTTTATTTTCATTTTTCGTTTTCGAGTAACAATGGCATAAACAACCACTCCATGCGATGGAACACGAGTATTTTAATCGACTTTCCAAAGCTGCCCTCATTATATTTAATTTTAAAACAAACAAAACCTACCGGGCATTGACGTTCCGTTGAAATACGAGCGAGCGAGCAGGCAGCGCGCGTTGTCCTCCAGTGTATGGAAAATAATTAATGTTAATGTGGTGGATATCCGGGGAGGTGACGGTGTAGGGTGGTGGGCTGAGCAGGTGCCGCAGGACGCTAGTTATTGTCCAAAACACAAATAACCAGGCTATTGTGTAAGGGCGCTATGCTGACGTAAAGGGTTAAGCTGCGACAGGGTTGACCTACATGCCAGCTTGTGTGGTGTGGGAAACGATTGCTGGGGCCGCTTGAAAAACAAGGGAAAAAATCGAAGACCTGATAACGCTTTTGACGCGTATATAGAGAGAATGAAATGACGCTTCTTTTGAGCCAAAGGCCATTCAACTGCGACCAATCGGAGCTGAGAAATGTGTCGGCGGAGGTGACTTGAAACGCTTCATTTTGCAAAATCGCCAATATCTCGAAAACGGTGCGCTTTTCAGCGATCCAAATGATCTTTTATGCTTTTAAGGCATTTTTAATAGCTTATCACAATTAATTTTTAAAAGATATTATATCTTAATGTGTAAGCTCTCGAACTAAATGAAAAATAAAAAATAAAAAAAATGTATGGCGAGAATGAAGTGGCGCCTCTTTTGAGCCAAAGACCATGCCGCCGATCTGAGTCTCAGACTTGCGGCGACCGTCCACTTCTCAGGCACCCTTCTGAAAATTCTGCTGGCTTCGTAAACCAGGAGGCCAAGATCGAGTTGCAAGTACATCGGAGTGCACATACATCGGATGCAACGTGGCATGAACATTTGATGCGAATTTAAACACCCTCTGTTCAAGATTCCAGCTCGCCGCCTTGCTTCCTGAGAAGTCCTTTACCGTTAGCTGAATTGCCTGTTGGCGCACAATGACATTACAGCTTTGAGCATGAACAATCATATGAGTGTACATTTGCCAGAATCCATTCAGGATTCTCAGAGATATCGATGATTTTCCGACTAAAAATAGCTTCACTCAACATTTAGGGACACATACTAAAAATCCTGGTGTTCTGAGCTAAACTTCGAATTTTGTGGGCTCTGCACAAACAACATGTGCCTCGTAACAGCGAATTAGATCATCACAGACACATTTTCCCCAAGAAACCCTCCACGGTGACTGTGTTCTAATTCCCTCACCACATGGTTGCCAGCGGGCACCTTTGCTTTTTCCTCCACTTCAAAAATCCAATGGGAATGATGTCATATTCCATCATCCTCAAACTGGATCTGTCAACTCGAATTGAAGAGGGATCAACCACCGCGATCGTGGAACGGGAATAGTGAACCCACTTATGACACAAAAAAAATAATCGTCGACAGCTCTCTATCAAACTATGCTGGCGTTGAATCACAGTGAAGGCAATTAAAACCAAATGCAATCGCATTTGATGGCACTGACACAGACCAGTGGCATGCAGACACCCAATCAAAGCGACGAAGTGATCTTCGTAGCCCCTCATGCAATCCATCCAATCAGCACCAGCCGGTCCCGTCCGTCGCTCCACTCCGATTCCGATTCAGATTCTGATTCTGATTCACTGTGCATTCGTAATGCGATTGTCAAATTGTACAATACAATGTGCACAACGGTTTCATTTAATTTTCATCAGATGTCAATCATAATTTCGATGGCTGTCGCTCTGTGATTGTCACGGTTCACACAATATCCCAGTCCCAGTTCGGAGCAATTGTGCACACGCACACACACCCAGTGGCACAGGGCGATGCTGAAAAACACCCGAAAATACCTAAGATCCATTGACACTGTCGCCCTCGTCGACGGGTGCCGCATCCCGGGCGATGTCGACGTCGACGTGGGATATGGGCGACTCTCCAGTCACCCCTTAGAATGTGTCATAAGTGCACTTTTAATATAAAACCAAATGCTTGTCAAAACGTCAGCTCTTGGTTTTGATTATTTTAGTTTTGATAGCGACAGCTGAGCTCAGCGAGGGGATGAGGGTTGGGTCTGAGCTCAGATTGGACGAGCACTGGTGGCAGCGGCGGCAGTGAGCATGGTGGAGCTGTGGAACCATCCAATTAATGGAGCGATGTGGGATCGGAGTTATCATGCATTAGATACTCAGATTGGTAGTTTTGTTCGTGTGGTGGAACCGACGGATTGCTAGGGGATGCCTCATATTCCTTATGGATCTTTTCCCCATCTCGGGGCGCTGTGGGAAGTGTGATATCTGCCGGAGTGGTTCATTTTGTTAATGACAACTGCTGGCATGCATGGGGGGAAGGTTAGCACAACGGAATGGTTATTGAATTTGTGGATGACACTGACGGAGTGCACTGCGCTCGGCGTTGGCGTTCTGATCTCGGGCACGAGTGAAGGTGTCATCTATTGTACCTCGTTTGGTGTGTGTGTGTGCGGTGGCGAAGACAGTTCCTGGAATGGAACATTTTGCAAGGTATCTTTCGAGTGCGAGCTGGAGGTTGACACCGAAGCTGGGACTGGCAACTGATTGGGTAACTGATTTGGAGTCGTCGGTTGTCAGGGAGAAATGCGCATCTTCCGTGCCAACGTGAGAAGCTGTGATGAATTGTTGGCAAATGCTGTGGCTTGTTGGTGGAGATGCGAGAGTGTTTCAGAGGTGTCATCATGGATTCAAACGAATTGGATTGGATGCTTCTGATCTTGTGGAGAAGGTGCATTTTGGTCCAGTCTTAAGGCAGAAACCAAAGAATGTTGATTGTGTTACCAAATTAGAAGTGAATTTTAACCACGAAGGATGAATCGTGTGTGAAAGGGGGAGTGGGTCGACATTTGTGCCAAAACCTTCTAGAAGTGTTCAGAAGATCTTTGGAGCGACCCACAAATGGGTGGAATCTTATTTGCCTTAACATTCGCAAGAAAAACATTTGTGGTAAAAATATGACTCAACTAATAACTCCTAAATTGACCTGAGCAAAATATATCTACTGTCGGACACAATTATTCGCAGTAGTAAAAGAGTGACCAGATAGCAACGATAGGTTTTCCAATTGTTATGATGCAGCAGCCGCAAAAGTTATCAATGACCTCCAGTTGTGAGAATATTCAACAAAGCTTGCCATCTTGCTTATCTCACCGAAAAGTGGAACCAATCTTTGCACAATGTAGGCGAAAACATTTCTAAGGCGCTTGGCAGAGTTTGACATCAAGCTCTTTTGTCGAAAATGCGTGCATATGGCATCGGTTTATCTCTTCTTCTATGAATTAAAAATTACATTTCGAACCGTTCAATTCAAGTTGTTTTGGATGGGTTCAAGCCTGGTATCCACCAAATAAATGCTCAAGGCTCTGTTTTATCTCCGACACTCTTTCTCATTTTTATTAATGATGAATGCTACTTCTAATCCAATCCATTCCCTCGCTGATGATAGCACCCTCAGCTTTTCACATTCGTTCCAAGACTCACGACACCGCCCTTCGGTCGTAGTTTTGGAGCGGCAGCGTATGTGAAGCACATTGAATTCCGATCTTGACAGCATAATTAAGTGGGGAAACAACAACAGAGTGGAATTCAATGCTTCAAAAACTCAATGCTGTCTGCTGACACTCAAGCGAACCTTTGATAATCAGCCATTATCCATGAATGGCGCGTGTGTCGATGAAACCGGAAAGCTTTCCATCCTTGGCATGATAACTTTCACATATTTCAGGTGGCCAAAAATGCTGCGAAATGTTTAGGTTTCCTAAATCGATGTAAGAAATATTTCACTCCCTCTGATTTGGCTTTCATTTATAAGGCGTATATCCGCCCCAAGCTTGAGTACAACGCTCATATCTGGCCTGGTGCCCCAAAGACCACCCTGCACCTACTAGATAGAATCCAAATGCGAGCGATAAAACTTATAGGAGACAAAAATGTCGCAAAGTCATTAGACTCGCTCGAACATCGACAGTCTCTTCTTTTTCCGTATTTTAGCGCTATTTCAACAATCGATGCTCAAGTGAGCTAGCCAACTGCATTCCTCCTCTCCATGAATTCACCCGCAATACACATCAGTTTAACCTTAAGCCTACTTTCGGACGCACGGTTAAATTTAGAGACTCGTGAATGCCGCACTACGCGTATATGGAATACAACATTTCCCACAGACTACAACCCGCAGATATTTAAGACCAATATGCACAGGTACCTCCTCTCCCTTTCTCCCTCTATACCTTCGGACCGTGCTGTGTCTTGACCCCGGACACTTAAGGGTATTAGCAAAAATCCCATCAATTATAAAAAAAGCACTACTTCGTGCTTGCTGAACGTTTGGAAATTGGTGACAAAAATATCGACATTCCGGCCCAAAATTGTCCAAAATATCATCTTCTGCTTGGCGGGTATGTCAACAAGAAAAATTGCCATTACTGAAGCGAACACAAATCACAAGCGTCAATGCATCCACATAGACTGACTGCTTGCTTCGGCATCATTATTATTTCTTATTTCTTCGATTTCGAAATGAGGAAGGAGACATCGTTACCGTCTATGGTCTCAGGTATAGAGCGATGTTAACCGACTTTCTGTGACCAAAGCTCGAAAACGCCGATATATCTGAGCTGCGATTCCAATAAGAAGACGCTGCCAGCCGTGCAGCTGACGCAATGCTCGAATATATGACGGCGAAATTTGGCGACTGTGTCATTTCACGGCAATTGGTCGCCCCGATCTAGTGACTTGACACAACTCTAGCATTTGCTCTTGCGCTATGTCAAGTCCTTAGTCTTCGACAACAAGGCAACCCCTTTGGAAGACTATGAGGGCAAGATTCGAGCTATTGCGGGAATTACGCGGCACATATTGGACCAATAGGGACTTCCGAACTTTAATAGTTGATAGCGGTCATATTGTTGAAGCTACACCTCTCAAATTGGCTCTCACTTATTCAGTCCGCGCTGCCAAATCACCATGGACGGACATAGTGTTCAACAACTCGTGCATCAAAATGTGTGTTCTGTTCGGGCAACGTTCCGCGCCCATTTTTGGATGAATGGGTACGCCAAGGAACAAAACAATCCACATGACATCTCAGAGCGTCACGAAAAAATCACTGTTTGATGTGGATTTTGGGTTGGCGGCGTTATGGTTCGATCTTGATCTTGAGAACGACGTTGGCCAGACCATAACTGTCAACGACGCGCGCTTTAGATCGATCATTATCAACTTATTTTGGCCTGAATTGGAAGATATGGACACCAACGATATGTAGTTTCGACAGGACGGCGCTACGTGCCACACAGCTCACGCCACATTGGAAATTCTGCACGAGCGATTCGAGGGCATGGTCATCTCACGTGGAGGTGATGTGAACTGGTTACCGAGATTGAAACCAGCTTTTAAGGTCGATTCAGTAGCAGTCGCATTTGTATGTCTCTTTGTGATAAGACCTTAATTTTCGATCAAGTAAGAGATGACCTGAATTCGTTGACAGAGCTTACTCAACCGTCGTTGGACATAGTAGTGAAGTACACATGTTTTGGTCACATGGACAAGGCAAAAAAGAATATCGTTTAACATGCCAGTTCCACGTTTACATCTATTTTTTTTTATTTCAGCTTGGTAAAGGGTGGTTAAATTTGAAGGGCCGATGTTGAAAGTGAACCACACCTAAACTTCAAGTTTTTTTCTGCATTTCATTTGACATTTCTCAATTTCAGACTTACTCAATTTGAACCATGGAATGATACACAATCGAGCAACGCGTTAAAGTTGTCCAGGCTTATTATGAAAATGGGCGTTCAAATCAAAATGCATATCGTGCACTTCGTGATTTTTTCGGTCAATTTAATCGTCCAAATGTGCGTACAATCGGCGGAAAATCGTGCAAAAATTTGAGCAAACCGGATGTGTAGGAGATGTGAAAACACCAGTGCATGCTCGTACAGCTCGTACTGCAGAAAATATTGCTCCTATTCGCGATAGTGTGGCTGAATAGCCGTAAACCTCAACTCGTCGTCGTACCTAACAATTGCACCTCTCACGCTCGTCGTTGATGAACATTATGCATAAAGACTTGCATTTACACGCTTACAAGGTGCAATTGACTCAAGAACTAAAGCTTCTTGACCATTTCAAGCGTCGTCAATGGTCAGAGAATGGTGGCAAGAAATGGCAACAGTGGATGATCAATTTTCGAAGAAAATCATCTTCAGTGATGAGGCACATTTTCACGTCAGTGGATTCGTCAATAAGCAGAATTGCCACATTTGGGCGAATGATAATCCAAGAGTGATTGTCGACAAAACCAATGCACCCACAAAAATTGACTGTATGGTGCGGTTTATGGGCTGGCGGCATCATCGAGCCGTATTTTTGTCCAAAGTGAGGCCAGTCAGGCAGTTACTGTGAATGGCGTTCGCTATTGTGACATGATAACGAACTTTTTATGGCCCGAATTGGGAAGATATGAATGCGGACGATATGTGGTGCAATGGCTCTTTTGCGCTACAAATTCAATGGCCGTGTTATCTCACGTGGTGGCGATGTCATTTGGCCGCCAAGATCATGCGATTTGACACCGTTGGATTTTTTTCTTTGGGGTTATTTAAAAGAAAAGGTGCACGTCGATAAGCCAGCAACAATTCAAGAGCTAAAGGATGAGATAATTCGGCACATTAACGGCATAGAGCCTCAATTATGCTTCAGCGTCATCGAAAATTTGGACCATCGGATGGAGGTGTGCCGCCGAGGTCGCGGTGGCCATTTGGCCGATATTTTGTTCCATACATAATTGAACCATACCAATATTATCATAGTAAAAGGAAATGACAATAATTTCCTAAATAATTTGTGTTTTATTCAAAATCAACATCGGCCCTTAAAATTTAACCACCCTTTACATGCCTAAAGAGATCGATCTACAGATGGGCTCGGACAGGCCCTAGTCGGTACGATGGAGGGGGGTTCGGAATAGAGGAACAGCCCTAAAACGGGATAGATTTTTCCAGCCACGAGGGTTCTCAAAAACTCCGTGTTAAAAGCGAAGTTAGACCCGTGTTCAAGTTCGAATATTGCAACAAGTTCGAAATTTGAAATAAAAATGCCTTGCATTTGCCCCTCCAAGTGAAAGTTTGATTTCTTGCCCAAGTGTCAACAAACAGAGGATCGGACATCAGAAAAGTAGGTAGATAGGTCGTGGTTTCCATCGAATGTATGCAAACGATGTGAATCTGATTACAAGCCCTGAATAAGTAATGAAACAATAAAGTGGAGGGGGGAGGGAGGAAATAAACTAGTCCATACGTTGAGAATGACCACAATCAAGAAAGTCGATAGATACGTGTGTCCAGTGCCCACTTTGACCCTTTTTTCCGCTTGAAGCAAACCACCACAAAGCAGTTAACAGCTTTAAGAGCCACCCGAGAGGAAGACAGGCAGCCACACAACCGTTCGCACATTTAATATTCACTTGGAAATGCAGGCGTTCCTCGATGGAAATAAACAATTTCCACTCCCACTCAGTATATCTTCTGCAAATCACAAGCAGTTGTTTCCATTTAATGCGATTCACATAAATCCCCTCTGAACGATTCCATACACAAGTATAGACAGGAAGACCATGTGAGGCTACACTACGTTTTCTGTGCTGTAACACAATAGAAAACAAGGACCCTTCGTCTCTTTCTGCAGATCTAGAGATTCACGAGCACAAACACACACACACACACATGTATCCCTTGGCGCATTTCGTGACTCTAACTCGCTCTCTCTCTCTCTGTCGCGGGGGTCTCCATCGAATGGGGTTGGATTGCCCGCAACTACACCGCAAGGCATGGCATTATCCCTTTTACACAAGTCCATACATACATTCTATCCAACGAACAAGGAAGCGCTCAAGGAGTACGCGCGTGTGTGTGTGTGCAGGAGAGACGCTGCTGCACTTTACGTTCGTTCGTTCGTTCGTTCAGCGGGGGCAGGCAATTGAGTAGGATTAGTCCTTCACAGCTCTGGCAAGGAAATAAATTAAATTCACGCAGTTGAGTGTGTCGGTTTTCCTCTATAACACCACTTCTACTGTCAAACTCGACGCAATAGGGTGAAGCTATACTTTGATAAATTATCCTAGATATTTCATTTTGGGTGCATGTAATCGCTTCCTCTCTTTCCCTTTCCGTGTCCATGTCTTCCGCGGCGCGCGGTTGTGAGGAGGGGACGCCGAATGTGGGTGGGCAGCCGTTACCGCTTTCGATTACGCTCGCGATGCACGCTAGGTGTTCTGTTCCAACACGGAAATTATTAATCAGACGTGTCTTCCTTCGTCCCACCCCCCTGCCGCAGTCCCGAAAAAGGACTTAAGCACAAACGGAAACCACTGAATACAAGAAATATTTTTATTCCCAAAAAAAAAAAGAGAAAAAGAAAAACAAAACGGCAGAACAACTGAAAGTACACACATATATCGTTTATCATAGAATTCGAGTGCTTCACCTAATGGACACACTCCGCTCGCTACGTCTACGTGGAGGTGGCACGGGGGGGGGGGGGGGGTCCGAAGAGAGGCCGAAGAGGGCGTCGTAGAGTTATGGTGAAGTCGGAATGGAAGCAGAAGCAGAAGCACAAGCGGAATTGCGTGGTTTCGTGACCACGCCGCTGTTAAAAGTTTATTCTTTCCCACGATGGAACATTTATCCAATCATGAAACTAGAATTAATCATAACATGGAGGATAAGATAACAGTAAAAGTAACAGTGAAGTGAATTTATATATAATTTGCTGAACATAAATACGACGCACACCCTCGCCCTCACTCGGCCACCAAGCGGAGCACTCAAACACTGGACTGGACGTTTATAGTTACAAAATGGAAAACAATGAAAAAAACGAAACTAGCAACGAGTTTCCATCCATCGCCCGGGTGATGATGATGATGATGATTCACGAAATGGGTCAACATTCAGGGGGGGGGCGAACTTTTATGACGAATTCTCATAAAATTCGTAGAATTCGCTTGACAATGTCCTTCTTTTATGTCGTCTTGAGTTTAATGTGCAGACTGGAATGTCCTGAGTGGGGCGCTGAGCAGCGTTAAACGATCGGATGGCTGGTGGCCCGGGCGGCAATCGATTGAAGTCATTCCGACGCCTCTCAGCCTACCTTGCTTTCAATGACATTCTTCGATGAAGGACACACAAGTGTCGCGGTGGGTGCCGCTGGGAAGTGAAACGTTTCAATTGGGTGCGAAAAATATACTCGTTATGACGTCAATAAATTGGTAGTTCGTGTCAAGCATGGGATTGGGCCACATCACCCCATCCTACATCCACCACTCCACACCTCCTTCCCCCCAAACCACCGGGAATTGGAAGTTGAACCAGGAAAAGGCTAAAACTCCTTACTGTCGATTTTAGGCGAAAATTCCGATGTCGCCGAATGCACTCCAAATGTATCTGATTCGATCAATAGACACTAGAGAACATACCCAAAGGTGTACAGAAGTCGCAGGTAGCCTAGTTAGGCCGCTGTGCCAGTTCGCAGTTGAACCAGGAAAAGGCTAAAAAATCCTGTCGATTTTAGGCGAAAATTCCGATGTCGCCGGATGCACTCCAAATGTATCTGATTCGATTGATAGACACTAGAGAACATACCCAAAGGTGTACAGAAGTCGCAGGTAGCCTAGTTGGGCCGCTGTGTCTGTTCGCAGTTGAACCAGGAAAAGGCTAAAAAATCCTGTCGATTTTAGGCGAAAATTCCGATGTCGCCGAATGCACTCCAAATGTATCTGATTCGATCAATAGACACTAGAGAACATACCCAAAGGTGTACAGAAGTCGCAGGTAGCCTAGTTAGGCCGCTGTGCCAGTTCGCAGTTGAACCAGGAAAAGGCTAAAAAATCCTGTCGATTTTAGGAGAAAATTCCGATGTCGCCGGATGCACTCCAAATGTATCTGATTCGATCAATAGACACTAGAGAACATACCCAAAGGTGTACAGAAGTCGCAGTTAGCCTAGTTGGGCCACAGTGCCAGTTGGCAGTTGAACCAGGAAAATGCTAAAAAATCCTGTCGATTTTAGGCGAAAATTCCGATGTCGCCGAATGCACTCCAAATGTATCTGATTCGATCAATAGACACTAGAGTACATACCCAAAGGTGTACAGAAGTCGCAGGTAGCCTAGTTGGGCCGCTGTGCCAGTTGGCAGTTGAACTGGGGGAAAAGCTAGAAAAAGCTTTAAGAGCCGGATGGAGAGGTCAGAGAGTCAAAGGTTCAGCAGTGGCCCCTACACCAATTATATCGCACAAAGTTCCATGCACCCTCTCGTGGCCGGTCCACTGATAGCCCTCAATCGGCGAGAGACATGCGAGCGCGGTTTCCTTTGCCGTTTACCTTGCCACGAGGCCACCACAGTTTCAGGTAAGCAAGTCCAGTCATTTAATTCCGGGCACAATTAAAAGTCGATCGGAGTGCTGTGCTGCACTTTGACAAATGCCCTTGCCGGGCCGCTTGATTGCCCCTAATTCCACCTGTCATACGCAACACCGTCGCCCTTCTGATAGACACATCAAGAGCCTTGCACACACTGTGCAGCAGTGTGCGCCCAGCGCGAAGCCAGTGAACTCCCAGTAGACTGGCCCATTAACCCGTCCCCTCGCCCCGGCTGCCCTTTGCTGACAACCCACAATTAAAACGGCAGAAAACTCCTCCCCACCTAATTGCTTAAGATCAAAATACAGATTATTTGCACAAGTTTATCGCCAGTCGTCCTCAACGCCGCCACCACCATCGTCATCGTCGTCGTCGTCGTTGTGGTACTAGCCATCGTCAGCGGCGGCGTTGTCGCCGTCGTCGTCGTCCACCCTAGCTTGCAAGTGAAAAGAAGAGGACTTCTAGCTGAAGTACTTCCATTCACCGCGGAAACCAGAAACATACCACTTCCATGCCATTACACCCGAAAGTGATCGAGCAATACCGCAAAACAATGGAGTGTGCGGCGGAGAGATGCAAAAGGATTCTCCTTCCCTGTCGACGACGACGACTTTCAGGACTCTTAGGGACACAATGTGCATTATGTAGCGGCGACGGAGGCTGAGAGGCAGAGGCGCAGCAGAGGCGGCGTCGCCCGTGCTTCTTCGAAGAACAAGAATGCAATATAAATGGATGTGGGATTTGAAATTCAATTTGCATATGGTTTTGTCTAAACTTGATTGTCCTTATGTCCCTCGGGGTAATAGAGAGAGAGAGAGAGAGAGAGGGAGAAGGGCTGGCTTGTTTGCTGGTTTTTTTCTTTTTTGGTGCAGTTTAAGTTGGTGCGCTGCCGTCCTGAAGGAGGAGAGTGTGAGAAGGATTATGAGTCGAGCAGCGCCCCGTGGGATTGCTCGGCTTCTTGTTCGAGTCTGTTAATTAAGAGGAACAGAGGCTAAGCGCTGTGGAACCGGTGCGGTGCGGTGCGGTGGTGCTCAGACAATGAAAATGAGTCGATGTTGGCCCTTGTCGGGCTCTCGACGATAAGTGCATAGGTTATGCGAGTGTATCTGGGGAGATGCAGTGTTTTGTGCAGCACAATGGCGAGCGATGCACATTAACTGTGTGGATCGAGTGGCGTTAAGCACGGATTATGGCCAATTTAAAGGCGCACAGTCAAGTGATTTTCGTTTCGGTTGCTAATGTGGGCGCGTAAGTGGGGCAGATTCGGCTGAAAGCTCACAAATTGTGGCAGGGAATGGACTTCGGTCTTTCGTGATTGTCAGTCGTTTGGTTTAAGACGGTTGTGTACCATAAAGGGTACTGTTTTACGGCTACTAAGCCTACACTCATTCGAAAATCTATGAATCGCAGTTCAGTCTGTGCATCGCAGAGGCTCGGCACACAGTCTGGGGCGCTTGATACACAATCTAACTCGCTTGACACACAATCTGGCGCTCATTGGCTAGCGGTTCGTTCCCAACCAACCGCCAAAGCTCGGCACACAATCCAGCGCGCTCGTCACACAATCTGGCGCTCATTGCCGTCATCACCGTTTTGCGGCTACTAAGCCTATACCCATTCAAAAATCAATGACTCGCGGTTCGTTCCGAACTCCGCCGGAGCCCGGAACACAGTCTGGGGCGCTTGACACACAATCCAGCTCACTTGGCCCACAATCTAGCTCGCTTCACACACAATCTTGGGCGCTCGTTACACAATCTGACGTCCATTCCTCACAAACCACGACGGTTGACTGCAGATTTCCACCTCTTGACTGAAGATTCCTCCGCCAGGACACCTAATTGCTGTCAATTGACGTCGCCAAGTGCCAAGTCGAGGCAAAACTACTGCAAGGCGACTTGAGACGAATTGCTAAACTGGCATCCACTGTGCCAGTGCCAACGACGAAAAGTGCTTTGTTCCGGTTCCATTTTTTTCGGCCAATCCCCCATCACTCACACATCATCCCTCGCAGCCCCCCCCCCCCCCTGGGCTTTGCGGATTTATTGATTTGGTAAAGATTTCAATCTTGATTGTACCCTCAAGGGGTCTCTCAAGGAACGCCACCCACCCATGCCCACACACCAGCAGCAGCCTCAGCAGCATCCACAGACAGTGTGCACCTTCAAATTGCTTGCAATCACCACCACAGTGCACCGCCCTAAACCTTTCGCCGAGTGCCTGAGTAAGCTCATCTATTCTCAACTATTTATATAGGATTCATTGGAAATTTCACATCCGACTATAATGCAGCATTCTTTTGTGGTTTCCAAGAGAGAGCGAGACACGCTCTCAGCCAGTCGAACTCGGGCTGGGACGATGGGATAAGGTAATGGCCCTCGGAGAATATAAAAATCTGCATAATAGATGATGCATTCTACGGGGCGTCCTGATCGATGATGAAGCTTGCCACGTTCTACACAGAAATAACTTAAGTGTTATTGGGTTTCAACTACTACTTGGTACAGTACAGTACAGACAGGCACAGATACACCGACCAACAGACAGACAGACAGACAGACAGACAAAGAGACCGAACAGACATCCTTATCCGCCGCAAGGATTTCCGCCATTACTTTTCCATATTACAGCCATTATGCAGATATCGCAGTACTTCGCCGCTCTTCATCGCACTTCGTCCCTCTTCATCCCTCTTCATCCTCTACCATTCCACCGCAAGAGTCCTTCGATACACATCGATTCGAAGACACTTTGTGCTTAGCTTTATCTATCGCATGTATCTCAAGGTACCACCGACCGACCGACCGACTGTATGTAGGAGTAAGTGCTAAATCCTTCAGGACATGCACATCGCACATCGGTGCCGATGGTGGTGTGCAGTTATATTCCATATTATAACAACGTGGCATTTCCAAGAAATGTAGATGCAATTTAGATCGCAAAAAAAAACCTCCCCCCCCCCCCCACCGCCAACTCGACCCAATGGTTGCACAAATTTTCTTGCAATTCATTCGTGTACCTACTCCTCCGTTGCGATGTGACTGAAACGCCGGGGGAGGTCTTCGTAATTGAAGCAGTTTAAGGGGAGCTTTAAAAATTGGCAACGATCCGAAACCGACTTATTTCCTTTGTTTTCCTTCGGTTTTCCTTCAGTTTTTCTTCGGTTTTTCCATCGCATCTGCATGATTGCAAGGGATAAGGACCAAGGGTTCTTTTGTTTTAAGGCATCTACCTCGTTTTGTGCCAGAAAAGGAGGAAGGAGCTAGTTATCGAGTATGGATCAGCCTGCATGTCAGCCCACTTTGGCTGGTTTATGGCCGTGTTCCCCAGCCTCTCAGCCGCTGGATTCGACTAAGACCCTGAACTCTGCTCGAAGTCCAACACAAACTCCACGTCAGGTCGTATCGCGGTACAGTTCTCGCATCCCCAAGTCACTCGCAAAGCGCTCCACTGGCACACTGTAGACTTACGCAACCGCCATGGAAACTCCCTCTTCAACCCGATCCACTCCCTCTCCCTCGATCATCATCCTCCCCATCCCTCGTCAGACGGGCGGATCAGCAGCCGAGGCAGGCGGACTCAGCGAAATTAAATGCTCGCCCTAATGAACACGATGCCATCTCCACATTTTCGGATGGTAACACGCATATGCCCCCATTCACCCCGGCTTGAAGAGGAGCCACGACCCCCATTCGCTTCCCAAACAAACAACAAAAAAGAAACCACCATTCGATGATTTTTGTTGTAAATCGTTTAGCGATGGATTACTTACATAAAGCAGCCCTCATTGTGCAGCCCAACTACCAACTACTGCTTAATTATGGAGGAGGACATAAATTATGCCCCGCAAACGTTTATACGTTTATAACCTCGTTCCTGCGTTCATTATCGGCAACCAGAAGGACTAATGATTAAATTACGTAATCGAAGTCCGTTAATGATGTATCAATTAGAAGAGAAGAGAAGAGAAGTTCGTTCGTTCGGTCCTTGCCTCGTCAACATAGGGAGCCAGCCATTGCTAGCCGGCTACTCCTACTGCTGTACAACAGCAAACGACGAGAAGGATGTTAATGACTTTGACAATCCTTCGCAGTGTTTCGGCCCACAAATGTGTCCTAATGATTTAACCGTTAGTTAGTGTAACATTACGTCGGGAAAAATCGACTCGAACAAGGTCTAGAGCAAGTCCAATACATAATCAAAGTGGGCGCGATTGGAAATGATTGGGGAAAGGACGAACCAGGAGATACTACACACACGTACGTGCTCTTCAATCGACTGTTAATCACCGCATAACTCTAATGAATAGACGCGTGGCGATGGATTGTGTGTGCGGGAGAGGCAAAATGGATTTCGAAAGAAATCGACATTGTTGCTGTGTGCGGGGCGCAACACACAACAGATGTGTGCGAATGGTGAAATGGTGGCGGTACATCAAGCCGAATTCACTGATTCACTGATTCACTGATTCAGCCAACAGACTGAGGCCGCCCTTGCGAGATCGTTAAATGAAAATAAGCTGTAGACACGATTGCGGAGGAGAGGCAAACGGGGGGAGATGACACGCAGCTGCGATGGGGGGCGAGACGGATGGAAATTGCGTGTATGTTGGCAGCAACAAGGTTTTTGATGGGATTTACAAGAAATGGGGACGGAGGCCACGATGCGAGGAGGACTTGTTGGGCCGGCCACCGTGGCGTGATGAGTTCTTGTGGAATGTTGCACAGACAGGCTGGCATCAGTGAATCGAGGAAGCAACTTGAACGAAGACTTGGGTTGAGGGCAGGCCACTCTGGTTTTACTTCTCTTGCCTGGGCGTGCAGATCGGGGTGGAATTTGGGCGGACTTCCGCCGCAACTACTCGTGGTGTGCATTCTTCGACGAGTGGAGGGTGTCTTCGACGGCTTTTTGCCGCGAGTTTCAAGAATGGCAGGCAGACCCTCCGGTCAATGGCAGCGAATCGAGAAAGGTGGTGGCGTTTGACTTGCTTATGGCTGGAATCGACGCTATACCACATGTTGATTTATTCGAAGCTTTAAGCTGTGCTTAAGTCGAACTGCCACAAAACAGACTGAGACGTATTCTTGTTCTCATTCTGCTTTCCCGGTCGTCTCAAGCTTGAAGCACAACGTTGGCCGAGCATTCGTGTACGCGACGTTAAATGTGAGCACACCTTTGCTCAGTTGGCTCACGGAGACGATGACTCTTCAGATCGGACTCATGTTGTTCATGTGTTGAAGTGGGCTAAGCGGGCATCTTCGGTGTGCTCCCCGTTTGCCTAGTCCACTTAGGCGTGGTTCCATAAATGCCTGTCTGGCCTGATATCGCTGCACAGCCTATACAATTCGGAACTAAATCTTCCATCAACGCAGAATTTGCATACAAGACTTTTCTCTCTAAAGTCCAAGAGCCCTGTGAAAGCCGTGAGCCTTGAATGCCGGACTTCTTCCATGTTTTTACGTAGTAGACAACAACTGAGGTGATCAGTGCCCATCTGGCATCTGGATCCTTCGAGAAAACGTCCAACTGGTGAGGTTACTCCAAAGAGTCCAAAGTTAAGCCAAACCCTAGGTTACTTCGTAGCCATAGATGTCCATTGTGATCTACTGACCAAGTGGTCGGTGTTGGTCATCTTCCAGACAGACAGACAAGGGATATTGTTTGCCACTCGATTACCGCTAAATCCAGTGATGTCGATTCCGTTTCATTTCCAGTAAATTGTTCATTGACAACTCTCTGTGTTCAACCTATCACATCAGCATCATCCGAGTAAGCTCGTCTTCGACTAGGCAGCGGTGGTACAATGCAACGGAGGACGCCCCCGAAGGAGAAGGTCCTCAGTCAACTTGGCGTGCTTAATTGGAGGCACCTTACTAAAGATCGTGCCCGCTGGAGAAGCTTTTTGGTTGAAAGCCCAGATCCACCTCAGACTGTAGCGTCAGTTGAAGAAGAAAATGAAGCTAGTGAATTTTGGAAGGGCGCACCTCTAGTGTCGTTCTACACGGATCTTCTCAGGAATTGTCTTGTTGTTGCAGCGAGCGTTCCGACCCGGTTTTGGCATCAATTTAAGACAAGACATGGTGCTCTTTGGTTCGTCAATTGACTGCAGGTTGTCTTGCACTAACACACAGGCGAACCATGGAGGGCTTCTGCTGATATCACTTTTCATTCTTAACGATGAAGGGCAAGTTGCGTCATCAGTGTTGTGTCAGTTCGTCAGTACGACCGCTTTTGTCGGTGGTTAGATCACAACTACTCTGAGCAAGATTGGACATGCACACCAAAGATAGGAGCTATGATGCATGTCATGCGTATTATTAGACATCGAAGAGGATCTCCCACGCTCTACCGTAGTGTTGCCAAAGTTCTACAAGCAGGTCGCAGCTCATAGCCCGTCGATGTCATACGTCATAGGCTTCTTGTGAGTGACCTGTTTCGATCCGAATTTCATTGACATTTGCCAGAATCTGCCGAAGCGTGGAAATGTAGTCTTTTTTTAGCATAACGTCATGACCAGCTGATTACAGATCACGAAGGAGTAGATCTTGCGTGTGATGTGAAGGAGACTTGTCCTTCGCGATCTTTCTTGTGCATCGGGAGAGTCCACTCATCAAACATGCTCCCCGCCGCCCACATCTGTTAGATGCGACGATACATGCGCCCAACTTGATCGTTCTCAGCTGCTTTAAGGATTTCAGCAGTCAGCCATTTTGACTTCGACCTCGTTACGGTTGTCTTGACCTTGTCTGGATCGAAGGATAGATTGGCGTCATTCTGACCGAATGTCAATGACGATGGACAATGGGTACTAATCGCCGTTGAATACCCTACAAATGGAAGTTTTTTCCCAATTCTCTGCTTTGGCTGCTTGTCTCGGCAGGCTTCTGAATCATATATCCATTCAAGGTAAAGACTGAGCTAAGTCGCCAATCAAAAAAACAGGTGAAGCGAGGCTTAAACTGTTACTGACTTCAAGCTCAAGGTCGAACGTCTGAATTAAGGACAAATGCAACAGGTTTTGTCACGAGGCACGAATGTCCCCGTTATTACGACGTTCAACATTTATCTTGAATGTGACTCCATATGAATGCGAACGCTTGGTGGACCCAGGACGAGGTGGTTGGTCCAAAAACTCGCCTGGTTCCGCTTGGGCAGGGGTTTGAGTTGTCAGTCGGTGGAGGAGGATTAAGTGGCCTGGAGATCTTTGCCCCCGCGAGCACTTTAATGGATCATGCGGCTCAGAAGATGATGATGATGATGATAATGATTATGCAACAAGTCTAATAAAGAGTGGTTAAATTTTAAGGGCCGATGTTGATTTTGAATAAAACACAAATTATTTACGAAATTATTGTCATTTCTTTTTACTATGATAATATTGGTATGGTTCAATTATGTATGGAACAAAATATTTTTCCGATTGTACGCACATTTGGACGATTAAATTGACCGAAAAAATTACGAAGTGCACGATATGCATTTTGATTTGAACGCCCATTTTCATAATAAGCCTGAATAACTTTAATGCGTTGCTCGATTGTGTATCTTTCCATGGTTCAAATTGAGCTAGTCTGAAATTGAGAAATGTCAAATGAAATGCAGAAAAAAACTTGACGTTTAGGTGTGGTTCACATTCAACATCGGCCCTTAAAGCTTAACCACCCTTTAGAAGCCACAGTCCATGAAGGTAGGTCGGTCAAGATCAAATTCAAATTAAAGCTTTAAGAGACACCTCTAAAGGCGAACTCAAAAATCGCGCAAAATAAATTCATCCCCTGTCAAGCTCATGGCGATGGCGGTTTCACTGAAACGGGTATTTGAAGTGCTTTCCAGCCGTTTTAGGGTGTCTCCTGACCCGCCAAATAAACCGATTTGAAAATCAACAGATACCGCAGCCAGACAGACAGCAGATGTTGCCGCCAATCAATTGAGATCAACAGAAGCCTCTCAACGTGAAGCCCTCTCTTTCTCTCGAGAGAGGACACTTGAACCAACCAACAGATTTTCACAAATCCCCTGCGCTCGAAGTCTATCTCTCTCCCCAAAAAAATGCTTAGCATATCATTCATCCCCTGATCCTTCGTTCAGTCGTCTACCAGCCCGATTCGATTCTCATAAAGCTGTCCATTCAGCATAGGTGAGGCCTTCACGCTTTTCCAATTATGACTACATTCACGTTTTCTTTTTTTAATTAATCCCCCATTCACCGCGACACTATGTACATTGTAACTTCGTACCTCAGAGGTCGTTAAAAAAACGTTGAATGACGACAAGAAAAAAAAAAAAAGACATTCAACGAGAAGCATAATAAGCGACATGCAAGGGGTCCACATGAATGCTCGGGCATGTGTACCGCTGGTTAGGTAGGCAGAGCAACCCTTAATAATTTCGTCGAGATTGGATATGCGCGGAGGCCGGCCATAAGCTTGTTTGCACAAGGACTCTCCGTCGTGTATGCAAAAGCCGACACGGAAAAAATGCACCAAACACAAGAGAGAAGAAAAAAAACCAACAAAGCGAAAGGAAGGTGCGCCTAGACAATGGAAATTAGAGAAGGGAATCCTTGAATGCTTGTTACAGAGAATCACTTTCCGGCACCAGTCAGGAAGCAGAAGACGACGCGCGCGGACCGGGGATGCCAGGCACATAGAGCGAAGTCAAATACATGGAATAATAGGTCCCCCTGGTCAAATTATTTACGCCTAACGATTTTGTAACGAATAATCCCGAGTCGTCACGTGTTCCGATTTAGATAAGTAAACGTGGCTTCTGTTATCCCGCGTGGTAGCGGCGTTTCATTTCGGAAATACACGAAAGAAATGAAGGGACACACACGCACACACACGCCCGAACGGAGACAACTCAATTTAACCCCTTTGGCCATCAGACGCACGGCCACACGTATCTCGTTCGTTGTTCCTCTTTAAGTTCCCACACCCCAGATGGATTCCGGTGGCGGTAGGGTGGTGGTGGTGATGCTGATGCTGATGCTGCTTGCCTGCATTTCGTCGTCCTTCAGCCGCAGCCTCGATCTCACTGGCTGAGCGGCGGCTGTTGTCGGCGCGCTATTCATTACACACTGACAAGGGATTTAATTAACGAAAATGGATTTGAATCTGTGCGGAATTTTTGAAAAGCAGTAATTTGTACCTAATTGCACGTAATTTCACAGTCGCGGATGGATTTGAAACAGTTTAGTTGGCTGATTCTGCGGAATGTAAGCGAATAATTTGTGTGCCCGTTGGTCGCGATCTCTGGCTGCGAAGGAGTTGGCCAAACTATTCCCCTTTTGTCCGGAAATTCCTGAAAGTCAGCCAGCCAGAGACGTGGTGAAAGGCAATCAGAGCGAATGGGCTTTAAACTTTAACCGTCGACCGAAGCCCTACGCGCCGCCACCGCCTGTCACTTCAATCAATCCATCTCAATCATGGGTCTCCCCTCCCCCACCACACATCGCCCGATTGTAAACCAATTTAAATATCAATTCGCGAAATAAATTCAAGGCCATTGATCCGAACACAGACACTAGTCGACGGTCCCGTGGGACGCTCTTAAATCATAAAAATATAAAATTCATCATCAATAATAATCAAGAACAGGTCCCATACTACATCTGGTTATGCGCATCACACACTCACTCATTCCAGTGCTGTTGTGTTGTCCTGCATGCCGTCCCGTCACATCAGCCATCAGGGGCTTGGTGATGCTCTCTCGACCGAGCGTAAAAATAAGCCTACAGAATTTTAATTGAAACACTAATTGCCTGCGATGAGGAATGCGCTGCAATGCATTCACCACAGTTCAGTGGAACTAAATTCATAATTCGGAAGACATACACACGCACACAGGGACATGCAGCAGCCGGTTCCATCGTGCCACCACAAGTGCCACCAGTGGTGCATGCATCAATTGGATGGAAGGAGGGGCGCTGCAAAAAACGGGATGAGCTCTCTGTTCTTGTGTTTGGACAGGACCATGTGTGAGCGCGCGACATAACAACGAACGACTACCCACAGTGGGGTGCGAAAAAATTGCAACACTTTGTGGAGGTCTGGGTTTGGATTAACCTTGACCTTGAATCTTGATTGTGGCTGACTGTAGAGCGGTTCTAGTGGAAGCCATGGAATGGGAATGGTGGTTGGAAGTGGTTTGAGTTAATGTGATGGATTGTAGAGTGCAGTCACACTCAGGTCCAGATTTCAGCCATTTTTTCTGAAAAGTTCATCCGCTGCCTCATTGCCGGCTATGTGACCCGGAACATGGAGTAATCGAGTGCTGCGTCCTAAGCCAGCATCGCTTACCCTGCGAGGAAGGCGAAGAAGGAGGAGAATTGGAAGACCTCGCCACGAAGGGACAATGGATGTGGCCTGGAAGGTGGTCATTTGGTCATCAATACCGACTCGGTGTCATAGATGGCATGCGCACCAATGCTCCAACCAAGAGGGTCTGCAAATCCGAGCCTCTTGTGAAGGAAGACCAAGGCTCCAGCTTAAAGACCAAGTCATCGCTGACGGAAGACAACTTTGACTGCAAGCCGCGTTCACGTAACTGTGAAGGTGCCACTGTGAATGACGCAGTGACATCACTAGCTCAGGTTCAGACCCTCCATGGATCGCCCGAGAAGTATGGACAGCGAAGGCTGATTCAGGGTCATGGCTGCCCGAGTGGCCGTATCAAGCCGCTTATGCTGTTCAGTTCACAAGAATTGTCGAAAAAACAGTATCGTTCAGTAATCTTTCCTACGAATGGAGGGGTGTCATGGTCACCTTCTCTTCTTCTTTTCCGCAACTTTTACACAAGTCATCAAGCAAGGTTGGCCGAGAGCACTGTGTGCGGTTATGGCGCCAATAAATGGCCTTGTTTCTGCCTTTTCATTCAACGATATGAGCAGTTGGAGTGAAGTTCGAGAGAAATGTGCAGACCTCACGTGGTCAGTAAATCCACCAGAACCAAGCTTCAGAAGACACTTGACTGCAAGATGCATAAATGGCAACCCTTTAGAGTGACAAGGCAGTGCTATGTCTAGTAAGTTCGTCGAGAATTCCAAGCAGTGTCCCGTCACTCCCAGATGAACCATAATACGTTCATCTCATCAAGAGGCAGGCGTCACCTAAGGACAGTCTTTGAAATGGAATGTTACCGAATTCAAGCACCTAAACAGAGTCTGGCAGTCCTAGGTATTGACGAAGCCTACTACGTCATTCTAAAGCCGCGACAGACACTCTGTGATGGGTGTAGTGTCTCCCTGTTTCTGTTGGAGTGGACGTCAATACACACTCCGTCATCCGAACTGGATCAGCCTCCGAGAATGTATTGAAAACCGCCCAGCGGCTGAAGGTCCGCCCTTCAATCAGACATGCTGGCTAAGAAGTTTTTCTCGCATTTCGATGTCTTGAAGAACATCATCCAAGCTTAGCAACTCGAGTAGGAATAGAGTGTCCGAAGCGATATTTTACAAATGAAGCCCGAAGGTCCTCACATGCAGTGCTTGTGGACAGGATAACTCAGCGGTCTGTCTACAGTTTATAGGAATGGGTTAGGCTAGGTAAGTGGGTAGACGCGTAGGCCACGTCTCACTTAGGTTCTGTTGGAGCCCATGTGATGCCCGTAGGGACGATTTCTCGCTTCTTTGATGAGGAGCCTACATCATCAGCTCTCAACTCATCAGCACCAAATAAGTGCCAGCTGATCGGGATAGTGGCAGAGGAAGTGCACTGCCGTCTCGTCGTCTTCTCCACCGCCATCGCCAGAGGGTTTCATCGCTTGGCCTAAGTACATTTAGGCGTGTAGTGGCCCTTAAGTACGCCTCTAATTCGTCTGTAGTCTTTTCTGTCAATAGATAGCAAGAATGCCGGGGATTTCTCACAGACTCACGTCTGTATCCTGCAGAGTCATGCCACCTCCGGTGTGCTTTAAAGAAGCCCAAGCATCGATGGAAGCCCTAACCGAGGACGCGGGTAGGCCCAAGGCAGGTTCGGGTCCTAAGAGTACCTCCTCTGATCCTTTTTCCGGCAAGTTCATCTCATTTCCCGTGATCCCATGGTGCTATTAGCGAGTTTAGATGGCCGATCAAATTCAGAGAAGACTTGCATACCTCAACTGTCCTGGAAACGGTTGAGCAAGGCCTTAAACACAGCCTTGGCTGTCACAACACCCACAAACACTACGTCCCTTCCACTTGTTCCTCACAATATAGATCCTGGTCATTAGGATCGCATAGGTTTCCGCTTGAAAAACCAACGCAAATTTACCTAACGAGGTGTGCAGTAAAATGTTGTCGCCGTCCACGAAGGCGTCAACGGCAGACTCTTCCTTGATCTTAGAGGCATTCGTGAAGATTCGACTACAGTCCTTTCCTGGCTCAGATTCTGGACAGAACCAGTCCTGAGTGCAGGAAAAGTCAATTTTCTATGTCATCGCACCTGGATTACTCGTGTCCGTGCGACAGACGGCATATGCAAGAGAAAGGAAATGCGCAAGATCATAAAGGGTGATTTTTTAGCTATTATCTTTTTGGCAACACTGGTTTAAACACCTGACACACGTTTCGTGTTTTGTTTCACTGTCAAACATCTTCAGTTTGGTCTATAATTTAACCATGAATCGTCTTACAAACGAACAACGCTAGCAAATTATCGAATTTTATTATCAAAATGCGTGCTCTGTTAAGAAAGTTCATCGCGCGCTTCGTCGCGTTCAGCGACGAAGCTCATTTTTGGCTCAATGGGTACGTAAATAAGCAGAATTGTCGATTTTGGAGTGAATATCAGCCAGAAGCGTTGCAAAAGCTACAAATGCATCCAGAAAAAGTCACAGTTTGGTGCGGTTTATGGGCGGGTGGCATCATTGGACCGGACTTCTTCAAAGATGATGCGAATCGTAACGTAACTGTGAATGGTGAGCGCTACCGTGAGATGATATCCAACTCACGTGTGGTTTCAACAAGACGGTGCCACATGCCACACAGCACTCGAGTTCGGGGCGAGTTCGGTGAACATTTTATTTCACGTTCGGAACCGGTCAATTGGCCGCCTAGATCGTGCGATTTAACGCCTTTTGACTATTTTTTGCGGGGCTATGTTAAAGCTCATGTCTATACAGACAAGCCCGCTTCAATTGGCGCATTGGAAGACAATATTAAAGCATTTATTCGTGAGATACCGGCCGAAATGTTGGAAAGAGTATGCCAAAATTGGACTAAGCGGATGGACCATTTGAGGCGCAGTCAAGGTCAACATTTGCATGAAATAATCTTCGAACATTAAATTATATGGACCGTACTATCGATTCAAATAAAGATTTAAGGAATTTTTCTGAATTTTATGTGTTTTTTTTTAAAAAAAACTTTATATCCTATAGCTTTTAAAAAATCACCCTTTAGAAGCTCAGCTGTGAGTTGTTCCACAGACCACTTCTTTTTAAGCAGATGACGGCCTTGAGAGTGAACCCCGTGATTTGGGTAACAAGGGGGGAGATTCAGAAGTCAAGATCAGAGCCCGGCGTACTAGGAAAGGCAGCCGAGACAGACCGTTCTTTCAAGCTTATTCAAAGCAGCCGGTATTCAAAGGTTTGGTATCATTTTAACCGCTTCCTTGGCTGCCAGGACATGCGCTTGAAAAATACTGCCGTAATCGGGGATTCTGTTGGAACAGTGGGTGTTTAATAATTCGGAGAAGGTGCTCGGGCCTGTGCTTTTTAGCATCTTCGATCCATCAAGTATACACGTGGATGGTCGAATTGTTGATGGGTTGATGGATCCTAATGGCGCTCTTTGAAGCAGTCGTGTGCATAGGGATAGAATGGCGCTGGTGAACGGCGCTGGGAGTAATTTTTAACACGCATAGAGTAGAGTAAATGGCAACGTTGTCGTGGATAAGAGGTGACGCAGAAAGAGCGCCCGCGTCCACCTAGCGACTTTAGCAGTCGCTTTGTGGACACCTGCTCGTCTTCCGGATGTGTCCAACAGGAGATTGGGAGGATGTCTGTTCAGGGCAGCAGATGACACCTCAAGGAACCACTACCTGAGTCGTTTTTCAGGCAACCAGGTTTGTTGGCCGAAAATGTTAACATTGATGGCACTATAGTGGGAAGTGGACTAGGTTCTACATTTCAGAGCAACCACTAGGGTTGAGCCTCTCTGTCCCGAGAGGAGGGGACGACGTACAGTCTTCGACGAGGTTTGAGAAGCTACCTCCGGACATGTGCAGTCTCTGTCCGTGGCAACTATGCCGTAAATTAGAAAGTTTTTCCTGAACCTAGACAACCAACGTTGGAGTCGCCACACCCACCCACAAATCCACGCGGACCACTAAGCTTTGATGAAGAAGTCGTAAAAAATGCCATTGAATGTAAAAACCGCTTCGATTGTGGCCAATCTGCAGTCCCAACTCTTGATTCCTCAACCCTGCCCTCCGCCAGCTAGGTGCGCCATCACAGAGTGGAGGGTCGAGCTCGGGGATTTTGTTGAAAAAACAAATTCAAATCTAGACTCCGCCGAACCCGTGCAAGAATCATGCCAAAATGCTGCCGGTAATATCCTGTCCAGGACCTCGTTTCCTCTGCACACAAATGATCTCTCGACACACACAGTATCGACTATACCCCCGTTTCACAGCCGGAGCAACATCCTGACGGGAAGCATTCATTAACATCACCCTCAGCTGCAGATGGCCAGTGATAGTTGATGTTCGCCGACCGAATGTCGGAGTGAATCATCACAAAATCCCACCTAAGGCTCGAGTGAGTTCTTGCACAAAAAAAAAAAAAAAAAATGGAAGCAAAGAAAACAAAAGCTGAACATTACCTCTACAGCGCGATGCGGCGCGGCGGTATGATTCCATTTTCGTGATGAATTCACTCCAAATGAATGCATCAAACCAACTGCAGGCATTCACGGAGGTGCCGAAACACATGGATGCCCCAGCCCGGCACGCGAGTGCGCCATTCATGAGCGGACGTGGTATCGTGACCTCCTCCCCTGACCGACGACCGACGACGAGATGGGATAATTGAAATATGCTGCGCTCCTTGTTAAGCTGGATCGCTCTTGCTTGCCGAATGAAAGGCCGCAAGAGAGTTGAGTGCAACCGCTGCTGGAACATATGCGAGGAGCAGAGGAGGGGGGATGATTTGCGCTGATGAATTGGAACTGCATCAAATGATGGGCAGAGAGTGGGTGGGACGTGCAGCGAGAGGTGCAACAAGCAGTGAGAGGTGTAAGAGCTTGTTATTGATTTAACGCAATGCCATCGACTTGTGGTGTCCTGTTGACAGACTCCTCAGATGTGAGCCACCGAGGGCAAAAGGAGGACCACGGCTCTAAATGTGTAAAGTCAATCGGATCCATGCCCGAACGCAGCTGAATCAATATTCTTGTCACCAACTGTGTGTCACTTCACTTTTGTCCTATCCCTGCCCCGACCGACCGACCCCTCATCATCGGCGACCTCCAGCACTCATCTCTTAGGATGCTAACCGCGAATGTTGTTTTGAATTTATAAACCAACTCTAGAGTGTGCTGTTGCCTTAGCGAGCATAAAAATGCAAATCACCATCCGGGGGCTCTTTCAGTTGACTTCAGAAGCACCGATGATTGCAAGGGAAAACCTGCCCCACAGTCTCCCCCCCCCCAGTGCCCCCTCCCTCCTCCCTTTAGAACAGCACACATGTGTGTTGCATGGCGAACAACAAAAACTGGTATCTGGCTGCGAGTGCGCGCCCCGTCCGGTACCCGCGACTGGTCTCGGAATGTGTTCTTCTCGGGCTCCTCCAAGATGCCTCCATAAATTAAAAACAAAAACAAAACGCCAAAAGGCGAAAAGAGAGAACGACGAAACTAAACACGAACGATTAGAGTTAATTACTGCGCGCGCTCTTAATAATCGTCCTTCATGCACATCCACCTAATGGAACTCGCTGGTCTCGTCTGGTCTCTGGCCTGTGATGGCTTGCTTGCTGCTGCTGGTGCTGGTGCTGGGGCTGCTACAACGAAATGAGGAGGCTCCCTGTGGGATGCGAAATTGATTTGCATATGAGTGGGCACACACGTATGTTCACTGGGTGGGTGTGGAGGAAGAGGACGCAGGCAGCCAACGACGACGACGACGAGTTTGCTGGAGATTTTCCTTTTAGGAGAATTTTTCGTCTGGTGAGGGGAGGCGAGTGAAAGCGCGCGCGCTCACACACTCACACATGCAGAGAGATGGGTTAATTGAAGTCCATTCGGGACACCACCGGGAAAAGGAATCTTGTGTACGGGCTGGTCATGCAGTGAGATTAGCGTGACCTGACTGGAATATGTGATATTCCATTGTGCCATTGGAGGCCATGGAATTGGTTATTTTATTGAAAAATAATCGCATAACGCTTGCAATGGACCAAGTTGGGGAGAGTCGTAAAAGCTAAAAGCATCCAGGGGTCTTCAAAAGGGTCAGAGCCGCTTGGCTGAGGATGGGTTCCCTTTTTCTTTTTTGAATGCGGACAGTTTAAGGGGGCCCCACCTGGGTACCGATCGACATAGGTGACCCCAACTCGCTGCTCATTAGTGTACTTAAGTTCGTGCTGAGATTCGTTAAGCAGTCCCTGCGAACGCTGGCCGGACAGTGGATCGTCGTTGGCAGCCAGTGAACGCAGCCAATGAGCTGTGAAACGTGCATCAGTGCCTGTGATGGCGTACGTGGATCAAAGTTTCGGGCGATTGAGTGGATGATGGTTGGTTTTCATTTGAGCCAGCTTAGCGGGGGCCATTTGGAGGACTCAGCCTGGCTTTGGATTGGTGGGGGTGGTGGGTGACAAATACTTGCTCGTCAGATGTGAATCCAGACAGCGACTGCATCGCTGCCAAATGCCCAGGGCAGCACTCGACAGAGAGCATCAATTCCGAGCGAATAATTTCACGTGCTTAAAGGAATTTTCTCATCAACATCCGTCCGAAGTGCTTTTGAGGTTTTGTTCGAACTCAACTGCTGCCAGATAGTAGCTCTGCCTTACAGACAAAGACCGTACAAAACCGCAGTACCATTCCCCTCCCTCCCCCCCCTCCGCGCACCATTTCGTCCACTTCATTCGGGCATTTAATTAGCAACGTCTTGCAATCATACCACAAGCCAAACGGACACAGAGCACAAAATCCGCTCGAAACCGAAAGCAAGGCGCCCACAGTACCGGCAGTGCCTTCAGTGCCTGGTGTATATCCATCCACATCCACAATATTGAATATCCTTTGATTGGTAGTTTCCCATCAAAACGAAGTGAAATCCTTTGAAGCACATCACAACCCCCGCCGCCGGCTCGTTGTGAGAATCATTACATTCAAGGGGGGGGGGGGGGGGGTAGGGGGTGGCGCGCGCTACGACTCAAAGTCTGCCTCTCAGATCCTCAGCGCCTCTCAGCCCGTCGGCACACACACTCACCCACTATCGCTCTCAAGGATTTCATTCACTCTTGTAATGACTAATGCATTTTGTTGTTGTTTCATTTAAGCTATATTTCGCCTCGAGACTCGAGTACTACTGCTGCTGCTGCTGCTGCTGCTGTTGTTGTCTGTGTGTTATCCTTTAGCTCCTAATGAAGCAACCGTAATTAATTTCCCGAACGTTGCAAGAAACACCATCTTCACCGAGCCTTCCAGGGCAGCGCGCGCCGCGCCGCAACCGCTCTGACGACGTCCTCGAGACAACGACTACTGGCTACAGTGTCCGTCTGTCGTGCAGCGAATAAAAATGAAAGATTATATAATTTTTCATGAAATGTTTCTACAAAAATTGTAATTAATTTCATTAAATGAACGGCACCCGGGAATGAGTGAGTCCTTGGCTTCAGTTTGGCTTCATTCCTTGTCTTTTATTTATTTTTGCTTTCGTCCTTTGGTGTGATTTTTTTTTTTTTTTTTGTTTTGTTCTTGTTATGCGCTCGCCGTTACAATGACGATGTTTGTGTTTTGAAATTCCGCACACAAAGGACGCTATTAATTTTTCTCAAAAGCACTAACTCTATGAGCGCGCCTGAGTGGCAGTAGGAGCGGGCGAGAGAGAGAGAAGCTGTAAAGCCGAGTGGGAACCGAGAGGACCACCGCAAGAGGAGACGATAAATTTGAGTTAAAAAATGTATATATTTTGACGCAAGGATCTCGGGAAGGCGGCATGTATTTTTCTTTGCTGTTCGTTCGGTTCTCTGGCTTCCTAATTGGATGATGGTGTAATTGTAGTTGTTTACTTTAATTTGCATACGATTGCGGGTGAATTTTTTCAAAGGACTTCATTTAATTATTTTTTTTTCCTTTTATTTTGTTGTCGCGGAGTTGTTTTCGATGCTGATGCTGACGAGGAGGGGACTTTTGTTTTCGTTTTGAAATAACAACATTTTCGACATTTCCCAGGCTCGGGCATTGGTAGCCTGCCACGGCGGGACAGGTTAGGTTAGGTTAAAGTGGCGGCAGTAACCTCACGGACACAGGAATGTTCTGTCTACCACTGGCTCCGGGGGTGGGGATACCAGCAGGATGAGTAGACCTGAGCTTAGGGCGGTACATTTGGGAATCTTAAGGCTAGCCGTCTTACATGCATCGGTTCTGTAAAAACTGCACTGGACCCTCACAACCCATGAACGCAAATTTCGTTGTGAATTCGGTCGTCATCTTGGCTTCAGTGGCAGGCTGCGTGGTTAAGTTTGAGCGTGAGTATACTCTTTTGGACCTTAACACGTTAGCGGACAGTTCAAAAACAAGTCCTTGCAAAACACACACAAAATTAAGCGGCATATGCCGCTCTCTCCGCGATCGTGTTAAGCTATCAACCAGACAGAGGTTGGTGCGAAATGAAGGCAATCACACAGCCAGCCATAGAGGCGTCGAATCCCAGATATGTCAATTCGACGTCTATCAGCTGAATTGGGCCGGAGAGTCAACTCAACTTATTTTGCGGTTGAATTTGGACCAAAATCCGTACAAAAATTGAAGCCGGACGACGGTTGGGCGCTGGAAATGTTGAGATCAGAATTTTGTCCAAAAATTGATGAGGGCCATCCGACTGTCACCAACTATGTCAACAAGCAAAATTGACGTTATTGGAGCGAACAAAATCCGTAAGATTACGACCAAGATCCACAGAGATTGACCGTTTGGTTCGACATCTTCTTACCCTTCTTATGGCGCTACAGTCTGGGGCAGATTTGTGCCTCAGCCAACAAGCTTCTCTAGCTGGTACGATCTTTAGCCAGCTGCCTCCAATTTCGCACACCAAGTTGGTTGAGGTCCTTCTCCACTTGCGTGCGCCCATCGGTTCAGTGGGCATCATCTATTGCTCTGTTCCAATGGTTCGGAGTCGAGGACCCTGCGAGAAGTCTTCTCTACACGGCCTAACCACTTTAGGCGGTGAATCCGTAGACGCCTGACCAGGCTCATGTCGCTGTACCACCAAAATAATACCTCCAAAAACCATCCTCGCAAACAAGACCAAAGATTGAGAGCTCGAAGTTGAACATAGACGAAGTCATTAACTGCCTCGAAGTTATAGCTGCCTACGGTGAGTTTCTGGCCGAGTCGTCGATGTTGTGCGTCCTTTCTCGATGACAGCATGTACTTAGTTTAGCCCTCATTCACCGCTGAATTTCCATTTTCATTGCCGCCGTTTGAATACCAGGAAACGGCTTCACTGACGGCTCGCTGTGTTCGATCAATCACGTCAATGTCGTCAATTGTACGGACTTTTGGAAGATCGTGCCTCTTATGTTGGGGAGTGAAATTTGCACGACCTTTTCAAGTAGGATGTTAAAAAAATCATATGACAGCGCGTCGCCCTGCCTAAAACCATTTTTGGCATTATAGCTTGTCTCAATGCACGCTGTCATATGTGGCCTTGAAATCGACGAATGTCGATCTGCATCTCCGGGGTTTTTCTCCCAGGATCTGCCTTAATGTCAATATTTGGTAGAGTTCCTCAGCCTGCAACCGCACTGAGAAGGTTATTGACGAATGGTTTCAGGCCCTCACACAAAACGGCAGAGAAGAACTTACAAGCGATGTTACGATCCTGTAATGAGCGCAATCTCTTTCTTTGTGGATCGGGAAAATAACACTGGTTCAGCATCATCAGGACGTTATTTCTTTCGATTTCGAGATGAGGAAGGAGACAACTGACGTCAATTCCTTCGATAATCCTCTGCTGGGTACCGGGGCATACTGGAAGCCAAGGTAAAGAAAAGGCGGAAAGTCTCGCGAAAATGGGTCAGCAGCTAGGAGAATCTTTAGCACTCACGTGCGTGCGCACACACCGCTCAGTTTCATACGAAAAAAAAAACTAAAAAGACGAATCCCCGGCTGGAGCCAGAGCTCGATGGCTTGGTCTGAGTATTGGAGCAACGTCGAGGGTTCTATGACCGATGCTGATCTAGAAGAGATCAACATCATTGATCGGTTTTAGTCGCATGGAAGTACGGACTCTAATAGGAGTCCTTACCGGGCACTCTGCCATATGTGCACATGTAATGCGACTGAACATACCGCACATCTAACTTTTGCAGCAGCTGCAGGGACGAGGAAGAAACAGAATCTATCCAACATCTGCTCTGTGAATGTCCAGCCCTTGCAACTAAAAGAAGGCAGCTTCTAGGAAACCTAACGGGAGAGGACTAATGGCGAACTTCCTGCGGCAGAAAACAGGATCAGGGTCGGCCAAGGGCGTAGCTAGCCTCAAACGTAGAAAAAGAATCCGAAACAGAAACCAACGCCTCGGATACGGTCTTCTTCACAGAACTGAAGGACTTAAGCGCCTTTGAACTCAAAAACCTCTTAAGATTCATATCTGGCTGGTTTCAGGACGACAGTTGGTCTCACGGTAGTTTTAACACTCCCTCGCACGAGCACAATAGACCCAATAAGTTGGTCTAAGCCATTAGGATACCCAATTACCTACCTACCGTCAATGGTCTCAGGTATAGAGCGATGTTAACCGACTTTCTGTGACCAGAGCTCGACAACACCGATACATCCGAGCTGCATTACGAATAAGAAGGCGCTCTATCCCATGCAACTGACCCAACGCTCGAAGTTGTGAAGAATCACTTTGCCGACTTTTTCCGCTCACGTCGAACGTTCATTATTTGGTCGCGACTTGACACCACTCGATTTTCTCTGGGGCCACGTCAAGTTCTTAGTCTTAGCTACCAAGCCAACCCCTTTTAGATGCGTTTGAGGCCAAAATTCGAGCTATTGGCGGAATAACGCCGCATATCATCAAAACCGAGCTATCAAAAATTGGAACGACTTCTCGAAGTAGTGCCAGCGAAGCCGAGGCTGCCATTTGAATGATGGGCTATTCCACACAAAATGTCATGAATGTAGCTTCAAAAAATAAAAGAATCAATTTTGCACCTTACATCGTTGTTGTTTTATTTACATTTCTTTTACTGTCGTTCTTATCTGGTCACCATCTTACATACTTATCTGGATCACAGCTGGATGGTGCATTTGGTTGAGAGCCTGCCCTTTGTTACAGAGGTCCATGAGAGCAAAGTTAATACGATTTTACCCGGTTTTCAAATCTGGTCCAATCACCATTTGCCGTTGGGATCCAATTAGTGGCATACAACGCTCACTGGAGTTGATCCAAGACGGATGACGTAGGAAGCGGCACCTGAACAAATCAGTTCGTCTACCCAATCACAATCATTGCAGCGTCTTCCAAGCGGAAGTAATGGCGATTAGCGAAGCCCTGTCCTGGCTAAGATGGAAAGGGATATCCGCCCGCGATAACTGCATTTTCACTGATAGCCAGGACCAATCAAATCCCTGGCATCGTTCGCTATAAGCTCTAAACTAGTAATCGACTGCCGAGCATCTCTAAACGAGATATCCGAACAGTTCAACATTCGCCTGTGCTGGGTGCCAGGTCATAGTGACATCCCGGGCAACTGCAAAGCTGATGAGCTCGCAAAACGCGCCACCAGACTGCCTGTTGATAGCATCTCTTGTAGCATAGGTACCCCTATTACTACCTTCAAGCTACAGCTCAATACTCTCAAACGCAAAGAAAGTCAACGCCAGATGATCGACAGGGCCGGACACTGCCTCCTAGGCCTTCACGACTAGGTCTATTTTCCAACGACTTCTGAAGAAGCTGCCTAGACGAAGAAGAGGAGGAATACATCCACCACCTCCTTTGCAACTCTCCTGCTCTTGTCTTAATCAGGATCAGAATCTTCGACAGTTTAAACGACCTCAGCAAAATACCAGTCAAAGCGCTAGTCAAATTTGCTGAGTGAAAAAGGATACCCATTACTCACTCTGGAAAGCAGCCAAAGGCTTAAGAAAACCTCAACCACTTGCGGCCCCAATTCGGAAGAATCAATACGAGTGGATAAAGAGAAAGCGGATCTCTTCGAAGATCACTTGGAAGCAACGTTTAAATTACGCGACGGACAAACGTTTCCTGTAAACTCCTACGGTTCAAACACAAATAATGAACATTTTTGTATAAGAAATGCTACTTTGACAGAACTTAAGGAAGAATTGAAAAACCTCAAACCCAAAAAAGCTCCTGGTTATGATTTAATCACAGGAGAAGTTCTGAAAGAATTACCTCAGAAAGCGCTTCTCATGTTTCTCTACCTAATTAACGCCGCCTGTGGATTAGAACATGTCCCTAGTCAGTGTAAAGTGGGCGGAAATAATAATGGTGCCGAAACCGGGTAAACCCCCAACAGACAAAAAGTCTTATAGACCGATTTCACTGCTTCCTATAATGTCTAAAGTGTTCGAACGAATATTACTCAGACGTTTAAGCCCGGTTGTGGAAGAAAGACGACTTATTCCTAATCACCAGTTCGGTTTTAGAACTAAGCATTCAACTATCGACCAAGTACATCGAATAACTGATGTTATAGAAAAATCATTTGAACAAAAGCAAGTCTGCTCAGCTGTATTTCTCGATGTCTCGCAAGCCTTTGACAAGGTTCGGCACGAAGGTTTGAAACACAAGCTTCGACAGTTCCTTCCGAGAAGACTTTACACAATTTTATCGAATTATCTAACTGATAGAATACTCCCTATTTAAGCCTATACAAGCTGGAGTACCTCAAGGAAGTGTCGCCTCCTTTACTTACCGTATAGCAGCGATATAACGCAGGACGTAGGCACATTTGCTGACGACACCGCCATTTTAGTAACTGCCAAAACGGTCGAAGAATCAACCAGAAAATTACAATGTGCTCTAGACCGGCTACACGAATGGGCGAACACTCAGCGAATTTAGCTTAACGAAGCTAAATCCGTTCAGATAAATATTACGTATAAGAACGTGAACAACTTGCCCGTTTTTATAAATAATGCTTCGGTAATGAAGCGAAATACCTCGGAATGATTCTCGATGCTTAAATGGAAGGAGCATGTCAAAAAGAAACGCGAAGAGCTCCAATTAAGATACAAAGACATGTGCTGGCTTATTGGAAAATATACCAAGCTAAGTATTGCCAACAAATTGCTTATACACAAGCAAGTGCTAAAACCCGCCTGGGCGTTTGATATACAACTATGGGGTTGTACCAAAGAAAGTAATAGAAACATACTACAAACATTTCAAAATAAAGTGCTAAGGGCCGTCGTCAACGCACCCTGGTATACACGAAGCAGCGACATCCACAGAGATCTTCGAATTCCATCAGTCCATGATGAAATTACGAAATTTGCTCGTGAGCATAAGCGTCGTCTGGAAGAGCACATAAACTCTGCTGTCCTTATAATTCTCGACGAAAGCAACGCTTTCCGCCGTCTGCAAACCCCTTGACCTAGCGCGGTGAATTCAACCCGCGGTGATAGCAAGAACTCTCAATGGAGAATTTCTTGCCAAATGCGCCTAAACGAAGAAAGTAAAACTGCTGGATAAGTGTGAGACTTAGTTGTAGTGGAAATATATTTTATTTGAAGAGAGGTGTTTTTACTGGGTAAAAATCCCTTTCGCTATGTGGGAACGGTCCCCGTAGTGTCTTTTGAAGATTTTCACCTACTCTCGCAAAAAAAAAATTTGCTGAGAGTGGCTGTCATAAACCCCTTTTTATCTTCCTTCCATTCTGTCTGAACACCCACGTTGCGGTGCAATGGGCCGCGGCCGAGCCTACTCTGGTCTAAGTGCAATTGTGCCACTTCCTACCTACCTACATACCTGCCTTGTGTTAGGGACCTTTCAAAGAGGTGACCTCTTCATCTCCATACGCAATCGTTTTCGAACTGCCAGGGTAAGGATTCGTTTACAAATCTCTCTATGGCACTCGTTGGAGTCGTCGAGAGGAATTCTTTTGCCGGAGCCAGTCTTGGTGGTTGCTAGTCTGTCTGCTTAGTGCTGCGATCTAACGTGCTTGGACATGCTTTGTCATTCCAAAACCGTTTGCATGGGTAGAAGCCAACGATTGGCCCTCTTCGCAGTCGAGATGAAAAGCAATGCGTTGAGCTGAATCCAGAGAAGAGGTGGAAGGCCTACATCTTGATGCGGTTCCTGTGGCATAGGCTCGATCCTGAGGCGTGCGGCAGTTATTCTGCAACAACGTACGTACGTTGTCGAGTTCACGAAGAAGTTGACTGCCTCCTGCCCTCGTTAGAGCTTGACAGAAATGTTAAGAGTGTCTCCCGATTGCTGGAACCCACTTCCTGACGAAGGAGACAAACATGGTGTTGATGCCAAAGGGCTTGGTGTTGATAGTTGGAAAAAGGGTGCTCAGTCTCGTTAAGGCTTTAAGCCTCAAAGTTCCAGGCAACAGAATCGTCTAGGCTTCCATCAGAACCCAAGAATTCCAACTGAGACCTGAAGTCGCTTCCTTCCTAACACCGATTGTTATCTCTTCACAGCCATCCACAAAAAGACAAATCAATTCACACAGAATTCAATTTCGAGTCATATCCTACGTGCATCTGCGAGTGATTTGTCATCAGGCAGCCTCTCGAGTTCGACGCGGCAACCGCTGCGCTGCAGCACACAAGTGCTATGCAAGCTACGACGCACTTGATATATTGCGACGTGTGTCTTCGGCGCGCAAATCCCCTCGTCAACTGTCGTCCGAACCCCTGAAGTGTCCCATCTGCAAGTAGTTTCCAAACAAAAGACAAAAAAAAAACAAAAACCCAACCTCCTCTTAGGATTTATGAAACTCATCTGCGAGCGTATCCCTCAGTCAACAGCCAGCTCCCACGGATGTGCACGGATATATCCATGAAATTAATATCTTTTTAGGCCTTCGCATCAAGCTCACCCTCAACCCTCCACCCTCAACCCGCCAAAAGGGACTCGCCTGGAAGTGTGCAAACAAGAGAAATGTGTGCAACTTCCCCCTCCGGGTTGGGCCGGCCAAACAATCCAATTACAATCCACTACGTGAAGTGTTGAAATGTACCACCTTCCTTCCGTCGCGCCGGTGGAAGACGGAGCGCGCAGTCCTCCGCCAGGAGATCCCAGGGAAATGGGAAAAAACGAGAAATAATGCGAAAAAGGATACACAGCCCGATCCAGATCCAGCACGTGACAAGATTGGTTCTGGAAATGCAACAGTGAGCACAGCAGAGCACCGTACAGCAATATATATCGGCGGGAACTCGACCAAATGGGACCGAATTTAATGATGGAGGCGTGTGCTCATGAATTTCCATTTGGCTTTCGTTGCTTTCCTGTCGTCGCCGTTCTTCACTCTGCTGTGCGAGTGAGGAAAGAAGGAAAATCACTTGCGGAAGGATCTCACCCACCCCGTGGCTTAGGGGTGGCCGTGGCCAGCCGACGAAGCCATTTATTCAATCGCCCGACAAAACGCAAAACGCGCCGCTACCGCCTTGCAGCTCTCTCGCACCGTCCCAGCCCTCAGTCCTAAGAAGACGAACATGAAGGGGCTTTGTTTAATGGGACCCAGCTGAATGCGGTGATGATTTGAGAACGCACAAACCCTGCCGGGATAACGCCAAGACCGACGAAGGTAACAATGAGATGAGGTGCTGAAATTTATGAATGTGATTAAAATGAAACTCGCATTACGGCGTCGTGTCTGGCTGGGAGCGCCGTTTATAGTGCCCGGACCCCCGGTGGGTGGTGTGAATTAACATACACGTGCTGCGCGCACGGCGGTAGGGGGTGGCAAACTGGAGGTGGGCGACAGCGGCAGCGGCGTCAACAGCTCATTGCTGCATTGTGCCACGGTCGCACTCGCAGCCAACACGTAATTGTAGCATTTGAAGTGAATTTAATGTTTTTATTCTGTAAATACAACGAGGACATGCTCTCTCCCGCTCGCTCGAGATGAGTCGCAAACAAGGGTTTCATTTGCTTCCGAAAAGGGTGTCGTCAAGAAGGGTTCGCCTCGGCGTGCGGGCGTCACTGGATTCGAGATCTCAGATGGGATTTGCAGATAGAGCCTAGGTTGGAGTGTAGCTGAAGTGGGATTGGGGCGATGGTTAAGGACTACTTGTGGATTGGATGTGGGGCAGCGGGCGGCAGCAACAATCGGATGCCGTAATGGCTTTAACTGCTTAAGCAAGCAGTGCGGCTGTGAATTGGGGATGAATTTGAATCGTGAATCGATGGCGGCGGGTAAGAGGGCGTATGGCACAAATGTGTGGAAGCAAATGTGCCAGACAGGGCAGAGAAGCTACGAACAAGGATTTAGGAAAAGCAGATGCCTTCGAGGTTGTTGTGCTACTGTCCCGGCAATTTGATCGCAGCGCTGTTAGCATCTTTTTCTCGAATTCACGTTCATATTCATCGCGGCGAGTGGAACTTCAAAGCAAATGGTCCTTCAAAGCATTAAGGGAGTTGGAGGAATCCGCAGAGAATGAAGGCAGGGCGACATTCGCTGCAGTATAAGCCGGAGCTATGGACTTCTCTGACACGTTTGCAGAAACGAAACGAAAAAACAGTCTAAGACCCTGGCTCGGTCTATGGGACGGCTCAGTGGATGGTTGAACCACAGCACACCACACTTTAACCAACCAAGGTCTAAATGGGCCTCAGACGCAATAACTGACTGCCGTAGTAAACCCGATAAGTGCACCGATTCTTGCCGTTGTGCATCATCTGTGCCAGAATGAGTGGAGCGACGTTCATCGAGGTGGCATGGCGCCGGTGGTATGTGCGACAACTCCTACGCTGGGTGACTAGGTTCAATTCCCGACACGAACTGCTACACCGAACCTCTCTCGATTCAATGACAATCCTCAGAGTGTAGAAGTCGCCAGAAAACTAGTACCCCAAGAGTGGCTGTTCTAGAAACTAGGCGCGTTCCACCATGAACTGTAGCGCCACCCGTTCAAAACAAATGCTTTGTGGATGGAAGCGTGCTTGCTTACATAGAAAATGTGTGCAGAGACACGCCTGCGTCAGGCAAAGGTGGCATACACCAGTGGAGAACGACCTTGGAGGAGGTTAGCCAGAGCTAGAGCTGGAGGTAGGTAGCGAAAGTACGCGATACAAGTGCAGAAACAGAGTTGTTGGGTAGCTGCTCCTCTAGCTGACAATCGATGAGCCTCATGTTGGATCTCTTCTGATCATCACTTTTCGATCTCTCCAGCCAAGAACAAAGACCTGCGCCAACTCAGACTTGACAGCAGTTGACATGCTGTGTAGGATGAAGTGGGTAATAGTACACTTGGACCATACTAGGTTCATTGCATCACCCCCACGAGTACTCCAACTATCTGTAATTGACTCAGGCTCGTCTGGATCTCATCATTGAGTGACTGCACGCTGAAATGCATGGAAATAGTGAATCGTGGCCAAGATGAAAGTTCGTTTTCATACAGGGGAACCAAATCTTTGAACAAAAGTCGAACAAAACCACCTTAAATTGGAAATGAACAAAACAAGCTCCGAAGGATCAAGCTGACTCTGTGGCTGTGTACTGCGCAGAGGCATGGACAATGCGGGAATCGGATGAAGATGGCCTTGGTTTCTTGAAGAGAAAGTTCTGCGTGCGGTCTTTGGACATGTTTGACTTGATACTGCATCTGGAGGAGAAGGTTCAACCACGAACTCAACGGGCTGTAGTGCGCCATGCGTCTAGCCCGGAGTCTACTAGGTTAGGTTCGGTACGTGGGTAGATGTGGTGGAGCCACGTCTCAGGACCCATTGTGATGCCCAACGGGGGGAATTTAAAAACCTCCTCTTTTCTACTCCTTCTGGGGTTCCGGGTCTGTTTCGAAGTCTACTGATCCAACGTCTGAGGTGGCTGGATTTCTGGACTCTCAACCTGCAGGACAACGGAGCAACGGAGGACGTCTGCGTCTAAGGTGATGCACTCAAGTGGAGAAGAACCTAAACCAACTTGTTTTGCTAAACACTGGAGGACGTGAGCCAGAGAGACGGCTGGAAGCAAGTGACGAGAGATCGCGATATCTAGAGAGGGGCGTGTTGGTTAAGACCCGAATCCACCCCGTATTGTAGACAACCAGTCGGAGCATAAAAATCAAAAAAAAAAAAAAAACGTCTAAACAACGATAAAGGACGACATGTCTTAGCATTCTCATCATGTCCCAAAACATGATTTAAAGTGTATCATCCAAAGGGTGTTTCGAGTGTGGTAGAGATGCTTAAAAAAACAAAAATACAAGGTCTTGGCATCAAATAAAGGAACTCGACAAAAAACAAATCCAAATCCAATCGCAAACGTCGAAAAAAAAAATAAAAAAAAATACAAAAATTCTACAAAAAAAAAATCATCCCTGATGTACACCCTGTCGAGGGTGAGAACTGAAAACACCAACGCTTTCGAACATTAGTAAAAATCAAAAAAAAAAAATGTTGAGTATCCGACGACGCGCTTAAAGTTTGCATTTTTACTAATGTTTGAAGATCTCCATGATTTTTTGCCCGCTAACCTCATCCAATCCACAAGTAGTTCTTAGCCACCGCCCCAATTCCACTTCAGCTACACTCTAACCTAGGCTCTATCTGCAAATCCCATCTGAGATCTCCAATCCAGTGCCGCCCGCTCGCCGAGGCGAACCCTTCTTGACACCCTTTTCGGAAGCAAATGAAACCCTTGTTTGCGACTCATCTCGAGCGAGCGGGAGAGAGCATGTCCTCGCTGTATTTACAGAATAAAAATATTAAATTCACTTCAAATGCTACAATTACGGGTTTGGCTTAGAAGTACCGATGGCGCATGCTTTCTTTGACGCCTAAAGGTGGTTTGAATGAATTTTTAAGTCACTTTGAGGTGACTTGTGGTGTTGTGGAAGCATTTTTGAATGATTTTTTGGAGAATTTTTAAATGGTTCGGAATCAGTCTAGGGATGTAGCCACAATTGTGGTAGATCTACATAGATTCCACGAAATCTATCCAGTTAACCACACCTACTACTCAACGTGTAAAATCTGCCACATATTGTAATCGTTCCTTTTTATTCCATTTATCGCTGTTTCTCGTTTTTAAGCCCCTTGTCATGATGTTCGTTTTGAGAAGTCTTGCGTCTTGCTTCGGCAATGTCTTGTGAAAGGCAGTGTGTCACAAGCGGTGTTTACAGCGTTTGAGCTAAAAATTGCTTAATTTTGTCATCGATTCCTTTCTCTTCACGTCGATTGTGCTCAACAATCTGAACTCTGATTGGTAAGGGTATGACGACTGTAGGTAGGCAAGTAGGTGAATGGGTGCCCTTACGGCCTTGCGGTAGTGGCTCACTCAGACCAACATGTTGGGCCCATTGTGCCCTAAAAAGGTGAAGTTATACTACCGTGAGATCTTTGTTTGCTCCTAAAACCATCCGAGTTCGAGGTTCGTTCATTTATCCTCCATCCCTGTGAATAAATGTTTTCCCAGAAACTGCTTTCTTTTCTTTGCTAGGGCTAGGTGGTGTTCGCAAAGTAGATTATATTTCTTCCTCATACTCCAACTCCAGCTAAAGTCGTTGAGCTGTATGTTTGGTCGGGATGCATGCGTTTCCGTGGTCACAGTGGCCGGCAAGGACTCATATTAGCGTTCGTTCACTTCCTTGCGACTAAAGCTGATCAGTAAGGTTGATCTCGTTTGGATCAGCGTCAGCCACAGTGCCCTTGCTGTTGGTCCATTTCCAGACCATGCCATCGAGTTCTGGCTCTGTTCATGGCTTCGTCTTATAGTTTTTTTTTCCCTTTTAGAGCTAAGCGGCGTGGATGCACAAGGAATTCTGATTCGAGGATCGTCCGCATAAGCGGCTACTGTGAGCCTGTCGTTTTCCAACGTCTTTATGCTTTCGTCAACCACTAGGATCCATAGGAGAGCCGAGATGTCTCCTCCTTAGGGTGTCCCTCTGTTCAGTTTCCTGGTGCCGAATAGATCGCCCAGAGATGACATAATCGCAGGATCATCATTAGCAGTTGTTGCCTTTATGCAGCGTGGAAGGTGGGTGCTAAGGAGGTTGTCTGACGTCTCTTCATGAAAGTTGGTCCAGTTTTCGTCCGATTTCCGTCAGATTTCCGAAGAGAGGACAAATGTGACGCCATTGCTGCCAAAATTATTCTGAGGACTGTGTTCAAAAATGAAAAAAAATGACAGTGAGGAGCTGTTTCATTTCAATTATGACAGGGTTAACGCAGAGTATGGTATTTCTTAGAAATTTAACAAATTTTTCTTCAGAATGTACAGCTCTTTGAACATTTTAAGTCCCGTCACTGTCTGTGATCCAGTTTGAGGATGCAATTCTTTTTGGTTCCTTGAACGCCACTGTGGCCCAGGTAGTCAGCAAAGGGTCACCGTGTCTTGCTCCTAGCTTTGGCAAGGTCTTGTTATTTTTTTTTTCTGTTATCATCACATTTGAGAGTAATAATTTTGTTGCTTAATTATCAAGATTGGAACACACTAGCGGCTTTCATCTTCTCAAAGGACTTTTGAGCATCGTAGTTCTTGTAGAATTCGGCATTAGCCTTCTTCTTTTGGTCGGTCACAATGATTTTATAAGCTGTTGTGATGGCGGTGACCAAACCCAAGGCGACAATTAAGTTCCTCTTGTTGGTGGCATTATACAATCCCTTCAAGACGGGTTTTGGAAACGAGCTGGCACACACCGGAGCGTTAGTCGTTTAGAGCAACACGCACTCGTACAAGCCGTCCAACTTTGCGCGATCTTCGATGGATTGCGACAATTGGCTTTCGCCCTTAGTTTCGTCTTTGCGTCTTAGCCAAGGACGAATAGAGTTATACTGTTGGTAGAAATGATCCAAGTCTACGACCAAGTCCTTCAGCACATATGTACATATGCGGCAGCGGATAAATCTTCGTCATCTTTGACAAATTAAAATCGACATTAGACAGACGGTGTATCACAAGCGGTGTTTATTGCATTCGAACTACAAATTGCTTCATTTTGCCATCGATTTCTTTCTCTTCTCGTCGATTTTGCTCACCAAATTGGCCTCTGATTGGTAACTTCGTGTTTCCAGAAGTGACTGCCTCAGGTTCCAGATCGAAACAGAAGGTGTGCTGGAACAGAACGACAACAAGTCTCTCGTTCTCACTCTCTCCGGTCTTTAAACACACACACCCATTCCATCATCGATCTGCCGTCAAGCGAGTCCAACTCCCGTCTATTTGGTCATTTCATTTCAGTCAAAAGAAGTAATTTTCCGCCCACCCCCCTGCCAAAGGGCCACACTGACCCACCTGTGGTGCAATGGGACTGACTGAGCTGAGATTTCGAAAGTCAACCAAAAGGGAAAAGTAAATAACACAAAAATTTACTTAACCACACCATTCTCATGTCGAGAATTGTAAACCCCATACCGCCACAGCCCTCCACCCATCCGACAGAAGCCGTGTCAAGCTTCAACTAGAGCACGCAAATAAAACAAAAATTCAAAGCCACATATGCTTCAATCACCCTCGTCCCGGCGGCATATCCGCAATAACACGAGGCGACAAGGAATTCACCACATGCGATACGGTCGTCATCCTGGAGAACACCAATAAGAACCACTTTTGGATTTCATTTCCCTTAATTGTGATCATCCGTCTGAGTGATTCCGACAGAACGACGGAAGCCAGAGTGAGGGACTGCGAGGGATGGGAGAGTGTATGGCATGCATTTGTCTGCATGCCGCCCGGGTGGGGTGCAATAACCTCAGACGGCATAGGGGTTGCAAATAAGTCAATCATGCCATGCCGTCTGACATCGACTATGTGTAGAAAAACGCATCTCACTCGGAGACCGACGGAGAGCGAAGGATGACTGGCAGACAGTGGCTGAGTTCCTAATCCGTTCCCAATTTATTTTGTCCTCACACGAAACAGCACAAAACACAAACAGCAGCAGCAGCAGCAGTAGAAGCAGACGCTGCTGCGGCGGTAACTGAAGCGGCAGTGGCTGTGCAGTTTAGTGCAGTTAATGGTTCCATCAGCGTGCATGTTTGCCAAACTGATTGCTCTTATTGTTGTGACCATTTTGCGAGTAACGACGATAAGTGCAGAGTGTGTGTGTGTTTGTGTATTCCACACAACATCGGCGAGTCCTAAGGATGCGCGTTACATTCGCTCAAAAGGGTGGAAAACATGCCGCCGCGCCACTGAAGTGGATTCACCCTTATTCAGATTTTCGACACTCATTGTTGAGGAATCCATCGGGGTAGGCAAGAAAAAAGAGAAAAAAAAATAATTTCAATTATTATATTGTACATCACGACCGGATGTGTCCTTAAAAGGATTCTTCGATTCTTGCATATGTTGCGTATTTACTGTTATTTTTTTCGATTACAGTAATCTCTCTAATCTCATTAATTCATATCCAGCTGCGTTCAATCGGGCATTTCAAATCGATTTTAGTATCCCCCTGCGTTTGGTCTCTCTCTCTCTGTCTGTCTCCCGTGAAGGGTTGTGCTCTGTGTGGTGTATCCTTTGATGTCATGACGTCCTCCATGAGTGTGCCCCTCCCCCCGCTGCGGTGTTATCACTAGCACTCGGCAGAGTAGTGTGCCCATCCATTCATAAATTGGTTTTTGAAAGACATCCCGAAGTAGAGAGACGCGCGGAGACAGTTCTTTTTCAAAGATTTGACAGGACCAACACCACCACCCCCTGCACCGGGGATTGTTTGCTTTTGATGGTTACTCGTGGGCGGTAACGGGGTAGGGAATGAAATTGATTTTGTTTACGCCATGAGCCATATCGATGGGCTTCACAGGTTTTCGCTGACGCTGAACACAGCCAGAGGGCTGCCTGACTGAGGACTACTTACTTGCATCTGATTGAGCACGAGGGGGATTTAGAAGACAGAGAGGGGGGGGGGGGGGAGTGGATGACGGGGCTCACCAGATAGGCTTATGGTTGAGGATCGAATTTTTAATCCTCACGGAGGGTTGCGATATTGAACAGAAGTCGAAATGACATCTAGACGAACGATTGTTGACTCGATGAGTGCTTAATCATGTCTTGCGGATGGAAGCAGATGCAATGTAAGTTCCTGCTCTTGTCGATACTGTTCCAACTTCCTCAGTGGTCCACGACGTCCCACGAGAGTTGGGCTCGAAGGAGCTTAGCGCTTTGATGTTTCAAGGAACATTATCGAGTTTAAAGCCGGGGGTCACTGCGCCGTCGTATGAGTAACGTGCACTCGCTTAAGTCACTGTCCTCATAAGTGTGCCTACCTCAGGTGGCGCTACAGTCCGGAGTGAAACTGGGCCTCAACCAGTTTGAAACCACGGGTCACTCCCCCGTCGCCTGAATAATGTGCACTCGCTTAAGCTGCTATCCTTGCTTAAGATGACGCAACAGTGGAAGTCAAGTCGACCATTGGCAGTGGGAACAAAACAGACAGAGGATCCTGTTCACAATCGAACTCCAATCAGTGCCAGTCTCAGTCTCCTTCCGCAGATGCAGAAAGTCGAGTATTCAGGAGGAGGAGGCAACCGCATCTGAGGCAATGAAATGCAGCTTTCCTAGTCCTTCCCTGAGCGTAAACAGTCATATTTGCTCGGTTTCAAGAGAGGGGAGCATTTGTTTTCCGCTTCAGGTCCCATTAACGAGCCTTGTGTTGGGCGCCAGAGGTTCTTTCTAACTGTCCTGAGGTCTGCTTGGACTATCAACTCATGCATCCACGCGAACGCATTCCCCTTGACCGTCTGCTGCATCTTCCGATGCAGGGAATAGATAAACAGTCGAAGAAGGAGGGCGGAGGCCCTAATATTCCTTGTTCTCCCCGAACTCTAGTTTGACAGAATAGATCTCTACATCTTCGTCCCATCCACTCAGTTGAAAGCCTCTTCAATCACCTTCAAATCTGATGAAATGTCACATCACTCCAATGGTCCCACGTTGGGCGCCAGATGTTCAAGTGCCTTTGGATTCTGCCTAAATTAGCACGCCTTAGCGCCCGAAATCACTCTTAACACTTTGAGGCATCAAACTCGCGTCACAAGTTGATCTGATTTTAATTCCAGTCTCCTCGCTCTCTCTCTCTCTTTCTCATCACAGATCAAGATCCTCTATCTCCAGATAGTCCCCAGATTGCCATCCAAATGCGAAACTGAACTCATTCCATATGCAAGTCCCTTCCCCCTTCGTGTGCACACCTATGTTTCGTACCTCAGCGGCGGCGTGGCGCGGCGCGTCCCATCATTACGGCAAATGGAGGACCTTCCTTCGCATTTAACATTTCCTTATTGTTTCACATCCTGTGCGTATCTAATGCTTGCGTAAGTATCTGCATATGCCTCTCGCCCTCTTGAGCTGAAAATAGCTTCGATGCTGGCAATCCACCAAGGGGTGGGGAGGGGGGGGGAGGGTGGTTGTTGGTACATTTTACGACTTTTCCCAACAGGGAGAGCGAGGGAAAGAGAGTCAGTAGTCGCTCTCAGCTTGTAACACGAACAAGTGATTAGGGTTGAAAACCTACATCCAATTGTCATTAAAACCTCGTGCCTCAGTCGTTCGTACACACCTTGGGGTTTAATTAAAATACCGTTTGACAAGCATTATGAAACCGGTATTCGCTCCTCTATATCTGTCGCCTTCTGTCGACGTCACCTCACACCGACACTCGACAGTTTGATAGAACTTAATTGCATGCGTTGCGCACAAGGGTTGCCTTCACTAATGTGAAATTTATTTGTATACCGTTAACGTGTGCGCCTTCAGGTTTGACGAACCCGATTTATTTTTGCCAACGCTCGCCGCGCACTGCCACTGCCACTGCCGCGCTGACGAACTAAAGAACTGATTAGGCTAATTTCATCGAGGAGATACGTTTAGGAAATCCAATACGGATACACGCTTGATGGCCCCTTCCGTGTCGTCAATGAAAATTGATTTAGCATCAATGTGTGTGTGTGCCGGAGTGCGTGTGTTTTTTGAGAGTGAGCTTGTGTGAAGAGGTCAGAGACAAGAGGACATGCATCCTGAGAGCACTCAGGACTGTACGTGTGTATGACTGATGAACTCTCTGAACACAGAGACGCCAACGAATCGATTCGATTCACCCTAAATGACGCTGCAGAAAATCGTCAATAGATTTTCCACCCTTGGAGACCACATTCGTACGCACGTACGTACGTATGCGAGGGTTTGCATTGCATGCGAACACAGTGACGAATATGATTTTGTATCTCGTTCGCGCAGATGGATAATATTTGGCAAAGTAATTCATTGGAGTGGAGTGACACTCCTTTGTCTGTCCCGGGTGCTGGCTAAGTGATGGTGGGGACGGTGGAGGATGCACTCCTGCCAGAGAGATAAGAGTGTAGTCTGGCGGAAAAATTGACTGCCATGCAGAGATACAGATGATTGCTTTGGGCAATAAGGAAGGCTTCGCTTCGATTTATTGTCTCATTCGATATGGACGAGCGGTCGGGTGGAGTGGAGGGGGGAGTGGTGTTGGAATTAGTTGGGTTGAGTTAAAACGCAGAACGCACCAAGGGGCTCAGTGATATATGGCCTGGGGGGGTTGCGTCGGCTGGACATCGCGTAATTTGGAGGGTTTTCCGAGGATGTCACGAGATCAGTGACGCTGAGAGGGTGGCGTGGGCAATCGGGCATGTGGGGGATTATGCACTTGATGAAGGTGACGGTAGGTTTGGGGTGGAGGAAGGTGATGCTTGCTTACAGACTGCGAGCTGAGTTGAGGGGAGAACCATACAAGGGAAGGCAGGGAGGAAGAACAGGTTGGATGCGAAAAATGAGCAAATCAAAATGAGAGCAAAATTCACTTAAAGTCAAGGCAAATGAAGTGAAAAGCTTTAACTAACCAGGCAGAGGCAATAAAAGAAGGCCCGAGAACGATGATGGAGAGACGAACTCTACTGTGTGACCCGTTCACGATGACTAGCGAATTCCTCACACGGACCATTTACCGCACCTACTGACATGGAAGTCTTGACGAGAGCCCTTATCCAATCGTGTCTTCGTCGAAGCGTTACTTTTTAGTCCTATTTAGCTGTGTGACCAGTTCACGATGACTGGCAATTTCTTGACAGAGACTATTGTTTGGCCTTGCAGACATGGGAGATTCCTCTAGAGCCTATCTTCAAGCGAATTTTCATCGGAAATCTCACTTTTGACATATTCTGTTATGTGCCAAGTTCACAGTGAGCAGTCAATTCCTCACATACAGAGTATGACGCATTTACAGACATCGCAGTTTGACTGAGAGCATTTCCTCAACCGTGTGATTGGCGAAGAGTCACAGTTTAGACCTGTTCTTCTGTGTGGCTAGTTCACAATGAGCTGTGAATTCCTCAAATTCATATATCTGTTGCTCCTGCTGATACTGGAGTCTAGGTGAGAGTCTTTCTTCAAACGAATGTTTGTCGAATAGTCACTTTTTAGACCAATTCTGTTGTGTGACTCGTTCGCAATGATCAGTTATATCTTCACATGTCATAATGGCCGCATTTACAGACATAGTAGTTTTACCGAGAGACGTTTTGCAAACGTGTCCTTGTCAACAAGATTTATTTTCTGCCTTATTGTGCTATGTGACTTATTCACAATGAGCTGCAAATTCTTGACATTGAATATTTGTTGCCATTGCAACTGAGAGCCTTTCTTCAAAAGACTTCTCATCGAAAAACTCAATTTGGAGCTAATTTGCTCTCTGGCACGTTCACAATAAGCGGACAACATTTTGCAAAAATGCCTACCAAAGGTTAGAAATCGCAGTACAAATGCTGGACAAATGTAAATTAAGACCCTGCTAAATCCATCGGCAAGAGGTGACAGAAATACGAGAAGATCTCAGAAAAGACGAGTCAAAATGATGTCAAGTCGAAGAGAGGCAAAAACTACGAAAGACGACAGCACACGGTTAATATTAACAGAATAATGCATGCAAACAGCAACAGCTCAATGTTTACGACATCCATGCCCGGCTACTATCCATTGATCCATTTGTGGACAAGACAGCACTTCACTCTTTCGGAACCCACTAGAGAACGAGGACCACTTTAAACTGATGCCACCCGCAATCTTGATGAATTCCCATCAAACCCACCGTAAATCTCACAAGCCTTCATGTAACGTCTCGTTAACTCCTCGTAGATCTTGGGCAGCCCATTTCACCATCAACAAGATGATTGCTTCGTATTCCAACAGAAGAACCCTCGCCTTTTTTTCTCTTTAGGGTGTAGCCCAGCTCCCCCCCTCTCCATCGTCGGGCAGAACCCAATTGGAACCGTGCTGTATGACGACCGTATTTAGGCACCGTTAAGCTTACCCTTTCGACAAATGTCATCAATTAAGATTTTATTTCCTGTTTCCCTTCGCATTGGCAGTCTGTGCCGTCACGGTCCTCTGGCGACCACCCAATAGCTGCGCTGCTGCTGCTCTCCAATGTGTCAAACCCTGTGAACACACATCTCCGGCATATGTACGACCGTGTGTTTGTGTGCCGAATAACTACCCCTTATGTTGTAAAATAAAAATAAAATAAACTGCTCCTGAATTTTACAATACCCCCCCCGCTCCACACCCATCCGCAGTCGGAGCCCACAAACAACAGGAATTGGATTTCGTATCTGACAGTCATAAAATCGAGAGAACGATGGCCTCCTCATACGGCTGATGACATCCCAAATTAACGCAATAAAAGTAGTATAGCGTCGGCTCAAAGCTGAAGCACTGGCGTACGCCTCTGCCCTACGATGACGGCGACGGCGACGGATCGAGTCGAACAGCGCGACAGTGCGAGCGAGTTCCGTCGCTTGTTCCGCTTCTGTGACTACAAGTTGAAATTACCACAAGCGGCGTTATGGGCGAGTGACGGTAAATTATTTATAATGAATGCCACAACATCAGCTCAATTTGTCATTAAAATTTCGGGGTAAATTGAACGAGCAATTTCATTTGGTTCGCACAAGTGGTGTATGTTGGTGTCGGTGTGTCGGCGCGTGTGTGTGGCTGGCGGCTGAGAGGCTGAGAGGCCTCGGAATGGCTAAGCGATGACACCGACGACGGCAGTTACTTTGGATTTGCGAGGGAGTCACGAAAGAGTGATGGTTAAGCGCGGAACACTGAGATTTTGAGGAGATATGATGGCACTTACGGGTAACTAGCTGACACCTAAGGACTGTTGTATCATGGGCTCATCAACGGCGGATGTGAGTGATGGGACGGGCATAACCTATTCCTATTTTTTTTTTTGCTGAGACAACGGGGAGGTGTGGGCTTTTTATGTGGCAATTGGTGTTCGTTTAGGGGGGCGAACATGTTTGGGGGAAGAGCCAAGATTGTCATCAATCGCATCCGACTGTGGATGGGTTCCTCTCGCGTATAGACGGAGTGTGGAGTATTTTTCTGTGACACTTGTTGGATCTTGGTCTCAGCATAGAAGGGCTAGGCGAAGAGTATAACAGGTACGCTGAGCCTTGTTCAACCATGACTTCGTGCTCAGCTCAGCCGCCTAGCAACTCAAGAACTGATCCAATCAACTATGTATCTTGTTTGTGTCCTGTGTCCTGTGTCCTGTCTACTGTGCACTATGTCTTGTGTCTTGTGTCTACGATGTCTAGTGCCTACGATGTCTAGTGTCTACGATGCCGAGTGTCTCTTGCCTCTTGCCTTTGAAAAGTTACTTTCTGGCCCTATTCTGTTGTGTGGTTCGTTCACAATCATCAGCTAATTCCTCAGGTGAAGTATTTAATGCTCCTACTGATACGGGACTCTAGTTGAGAGCCTTTCTTCAAACGTGTGTTTGTCGAAAAGTCACTTCTTAGACATATTCTTCTGTGTGACTCGTTCACAACGATCAGTCAAATCTGCACGTGGTATAATTGCCGCATTTACAGACATGGTAGTTTGACTGAGAGCCATTCTTCAAACGTGTCTTTGTTGAAGAGCTAATTTGTAGGCCTATTCTGCTGTGTGACTAGTTCACAATGAGTGACACTTTCTTGGCAGGTACTACTGTTTGACCTTGCAGACATAGGAGATTCCTCTAGATTCCTTTATTCAAATGAATTCCCATCGACAACTTTACTTTGGACAAATTCTGCTGTGTGGCAAGTTCACAGTGGACAGTCAATTTCCCTCATAGAGAGTATCTCGCATTTACAGACATGGTAGTTTGACCGAGATGAGTTCTTCAAGCGTGTCTTTATCGCAGAGTTCATTTTCAGCCCTATTCTGTTGTGTGCCTCATTCACAATCAGTGGCAAATTCTTGACATAGCATATTTATCGCCCTTCCAGGTTTGAGAGATTCCTCTCGGGCACCTCTGCAAACGAATTCTCATTGAAAAGCTCACAATGGAACCAACCTGATGTGTGACACGTTCACAATAAGCGGCTAACTTTTTGCTAAAACTCTTACCAAAGTTTAGAAATCACAACATGAATGCTGGACAAATGTAAATTAAGATCCTGCTAAACCGAACGACAAGGGAAGTAAGGATTAAGCGAGGATGTCAGAAAAGGACAGGCAAAAATAGAGAAAGCCCTAGCGTCGAGTCTGACCTCTTGCCTCTTGCCTCTTGCCTCTTGCCTCTTGCCTCTTGCCACTTGCCTCTTGCCTCTTGCCTCTTGCCTCTTGCCTCTTGCCTCTTGCCTCTTGCCTCTTGCCTCTTGCCTCTTGCCTCTTGCCTCTTGCCTCTTGCCCCTTGCCTCTTGCCTCTTGCCTCTTGCCTCTTGCCTCTTGCCTCTTGCCTCTTGCCTCTTGCCTCTTGCCTCTTGCCTCTTGCCCCTTGCCTCTTGCCTCTTGCCTCTTGCCTCTTGCCTCTTGCCTCTTGTCTCTTGCCTCTTGCCTCTTGCCTCTTGCCTCTTGCCTCTTGCCTCTTGCCTCTTGCCTCTTGCCTCTTGCCTCTTGCCCCTTGCCTCTTGCCTCTTGCCTCTTGCCTCTTGCCTCTTGCCTCTTGCCTCTTGCCTCTTGCCTCTTGCCTCTTGCCTCTTGCCTCTTGCCTCTTGCCTCTTGCCTCTTGCCCCTTGCCTATTGCCTCTTGCCTCTTGCCTCTTGCCTCTTGCCTCTTGCCTCTTGCCTCTTGCCTCTTGCCTCTTGCCCCTTGCCTCTTGCCTCTTGCCCCTTGCCTCTTGCCTCTTGCCTCTTGCCTCTTGCCTCTTGCCTCTTGCCTCTTGCCTCTTGCCTCTTGCCCCTTGCCTCTTGCCTCTTGCCTCTTGCCTCTTGCCTCTTGCCTCTTGCCTCTTGCCTCTTGCCTCTTGCCTCTTGCCTCTTGCCTCTTGCCTCTTGCCTCTTGCCTCTTGCCCCTTGCCTCTTGCCTCTTGCCTCTTGCCTCTTGCCTCTTGCCTCTTGCCTCTTGCCTCTTGCCTCTTGCCCCTTGCCTCTTGCCTCTTGCCTCTTGCCTCTTGCCTCTTGCCTCTTGCCTCTTGCCTCTTGCCTCTTGCCTCTTGCCTCTTGCCTCTTGCCTCTTGCCTCTTGCCTCTTGCCTCTTGCCTCTTGCCTCTTGCCTCTTGCCTCTTGCCTCTTGCCTCTTGCCTCTTGCCTCTTGCCTCTTGCCTCTTGCCTCTTGCCTCTTGCCTCTTGCCTCTTGCCTCTTGCCTCTTGCCTCTTGCCTCTTGCCTCTTGCCTCTTGCCTCTTGCCTCTTGCCTCTTGCCTCTTGCCTCTTGCCTCTTGCCTCTTGCCCCTTGCCTCTTGCCTCTTGCCTCTTGCCTCTTGCCTCTTGCCTCTTGCCTCTTGCCTCTTGCCTCTTGCCTCTTGCCTCTTGCCTCTTGCCTCTTGCCTCTTGCCTCTTGCCTCTTGCCTCTTGCCTCTTGCCTCTTGCCTCTTGCCTCTTGCCTCTTGCCTCTTGCCTCTTGCCTCTTGCCTCTTGCCTCTTGCCTCTTGCCTCTTGCCTCTTGCCTCTTGCCTCTTGCCTCTTGCCTCTTGCCTCTTGCCTCTTGCCTCTTGCCTCTTGCCTCTTGCCTCTTGCCTCTTGCCTCTTGCCTCTTGCCTCTTGCCTCTTGCCTCTTGCCTCTTGCCTCTTGCCTCTTGCCTCTTGCCTCTTGCCTCTTGCCTCTTGCCTCTTGCTTCTTGACTCTTGCCCCCTGTTTCCCTGTCAGTTCAACTCACATTCGGCCCTCAAATCAGGGCATTTTTCAAGTATCGTGCCTCTCTACTCACCCATGCCCCTACATCGAAGACGAAATCAAGTCACAGCCGCCCCATCGACCACGATCAGCCGAATCATCCGTCAATCACATGCCCCCGACAGAAATGGCACACCTTCGGCACAGTTCCCTGTCAAACGCTCCGCGAACTCGATCACCGGTCCCTGATGAAGAGCTTCCGCTTAACCCGTGACAGGACTCTGTCCAAAAAAAAAGAACACATCCCACTTCCCAGGGGGCCACCCTCAATATGATTTCCCACGGCACGGCTTGTGTAGTAAATTAATCGCTTGTCCAATTACGTTTGCGCGGCCTTTATCAAATTCCCCATATGAATGGAAATTAATAAAACGAATGTCCCGCCATCCCGAAATGGAAGAGAAAAAAATCTGCAAACAAAACGCTGTAGTTCATAGGCCGGACAGGACACTGACACACACACAGACACGCACACACACCCAGATGCGATGGCGATGAGGACCCAAATGATTGCACTTCCGCTGCCCGAACGAGAGCCAGGCAGGCCGGCCAGCAGGCAGGCAGGCCGGCAGACAGGGTCCGTATGTGCAGCGTGAAATACCTTTACGAGCACCCACAGAGCAGCCCCCATCGCACCCGCCCATCAGTCTGCGGAGTTCTGTCGGTGTTGTGACGTACCCGAAGCCATCAGCCATCAGGCAGCAGCAAGCAGCCACTAGGCAACGGCCACCTAAACGAATAACGTCACGTAAATTGGGCTTGACATTGATTCTTACCACCGGCATTAGACAACGTCAGGCGTGAAAAAAGCGTCGTTTATCGTTTTCTGCGTGACGCCCTGACGTTTGGGGATTTCTGTTTTTTTTTTTTCCTTCTTTTTTCTTTTTCCAGTGCTCCTTCCTCCTCTCGAGCCCCGGCTCTGTCTGGTGGCATCACCATCGCCTCTGGATGTGTTATTTTTAGCCTCACACCGGTCGGCCTGAACACCGGCATCCCCCACTCTCCCGGCCATCATCAGTGCCGGTCCGGCAACAGTAACAGTAACAGCAGCAGCAGCGGCGCGCCAGCAGCCCAATTTGAAGTGACAAATTTGATTTGACAATTTCATTAGAGTGAAATAAACATGAGATGCCGAACGTGCTTATGGTGTAAAGTGTATCTCTGTCCGGGGCTGCTCGCTGCACGTAGTTATTCGATACTCGTACGTTAAGTGGCTAATTTTAGGGGACGACGGGGGCCACCGAGATGCGCACCCGGGGAAGCTCTCGCCCTGTTCGCTTGGGTGTGAGAATGAGAGTGCTCTACGAAATGGTAAACAGATGCGGCATGGGTGGGGGCTCATTTAGTAGACAATGCGTACTTACTCCCCCCGGCCCACGGGCCGTACTGTGTGACGGAAGATGGGAGCGGCGATGCTTGTCTGCGTTGACTTTTGTCATCCGCTCAAGACTTGTGTGTGCACATAAGTGAAAATGCCATGGGGTGGGAGGGACTACGGGTGGGCGCAGAATTTTCATAAATTTTTGATCACCCCAACGGGGAGAACGTGGGGGAATATTTTTCGACTCAGGTGGACTAACATGACAGCGATACAGGGAACTTCCACTAAGAGGCTTAAAATGGAATGCGACAGAGGATATCTGAGACACTGACAGCCAGTCAAGGCAGACAGCTCGAGTAGCGTGTCAAGGCGACGCACGCACTCATGAAGGTCAGAGTCGCAGCGTGTTTGGGGGGAGCGCTGACGAGTGCGATACAGTTTGAGGCGCTGGAGCGATGTCAGATGAGTGTGTTGACAAAGTTTAGGCAGCCGGCGGAAGGGGAACGTGCGACTGTGCGACTTGGAAGTGAGGGAGCTTGCTGGTGCCACTCAGCGAGCGTAATTAAGCCCCCGTCATCAATTAGGGTTTTATTTGAGTCTCTGTCGACGACTAAGTTCGTCACAGTCTCGGGGAAACCCTTTGCTCTGCACACATCCACACGTTGGGGAAATACGAAGACCCCTCCCCCCCCTCTCTCTCCGCGTGCTCCGCCATCAGATCAAAGCGCACACACATGAGCGTGAGCATGAGTAACAACCCCAAGACAGCCACACAAAAGGATCACCTTTTGCGTTACAAGTTGATGCCGTGTAGTCCGTCCATGTCGACCCCTCCGCCCCCCCAAATGCCATGTTCGCAACGTTCACAAGTTACCACTGAACGAACGGCGTTGTTGCCGCTGACAGAATGGCAAACAGAAACAGAACTCATTCATTCGATATCTCGACCTTTGGGGTGTGTACCCAGACGACAGCGTGTTTTTGTGTAATGCCAGGCTGCGCGTCTGGAAAACTCACACACAGTGAGAGAGGGAGAGAGAGAGGGAGAGAGAGAGGGAGAGACAGAACCCTAGCATCCTTGTGCGCCACAGAGTTCTATCCTTATGCGCTGCGTATGCATCTCAAAATTACCACTTGAGGGCAGCGGTAATGAATTGTTTTCCATCCGCAGACTCATCGCGCGGCACACATGTGTTGCCGGGATAATTTGATTAGAGAGCAGGAAATGCACTTGCTGGTGCTATGGTGTGCCAGTGCGATGGTGTGCTGGTGTGCGCCCCCCAGTGACATTGCAGATTATATTCGGCAACATAATATGCGTCCGTGCATCCGGGGTGATGTACCTTCGACTGGGACCCATTGTCTAAGGACACACGAAATTGCAACGGGATAAGCTTTCGCATTAATACCACAACACAGCCACACGGCCGCACACACAAGGCCACCGACGGAGTCAGTGTCTAAACATGCACAAAGGGATTTTGGACGCTGGCACATACGCCGGTCGTTGGACGGTCCTTGGTTTGTCCCTAGTCATCGTTGCCACTGTCCTCCGTCCTCCGTCGTCGTCGTCGTCATCGTGTGTGTGTGTGGAGGGGGGAGGGGGCTTGATCTGGAAACATAGCCGACCATAATTCCGCCGCAAACTAAGCCTTATGAAATACTGCTTTCAACTGCCTCAAAACCTATTATCCAAAGTTCTTGTTCCTGGCTGCGGACGGGGTGGCCTAGCCACGGCTACAATCGGCTTGTAAGTATGTGCGGTGACTTCTCCGCAAAACCGGAGCGGCTTCAGCGCCCTCTTAAGTGCAGGAGGAGGTTACGAGAGCCGTTCGAAGCGCATTAGATGCCACTGCACACACTGCCTGGCTCTCCAAGATAATGGATCAACGTTTTCGGCAGAGTGATTCAGATGAGCCATTGTGTGGCGGTGCTGCCTTGCATTTGTGCCCGATTAAATTATGGCCACCGATCAGGTGGCCTATGCCATGGACGAGCAACGACAGTGCATCCACCGCTGAGCTCCTTCAATGGGTGCTAGGCCATTAATGCGAACTGTGTGTGGGTGTGTGTGTGTCTATGTGGGGGGTGCTGGGGGAGTGGAGGATAGACAGAGATTGCAATTAATTATTAAATGAAACAAAATGAACATGGCACAGGTAGTAGGTGCTGCTGGTGCACCCTGGGCTTTCATTCTGTTTACAAATGCCCGGACAGGGTTGTAAAGTCCTGGATGATGGACTCTCAATTAGTTGGCAAGTGCTTGTAGGTCGTCCAGTTGAGAGGGAGGGAGCGAGGTTGGCTGCTCTTTAATGTACCAAAGGCGCCTCGTTTCATTTACGGCTTGACAAGGGTTTAACATGTCTCTGTGGCAGTGGTCGAGATGAAGAGATACCGAGAGACTATGGGGAATCCTCAAGACATTAAAGTTGAATGAGCGCACGAAATGAGGAGACTGAGGCTCTGGCTGCAAGTGGTTAATGAATTCCACAGAGGGACAGAGAGAGAGAGAGAGTGGTGACGACAATTGCCAAGAGGTCTGAGTCATTGACTGGGGAATGTCTTGCATCTTGGGTGAGGGCTTGTAAGTCGGCGGGAATGGGCAAGGGATGATTCTCTGATCCAGGAGAGAATGCAAACGATAGGTGACAACTGAATACAGAACTGGTCTTTTGAAGAATTGATGGAGTTGGGAGTGCTGTCAACCATATCATCTTTACATCGGAGCAACGTACCCAATTAATTAAGCTTAATACAAGCGACTGGAACGCAGTGAGACACCTGGCGACTGGCAAACTGGGGGTGATTGTCCCACTTTTCCAATTACCGGGGCATATCTCTTTTAAGTCTCCCCGGGAAAGCTAAGGTGTTGGAGCCGCGTTCTAGAGCAATGGTCGAGTCCAGGATGGCAGATGAACAGTGCGGCTTTCGTCCCGGCAGATGTACAACCGACCAGCTTCTCACTCCAAGAATGGTACTCGAGAAGGCTTGGGAGAATGCCAAACCGATCTGCAGCTGTTTTGTAGATTTGGAGAAGACATATGTACGACCGAGTTCCTCGAGAGGTAAACTCTGGAGTGTTCGACGGGAGTGCGGGATTGATGGTAATCTTTTGAGGCCCATTCAGTCTCTATACACAAGCTGTAGCAGCTGTGTTCGGGTTAACGGTGCTAGATCAACAACTTTCACCGTGGGCGTTGGACTTCGCCAAGGGTGCGTCTCATTATAACGGGTGGTTAAATTTTAAGGGCCGATGTTGAATGTGAACCACACCTAAATGTCAAGTTTTTTTCCGCATTTCGTTTGACATTTCTCAATTTCAGACTAACTCAATTTGAACCATGGAAAGATACACAATCGAGCAACGCGTTAAAGTTGCTCAGGCTTATTATGAAAATGGGCGTTCAAATCAAAATGCATATAATGCACTTCGCGATATAATCGTCCAAATGTGCGTACAAAACAGTGGAGATCCGTCGTAGAATCGCCCGTGGCAACCGGTGCTACTTCGATTTGTCAACACAACTGGGCTCAAAACTCCTGACTCGAAGGACCAAAATCATGGCCTACAAAACTCTTATTTTGCCAGTCCTGCTCTATGGAGCCGAAAGCTGGACGCTAAGCAAAACTGCAGAGTTGATTCTTGGTACCTTCGAAAGAAAAGTTCTACGACGGATATATGGTCCCGTCTGCGAGGAAGGCGATTGGAGGAGAAGACATAACCGCGAACTCTACGAGCTATACCAGGATGTGGATGTAGTCCGGAAGGCAAAAATCCATCGACTGCACTGGCTCGGCCACATCGAGCGCATGGACAACAATGCTCCAGCAAAGAGGGTCTTTGAATCCGAGCCGATTGGTTCGAGAAGGAGAGGAAGACCGAATCTCCGGTATAAAGAGCAAGTAGTCGCGGATGCAAGACAGCTTAGTCTTGATGACTGGAAGCAGCGTGCCCAAGACCGTCAACGATGGAAGGCAGCAATTGCTCAGGTGCATGCTCGTACAGCTCGTACTGCAGAAAATATTGCTGCTGTTCGCGGTAGTGTGGCTGAAGAGCCGTCCAAGACTTGCATTTACACGCTTACAAGATGCAATTGACTCAAGAACTAAAGCTTCTTGACAATTTCAAGCGTCGTCAATGGTCAGAGAATGGTGGCAAGAAATGGCAACAGTGGATGATCAATTTTCGAAGAAAATCATCTTCAGTGATGAGGCACATTTTCACGTCAGTGGATTCGTCTGTAGAGAGCTTTTGGTTATGTGTAGTGAGAACGCGGACGGTGTTATGGATCGAATTGTTACTGGTGACGAAACATGGGTCCACCACTATGACCCTGAAAGCAAACAAGAGTCCATGCAGTGGCATAAAAAAGGAACAGACCCCCCGAAGAAGTTCAAAGTCACTCCGTCTGCCGGGAAGCTCATGGCCACAGTTTTTTTGGGACTCAAAGGGAATCTTGCTGATTGAGTACAAAAAAAAGGTGAAACCATCAACGCCACATCCTACGCTCCCACTTTGCATAATTTGCGGGAGGAAATTAAAAAGAAAATACGTGGTAAACTCGCAGCGGGTGTGTTGCTTCTTCATGACAACGCTCCTGTTCACATGGCGCTAGTTTCCAAGGCTGCTGCGCGAGATTGTGGTTTCGAAGAAATCCAACACCCACCCTATAGTCCAGACCTTGCCCCTAGTGATTATTTCCTGTTTCCGGATTTGAAAAAATGTCTTCGTGGAAAAAGATTTTCGGATGATGACGAACTCAAGTCGGCAATAAATGGGTATTTTGCAGAGAAATTGAATTCGCATTTTCCTTCATATCGATACCGAGAATATATTGAACGCCTCTCGTATTTGGGGTATTTTGTATGATCTTGTGAACAGTGCGAGCTCAGTTTTGGACGGGTTTACATCTAGATCTGATCTTACTGTCCACTTCTTCGCTTCGGGAGTGGGTCTCACGAAGGCGATATATAGGGATCTTGTGACATTTTATTGACCAGCGTTTGACAAAGCTGATCTACTTATATAATGTCGTCAAAATGGGAAAGAAAGTTCAGCTCACGATCACAGACTACGTAAAGATGAGACTGAAGGGAGTAGTTCGTTGCAGAGAATCCAGTTTCTATGTGGTTGCGGTTGACGTTTGCGGGAGTATGTAATGGATTGGCATTTGCTGACGCGTTAAGTTGAAGATCATTTCCAGTTAGGCCATCTTGAAGGGGAGATGAACTATAAAAATAGATTTTCATGACAGTCCATAATAATATGGTCTTCTTCTTCTTCTTCTGGCACTACAGTGAGGGGTGGACATGGGCCTCAGTCAACAAGCGCCAGCTGTCTCCAATTTCGCGCACCAATGTGGTTGAGGTCCTTCTCCACTTGTTGGCGCCATCGGTTTCGTGTCCATTGTCCCACTGGTTCGGAGTCGAAGACTCTTCGGGCTGGAGCAGTGTTGTCCATGCGCTCTACATGGCCTAGCCATCTTAGGCGCTGAATCCGTAGACGCCTGACTAGGCTCATGTCGCTGTAAAGCCCATGCAGTTCATGTTTGTATCTTCTTCTCCAAGAACCATCAACGTAAACAGGACCAAAGATGGTTAATAATATGGTCAAAAACAAATAATAGACCGAGGTGGCAACCTTGTGGTACGCACGATGTGGCTTTGATGGATCTGGAGACAGACTGCGTACGCTCGGCTTTCCAGATAGGATCTGATTCATTTGACGAAGTGGGGTTGGAAGCCTAAGGCTGTCAGTTTAAGTCAAATGGCAAGCTGTGAGATTGCCTTACAAAAAGTCCGTGGCAGCTACATCGACTTCTTCGCCATCTTCAAACGCGCATAATGATTTAACACAAATTCAGTGAGGTTCCCATCGGGGCCAGGCTGCTGAAGTTGCTCTGGGTTGGGGTCGCTTTCAGTGCTGGTCATATAGAAAAAGAGGTGGATCAGCAGAGGGGCGTAAAGGTCTGGAAGTGGAACGAGAATTCAAAGTTGTACAGATTTTGCCGGTCTGCCTGGTCGAGTAGGGCGTTGCGATCCTGGGCACCACTTGCAGTGACATTGACTCCGATGAAGAACCAGACGCAGTTTTAAGTGAAAGAGGGTGCCTTGCTGTCGAAGCGTAGGCATGACCTCACTCGAGTCACTGACACTGATCCAGAAAGTCGCGAAATTAGGTCCCCTCCCATCAGAGACGCAACAGACAAGGAGAACCCCCGCCCTGAAAGTCCATTCGACTCCATCTCAAACGTGTAAACTGACATTCCAGACTAAATCCACCTCCCCCATGCCCGCCAGCAAAACTTTGCTGTAAACACTGTTGCCAAACGCCACATCATGGTGTCGCCCATTATCAATCCCGTCCCCAATTACCAGGCTCTTAGTCGGAACTTTTTCAATCACAATTCACAAGTTGTTATCCGCCCATCAGGGTGCAGTCTTACATCGAAGCCACTCTCCAACCACAGTCCCTCTCCCCCGCCCCCTCTTTGCCCTTGGAAAAGTACAATATCCCTATCACCAAAGAAACAAAAAGGGAGTGCGAGGGAGAGCCAGCGGGATAGTGAAGAAAAAAGAGAACAAGACAATTGTAGTGTGACACGGACCAACTTTCGTATAATAATTCAAATTTGCGTTCCAAATTGTAATCCGTTCGTTAGATTTTTAACGCACAAAAACTTTTCCACCTCTAACCAAGCCCCCGCTCAACTGATCCACACCGACATCCATACACATTCACCACGTCAAGGCTCAACAGCGCCGATATTCTTGAAGCGTTGTTCACGATGAAACGGGGGGGAAGGGGGGAATGTGAAATTTTGCATTCAGTTGGTAAGTTTTTAAGTACGAACGCTTTCGGGAGGGATTAAAAACTTCTAAATTACCGCAGGTGAAAGCCGTATTGGCAAACAAAAGCGAACGCGAACCGACGCGCCGGCACCGGCACCGGCACCGGTACCCTGTCAAATGCAATCAAAGATTATGGCGCGCTACCAACTTGCTCTCCCAATTTAGCAAAAATGACGAGACGACGACGACGGAGGGAGGAGGGTAGACGCTCATACAACGCCCATACACAGCGGCACAGCGCGACTGTTGAGTTTCTCAATTTATTTCATTTTTTTTTTGTTCCTGCGTCTAAGAGGATTATAATATCGATCAGACTCTGGTTACTTAAAAGTTTTTAGTGTCGTACCTTGGTGCGGTATCCGGGAACGATGCTGGGGAGCGGGGCGGCGTGGAGGCACACCTCGGAAGGGGTGCAGCAGCAGTTTCATTAAGACTTTTGTGCCATGAATTTGTCTTAAACAATTATTTAGTTGACGACGACATGCTAACTTCGTGAGCAGAACGGTGGGCCGGAGAGCGTGGTGGATGCCTTTACTGCACTGAAGTGAAAAGTTTTATATCTCCGAGAGAGACGCTGCGGTGGGGAGGGAGGGGGGGAGACAACTTGGGATATCAAGATAACTGAAGTGCGACGGGGATGTACGCAAGAAAGTTTGGAGCAGCCCCTTTGAGGGTGGATCGAAACTAGCTGTGTTCTAGGATTTGCGTGCAAGGGCTGTGATTGAAGTTCTCCTGCGGAGATGGGATGTTGTAGGTCTCTGCACATTCAATTGCTGTTGCTGTGGGTGTGTATATACAGTCGATGTGACGTCTCAGGAGGATTGTGCAAGCCTCAGTCAATTCAGGTAGAGTGCGTGTACAACTTGGCTACGACCCAGGACTCAACTCCGAGCCAGTGACGACAAAGAACGCCCTCGTTTTATGTGGTGGATCTAAACTTGGTGAGAAGACAGCTAGCAAGAGATAGAGGCATCTGGAGAGCCTTGTTGGTTTAGGCTCAAGTTCACTCCGAAGAGTCGCCCCACAAGGCGAGGATGAAGGTTAGGTTAGGTTAGGTAGTTGGGCTGCCAGCGAAATCGCCAGCACACATGTTGGTCCATTCTGATACCCGTAGTCAGACTACTACCACTGATCGACAAGTCCAGTGCTAGTGTCAAATGGCAAATGGTGACTGGACCAGATTTGACTTTGCTGCTCACGAAGTTGGATCTTTGTGTTTCACCCAAAAATCGTCCATTGTAGTACATGAAAATTATTATTTTGTTGCTCTTTTGTTTAAAGATAATAAACAATGAAACTTCCCAGGTTGTCACTTCATGTATTATGGAAAAGGAGAAAAATAAACCCTCCCCAAATATTTATAAAATGTGACCGTAATGAAGTGTTGTAGAGAGAGAGAGAAGATTAACTTGTCCTACACCTCCGACAAGTCCGGTCAAAGGTTGACATTTTCAGAAGAAAGCTAAATCGAATGAGACTGTTCCCAATTCGATAGGATTCACCGTTCTCAAGATATCGTTTTTTTTCCGCTTTTTGGCCACATTCTTCCCCACTGTGCGCCCATGGAGCTGACGTGGTAGCGATCGGTGGAAGGGATCGCGGAAGAAAAGGGATAATTATTTGATGTCAGCAACATTTTAGAGCTGGTTATACCGTAAACTCACCATCTTCAGACAATGGGTCGCAGTTTTCCCTCCAAGTTTTCGTTTCATTCAAAATGTGAAACACGTGTAATTGCACGGACATTAGAAGAAGAAGTTTGTTTGTCGGTTTCGACACACTTTCTGTTTAGTCGTGAGTGACTGAAGCTCAGGCTCAGACCCTCCAAGAGTTGCTGGCCTGATAAGTAAGTCAGTAAATGCCCGTGAAGGATAAGGCCACTACGCACTGAGCGACAGTGAACATTAAGAGGAGTAGCTCCTCTTCTCCTGACACCGCTAAAGTCCGGGATGGACCAGGGCCTCAATCAACAAGTAGTGACTCAAAACAATAGAAATATGTGAAAAATCTGTCCTTCAATGTCTAACGAGGTGGTTTGGGTAGACAATGGAATAACATCGTTCTGCTATCTTGTCTAGTCTAGTCAACGAGACAGTCTAGTCAATCCAAAGAGCTCAGTTAACGGAAGGACAACAGCTAGATGGCGCAGTTGGTTGCGTGCCTGTACTTGGTTAGATGGGTTTCCAGTTCGAATCCCAGTGAAAACAAAATTTTTATCCGGTTTTCAAATCTGGTCCAGTCACCATTTGCCGTTGGGATCAAATTAACGGCACTGGGTATCGGTATCATAATGGACCAACATGGTCTAAGTGTGCTGATGATTTCGCTGGCAACCCACTTACCTACCATAACGGAAGGACCTAGAAAAGCGAAAGGCATGGTCAATCTGGTTGTCCCTCAATTCCTTTCTTGCCAACCCTAGAGTTAGCATGATTCTCCGCCAAAATTTAGACGTGAATCAGCAGTGTTCTCTGTTCAAAGGGATTTTGAGTACCACGGCATTTGACTGTTGCATCTCACGACGAAATGGATTAGCTTACGAGTCAAGCCGGGATTCGTTGCTGAATCTGACTATTCATCAGATGTGCCTTTAATTCAAAGTGTCGACTTTCGAAGTTGCACATCCTCGAGGATTGAGCCTCACGTCCGACACCTCTTGCGCCGCAGTCAATCCGAGTTCAATCCGGTCACAACTCACAGTCAATACGGCTATGCAATTAGCGACACAAAGAATGTAAATATTTGAGTTCGTGCATATGGCTGTCACCAAGCAGTCGTTGAGTCCATGGCGTAACGACGATCAGCAGTACATTCTTTTAGCTTTTTATTTCATTGCTCAGCGACTCTGAATTTATTTGTTTCATTTGAATTTCCTCCTGGATACAGTCTTGGTAAATACAGGCTCTAGAAATGGCGCCCAATAAAAGGCCACCCATCGCCCAGAGCCGTAAGTCGTCACTTGACGCTGTCCTTATCCTTAGTTCAAGTTGGACCTGGGGCAGCAAATCAGTCGCTCTATCAGCCGTCGTACATTGTGTGACGCGTGCCTTAGGCAGAAAACCCGTCACTTAGTCCATATTGGGGTAACCTTAGCCTTAGATGAACAAGCGTCTTGCGACGGCCATATTCACTTACGGCAGACCACAGACGACACAAAGAAAGCATTCCTCACAGTCAAGCTCGTCTGACTAGTCCCGTGTAGTTCACGAACTAATTAGTTCAACAAGTGAACTAACTGAACTAGTTCACTATGTCATTTTATTTTACTTCATTTAGTTCAGCAGTTCACTAAAACTCAGGCTTACTCAGCACACATGTAACTCAGTTAGAATAACTGAACTAAATCGAACTAAACTGAACTTAAATGAGTTCAGCTTTGTTTTGTGTGTATGAAGGGAATTTTCTTTAACAATGTATGTGAAACGACCAACCAGAGAGCAGAGATCGCAGAAAACTCAACTTCCTAAATGAACTAGAAGAGCGAACTAGTTCAAAAACAGATTTGAACTAAACCGAACGACCAACCAGCAAAAATCGCACAAGACTCAACTTCCTGAGCAGTGAACTACATTGAACTAAATGAACTAGAAGAGCGAACTAGTTCAATAAACAGATTTGAACTAAACCGAACGAACAACCAGCAAAAATTGCAAAAGACTCAATTGAACAGTGAACTACATTGAACTAAATGAACGAGAAGAGCGAACTAGTTCAATAAACTGATTTGAAGTAAACTGAGCGCCCTCTGGATTGAACCTCAGTGAGTTCTGTTTAATCGAATCTCCTAGAGCCCCACACCTCACCACCTCACCCAACCACGACCAACCAATCGTCGTACCACACACAGGACGCACGCATAGAGTGGTCACTGGTCAACTCTTGGCATTTCGAATGACTCGTCCGACCACTCGCAATTGGAAAGCAATAAACATCTGTGAATATGAATGCGACCACCACTGGCCACCGCACACTCTCCAGCAAGACATGAAGTCCCAGTGACATAGGTAACGCAATCTATTCATTTCAGCCTGCGGTCGTCTGACATCACCCACTCTCGCCCGGGACACCCACTCATGCCCCGAGGGGCCCATGGATGGCGGTTGTGGAATGTCTGCATTTAGACAACTTTGTGTTCAAATGGAAAAGTCATTAGTACTTTGCAAAACGCCACCCTAAATGATTGATGAACCCCCTTATCGCATTTTCATAAGCCATTTATCAAGCACATTACTTAAGATATGGGGATGGGGCGGCGGATGGGCGCCGGGACGGGTTAACGCCGAGCGCCGGGGCCATAAACCGAAGAAACCTTAAGAGTTAATGATGGAAATCTTCTAGTTAATCCCCTGTGGCTAGGGTTAAAAACAAAAAAAAAAAAAAAAAACGACAAAAATGAACCCCAACTGTCTCTCCTCTCTCTCGCTCTCCCTCTCGGTGGCTGTGCGAGTCTCATAATCTGTCGGGTGTCAAAGGGAGTTTGCATTCCTCAAGCTGAAGCTTGGAAGATGCTTTAATTTTTCTTCGCCATTTGCTGACGCTTTGCCGTGGTTTGAGGCTCTCGGGGGTTTCAGTTGGAGCTGCAGAGAGGAGAGGGGTTCTCCGCAGATAATGGGTGATGGAGTGCTGCTGAGGTTTTGGGGAGGACGGGAGATGATGAATCGGAAAATGGAAGCTCGTCGAGCAACAAATGATGTGTGGTACCTGTTGGTGGTGTCTTTTTAAAACCATCCCTATTCACTTGCGCCCGGGGGAATGGAGGTGAGTGGAAGGAGTGAGCTGTGCAGATGATCGGGGATGCTGCGGGTTTGTCTATGCAATGAGAGTTCGCTCTGCAGATGGAAAGGAGCCTGAAAAGGGTGTCAAAGCGACGCATTAAGTGGAGGAAGAGGTCATCCTTAGGAAGGAGGACAGCTGGTAATGGGTCTGAAAAGACAGTCAAAGCGAAGCATTAAGTGGGCGAAACCTTCGGAAGGGGGGAGCAAATTTGACACCCTGCGGTCTTTGGAATCCACTCTAAGTTTCAGTGGATTCTCTGCTCCTGGCTAGGAGTCCAATGGTTGCGCCTGCTGTCTAGACTGGGACTACCGACTTACAGAACGGCAATCAACAGCTCAAACGACTTGCTAGACCCTACGAGAGACAACACCTCTTTTTAAGCGACAAACAGCACCACCTCGTCCAAGACAAGCCACTCAAACACTCTTCGATCCAAAGCCAACTGTCATTCTGTTTCCTCACGACTCACAGGAACGCCCATTTCGGGGCCCTTATGCGATTTATGAACATGTCAAGCGGAAATGTCAAACGCTACAAAACAAATGACGCCCGCTGTGCCTCCCGTTTAACGCTGCGTGTCAGCAAGAGGATAACCAGAGCTCCGACCCGTGTTCATTGCATGCATTGCATGTGCGGCTATCGTTTCTCTTCGCATTCGGGCACCGTCCCGCCGCTGCCGTCGACGAAGTGCGTTAACAACAAACGAACTTAATTTTTGATGAAACCCAACGCAAGTACCGCGCCTTCATTGTCACTCCACTTCGACTGGCGATGCAAATCGTCCTTTCTCTGGCTTCTCTGCAATTTCGTGCAGTTAAATAAGCCCGCCGCAGATACTTTTTGTGCAAACAAAAGCCAAGCCAGCAGTGTGTGCGTGTATCTACTCGTCGTTCGACGACGGACCGACCAGTCTGAACGGGTCCCAAGAACAATGGCATTAAGCGATAAAATATTAACTGAATTATTGCATTCAGGATAATTGATGCGCCTCCCGATAATAAAGCGGCAGCGGTGTGTCCTTTTGGCCTCGGCATGACAAAAATATGCATTAATGCGGCTCTCACCGTGGCTCGGTCATCGGCGCGAAACAATCGTCCTGCTTTCCATAATCAGCGGTGGGGCATTAAGGTCACCGTGTAATAGTCAATTGGGCCCGGGGTGCCCACCCCCATACTCAGGACTCAGCCCTCAGCCGTCGCCCTGTCGGCCGCATCTTGCCCGCCGGAAATCAATGAACGGGGATTACACAATTTAATAATTCATGTTTGTGCCGCAACAACAGCGCCCGACCGGGCTCCGGCTTGCAATTCGCTTTCGAGCGATTACCTGCCCGCTACTGCAGCGCTCTCTGCACGCACATCATTGTTTAAGTGTTACGCCCGTTCAGCCTAACGGGCGTGTGTGTGCATGTGGATGAGGGGAGGGGGGGGCCCGAATGCTGGACTAAGTAGTATTCAGGTTGTTTGTATTGTTTTTGCATTGATTGAGGTCATTATTTATGCATGTTGCTGGCGATGGCGATGGCGCTGCTGCTGGATGTGCAACGCTGCTGGATGGCTGGGCGCCACTCCCAGTGGGTGGGTGACGGGTTAAGCCTGTTTCAAACAGCTGACCTATTGAGTTTTTGCTCGCGCAATGTTTTCCGAGAGTATCTATTGTTTGCGAGATGTTGCACTGGCATTGAGGCTGGCCTTGCGTGGCATCATTAGGAGCCGGGGGTTCCATGTACATAGATGCAGTCACTCTGATTGTAAGCCGATTTCACTTTAACGGTCAACTGGACGCCGCGGCGGCGGCTTAAATTGAAATGAGATCTGTTCGATATTTTTTTTTGTTGATACAGTTCATAAACAAATTTAATGCACAATTGAACAGTGATTGGGGGGGGGGGGGGGGGGGTGGTAAATTAAGTGAAGTCAAAGCATTGTTCATTTTCAGTTGATTTTCAGTCGAATTTCCCCTCAATTTTGTACATTTTGCAGCATTTAAGCGATTCGTAACATTTTGACAGACATTTTGAATAATGCATCAGAGTTTGTAAACAGCGCGGCGCTTGGCGTGCAATTTTACTTCTGCAACACTTTGATGCAGGCGTTGAAACGGGGAGTTTTGAGGTGATATTTTGATTGGGTTCCAGATCTGGAAACCTCCATGCTCTTATCCCGATCGGGAATTTAGAGAAAGACCTTGTTACCTCAAGCCATACAGTAAGTAGACCATAATTCGAAAACCGTGCGCTTTATTAGATTTCGCTTAAATTGGACTCTGGCAACTGGATGTAGACCTTGGAACCATGTTTTAAAAAATGGTCGAATTTTAGACGATATCGAGTCGAAATTCACTGAAATTCCGGTTCAAATTTAGTAAGAATAGTGGCATCCAGCACAGCCCTGAGACTAAAAGCACATTAACTGTGCTCCGAACTCACCATCGGTCATTCAGCCATTCACACCGAATTAAACTTTCTTCCCAATGCCACCCAAGTTATCTCGGAGAAGAGATTCCTCAGTAGCATCTCCATCCAGATCGGATTGGATGTCTGCTTATAATCAGACGGTGGATGATCCCCTACGTATCTAGGCAGACGGATCGAAGACGGACGAATGGGTGGGTGTAGGTACATGCCGAAGACCTCAATATTGCTCTCTCCTTGCAACTCCCTGAGCGTATTTCAGGCGGAAACGACTCTTCTCTAACCCCTGGAGGAGATCCACCTTTTATGCAGCTTGCTACAGTCTACCATCTTCTTATGATACGCAGAATTAGAACAACCTAGTGGCTAGAGGACAACACTAAATCTTAAACGATCACTCTGTGTGCTCAGACTGAGCAGACCTTCGCTCAGAACACTGCGCAAGGATGTGTCCCATACAATAATTTTTCCAGAAGCTGCATTGCTGCAAAAAGAGTTTGAGACCACATATCCGTACCTCTGCTCGTGCAGCTCTCTGGCACGTCGTGGGTACTCACATCTAGGGACGTACTATTTCAATAATCTTAGCGAACTAAATAGGGTCAGCATTAGCCAGGCAAACCGCTTTGTCATAAGCACCACCCGGTTCCAAGATTAGCAGCAGTCAAACCGAATGGTATCGAAATGGGCCTAACTTGTCTTCTGAAGGCTACCTAACCTTTATTGAGATCAGGAATGCAAAGAAAGTGGCAACACAAAGCACTTCTATATTAACGCTAAACGAACCATATTTCTAAAACCCTGCGCCTGCGAGGATGTCACTTCAATCTGGAACATCGAGGTAGACCTTGAGATTCATCGCAGTTTAAAAAAAAAAAAGCAATGTTGATTGCCACGTTTTGGCATAGGCCAGGCCTAAATCTGAGCAAGAGCTATCTTCCGTTGACTACCCCGAACACGCTGCATCTAGTTATCAAGACCAAGCTGTCTTGCGTTCGCAATAACTTGGTCGGATATTTGGTCTTTCTCTACTTGTCGAGAGAGAGAGATCAGCTTCGAAGATCCTCTTAGCTGATGATGCCGCGTGGCATTGTGGGTATGTGCATCGACTCCTATGCACTTGAACGTCGTGTGTCTAAGTCGGCATAAAACTGTGCTTCCCTTCCACTCGTGAGGAAACAAAAGCACGCACAACACGAGTGGTTGCTGTAGAAGCTACAAAGGCCCTGAGCCTCTACGTGCTAACCACCTATACCATTGGACGGACGAATGGGTGGGTGTAGGTACATGCTGAAGACCTCAATATTGTTCTCTCCTTGAAGATCCCTGAGCGTATTTCAGGCGGAAACGATTGTGGTAAAAGATGCACTGTCCTCTCTGAAGAAAGTGATATCACCATCTATTCGGACAGCCAGGGTTCAATTAAATCCTTGGACAATGAGTCAAAAATAACCCCCAATTGCAGGCTGTCTCTTAACGAGATGGCTGAGCATTTCAATATACACCTCATGTGGGTGTGCCGAGACACTGTGACAATCGGGAAATTGCTAAACCGATGAACTCGCTAGGTGTGGCATAAACTCTTCTCTAACCCCTGGAGGAGATCCATCCAGTTAAGAAACGCAGAATTAGAACAACCAAGTGGTTAGAAGGTACCACCTGCCTTACAGAAAGGAAATATGGCCAGCACTTAATGTGAAACGATCACTCTATCTGATTAAACTAAGCAGATATTCGCTTAGGACACTGCGGAACTGGCATACACAACCGCAGAATGAATGAAAACGAGGTAGGGACCACAAATCAACTCCTCTGCTCTTGCAGTGCTCTGGCAAGTCATAGGTACCAACATCAAAGGGCATACTATTTCAATAATCTCAACGAACTAAATAGGGTTAGTATTCGGGTCGGCTTTGTTTTAAGCACCAACTGTTTGCATGCTTATTGGTAGTCAATCCGCGTGGTATTACAATGGGCCTAGTTTGGTGACTGCTTTCTGCAGTCAGCCACTCCAATCAAATTTGTTCAAGCTTCGTTCAAGACAAATGCCGAGCTCAGTCATTCCGAAGCTCTGTTTAATTTCGGACTAAAATCCACAAATTATAAGACGGTCATTGCCGTAGATGTGTTCGAATTCGTCGAAATTACAAATTTAATAAAAATTCGACGACATTTTCATAAATTTTCAGTAGAATGTGGAATTTCCAATCAAAATTGAATCAAATTTCGACTATAGTTCCATTTCATTTACAAGTCTGGTCTAAAATTTAATAAAACTTCGTTCCTACGATAAGAAAGATTTCTGAAAATACCAAAATTATAGTTTCAGTCGAAATCCTGTACAATTTCGTACAAATTTCAATCTAAATTCAGTAATGTTTGGATCGCAATTCAGTCAAATTTCAATAAAAGTCTAGAAAAGTCTTAATCTCAGTTCAATTCAATAAAGTTTGGTGAGAAATTCAGTCAAATTTCGACGCGAAAATTTGGATGAAATGCGGAAAAAATAAATATATACCCAAATTCAGTCAAATTTGAACCCAGTTCAGTTATGTTTGAACACAATTCAATAAGATTTGAAGAAAAAGCACTCAAGTTTGGGCAAATCTCAGTCAAATTGTGATCATTGAGTTCAAAAATTTGTGACAAAAGTTCAATGAAATGTCAATCAAAATTCACTAGATTCCTAGATTTAAAAAAAAAAATATAATTTTGCGTTGATTGCCAGGCGGGCCATGGAGGGTCTGAGGCTGAGCAATAGCTGCCGGGTATACTGCTTCTAGTCATTAATTCGAAGCTATCTTCCGTTCGACTTGGTCTTTTTACCGGAGGTTTGGTCTTCTTCTCCATCTCGAGTCAGAAGGCTCGGTTTCGAAAACCCTCTTACACTGGTGGTGCTCTGTGGAGTTGTGGGCATGTGCGTCGACTCCTATGCACTTGAACCTTGTTTGTCAAACATTGAAATCGCTTGCATGTACAATCAAAACAATCTTCACGGCCTTAACTCTTTCGAGTCACTGACAATGCTCAAAGAGTATAACTGTCTATAAAAAGCGTCTCAAACTTGTGTATTCGGAGTCGGTATAAAACTGTAGGTCCCTTCCACTCGTGGGCGAACAATAGCACGCACAAGCCGAGTGGTTGCTGAGAAGTTAGGCCCTAGCCCTCTACGGGCTGTACCGCTACCCGTTTTATTCTATTATACTTAGCTGATACATTGGCGTTCATGTGCTCGATAGTCGATAGGGCCAAACCAGTGCAGTCGACGGATTTTTACATCTCACAGAGTTCAGAGTTATGTCTTCTCCCTTATTGCCTTTCCTCGCAGACAGGACCATACATCTACGTATATACCGGACAATCCTTTTTGCGAAGGCTAGAAGAATCAGTTCTGCTGATTTGATTATTGTTCAGCTTTCAGCTCGATATATCAGAATTGATTTTAGTCCCTCAAGTCAGCAGTTTCGAATCCATTTGTTTCGCCAAACGGTTGCCTACAGCGATTCTACTTCGGATCTCCACGTAAATGTCGTTTGTGGAATTCAGGTGTGCCACGAGGTAGACAGAAACCTTTCCTATCTGAAAATTGTAGCTGTCGGTCGGGATATTTTGCGATATGTGATATGTGACGGAACGATTCTTGCAACTTGAACAACAAGACCAGCTCACTTCATCTGTTATTCAATCGCCGTGAAAGCTTCCACCAAGGCAACAAGGCACCAACGCAACGCGCGACTATGTCGTCCGACGTACTGGATGGCACAGCTGACTAAATGCCTGACCCTGGTTAGAGGGGTCCTCGGTTCGAATCTCAGTGAAAGCAAGGCTTTTATTCGGTCTTCAAATCTGGTCCAGTCCCATTTGCCGTTGGGATCAGATAACGGCACTATCACTGGAGTTGTCTATCAGTGGTAGTAGTCTGACTATAGGTATCACAAGTGTGCTGGCGATTTCACTGACAGTCCAGTTACCTACCAACCTAGGTTGCTGCTGGTAGTACAATGGACTCAGTTTTGAGTCTGAGTGCTCCAGCCTAGCGTTAAACATAACTGACATACGATTGTGGCTTTCGTTTTTACAGCAGCCAGCCACACTATCTTATTCTTCGCGTCTCATTGCCGAAATCCGGTACAGGTTTCAAATGGCTGCGCGGTGCAACCGTGATCCGGGATCCGGCATTCGGCCATCACATCGAATATGTAGTTTCTTGCGATGAATGCTGTCGTATACGGGATTTAAATCGATAAAAAAAATGGTCTGTATCGATCTGAAACTTGCTAGTCTGCTGCAGGAGTTGCATAGAGACAATATTTGGTCTACAGTCGATTTCGAGATTAGTCAGATTTCGCTTTAGACGCTCATTTCAGCCGAACACCAGCCAAGATTCAGTTTCATTTCTGTAAATCTTCCACTTGTTCGTGGGCAATTTTTGGGTGTATGTAGCTCTGTTCAGTCAAGTTGCCAGTATTTTTGACTGAATTTCATCAGAATTTGCGTTAATTTTGATGCGACTTTAGATTTGCCTCGCTTGTCAGTCAAAATTCAGTCAAATCCCATTCGAATCTCCTCACATGCCGCCACTCAAAAGGGTACGCGTAATTTACTTAAATCAATCAGCCGCTAATGGCAAGTGTCACATATGCCATCGTCACCCTTGGCTCGGGTTACCATATCGTCACCCTTTCAAGGTGGCAACTTTCGCCCTCCACCACCCCCCAACCGAGCGAGCACCCCTACCCAGCGGATCATGCATGTCAACATGAATTACTTCCATCTCCATTTCATCAAGGAGTTTTTTCATTGATTTCATCAAATACCTACGCACGAAGCGCCTCCAACATTCTGGCACCCTTACCAAAAAAGAAAATGAAAAAAAAAATCTCCAAAGATATTTATTAATTAATGGATACCCTGTACGACATCATGCTCAGCAAGGTCCTTATGAAATTTTAATCACACACATAACTTCATGCTGCTCATGTCTTTTCTTCTTCGTCTTCGTTCGGCTCTCTCTCTCTCGGTGTTTTTCGAATTCTTTTTTAAATTACGAACAAAACAGAAAAAAATATGGAACGATAAGAAGTCCTTAAGTAACCCAACAGCCAACAGGAGAGACCGACAACGACGACGACGAGCTGAAGGAGAGAGAGACGCATTTCGTGATGTTGTTTTTTTTTTGCTTTTTTGCTTTTTTGTTTGTTGTTTCCGCCTTGCCACTCGCTGTTGGCTTCATATTAATAAATTTCGACGGGGAAACAGGCAAAATATTTCTTATCTTACATAAAGTTCACATCAGGGTTAAATTCATTATAATGCGTACCGTTATTAAGTCCCTACCACAGTCACCGCCCCACCCCCAACCGCCCAGCATCACCGTGACGTGGTGCCGCCCGCTCACCCACTGTCAACCGAAATTCCAATGAAAATTTCATAACACACGAATAAAATAGTACAAGAGCGAAGGAGGAGGCTGAGACTGAGACTGAGGCTGAGGCTGAGGTTCGCATTAAAAGCTCATACACATGCCGACAAGAACACACCGGGAGCAGGGGCGGATGCGGTGGTGGCGGGTGGAGGGAGGCTGATGATGGTGCCGGCAACAAAGGACGACACGGGAATGATATCGAATTTGACACCGTTTTACTCCGCTCGGCTTGCCTGGCAAAACTTAACGATAATTAATATTCCACACTTTGTCTCGAAAGAATAACACACCACGGGCTGAGGGAGGCGGGCGCCCTGGGTGCCCGCAGGGGTTGGCCTTAAAATATTTTGTTAATTGCACATTTCTAACGGGGCGGCAAGAGAACGATTGGTTGGGGATAACGATGGTGTTCGTGTTCGTGTTCGAGTTCGTCGGCGGGTGGGTGCTTGGGGGTGCGCTAGTGATTTCCCATAAAATGTGTGTATGCCATGCAGCGTCCTGCTGTCGAAAAACGGTCTGTGTGTGGGTGTGTGTGTGTGCTGATGGGATGCTTCACATACCGATGATGCTCGCAACGACGACGCGTGAGGTTTCGGAGACGGCGGTGAAGCGTTCTCATTAAATTATGCCAAAAGGATTATTACAAGGGAACCAACCGCTGCCGCGCCACGCCGAAGCATGGTGGCAGGCATTGTCCTCGAAACGTCGGAATCCGTTCCGCCATCATCCTTAAATTTTTAATTGACCCCAAGGAGGCAGAGTGAGAGTAAGAGAGAGGGAGGGAAAATTTGTTGAATCCTTCAAGAAGGATATGTGAGGCGAGTATCGATCCAGGTGCAGTAATGCTTATCAAAACATTATCCCCTGTCATAATGAAACAATAATACGTGGTGTAATGACTGCACATTCCTCCCCCGGGGGTGGTGGGGTGGCAGTCGGTACTGCACCTGACAGATGTTACAATGCGTCGGCCAGGCAGCTGCTGACTGCAACTCAGAGACGTCAATCAGTCGACAAGACAACGTGCTGAAAATTAACTCTGTTGCATGAATGGCTGCAGATGTAATCTTGAGGTTTGAAAAACGCCTTGAGAACTGCCCAGCAACAGCAACAGCACAGAGCCGACGAACGGTGGAAGGGAAGTGATGAAGCGCATACGGATTTTGGGATGCTTAATTGGTTTTGGGTTACGTACAATGAGGTGCTGCTTGGGGATACGAGCTTTACGCAAATTTTGTAGACCGCTATCGGCTTCATCGAAACACACACACACACACACACTGATGCCAGAGATGTGATGATGTCTTGTACTGAAGCAGAGTGCATCTGCTAATGATGGTGCAATGGTTTGTTTGGGGATAATTTCGATTAACTACGGCAATTTGATGAGAAGCAAGAAAATGGTTAATTTTACCCCAAACTTCGGGCGGTAATTGAATAATTAAAGGGGTCAGCTACATTTGTGATTAAATACCTGTCCAACCGACGGACAAGATGTGTCGGTGACGACATGAGCCTTCAGATCGGCTATTTTGGACACCACCATGCACAGATTGCGAGGTTTTAAGCGCGCACAGGACCACCGCCCAAAGCTGAAGAGAAACTCAATTGAAGGAAAAAGAAAATAAGAACTAACCCAACCCCCCACCATTGGCTCGTCAACCCTTCGGAGTCAGGGCCAATCGGATTTCACTTTGTTAGCCTGGTCAGATTTGCCTGGCTTAAGGCTTACACACAGATGATTTCTCCATCACGTGCAAGAATTCTTAATTTAAAAATTCAATCAAAAAGGGGTCCTGATCTCCTGACTGCTGCAAGGGCACGAGGTGCGAAGGGTGTGCGTTCGGCGGCAGGAATAGACTCCCCACCAAACTGTCGACTGCCGTGTATTCGGTTTGGTTTATGCAACAAAAGGCAATCCAAACACAGACACACACACACACGGGGGATGAATGGTGGTGGTGGTGGCTTTCCTATCGAGGGGGTTGATAACATTTACATATTCCCCGTCCCACCTCGTATTTTCAATTCAAGTCCCGAGTCTTAAGTTATTGGGGATGAATAGGCTTATCTAGTATTTACCAAAAGTGGGAATATGTTCTCGCTAACAGCACTCAGATGTGGTGACGAGGTAGGGGAGGGGGGAGGAGTGGGTAGCGAGCTGAGAGAGACAGTGAGAGGGTGACTTTGGAAACAAGGTGAAGGTAATTGCTTTAGATTGTTTCATAATCCTTTGGGTTTGTGGGCGATGTCGATTCCGATGTTTTCGTATCCGCCAAACAAAATTATATCTAATGGGTTTATTTGAATTTAAATTGAGAAATTTCCCCAGAGAGCGTCGCGCGCCGCAGCAGTCTGAAGTGAGTCTGTGTTGTGCGTGGAATTATGGAGAAAATTAAATCTGTTACATTCGTGGGCAGTGGCGGCGGCGGGGGGTGGTGGTGCTGGAGACGACGAGAGTGATCCTTTAGATTGAAAAACTTGAGTACACGTATTTAGAGAAATTAATTAACGAATTTCGGGGTGGCGGCGGGGTTTGTTTTGAGAAGTCCTTGAAAGGCAAAATTTCGTCGTCGACTTGTGCTGTCGAGCAGATAGGACCTCCCCTCCCGGCCTTTCATGTCATTGTCAACAGATGGGCGTGTGCCAGAAGTTTCGTTGAGAGGCGTTTTCTTCTTTTCTTAGATTGTTCGTCCTTCTTCATGTGAGTTGAGCGTGGGCGGTAGCATTGTTCGCATTTCGTTAGACTTTCAGTTCGATTTGCAATCGAGGGGTGCGCAGGAAGACCAGCAAATCATCAAGATCAGCTAATACCCTTCCATCTCCACAGTCGTGGTCAACCAAGTCTCCTCTAGCCAACCACTGGCATGACATGACACACTGATCTGGTTCTCCAAGCCCCAACCACAACTGACGCCACCCATCTGCTGGCGGTATCCAAGAGCATAGCCAAATGAGAACCCCCACTTGTCGCTTCAGGGACCGTCACCAGTCAGAGCGCCAGCCACCCACCACCCACACATCTCGGCTCCTCCGTGCGCATTAATTTATGGAGAGTGCTCGTCCGTAAAACTCTGCTCAGGCCACCTCATTCATCTCATGGGGTGTACCACAAAAGGTCCTTGAACAAATGTCACTCCAACTTATCCCCAAATTAAGACTCGCCACGGGACTTGCTGCAGGTCCTCGTTAATTTTTTTCTTTCTCTCGCGCTCTCTCTGTGTGTGAGTGTGTGTTTTTTATTCTCCCTCCATTTTCTGGCATTGTTGTAGTTCAAGTCCCAATTTCTCGTGTGTCTCTCTCCATTGTTATGGACAATTGTAGTGAAAAGGACACACTGAATTAGAATAACTAACAACGCTCGTTACAGCAGTGATTATTGTGCAAATTCGATTACACACATCCTTACGGGTCTTAGCACACGCAGACAGCATCACTTGACTTTGCTTTTAAGGACGCTGGGGAGGGAGGGAGGGGGGAGGTGGAATGCTTGAGCACTGAGTGCATGCCGTAGTACGAGTGCTCAGCTCATTCGAATAAAGTCATCCCACGGGATCATGTGTTCTGGTTGTGGAAAATTGTCCTGCGCCAGGACATGCAACCCAAGGCAAGGACTGCTGCTGCTGCGTCGTATTGCTGTGGCAACCATCCGAACAACGACATTTCCGGATGGATGCACCGACAGTGCACACATAAAACATTACGTCTTTCCGCTTAACTATCGCTTCCTTGAAGGACTTGTCCATTGCTGTGGGGCTGCTGGGATCAATAAAAGTCTCCGCGCAGCCACCACCCTGGATGCAGGAATCGACACACTTCTGGTTGGCTGAAGAGCCGTGCATGTGTGGCCTCTGGTGAAGGGATGCGTCGCATCGTTCTTCATTCCACCTTGCCCGTCAAGCGAGGAGGGGGGAGTGCTCTGCTCAACGGGCCCTGTCGTGGGGTCAACTGTGTGGGGTCCGCAGGGGGGAAGGGGTATGTCAGTCTCGGTTGTGGTGACATGTGCGCTTGCAAGACGAATCGATGTGGCCAAGTACCGGAAGCACGTAGGGGACAAGCATGAGGGATGAGATGGATCCTGAAAGTGGCTGGCGAGTTCTGTCAGAATTAAGGGCAGCGACAGGAATTAAAAAATAGTCGAAGCCAGAGTCAGAGTCAGCCGAAGACAGTGTCAGAGTCATTCGAAGCCAGAGTCAGAGTCAGTCGAAGCCAGAGTCAGAGTCAGTCGAAGCCAGAGTCAGTCGAAGCCAGAGTGAGAGTTAGTCGAAGCCAGTGTCAGAGTCAGTCGAAGCCAGAGTGAGAGTCAGTCGAAGCCAGAGTCAGTCGAAGCCAGAGTCAGAGTCAGTCGAAGCCAGAGTCAGAGTCAGTCGAAGCCAGAGTGAGAGTCAGTCGAAGCCAGTGTCAGAGTCAGTCGAAGCCAGAGTGAGAGTCAGTCGAAGACAGAGTCAGTCCAAGCCAGAGTCAGAGTCAGTCGAAGCCAGAGTCAGAGTCAGTCGAAGCCAGAGTCAGAGTCAGTCGAAGCCAGAGTCAGTCGAAGTCAGAGTCAGAGTCAGTCGAAGCCAGAGTCAGAGTCAGTCGAAGCCAGAGTCAGAGTCAGTCGAAGCCAGAGTCAGAGTCAGTCGAAGCCAGAGTCAGAGTCAGTAGAAGCCAGAGTCAGAGTCAGTCGAAGGCAGAGTCAGTCGAAGCCAGAGTCAGAGTCAGTCGAAGCAAGAGTCAGAGTCAGTCGAAGCCAGAGTCAGAGTCAGTCGAAGCCAGAGTCAGTCGAAGTCAGAGTCAGAGTCAGTCGAAGCCAGAGTCAGAGTCAGTCGAAGTCAGAGTCAGTCGAAGCCAGAGTCAGAGTCAGTCGAAGCCAGAGTCAGAGTCAGTCGAAGCCAGAGTCAGTCGAAGTCAGAGTCAGAGTCAGTTGAAGACAGAGTCAGTCGAAGCCAGATTCAGAGTCAATCGAAGCCAGAGTCAGAGTCAGTCGAAGCCAGAGTCAGAGTCAATCGAAGCCAGAGTCAGAGTCAGTCGAAGACAGAGTCAGTCGAAGCCAGAGTCAGAGTCAGTCGAAGCCAGATTCAGAGTCAGTCGAAGCCAGAGTCAGAGTCAGTTGAAGACAGAGTCAGTCGAAGCCAGATTCAGAGTCAATCGAAGCCAGAGTCAGAGTCAGTCGAAGACAGAGTCAGTCGAAGCCAGAGTCAGAGTCAGTCGAAGCCAGAGTCAGAGTCAGTCGAAGCTAGAGTCAGAGTCAGTCGAAGCCAGAGTCAGTCGAAGTCAGAGTCAGAATCAGTCGAAGCCAGAGTGAGAGTCAGTCGAAGGCAGAGTCAATCGAAGCCAGAATAAGGGCGAGTAACAGAGGCGGCGGAGCTCCCAGAACCACAATTGAATCCAAATTGATTCGGTAACACCGTCGTAAAGCATTAAAAAGGATTACCGCTCCACTTGCACGTGCAAAGGTCGCCCGAATGTCAACTCAACGCCACCGCTCTCCACTTAATGCGAACGAATGAAAAATAAAAAAAAAAAAAAGCAGAAAATATTTCCATGACAGATGCCATGGCTCGGTAATCAAAGATCAACGAGGTCGATAGTGCTGCGGAAGCGTGCGCGTTAACTGGGAAACTTTTTCAACTCGATTTCGAAATCCGTTTCAGTTAAAACGGTCGTCAAATCTTTTATGAGCCTATATCCTTCCCGGCATCCGGTCGACACTCCTCGCAGCGCGCACACACTCACGCACACAGAGCCAGCAGCCTCCAGTCAAATCATTTATCAAGTTAATACCATTTAACTCCCGAAAAGAAAACCGGTTCATCCCCAAATAAAGTTGTAAAAATGTCACATTCGCTGTCGCAATTAAGGACGAAATAACCATTAAATGAAACAATAAGCTCCCGACGCCCGAAGGCGCTATCAAAAAGCATTAAAATATCCACCAGCGGCACCTCCGTTCACGCCACCGCCCTCTCCGCCGGAGCGAATGTCATCAAAGTAACAGCGACAACAATAGATACATTGACTCTGTCGAGATGGCATGGGGTGGATGTGGGTGGGGTGCTACCGATGCTGGCGGGCTAGACAACGAATGACACGTCGTTAATTTCTCGTCTCCTGCATCGGATAAGCGCTGCAAGTCCTGTCACCTCTCAAACTGGTGTTCACATCGCTCCACCGGTCCCATCTCTCATCCACCGCGGTGTCCATCAGCCAAGACACCGGCGCGGCGCGACCGATAAACAAAGTCAAAGTGCCCTGATAAATGTTGTTTTTCGCCCAAGGACCACCATCTCTTCATGTAACGACAGCTTAATACACGTAAATAAACACAACAAGGGACGTCGCCGAGGACGCGGGGAGTTTGATGATATAAAGCAATTCCTTGTCCTCTTAACAATGAAATTGGTAGTCAAATTGGCAAAGTTTGGGGGGTTTTCTTTGACTGCACTAAAAGCGAAGATACACACGCCAAAAGGCAAAGGTCCTACGACAACAAACTGGCTACCTTTACATGCACACCACTGCCTTCGCCGCGCCGATGCCACCGCATTGATCGTTCCGTCGTCCGTTGGACTGCTCGGTGCTCGCCCAGCAACCGGTCGAACTTGGCTTGGTTCCTCGTAAAATGGCAGCAACACTACTGCCGAACAACAGAACTTTACATGAAACAAAAGTAATTTTAAGTTGAATAGTTTTCTTCGAAATTACTTCGTCTAACTAACTGAAATGTCAAAGGATTTACCTTCTCCTCACACTCCAACCCACCCCAACCCCTCAACACATTCACCTCATAAACAATAGTTGTCGTCTTCCTGCACCTGTCTCAGCAGCACCATCGCTCTCTCTCTCTCGCATCATCAACGACGGCCATGGGAGGAGTGCAAGAGAAAAAAAAAAAACAGACAAACAAACAACAACAAGCGATAGTGAAAAAGGAGGACAACAAGGATTTACCTGAGGTAATTGCTTTTCGTGATGTACTGTCATAAATGTGCAGTCGACAATGAGTGGTCTATTGAGCCACACAGACGATGGTGGCGATGGGGGAGGATGAGAGGGAGGCGGGTGCAGGAGCACCATGACGATGCACACGTATCGTGTTCGTTAATCTGCCCTGAACTGCTGATGATGGCTCGGATCGATAGGTTAGTGCCGTGAACGATGGGAGTTTACCTCGTGTCGCGTATCGAAGACTGATGGGTTCTTAAGCAGGTTAGGCCGTTAGGGGGGTCGAGGCGGGCGGTGGACTAGAGGTAGCGAGACCGGTAGCTTTGTGGTTAACCTTAATTTTTTTTAATTCATCCTCGTTGTCAACAAGAGGGGTTGGAGAGTTGATGGATACATGCTGCGGACGCTAAAGATGTTGAGCAACATTGTGTGGATTGAGATGGGAGGGTATGTGCTCTGGGAGGGTCGAAGGAAAGGACACTGTTGTGCGTCCAGAAAAAGAATGCGGCTTGCAACAATGCCCACTCTAAGACGGCGTGAGCTCGGGCGTCAAGTCCAAGATCTAAGTCTAGAGCTAAAAATTCAACTGTAGAGCTTTTCAGGCGCAAACTATTGCGATAAAGGAAGCTTGTTATGAATTTCATATTTTAAAGGTTTTCGTTAGCTACGATTGCAGCGGAGCCAGTTGCAGGTCAGGCCGGAAGCGGTGGTGAACTCCTTGAAATCGTTTGAATAATACATCGGGAAAGGGTTACCCGCAACGTTTCCTACTTGTTGTTGGAGGTTTTTATGAGCTGTCGGCTAAAGAGAAGTGGCTGGAGCGAATGCAGGACATTCATGATGTATTGGCGGATGGACTGGTGAGCAAGCGACAATGTCTTCTTCTTCTTCTTTATTTGACGCTCCGCGGTGGGCATGGGCCTCATCCAACAAGCCTCTCCAACGATCTCTGGCTAGCTGTCTCCAGGGTCGCACGCAAAGTTGGTTGAGATCCCTTTCCATCCACATCACACGCGGGCGTCTTCTGTTACGTTGTCCCACAGGCTCGGAGACGAAGACTCTTCGGGCCAGAGCTGAGTTGTCCACACGCTCTACAGGGCCCAGTCATCTTAGTCATTGGATTCATAGATGTCTGACTAGACTCATGTCAAACTTCTCGGCCAATCACCGCAGTTGGTCAGACACGTTACCGGTAAACGTCACGGGTTTAAGAGTTACGACGGAACACACTATGTCCGTGCACTGTGACTTGGCAAAAAGGACTGAAGCGGAACGACAGCCAATTTAGCAGATGCACCGCTATCAACGGTTAAAGTTCGCAAGTCCCTATTCTTCTTCTTCTTCTAATGGCGCTACAGTCCGGGGTGGACCTGGGCCTCAGTCAGCATGTCCCTATTGGAAGACATTTTATTTTAGCATCCAACTTGTGTGGGTGCCCAGACATTGTGATAGTCCAGAGAATTGTGAAGCAGACGAACTAGGGCACAAGTTCCGAATGGAGACCCTCCATCCATGCCCATCGCTACCACAAAGCTACTATTGACGCAAGACGATTACAGCTTGAATGAGCAGACGGAACCTTAGAAACATTTTCGGCGTTATAACCGGACATTGTGCCAGCAGCTGTCGAAGCTACCAATGATACCCAGCTGTCCAAATGTTCATCAAGGTCTGTCATTCGACACCATGCATCGGTTCATAGTCTAGGCTAGGCTAGGCTACGGACGAGGTTGGTATCATCATTCGAGACGCACAAATTTAACCGAGTCATCAAAAAATGCAGCAACCGGCAGTGAATCGGAGGCGGCCATTTAAATCATGTTCTCCTTCATACATACGAGGGGCGTTCAATATATTCTCGGTATCGGGGTGAAGCTGTGGTTGTATATATAAATTGACTTATTTATCAAGTAATACTATTATTTTAGTGCATTCGTAAGGGAACGAATGCAGCTTCCAGATAAAGCCATTATCAAATGTATGTCTCACTTGGCTATTGTTTTATTTAAGATTTCTTTTCCTATCGTTCTTATCTGGTCACCTGGTATAAAGCTGTCGATATCGCAGAACCGCAGAGCTCGCGCTTTGGAAAGATTATTCGATGCCCCCTGGTATGGAGGAAAATATCTCAAGCGTCCCAAATTCATATCCCGCGCTACACTGCCCTCGTTTGTTGATTCCTGAGCACCCTCAGTCAAGCAGAGGCCCACTTTCGTCTTGGACCACCTCAGTCTATCGCCCTTCCCGGCATCCACTCCCCCCCCCCCCCCCCCCCCCCCCACTGTCAGAAGGCGACTGCACTTTGCGCTCACGACAGACTCTAACCCTCTGACAGAGAAAATTCCATTTTCCCAGCACTTAACCGCCACAGAAGCCCATCAGAGGCCATCCAAAGACATTCGTCGTGGACACTGGCCCCGACACCGACCCAGACTCGCTTAATCAAATTCCATTTGAGGGGGGAGAGCGGCTAATACCGCTTCTAATTTGATTAATACCCGTATTGGCAATCGAAAATCCATTTTATCAGCAACGGAATAATTTTATTACTGCGACATGCGGTTGACCTGTGACCAGAAGGCATTCTCGGAGACCACCACCAAAGGCGCCTCACTCACAACAGTCTCGAATTGCTTTGGTCATCAAATTTATAATCAACGTCCGAGAGACAGAGGACTCGATATAAGCCATGCAAGGCATGCCCCGCAGTGTAACCTTTCTTCTCCTGTCGATCCGGAACACACACGGGGCCTAGAACAATCAGTCGCACATGTGTGTGCGGACTTAAGTGAAGCTGGAGTGGTTCTCCTCCAGAATTCCAAATTCATCGGTACACAGAGGCACACCACGGCAACGCACATGGTTGTGGATAAGCCACCCAGTCACCCAGCCAGCCTGTCAGCCAGCCGGTCAGGACTACTGAATGTGGCTCTGGCGTCACATTATACCCCCCGGACGGTGATGTGTGATCTCCGAAGGACGATGCATTGAGCAGTGAGCGGTGCCGGTGTGTACACACGAGGATGCATAACCCCACCCCACGCCTCTGCAGCAGCAGCCCCCAGCCAGGCATTTCGTATATTTGCGGTAATGATGCAGACACATTTGATTGGTAAGGAAGTCAAGCTGCCGAGGAGCTGGACAGGAGGAGGGTGATGAGACCCGTTGAAGGTGAGATTCATAATGCAGGATATGTGAGCAGGCGGACGGGTGGCGCCCGAGCGAGGACATTGCTCTAGTTGGGCTTTTAGGGAACGAGTCTCCGAAGGAACGACTTAAAGTCGACTCGCTCCGCTCTCTGGTGTCCGTTTTGGGGCTCGATGCGGAGGCTGCACGCGTGTTGCTTGACGAGGGACAACACTTAAAGCGAACGATGCGATGAGATATTTTCAAGAGGAAATCGAAAGGGAATGCCATCAGTGATGGGTGCTGGGGAAATTTAAATTTTTATGGCATCCTCGAGAGCCGTTAAAGCTGGTCGGGGAAATCCTGGCAGGAAGATACTCGGTGGCACATTAGAACGTCGATACAAAAGTGTTGAGGCCTTTGGGCCGGAAATGGCGTCAGACTTTCGACAAAATCCACCAGGAAATGGCCTTCATTTCTGCTGACGAACGATTGAGTGATAGGCTATTGAGCGAATCGTGGACTCCTTAGTTGTGTGTCACACAGGGCTTCGATCCCGGGTAGTCCAGTGATGAGCCTCAACCACGAGTCGCTCGCAACAACTTCGATCGTTGGCAGCAAAGTAGCAGCGGTTGACAAGAGCACCCAACGGAGGATGGACCTTCATTCAGACGTCCTCTGTGGACAACACGTTTATCGTGTGAGATAGGCAAACATCGAACGCCTCTTGCTCGATACTGAAGGAGCGTTTGACACCACATCTCATGATGAAATTATCGGAGCTCTGGCCAAGAAGGAAGTAAGCCACACAAAATGGATGAATGAACTGCTGAGCACGAGATCAGCGGAGACGACACGCATCAGGCGGCGTGACAAAAGATGCAACACAACAAGAGGATGCCCACAAGGAGAACTCCCATATTTTCTGATGTGGAGCCTAGACTGAAAAGCCATTGCATCAGATGCCAGAGCCAAGATGGAGGAGGCCCAGCGTAACATCATCAAATGGGGACTGTGCCTGTTGCCTGGGCTAAGCCTAAATCCGGCAAGAAACAACACAATGGTGGATACCTTTTGCAAGGAAACGAAGACTGGAGCGACTAGAACGAATAAGTCTGTCGGGCGCAACACTAGCTTCAGTCAACTAAGTCAAATATCTAGGAGTAATATTACACAGCAAAGCTCTGCATTGCAGGGTCCGTGAGACCTTGCCCACCTGCTGCCAGAGCGGTGCTATTGGAGCAGACTCCTTTGCATCTAGTGGTTTGCAGGACAATCCTGAGAATGGCAAAAGAAGGGACAGGAAAAGACAAGTGCATAACATCGAGACAATTCGACGCACTAGTCTGGGCGACGAAGAACCAAATCCCGCTGTCAGGCAGAACGAACCATTCAACCCCAATGAAAGGGACGACGAAGATCAACAATTCCGTCCACCCGACCCGGATGAAGTGAGGATTGCCATATCTAAACTGAAATCCAACAAGGCTGCGGGAGCTGACGGCCTACCCGCCGAGCTTTTTAAAGCCGCAGGCGATGATTTGGTAAGGAGCATGCACCAACTCATCTGTAAAATATGGTCGGAGGAAAACATGCCCGATGAATGGAACCTCAGCATTGTTTGCCCGATCCATAAAAAAGGAGACCCTTTGAACTGCGCCAACTACAGAGGCATCACTCTCCTAAGTATCGCATATAAAATCTTATCTGCCATACTGTGTGAACGCCTAAAGCCATTCGTCAACAACCTGGTCGGTCCATACCAGTGTGGCTTTAGGACAGGAAAATCCACCATCGACCAAATATTCACACTACGGCAGATTTTGGAGAAAACCCAGGAGCAACAAATCGATACCCACCACCTTTTCATCGATTTTAAGGCCGCGTATGAAAGCATCTGTAGAGACGAGCTATACAGAGCAATGTCTAGTTTTGGCATCCCTACCAAACTCGTCCGCTTGTGTAGGATGACGATGGAGAATGCACGCTGCTCCATCAAGGTCGGTAAAGACCTAACCGGGACCTTTGATGTCAAAAAAGGATTCAGACAAGGCGACGCGCTGTCATGCGACTTTTTCAACATCGTTCTTGAAAGAATTGTTCAAAACTCGAACGCCAACACCAGAGGAACAATCTTTCAGAAGTCCGTCCAACTACTCGCATATGCCGACGATATTGACATTATTGGAAGAACGCAGCGTGATGTCAATGGCGCTTTTGTGGGTATTGCAACGGAGGCAGCGAAGATGGGTTTAGCGGTAAACGAGAGTAAGACCAAGTATATGCTGTCAACGAGAAAGGACACCCAACACCGACGTCTCGGTCAGAACGTCACAGCAGACAGATATAACTTTGCGGTAGTCAAAAACTTTGTCTACCTAGGCACCGCTATAAACTCAGACAATGACACCAGCGCTGAAATCAAACGAAGAATAACCCTTGCCAATCGCTGCTTCTTTGGGCTAAGAAAGCAACTGGTAAACAAAGCCCTCTCTCGAACAACCAAGATAACGCTCTACAAGACCTTAATCGTCCCAGTCCTGCTATATGGCGCGGAGGCATGGACTTTGTCAAAAGCGGATGAAGCTGCCCTTGGTTGCTTCGAGAGGAAAATTCTTCGTGTGATTTTCGGTCCCGTCTGCATAGACGGTGAGTGGAGGAGGAGATATAATGACGAACTATACGGGCTGTTCAGCGACATCGACTTAGCCAGAAGAGTGAAGATCCAAAGACTGAGATGGCTAGGTCATGTAGAGCGGATGGAAACCAATACTCCGGCCCGAAAAGTCTTCGAATCCACCCCCGAGGGAAGGCGCAGTAGAGGAAGACCGCGACTCAGGTGGCGCACGCAAGTGGAAAGGGACCTCAACCAACTATGCGTGCGAAACTGGAGACAGCTAGCTAAAGATCGAGGTGGCTGGAGACGCTTGTTGGTTGAGGCCCAGGTCCACCCCGGACTGTAGCGCCACCTTAAGTAAGTCTGGGCTTTCAGCATTCAATTTCAAAAGGAAGTTCACCGTTTAGCTGAGCACTAAGCAACGAGTGTACAGACCGAGCAGCAACACGGTAGAATGGTACACAGTTTGATCCAGAACAGGGGTGTTTGGACCTCGAACAAAGTGCTTCGAACCCATGGGGTAACGCACCAGCAACGCTCAAGTGGGAATCAGATGCGTTCAAGTGAAACCAACTGCGACAAAGCAATGATGTAGGACAGTCAAGCCGCTATAGTGGCACTGCACTGCTACATCATCAGATCCAAGCTCGTGTGGCAATGCCTACAGAAGCTTAAAGAGTTGAGTAGGAGAAGCAGAGTTGGGATTCTCTGTGAATAAGGGACGGCGGCCTCCAAGACCGTGAATACGTGAATCAGTCACATTGTCTAGAGGGGAACAACTCGATAAAACCCGCAATTGCAGATGTGAACTACCGTGCCTAGGAATGAATGGCATTTCCTCAGCATGTCTGCAAACGGATACTTGCACCAATTCGGTTGAACTACTAGTCTCTTCCACTGCACACAGCGGGTGAGTACAGTGTGACCTCTCCAACAACCCTAAGTCTTCCAGGAACACTGATGAAATTGAGTCGGAAATCAGTGACCTCCGTACGAGAGGCGTTCAATATATTCTCGGTATCGGGGTGAAGCTGTGGTTGTATATATAAATTGGGATAAAACGCGAATTAATAATCACATTTATATGAAATTTTACATGAATGCACTAAAATAATAGTACTTACTTGATAAATAAGTCAATTTATGTATACAACCACAGCTTCACCCCGATACCGAGAATATATTGAACTTCCCTCGTAAATCCGTATCAAAACCGGAACAACTTGAGGACGATACACTTCTGCAGTCTCCAGGCAATCTTCGGATGTAGGTACTAATGAAGGAGTAGATGACAGCCTAAATAATGTAAACATTGTGCATAACCACTCCTGCTCCTTATCGTCTGTCAACTCCGTGCGCAGCAACTGCTGGCAGACGACACGTAGGCTGAGCGAAGAAGAGGAGAAGGCAAGGCTTGACTCCTAGAGAAAACGCCCGAAGAGCAGGACCAGCCATTAGCTAACCGCCCGAGGGCTCATCTGAAGGAAGCGTCTGAGGGAAAAGAACAGCCACAAGCTCTTTGCCGAAAGCCGACTCAGCAGGAAGTTAGCTGCGCTCCTGTCACTGTGTCAATCCGGTATAAGCGGAAGCAGTCACACCAATTAGTAGGTCTCCGAAGGACGACGTAGCTGAAGCTAAGGCATCGGCTATGCCCCTGTGCCCACTATTGGTAACGCTGCCAGGCCATGTCAAAGCGAAGAGAGGCGCCAGCTGAGCCAGACGACACAGAGTGTAGCTGGTAAACCGGCAACCTCCTCTAGCTCGCCCAAAGCCGATGACTCCTCACCCACCACCATGCCATCCGGGGAGGCGAACTCATCACTGGACGGTGTTAAAACGATAATGTGTACCGACAAACACAACCCAGTGTCTAAGAACCTCTTAAAGCAACGAGCCAATGGCAAAAGGTCCTGCTTTCGCCGTCTAGGTGGGTACACAGATCGCTAAACTGTCACTTTAATGGAAAAAGAAAAGTGTTTTGTTAGCCAAAGCAAAAGGGATCTTTGTATCCACCTTGACGACTGCGAAAGCAGGACCTTTTGCCATTGGCTTGTTGCTTTAAGGGGTTCTTAGACACTGAGTTGTTTGGCAATTGGCTGTTAATAGGAAGAAGAGCCACTGCTACTCCACCAAACTAACCTAACCTGTGACTCTCCTGGATACCTGGCCATACGTCGATAGAAGGCAATGAAATAGCTGACTCCGTGGCAAGGAGACGAGCATCAGAACACTTCACAGACCCCGAACCATTCTGCGCTGTAGAGGACCATGTCCTCAGAGAAGAATTCAGAGATGTAGAAAGAAGGAACCGATTCGAAACTTCGACTAGAGCTCATGGCATAAAGCAGGCCACGAAACACTTGCTCCAGAGTAACCGAAAAATGCTTGAGGCATGTATCAAAACGAGGAAGAACAATCTCCGTATGGCACAGCAGACTCAGGGAGCACCTAAGTAGAACTACGGTCATCAGAAGGAGGTCTCTGCTGCATCCTATGACATTTCTTAACACGTACTGGGATTCTGTGAGGCACTAGCACACAAATGACAAAGCATGTACCTCCTGTCAAAGGATAAAATGCAGTCGTTAGAACCATCTCTCTGGCTTATAGATTTCGCAACAGGAGTCCTGAAAGGAACTGTCTATGAGGAGAACTAGCAAGAGAGCAAGGGTGTATCAAAGGGGGTCACAATAGATCTAAAGGTCGCAGTGCAAGATACCCTCAACAACAACAATAATCACGCCTCAACAACAACAATAATCACGCCTCCGTTCAAGTAACTCCCCTTAGGACAGGCAGCCGCGATCCAGGCCATCAAATGGCCGTCTAATCAAATGAACTCCATATCCTGGCACAAGAGTCACCATTCAGACGTCCGCCAATACTGTGCAAGGTAGCTTCTAGGGTATTACGCATAAGTCCCCGTAATCCTTTGTCCCTCTCTGCCGAAATCCACACCACTTCCTTGACAGAATGGCAGATGACAACCTGGCCCTTATCACAGGTCGCCAAAGCAAGCTTTTCCAGGAAAAAAAAAAAGAAGCAACCTCCAATGCATTCAGAGTTCAATGGATTCGCATCCATCGATGAGTACGATGACAGTGTCAATATTCACCGGAAGCCCCCAAAAAGCTGGTTGATTCAAAAGCAATTCACTTTCGGGACACTGTCTGTGTGCTGCCTTTGACTTTTTGTGTGACTTCATTTCAAGGAGCCATTAGGATATTACACACAGTCTCCCTCCTCCCCCCCTGCACACACACACATTGAAGGCAATCTCTTACGTTAGCAATGAAGAGATTAGGTCAATCGAGCACTGACATTTCTCAGCCACCCCTCGGTGCCAGCAATTGCATTCACATTCCGCCTCATTCAGTCAACATCGTGCGATATGAGCAATGGCGGCGTCGGGGCGCTCCACAACAAAGCGCGCCCAGAACTATGCAACCATGCAGCAGCTGCAGATGTAGGTTTGCATATCTGATGAATATCCTCCGCCTTACTCTCGAAAGGATGCCAGCCGCTGGTGCTGGTGCTGGTGCTGGTGCTCCTGCTGCTGCATGGCTGCATTATGATTATTAAAAGAGTGTCAACAGAGAGAACACACTGAATGAGCAAATTTCCCAAGAAAAAGGATACGAAAGCATAAAATCGAGGAAATGGAAAAAGGACATCTTAAATACTCCTTGAAATTGCACTCAAATAAGGAACGCAAAAGAGCAGAGCTTGATTTCACACATACCACGGTGTCGACGGTGTGTTGCAGGAGGTGAAGGAGGTCTCTCGCACCCTCTCTCTCTCTCTCTCTCACTGCCCCCGCCTGCTGCACTCTCACCTCGCATATCGTCGTTTTCTCGTTCATTTTGCCTCGACTGCGTCCCCAAAGGATTTAAGTACCGCTTCCTTGTGCATACTCCAGTGGATGGTAGTCGACGTAAGGCTGACTGTCGACTGTGGAAGGGGGTGGCGGGTGGCGGGTGTTGCACTGGAACTTTATGGCAGTCATAAATTATGGAAATTCCGTTTTTCTTTTTTCCCCTCTCTCTCTCTCACTCTCGCTCTCTAAGATAAGTACGGCAGGTAAGGGAGCGTGGGAGAGTGAGAATTCGCCTACCAGGAATCGTTTGTTATGACTAGGATGTTGAGTTCAGGTGATAAATATTTCCACCCCCCCCCCCCCCCCCCCCTCGGCCGGCGGGCACTGTGCCATGGTGCAATAAACGACACGGCGGCAGTTAGGGGGAATGGAATGTGTAATGAAACTTCACGTGACCGAGTCTGGGGCGGGCGGGGCAGGGGAGGTCGCGGGGGGTGTGGGTTCTGATAGTTGATCGAAACACGAAGAGAAACTTTAACCTAACCCAACCTCACAGATGTTCGAGCATCGAGCAGCTGAGTGGAGATACATTGATGTCAGTCATTGAACGAGTCGCCGGAGATTTATACAGAGCCGCTATCCCCCCTAGCCTCCCCCACACCCAGACCCACTTTGAGGGAGATTCTTGTCACAGATTATCCCCTAAGCTGTGCAGTCCACCTGGAGGGCTTGGCATTGAGTCTCAGGGGATTTGTGTCTGGAAGGCGCATAGCCCCGGAGTGATGTCGTGCTCATCGTTGAGGGCGACATCGTAACCCTTGGCCGGGCGAGGGAGGGGGTGGGGCAATTTGCACGAATTCAACTGAGGGTGGGTGAAATGGTGAGTCCCAGATGGGAACAAGAATCAGGGCTAATTCCAATCGCTAATGGCGTCTTGTAAGAGTTCGTTCGTTCTTTCTTTCGTCTTGTCGGCGCAATTTGAAGGGGTGGACGGGGAAAGTGACGCAATTGCAAATTCAATTTAGACTATTAGTCTGCCATTCAGTTGGACACTTGCAGCGGAGGCGATGGAGGCTGGGGCGATGGCGTCAAAGAGGATCAGACAAATTTTGCTCGCCTGTGCGCTGAACTCCTAATCATTTCGAGCGCAGTTCCTCGAGCGGTCGTTCAACGAGCGCTTGTCAAAGTAAGTCCCTGCAGTCTGTCTAAATTTGAGATGAATTCTGAATTGATTGCAAAAATGCTGCCCCGGGGTGAGTGGCCGAGCATGAGTTCCTTGCGAGAACCATCAAAACTGGACAGAATGGACGCCAATACACACGCCAAGGCGAACAAACAGAAGAAGCACAAGCAATGGCTAACTTTTCATTCAGCAGCATCGGGAAAAAAAAAATCTCTCGCACTATTTTCAGTTGCCGCTTGCGTAAGGGCCGTTCAGCCCCCCAAGGAAAACGACCAAATTAAGTGCCATCCACAGACACCAGCCACACAGAGAGCGGCTGCATGCAGCTCAGCTTATCCCTTCTTCGAGCGCCGAAATGAAAAACCGAAAAAAGGACAAAGCTCAGGGGAGGGAGGGGAAGGATGCTCTTAATTAAAATCTCTCACATGTGGACACACCGAGGATGCTGATGCGGATGCGTGTGTGCTGTTTCCCTTCACCGCCAACGGCAGCGGATGGCTCATTCCAGGATAACAGAGTCTTTGCACCGCCGCCGTGGCGGCAGACGAAGGAACTGGAATTTTCTCAAAGCAATATCCTTTAGCTTCGTCCTGAATACAACTCGCACTCAATTAAGATCGCCGACGACGTGTGTGTGCGTTGAGCTCCTGTGCTTCACAACTAATTTCCATTGGCATTGGCAACGGCATCTGTAATTGGTACCGCAGAGCTGTGCCCCTCTCCAGTCGCCGCACATGAATGTTTCCTAGCATAAAACGCTTTTGTATCGCACTGCCACCACTTCACTTACCGCCACCACCCACTGTCGCGTCGACCAGCCGGCAGATGGAGGGCGGACGAGGTGGAGAAGTGGAAGAAGAGAAGCGCTCTCTGAATGAACAATTTATGGATGTGTAAGTATTCCTGTCTCCAGACGGATACAGTAAAATAAAACTCCTCGTCGTGGCCCGGCATCGTTCCTCTCCTTCGCCATATTCCCAGGATGTGTACTGACAAAGAAGATTTCGTTTCGCCGTTTTTTTCTTTTCCTTCCTTTTTGCTGCTTCTTCTTCTGCTGAATGATCCCTGGGGCTGATTTCCTTCTCACTTTCTTTTATTAGGTATTCATTTGGGAGAACGGTAAAGTAAATCACTCGTCTCGGCGAGGGATCCTCACTGACAGGGATAGCTGCGAAGACGAGATGCCCCGCCTGCCGGAGTCTGCCAGTGTGCCCGCTCGACGCCTGGCTTTAAGGAAGTGATGCTTTTTAAATGTTTAACTTGAATTAATTCACTTCTCGAGTGCGTGCCTTGGCTTCGGCAAACAGGAGGTGAATGGAGAGCCACGCACACACACGTTTGCCTCCCCCGCCCACACGTGATTCAAAATCATAGCAATCAAAGTTTTGACAGTTGATTTGGGGCGGCGGCGGAGAGGTGCTTCAGAGTGGGTCGAGTTCCGGGAATGCTTCTCGGCGAACCCTTCAATTGAACTAGAACCCATTAGACTTGAGCATTTGCCACAAAAGACCATTGACTCTCGAGTGGGCACCTGCTCCTAATCGAAAAGAACGAAATCCTGTTCGAGGCCGGCACCGAGTGCGAGGGGAGGTTCATAACCACGGGAATAGATTGTCAATCACTTTGGGTTAGGTTCCGGCGAAACTGGGGGGCGAACGCACGTGCACGTGGGGGTCAGAGACAACGAGCGCGCTTTGTCCTGTGGCCAGCCACGGAGGGAAGAAGAGGCCGAAACCGCATTTAATCGTTATCGACGGAGCCAAGGAAGCTGCCGACAATCTGAGGTAAAGGCGGTCTGCTTTCGACATCGGTGGAGGGGTGGGGGGTGGATTCAAGGTCTCGGAGAAGAATTGTGTGCAACTTGAGTGAAATGAGAAAAAGGAGTGGCGAGAGAGCCTGTGGCAGCGGAGGATTCTGAGAAGCTGCTTTGATCTTTAAAGAAGTGAGGATTGGGTCGACTTTTGCTGGGCGTTGAGGGGATGTTTGTGGGAAATTTACTGACTGATTGAAACTTGGGTTTGGTGCCGTACTACTTCTCTGCAAGGGGCAGTGGATTGTCTGGTTTCCTTTTCTCCTTGGGTTTGAATTGATGTCGAGACTTGAGGGGATTCTCGAAGGTTGAGGATTCAACTCGAATTGATGTGACTTCCTGCATGGGTAAGCCTTTCCGTCGGCTAATTGTGTCTTTTTGTTTTTAAGCGCTTCACAGACACAAGCTCCTTGTTACGGGTCTGATGAAAGACACAAGACACAGACGCAAGGATGTTGCTTAATTGGCAGTGTGTACGGAGATTCGATGAAGAACGAGTCTGTAATGAACTGCGAACATGAGCGGAGCTGCAAATGTGAAATGCACTGAAATTCAACGCACGACGCGCCGTCACTTATTTCCTTCGCCGTCACAGATCTCATAAAACTTCCAGGTCTCAACAGAAACCCATCGCATCTCCAAATGATGGATCATTCGTGAATTTAGAAGGAAAAATTGTAAAAAAAAAAGCGACGATAACAAAAGAAGAACGTGCAGTTTCTGCCTCACAAACACCGTTTCTGATCGTCGCCACTTCACAGATCTCTACCTAAACACCACCTATACCTTTCTACGCCCTCCCCTGCAGCTGCCAACAGCTTCCCACATCGGCCCCATCAAATTCGACCCCAAAACACTCGAAAACTCTCCAAAAAGTCATCAAAAATGCCCCCTCAACACCCCAAAATCAATTCAAAGCGCCCCAAAATCCCGTCTAGACCCTCTAAAGACCCCCTATAAGCCCTCCCCTACCTTCCCTCCCTAAGTCCTGACCCCAAAAATCTCCTAAAAAACCTGAACGAACAACTGAGAGAAAAATCAAAAAATTGTGAAAAAAAACTAAATTTTGAATGCCACCCGGCGGGGTTGACAGAGTCTATATAAGAGGGACCCCCGATCGGGAACCTATGTAGTCAGTTTTCACCCTCGGTAGAGTGCACGTCGGGGGTGATATTTTTGGATTTTTTTTGGATTTGTTTGTTTTTGTTTTCGATATTTTCTGAGAGGCTTTGGATTGTTTCAGCGCCCTCCACCCATTGTAAGAGAGATTTTGGATTATTTTTTTTATCGAGTTCCTCTCTCACCTGCCGTCCTCCCAAGGGCAATGGATGTTGTTGTTGGAACATGGGACTGATGCTGGGAGTGCTGAGACACACTTAAGGAAAATTTTTTTTGTAGAGAGTCGTCTTCGGTTTGGACGATCGCAGACCGATTGAATTTTTATTTTTTTTTTTTTGTTTTTTTGTCCGGATTTTTGCCCGAAGTCATGGGGTGCATGTATGAGAATTGTCCGTCCCCTGTGCCATGGCACGGTCTTCGCATGATGCGGTACGGACATGCATTCCTGCGCGGACTTTTTGTTGGCGTCCACAGTCATGTACTCAGTCGGCCCTAGACCTGGTTGAACTGAAGCTCCTTGCAGTCAAGTGTGAGCTGATGCCTGGCTCTACTGGCGTTCCTCCTTAAACCCACCGAATACTGTGCCACATACACCTGGTTAGGGGGTCCAAACAGTTTGTGCTCCTCCTTAGATTGCCAGCTGCAGTGGCAACAGCCCAACACAGCTGCATGTGCACAATAGCACACCAAACCGTATTTATTTTTCATTTTTTCTATTTTTATACATAATTTATTCATACGTTTGCAATATAATCAAACACAAAGCATTTCATTCATTGCATTTTTTTGTTCGTCGCGAATCAGGAGTCATGACTCTGCCGTCGATTCGAGCATGCTGGCATACGGGCGTGTACTCCGTACTTGCATATAAACATTATCGTAGCTTTCATAACCCCCACAGGACCCGAAGAGGCATCCTTGAGGTGAGGTAGGGCAACCCCTCAGGACCCGAACAGGCGTCCTTGAGGTTAGGTAGGGCAACCCCTCAAGACCCGAAGAGGCATCCTTGAGGTTAGGTAGGGCAACCCTCAGGACTCGAACATGCGTCCTTGTGGCTAGGTAGGGCAACCCCTCAGGACCCGAACAGGCGTCCTTGAGGTTAGGTAGGGCAACCCTCAGGACCCGAACAGGCGTCCTTGAGGTTAGGTAGGGCAACCCTCAGGACCCGAACAGGCGTCCTTGTGGCTAGGTAGGGCAACCCCTCAGGACCCGAACAGGCATCCTTGAGGTTAGGTAGGGCAACCCCTCAGGACCCGAACAGGCGTCCTTGAGGTTAGGTAGGGCAACCCCTCAGGACCCGAACAGGCGTCCTTGAGGTTAGGTAGGGCAACCCTCAGGACCCGAACAGGCGTCCTTGAGGTTAGGTAGGGCAACCCCTTAGGACCCGAACAGGCGTCCTTGAGGCTAGGTAGGGCAACCGCTCAGGACCCGAACAGGCGTCCTTGATTCAAGATTTACTTCTTCTACTTTCAGGCTTTCTATTCTTTCAGGGATCTCTGTCTTCTCCTCTCTTTTCAGGCACAATGCCAGAAGTGGCACGGGCGCGTCGAGTTCATTCGGTAATTCTTACATTTTTGAGACAAACTTTCGAACAAGCTCAGACCGAGCGTGACATGTCTCTCGGCATTATAAGTCTATTTTCTTGATGGGCCTGCGATTCTTTTTGAAGGCGTCTTCTAGATTGATCGGACCATGCGACATATTTGTCTTTATTTTATCGCGGTTTGAATGGAATGTAAGATCGAGGCAATGGTTCGTTTCGCCTTTGTTTTCTGATATATTTAACCACTCTCCCGGCCGATTCGGTTTCATGTCATATTTGCAATCGAAGTCGTAGTCCGCTTTCAATAGTCGATGCCGTTTCTCGAACGTCGTCGGTCACGTGCCCTTTTTGGGCGCAAACTGCGATTCAAGCAGGATAACAAAATTGCGATCCCCTTTTACACCTACTAGGCCTTACAGAGTAAGTGTAGAACTGGACAAGCAGACAAATTTGTTTGATTTTCAGGAAAAAAAAGAGGAAATCCCATCCGATGGCAACCGAGATAAACCACTCGAAGTGACAAATTGAATTGGAAACAGTTTTCGCTCCAGGAGCTCCACATATTCATTTGCAAAAAAGCAAGTAGGCCGATCGACTTCGCCCTCATCCTCGTTCGACCAGAGATTAGCTGAGAGAACAACTCAGAACAAGAACGGTGAACTACAATCCTAGTCTCGTTGCCTGTTTTTGTAAAGGCTTAGAGGTATAGAACTTGAAGTTGGCAACACTATTTTAACTGGCCGCCATTTTGTCAGCTGTCAAGTGATTTATTTTTAGTTTGTTTTGGCATTTGTGCAAATTTATTTTGAAAATCATGGTTCTATTCGAAATAAGTATCGCGCGTCTGGTTGCGAATTTTGTTTAGCGATGAAGCTCAATTTTGGTTCAGTGGATACGTCAATAAACAAATCTGCCGTATTTTGAGTGATGATAATGGACACTGGTATGTTGAGACACCGTTACATCCACAAAAGCTGACTGTTTGGGTTGGTGGCACAATTTGTCCGTACTTCTTTAAAAACGATGCTGGCCAGACCGTTGCAGTCAATGGTAACCGCTATAGAGCCATGATTACTGATCTTTTCGTTCATCAATTGAGCTCCTGCATGATGTGCAGCTCGTGCCACAACTGATTTATTGGAGGAAACGTTTGGTAAACCGCATAGTTTCACGTTACGGAATTGGCCTCCAAGATTGTGCGATTTAACGCCGCTTGACTATTCCCTGTGGGGACATGTGAAGTCGCTAGTCTACGCCGATAAGACCGATACGATTGACCACTTGGAGGACAACATTGGCCCCGTTACTACCGATATTCGAGCACAAATTTTGAAAGAAGTCATCGAAAATTGGATAACCATCTTTGTTTTATTCCATTTCAAAGTTCTATACCTCTAAAAAAAACACCCTTTACAAAATAAGTCTCATCTCATTATCAACAGATGCTTAAGGACAGCAGGGACAAGTAGGTAGGAAGGAAGGAGGTAGGAAGGAAGATAGGCAGGGAGGTAATCCTAGTCCTAGCGGTCTACAACAGTGACTCAGTTCGACCAACGTGTTGTGCCTCCTCTGTGGCAGAGGCTCTGTGCTTGATTGGTGGCATATTCCTTTTCAAAAACCAACCTTTTTTATTTCGATCCTGTAGTGAATGGACGGAAACCGAGGCCTTTCATGTCAAAAAAGGACTCAAACAAGGCGACGCACTGCCATGCGACTTTTCAACATCATTGTTGAAAGAATTCTCCAACACCAGAGGCAACAATCTTTCAGAAGTCCTGGGTACCGCTATCAACTCAACCAACGACACCAGCGCTGAAATCAAAAAAAAAGAATTACTCTTGGCAATCGCTGCTACCTTGGGCTAAGAAAGCAACTGATAAACACAGCCCTCAGTCAGACAACCAAAATTACCCTCTATAAGCCCTTCATCTTCACAGTCTTGCTATAAACAAGGGGCGTTCAATATATTCTCGGTATCGGGATGAAGCTGTTGTTGTATATATAAATTGACTTATTTATCAAGTAAGTACTATTATTTTAGTGCATTCATGTAAAATTTCATATAAATGTGATTATTAATTCGCGTTATACACATATACAACCACAGCTTCACCCCGATACCGAGAATATATTGAACGCCCCTCGTATAGCGCAGAGGCACGGACTTTGTCAGAAGCGGATGAGGTTGCTCTTGGCTGCTTTGAGAGAAGCCAACTTCGGGTGGTTTTCGGTCTCGTCTGCACAGACAGTGAGTGGAGGAGCAGCTGTACGAGCTGTGCTGAGCGACATCGCCTAAACCAGAAGAGTGAAGGTCTAACGATAGAGATGGCTAGGTCTTGTAGAGCGAATGGAACCCAATGCTCCAGCCTTTGAAATCAACGCCCCCGAGTGACGGCGCTGTTGAGGGAGACTCAGGTGGCGCACGCAGGGGAAAGGGATGTCAACGTTGCATGCGAAACTGGAGAAAGCTAGCCAAAGACCAAGCTGGCTGGGGACGCTTGTTGGTTGAGGCCCATGTCTACCCTGGACTGTAGCCCCATCTTTAAGTAAGGAAGTGAGTAAGTGAAGTGCGAGTTGTCTGCGCACAGCTTCCACTAATTTCATCCGAAGCTCTATTGTCTTGTGCGCATGCGTAATCCTGCGTGGAAGTCAGTCATCATCGGATTGTGATGTAGAACATAAGAGGAACGGCACGCAAACTCAAAGAAGTGCCAGGGACTACATCTTCTTCTCTGTGACTGGGCCATCGCAGAACAGATGTGGTGCTTAGCCGTCGCTGTAACTTGTACAAAAGCCACTGCAAGGGATGCCCTTTAAAATGGGTCCCGCTTGACCTAAATGAGACGCCGCTAATGGCCGTCTGAACCACCAAACTAAGCGATGACAAGACGCAAGGCATTGCAGTGGACCGCAAGTACTGCGTGGGCCAAGTAAAACCGACCCAAACATTGGTTGTTCTTCTTTGTCCCACCCTTTGACTTCCACCCGCTTTACAGCTAAACCTGAACATTGCTGATGGTCCCCTCTTGCTCAGCACCAGCCACCAATTTCTGGCTTTACCCAAGGCATCCCCCAGTATTTGTTCGACAGGTGCTATTGCCAGATTTTTCGTGCTGAAGTATGCCCCATCCACAGAACCCACTTCACATCACAGAACAACGAGCTTAACAGAAACCAGACGTCAGTCCTCGAGGTAACGTCAAGTGTGCGCCCAGAAACCTAAACAACAGACATTCCCGCTCGTGCACATCGCCAACGGTGTGACATTTGAAATGCAAATCACTTGCGCAAGGACTCCACGTGAAGAAGCAAATAGACGTCATTTAATTACCAAGCAATTTCCACAACAGACGCAGCATTCACTTCCACCGAGTGTAGACCCTCTTCGAATAATTAAGGTCCCCCCCGCGCGGGCTCGCAGGGATACCCCTTTTCGTGGGCTTGTCATGATGATGCAGAGGACAGCAAAAACGCCTATCATCCAGGACCTCATCATAACACAATAGACCGAGCACAACACTGAACACAGAACACAACACGACCGATTATCACAACCACTTACACAATTAAATTGCACTTGAAAATCAAACCGTATTATCACCACAAAACAACCTCATTAAAGATATCCCATTACAGATGTAACAACTGCTTCACACAGCTCCTGCTGCCTTGCCGGCTGCCCGCCCTCAACACAAGCGTACAGCGGCCCCATAAGGACCTCCAGTCTGGGCTGCGGGTGGAGGCGGATGAGGCCGGAGTTGGGAGACACCACAATTCATGTAATGTGTGGTGGATACTTAATAATACACACGTACGAAAGTGAAACTGCCGAAACATATCGCTTCCTCTTTCCGAATCGGGCACACAGACGCTACAGAGGCTACAGAGGCTACAGAGGCTCCCGTGCTACAGTGCTCGCAGCAAACACATCGTTGTCAACGAGTATCCGATGAGTACATCGCGTACGTGTGTCGATCGCGCCATAAAATCCAAACAAGCATAATCGAGGCACAATCGAGACGCAATCTGAGCACAATCGAGTCGAGAAGCACACATCGTCCATCGATAGCGCTGTCGTAATGGATTATTCGAAGCGGTTCCAATCGCAGTTATATCCTTTTCGACAATCAACTTTCAAGGCCCTCACATTACTGACACATGTTCGCCTGCAATCGACCGACAAACCGCCCCCCCCCCCCGCGCACAAAGAAGAAGGATCAATATTTTGCACCAGAAACCTCACTCTCGTGCCGCATCGTCATCATATCGAAATCGTTTGATGAGCCTCGCATTGGCTTTTATAACCCGGCATGCGGATGGCAGGTGTCAAAGTGTGTATGAAATCGGAAGTATGTTTCAATTGATTTAAGCGATTTGCGATAGCGCCGTCGACATCGCCACGTTACCATAAACTTCTGGTTTTCTCTTCTGCTTCTTCTTTTTTTTTTTTTTGTTGTTGTTGTTGCTCATCTTCCGCCTTGACACCTTGAGACCCCCCCCCCCCCACCACTCGAGAGCTGTGCACATCTCGGCAAATGCCAGGAACATCATCGCCCGCATTCGTTTGGATACATAATTGAGTAAGAGTATCGCATAGTTACTCCGTGTGTGCGTTGATGGTATCTTCAATTTAGGGGGGTGCCTCTCCCTCGCCCCCTGCCTGCCTGCCTGCCAGCCTGCTTGCTTACTGTGTGGATGATTTCACGCATCCAACGATGTTTGATGAATTTTTTATGATGCCGGGCGCAAAGTTAAATGATCGTTATCCACCTGAGAGCACTTACATAAACTTTTATCCTGTGTTTCGAGTGTCAGCAAGCTCAACACGGGAGACGTGAGCGCGCACACGAGGGAGAGAGAGAGAGAGAGGGAGCGAGTGTGAAACCAAAGAACAACAACCAACAACGCACCCTCACTTGAATTGATAATTTTTGAAACAAAAAAAAAAAAAAAAAAAGCACGAGATGACATCCTCTGAAAACAATTCATGCGGGAGGAGACGCAGAGACATGAGGTGTACACCTCCCCTCCCCCCACCCACCCTCCTCCTCATCACTCACACACACACACACACTCTCAGAGGGTAAGCACACCGATTTGTGTAGCCTTGGCTAGGATATTGCTGAGTTTTATTTGGCAGCACGTTGCAAGTCCCTTGCCAGAGGAAGGATACAACTGAGACAAAAAATTGCTTGCTTTGCACACACACACACACACACTCATGGCCACAGTCTGAGACACCCCATCGCCGCCACAGTCGGGTCCCCCTTTGGATTCTTTGGGGGAAACCTCGAAACTGACCTAAGGGTGGACGGCAGAAAGGTAAAGATGGAGAGCGACGACGACGACGACGGGCGGCTGGGCGGAAGGACTGGTGTAAGCGGCCTTCGGCAGGGATAAATAGAAACTCTTAAACCCTTTTTGTCGGATGGTTTTTGTTGCGATTTTGTCGATTTTAGAATATAATATCGGATTTAGTTTGAAAGAGGAAGAGAAGAAAAAAAAAAAACCAAACCGAAATAGGACACAAGCTCTGTGTCAGCATTGGCCCCGGTAAGCTGGCTCATTTGGGACTAAATTATCATCCCTTCGTATCGGGTGGGCTGGCAGGGGGGGATGGGGGGAAGAGATTCTTTATTCACAACGTCTTGAGGAGTGCCATGCCTCCGGCTGTTACTCAGTAATGAGTTTTTGCCAAATTAAGGTCGGTCCGGACACACTCTGGGACGGATGATGTTTGAGGGAACTTCAAGTGGACGGACGGAGGAGCGGTGGACTCGTGTATAGTTAGTGAATAAATTTTCGATTAGATGATGGCTGTCGTCGTCGGATGTGTCGGTGTCGTCGTCGTCGCCATATGTGGTGTGGTGTGGAGAAAAGAAAGGAATCCCATTCATGGGTGTCGATTGAATGGCTAATGGTGGACTCTATTCATTCGGGATTTGAAAGGGAGACAGAGCCTACTGCTCGTCAGCATCAAAGGGACATAATCTTGAATAAATTTAGCTTATTTTACGCTTTTTATTGCGACAGAAATGGCTTCCTGGAGTTGGCCGAAGTGAGTGGAGACACATTGTCAACTGAGCCTGGGGCCTGGGGGCTGACGGGGGGATTGGCGGTACATGAGGACCGCTCTTGACAAGGTCGTGCAAATTTTGGGGATCATGAGAAGAGGTGGATCTTTGGCATCTGATCAGAAGCAGGGCGGTTTTTATTGAAATTCTGAGAAAGCTGGTGTCAACCAAGTGACTCGCCAGTGGCCAGTGGCTCTGGCTTGAAATGGTGGTTCTGAGCTGGAGATGAGTCGGCCACGAGATGAAATTTGAAAGCGATTTCAGTCCACTCTTGATTGAGGACCAGCTGTGAGGAAGACGGGAATACCTCGTCGCTTAGTCGTTCCGGGACAACGCGTCGTAATCGTGACTCGAAGCAGAAGCGACGTATGTCGAGGTAAGCTTCCTAAATAGGTTCGACGTGGTAAGTCGAAGTGACTTCACTCAATTCATCGTAAATCGAGGTATTACTGGATATCAAGTTTCGAGAGGCCTCTAGGTGAAGAGGCTGAGTGACAAACACGGCAGTACCCGAAGAACTCAACGTTGAGCAGCTGCTTCCTCGATCGGAAAGAGCTAGACTTCGATGATTTGGTCACGTGGCAGGAATTTCCCCATCGAGGCGTGCCTTGAATGCGATTCCATGAGGAAGGCGAACCAAGCGGCTGGCCAAGGACGAGGTGGTTGGCCCAAAGCACAGCCTTTGGAGATAACTCCTGATGAGTTTGAGTCAATGGCGGAGGATCGAGTGGACTGGAGATCTCTCGTGTGTGCTTTGCCCTCGCGAACCTGTTAGTGGATCATGCGACGAGGATGATGATGAGAATGAGCCTCTGAGTACGCCTTTCGGATGTCCAGTCATAAAGTTCTTCTTCTGAAGCGGAGTTGGACCAACAGAAGCGCATAAGGCCTAGTAGCCTGCTGTTGAGCAACGAAGCGTCGTGAATGGCTAAATCATCGGAAGGCGAAGCTGCATCGGAAGGCGAAGCTGAAATAAACACAGAAAAAGACTGCTGCATCGGAAGAGGGAGGCAATGACTTTGACGGACGCGGCGGTAAGAACTTGCTTGAAGAAGCAGATGCAACAGCAAATGTTCTCTCATGGTTCAAGGGGGTCTTTGAACGCTTTCCGATGTGGTTTAGGCCATAGCTCGAATATGGCATTAAGTCACCTTTGCAAAAGCGTCATATGGCCTTAGCCCTTACGTGACGTTCAAGTTATTTGACTTTTCTGACTAGGCAACAGTGTAGCAGGTATGCGGGGACGGATAGTAGGTAGGGGTAGGCATGCTACCCTGCTTTAGCAAAGTAGCATATAGCCATATGCACGAATATGGCCTTATGTCTAATTGTGAAAGTGTCATGCCCTTATGTCATGGCACCGTCAAGGGGTGCTACAGCTTTATGGTGACTCAGAACGACGAGGTTTGAGGAGGTTTTTCTGAACAATTCTGAGGATTGTCAGTGACTCGAGAGAGAGAGGTAAAGCTGTTGTTGTTCGACGGACACAAAAAACCACGGAGAAGCCGACTGATCCACGAAATGTATGCCTACTCATCGAACGCCTAAGAATGATAGAATAGCCTCTGAATAGCAACGCTTAGCACTGAGACTGCACTGTCATGCTCTGTTTCACCATCACATCTGTGGATTGAAGAGAGTCCAAAAGCCAGAAAGTCCAAGAGCCAGTTTCACAAGGACCACATCAAAGATCAGCGTGACCTACAAAAGTTGAGAAGGGCAGCAAGCAACTGGTTGCGTGAAGAGCTGCCAGCCAGCAAGGTGTCCATCAAGGATGCCATACATCACGACACCTTGTTGGTTGGCAGCTCTTCAAAATGAGTGGCTTTTGGCTCAAGACTGCCTTACTCTGAGCCAGCATCCAAGAAGAGCCCTTCAAGTTGCAACGTGGGCATTTGAGGAGCACCTAGTGTGAGATCTGTTCGTTCCATCATGGTTCAACAGGAAGTATGCCCTTGCCAACAGTGGTTAATTAGGAGTACCTGCGCTGTGTCTGAATTGCATAGAGGCATCTTCCATGTGATGTAAGTTAGGTAAGCAGTCAGACTAGAATGAAATCCTTTCTCACTTGGATCCTTTTGAACGGGTTATGTTCTGATACTCTTATGGGGGTTATCGGCTTTCCTGATCACCCGTGACCCCAGACTATAGCCTCTGGTCAAGCGTTCACAACCGACGAGCATTGGAGTAGGGACGTATCATAAACCAGTAGCTCTTAGCTCAGATTTTAAGTCGCCTCTGCCGTAAGAGGCATGCCTTTCCTCGGGTGTATTATAAACTCGTACCCGAAGGGCAATCGCAATCCATAGGAAAACACAACAGTGAAGAATCCAGACGCAGTAGACAGTAAAGGCCGAGGACAGATGTTTTTTTGGATGTGGCTTAATCCGGTCTGGTATGCGGAAGCAAATGTCAGGACAAGAACTCGAGTGTCCTTGTTCCAGGTCACAGTGACATCTTAGGAAATGAGAAGTCCGATGAACTGGCCCAACAGGCATCTGCCGTTCAGGGCTCGCTTGCAGAGGAGGTGCACATCGCACTACAAGCAGTCAAGGCTAATATACATATCTACGCATTTTCTAAAAGTAGATGACCTCAGATGGGCCAGACTGACAAACCGGCCTGAGTGCAAACGATCCGAAATAAAAGATCTCCTTCAGCGGACGCGTCATGATCTCGCTACATCGGTGGCGGTCTGCATGGAACACTGGCCGATAGAAGATAAAGCCGCCAAATTAGGTATCCTATACAACACACATTGTCGCATTTGCAACAACACAACTGAGAGGAAGACCTTAACCCATTTCCTTTGCGGCCGCCCGGCCCTTGCTAGAGCGAGACAGTGAGCGCTTGGTAGACTCTTATTCAACTCACTTAATGGGATTTGTCGGAAGGATATTAAGGAAGGCCATTCTTAAATACCTCAGATTGGACTTAGAGATTTCTCAAAAGTACACCGTCTCACCGAATAGTTCTAACTAAGAAGTACACGAACAAAAGCCGACTCGTCCAGGAAGGAGACGAAGAGTGAAAGGCCACGTAATTGCAAACGCATGACAGCCTAGCCTTAACCATCCAGAACGGAAGGCAGAGCTGATCGATTCCAAACGTTCCATGCGTCGCTGGGAAGTTGCTAAGTGCTACGATACAAGAGGCTGATGAGCACTATATTCTGTCAAGCTCGAGGATCTTGCTCGCCGGCTTCTCCTTTAAGTCGGGCGGAGTGGTGCTTTGATTCATTGGATTGCTCGGGATCAGTCTGTCTTGAACCTTGTGTTGGGGACATTGTCAGCGACATCGTTGGTCAACCTTGGTCGCTGAGTCAAGAGACTTACGGGGGGCGTTCAATATATTCTCGGTATCGGAGTGAAGCTGTGGCTGTATATATAAATTGACTTATTTATCAAGTAATACTATTATTTTAGTGCATTCATGTAAAATTTCATATAAATGTGATTATTAATTCGCGTTTTATCTCTAGTTAAACAGAATCATAATGGCAATTGAGACGATGATGGTGAAAATTGAGCTTAGCGCTGCAATTAAATTTCTCACTAAGCAAGGAAAAAGTCAAAAAACTATTCATGAAGTGATGGTGGCTGTTCACCAGGGTTCCGCACCTTCATTATCAACTGTGCAAAAGTGGTCAAGTGAGTTCAAGAGAGGCAGGGAGACCATTGAAGACGACCCCCGCTCCGGCGCCCCGGCTACTGCTTGTACGGGAGAAAGCATCAAAGAAGTTGAAAAACTTGTTCTTGAGGATGACCGAATAAAGGTGAAAATGATGGCAGAGAGACCATTCGCACCATTCTTCATGACCATCTTAACCTTTCAAAGGTCAGTGCAAGGTGGGTGCCACGAATGCTCACAGCGCCTCAGAAAAAGGTGAGAATCGCATGCTGTAGAGAGCTTTTGGTTATGTGTAGTGAGAACGCGGACGGTGTTATGGATCGAATTGTTACTGGTGACGAAACATGGGTCCACCACTATGACCCTGAAAGCAAACAAGAGTCCATGCAGTGGCATGAAAAAGGAACAGACCCCCCGAAGAAGTTGAAAGTCACTCCATCTGCCGGGAAGCTCATGGGACTCAAAGGGAATCTTGCTCATTGAGTACAAAACAAAGGTGAAACCATCAACGCCACATCCTACGCTTCCACTTTGCATAACTTGCGGGAGGAAATTAAAAAGAAAAGACGGGGTAAACTCGCAGCGGGTGTGTTGCTTCTTCATGACAACGCTCCTGTTCACACGGCGCGAGTTTCCAAGGCTGCTGCGCGAGATTGTGGTTTCGAAGAAATCCAACACCCACCCTATAGTCCAGACCCTGCCCCTAGTGATTATTTCCTGTTTCCGGATTTGAAAAAATGTCGTCGTGGAAAAAGATGAAGAACTCAAGTCGGCAATAAATGGGTATTTTGCAGAGAAAGAGGAATTTATTTTTTTGAGGGTTTAAAAAAACTTATCTCAAGATGTAACAAATGCATTGATGTTTGGATGAGGGGAGATTATATTGAAAAATAAAAACAATTTAAATTGAATTCGCATTTTCCTTCATATCGATACCGAGAATATATTGAACGCCCCTCGTACGTTCTTCTAGACAGTAAGTTTGGGCTTGGTTTCTATTGGACACATTTATAACCGTCTGTCTGTCTGTCGATGGGAATGACCAAAATCATTTGTCGACACTGTCAAGATGCACATCTTCTTAAACACCTTTTCTGACTACCACGATCTCGACTTGGAAGACAATGCTGTGATCGGGAGCTTTTATGGGCTGGTGCGTGGTTAAGGGTTGCGCCTGAGTGGCTATTGGAGTTTCAAAGTGTCATCAGGCGTTCTTTTCAAAGGAAAAGCTAAGATAATTGAGCATTGCTCGGTTCCATAGAAAGGTGGTGCATCAACCCTCCTCTGAGGGCGGCTTACGCCAGCTTCATTCCCCGAATGTCTCGGTCCCGCAAGATCGTGCGAATGGGGTGCCCCTTTAGCTGACACCACCCAAGCAGCTGCAGACTACAACTAAAGTGCGTTCAAAGCTCGCCCATCTGCAGACATTACTCCAGTTGATTGCCCCATAAACTGACAGATCCCATCAAACTTCATCATCCCACCCTGCCCACGAGTACTCCCCCTCCCCCTCTCCCATGTTCCTCCATTTCTTCATCATAGCCCCACCTCGCACATGGTCTCGTTGAATTCATTGTCTTCAAACCGTTATAGATCCCTATTCGTGCACTCAACTTTCCCAATTATAACTGCAAATCCCCCAAACCGCACACACACCCAAGACCACACCACTATCTCTTTGTGTGCACGTCGTGACCCAAGGCAACTTCAGCTCAACTTCGCCGTCATCGTCAACCACCCGCACTCGCACCCGCCGCCCCATGGTCGTCGTTGTTCATTGTCCACCTTCTTCAAATACAACACGAATGCAATGAATTCATCCAGCCCTCGATGCTCGGTCCCCGTTACCCGGCTGCGCGCCAAGGTTGAAGCACTTAATTTAAGTGCAACTCTTAAAGCTCAACGCCAACATCGGGGGAAAAACCGTGCCAAGCGACGGGAAACGAACCTAAGCGGATTGAAAGTGAACCGAAAACTATGACCGTACACCTTTCGCACTCTCATTCGAGACCGTCGTCTCCCTCTGCCATCGGCAAGTGAAAATGAAAATTACAATCCAACCATCAAAAGGAAAAGGGGGAAAAAATTACAAACGAAAAACGCCACTAATCGCATTTGCGTGTTTCACCCTCACTTGTGTGGTCAATAACGATGGTCCTTCCCCGATAAGTGCAATCAATATAATACAGCAACGGCGCTGGACAGTAACAACAACTGAAGCAGTAGCAGAAGCAACGACAGCGGCACTCGAAGAAACAACCATCAACCGACGAACCAAGCAACCCCCGAGCACAAGCGAGCGAGCATTCCCATCCGCCGAACTGAGGAGAATCATAATTAATGAAAACAATTGAAAATGCCAGGACCAATTATTACGTATTACCCGATGTCGTGCGATATGTCCTATCGCGATGAATAATGGAACATAAAAACTCTCATTTCTCATCAAAGTAATTAAAAAAAAAAGAAAAACGATGGAAAACCTGACGGGGGTGCAGAGGGTGTAACCGCGAAGGGAAAATTGAAAATCCACCAGCCGCCCACGGGTGGTTGGGTGCTGTTGGGGCTGTTGGCGCTGGCCACCCAGCTTACCTTTGTGTGTATCGTGGATAATCGTCGTCGTCATCATCATCATCATCGTCGTCGTCGTCGTCGTCGTCGTCATCGTCATCGTCATCATCGTCATCCCGGTGCGTCGTCGTCGCCGTCGTGTAATCTGCTCCGACAACGAAACTCATTAATCCCTATCAGAGAGAAGGTGTGACTGAGCGGGACGGACGAACGAACGAACAGAGGGGAAAACAATGAAAACTGGTCGGCATTCATTCATAAGGACAACGTTGATTGTTGTCCACCCTCTCCCCACAGTCAGAGAGGACCATCGCAGCAGCGAGCACGCAGATAATGAGTGAACACATGATTGAGGCTGCTCCGCTCGTGTGGGTGGGGGGTGGCTGGTGGCTCAATGGCGGACGATGTGTATTCCATTCTAGACCTCAATTATCCACTCGGGGAATTAAATTTCTTTCTATCGTGCAGCTTTTTTGTTCCTGTTTGTTTGTCAGTCTTGTGTTGTGTTGTTGGTGCTCACCGGAACCGGATGTAGGAGTCACAAATGGTGCAACTTCCTGCATGACTATGAGTGGCACCAGCACGAGCACCAGCACCAGCACCACCAGCAGCAGCAACGGCGACGACGACTTGTTCTCTGCCAAGTTCGAGTGTGTATCTGCGAGGATAGCCCGGCGAATGTGAACGCGATTTGTTGCTAATCACGGGTCTATGTGGCTGTGTTTGTGTGTGACATTGTTTTCTATCTCGCACCAAAAAAAAAAAAAAATTAACTTTCAAGATACAAATGGCATTACGCGTGTTTTTTTTTTTGTGTTGGCTTCAGTGAAACGAGGGAAAATTTGTAACAACCCTGGTTTGGATTCCGTTGCGCCACAAAAGTCACCCGCAGTGATACAAGGTTGTGATGTAACTGGGGACGGGGAGGGGGGAGGGCGACGAACCGCACTAAATGCAGAGAGAACGAGAGAGAAAGACCGAGAGATGGAGTGACATTACTGTCGGTGGCCTGCTGCGGTTTGTTCGTTGCGGTGAACGATGAAATGGCACATGTTCGGTGTCCTTTTGACGGCGCCAGTCTCTGGGGAGGGACTGAAGGCACAGGCGGCTGTTCGTGCGCTGAATCTTCCAGGGCGCAATTGTTTCGGTTTGTAATCCTCTGTTGAGCAATTGACTGATGTAGTCCATCCATCGTTGAGGTCGTGCATCGGCGGGCCAGGCCAGGTACGGCAGCCAGTTCGGCGGGTGAGCGATGAGTGTGGTCCATGCCCAGACGATGAATCAGTCAGAAAAAAAAAAGTTTATGTTGCAAAGGACAATTGGGAGCTAACTCGTTGTTGAGTTCACGTGCTGTTTCACTTGAACTCCTAAAGTGCGTGTGACCTCAATCGACAGTCGCACCTCAGCCGAGCACACAAACTTAAGGATTCTTCGTGTCGGCACCCTCGGGCGGTGGTTTTCCACGAAATTGACTCCCGACCGAGATGGAGGGCGTGTTGGTTGTTGCCCAGATTCACAAGCAAGATGAAGGATGAGTCGAAGGCGTCTGCGAAGTTGAGATCAAACAAGCGAATTCTTCAGCGCTGAGAAGTATGCAACTGTCGATTCAGGGGAGAGTACAGTCACGCAGCATTGGTCAATGAGACCAGCCCCTTGAACCGATCACTTATGTTGCATACTTATAGGCCGGAGGCGACTGATCGTAAATATCGTAAGTGATCTTGGACACGAATCGTCAAGCTTTCGACTGATTTTTTTTTTTTACCAGAAATTTGGTTTGTCGCAGTAAAAGGGGCAAGAGATACCAGAATTAAAAAAAAGGTGATTGGTCGTTTCGTAGAAGTCGTCTGGTTTCTATTTTTGTCGGCCGCACAAGCGGTCCAATCATCCTTGTCAAGGATTCCTTGCATCTCGTCACGAGCATCCGATTGACGAGGTCCGCTTGGCTGCACTTAATCAACCCACCAATCCGCCGTGAAGGACGCACGAGGTTGAAGCCCATTACCTCCAAAAATGTCAGCCAACTTCGTTATCTGTCATCCATACCCTCCCCCAGCGGGCCACAGTTCACTAAGTCAACGTCGACTGTTGGTGTTTCCTGTGTCGCACGGCCCGCACCCGCACTCCGGAGGCAGAAAGATTCCGCGTAACTTGACTTCTGTTTTTTTTTTTTTTTTTTCTTGCCAATTTCCATCCATGACACGGAAATCCTTCGACTTGAGATCCGTTTCCGCTGAACAAGAACATGAACAACGAACGCGACGACGACGACGGCGACAAAGATGCGAACGCAAATGGCAAAGAGAAGGAAAATGAAAGAAAAAAAAACGACGCACACCCACGACCTCCTTGGAGTCTCGTGTTTATAATTAGAATTATAAAGCGCCCGCCATCGTTCCGAGCGCCACCGAATAAAACTTAATTCAGCGTTAATTGATTTTTATACTCGACTTCAGTGATGGCGCGAGGGGGTTGGGAGGGGGGCGGTGTGTAGGTTACTTCCTTCGCTCAGTATCGGCGCAGATAAGATTTATATTCACACGCCACCCACACACGCAGACACACAACCTCCAGCCAGCCATCATCCAACACCCTTGACAAGTAAAGTTTCACGTTTATACCCTTGAGAATAAATAGCGCTGGCCAGCGAAGCGTGAACGGAAAAAAAAGGGAAACGGGCTCAAGGAATAATTCTAATTTCTTGCCATCGAAGGCAGCCCATGGCTGCGAAGGCAGTCACACAGGGACACAGACACAGAGCACAGAGCGGCGCTGTTCAGTCAGCCAAGTGAGAGTGAGAGAGCATAAATCAACCAGCAATGGCATTCCGAATGGCAGGGCTAAGGTACTTCCCCGGAATATATTATGCCTTTTAAAAATGAAATGGACACCCAAATCTAACCCCAGCTATAAATATTGCCCAGAACAGAAACAAGGTCAACACCAACACCAACTGTAATGAGCTTGAGGTTGCGCCGAGATTGTCGAGCGGAAGCGTCGCGGGCAGGAGACGGACCGCATACACAGGCGGGTGTAGCGGCTTCGCATCGCCGATGTGTACAAAGACAAGAAACGCGCTAAAATCGTGAATCTTGTGTCTGTGTGCGCGCGGAGTTTCACGTGTACGTCGTCCTTTCATCCACATCCGCAGAGCCGTGCCTTGCCGAGCCGAGCCGCGTTGCCTCGCTCGTCGTCGTTGGTTGTCGTCGACGACGTCGTTGTTGGAGCTGTTTTCATGGCAACAGCTTGGGTTAACTCAACTCTAGGAGGCAAAAGTTCATTAAATCTAATAAATCACGTGCACGTTCCTTAAAATGATGTTGGGCTTGTTCCGCTTCATTTTCTTAATGGGATTCGGATTGGAGGAATTTTTTGTTTTCATTTTGGTGGTTCGCTTTCAGTCGGTTACGGGTGGCGGTTTGGGGCGGCTGGGGCGGCTGGGGCGGCGTGGGGAGGTTGATGGATTTTTGTGGGTCCTCGGCGTAACGAATGTCCCTTTTGCTTTCGCAACATTAGTTAGCGATATAAAAAGTTTAAATTAAAAAACAAATGAAGTCCAGAGAAACGGCGATACACAGTGACACTTTTTCAATGACGTGGAGGACGACGACAACGATGGCGATGGCGACGTTGACGGGGAGGAGGAGGAGGGGGAGGGGGAGGAGGAGGAGGAGGAGGTGGAAGCTGAGGACACTCTCAAAACTGTTGGTGTTTTGCAAAGCAGCAGAGGGAGTCCTTTTGTGGGGCATTTCGTACAATAAAAGTGGTTTACTGGCATCGTTAGGCGTCAGGAGGTCGACCACTTGGGTTTGCTTTTCTTTTTTTTTTGACGGAAAACCCATAAACCGACTAAATAAACTGATGACCGAAACTCGGTCCGGGGTTGGGGCTGGTGGCAGCACGGGATGAACAGTGATTTTCTGAAAGTCGTTTGTCATGACATTTGAATTTTCGAAGATACCCTTGTCGCGCTGAAAGTGTACCCTTGACGATGCTGATGGCTGTTCACTGTTCAGGCTGTCTGACACGCGAAGACGCAGGATGGAGGGGATGCAACGCGCTGTGCTGGTGGTGGGGATTTCATTAATGGTGCGGCTAAAGTTTTGAAAGGACCTCGCTGGGAGCGCGAAGCGGAGATGGGTTGCAAGTGAAGATGCCACGGATTTGCAGTGCGGTTCGGGTGCTTTGAGAGAGGAGCTGATTGCTGGCTTGATGCGGGGTAATCTGCGAAATGGGCTTGGAGATATGGATAGGAAGCTGTTCCTGGACGTCAGCTATCCAGAGCGCCCTTATTTGAGGAAATGCTGAACTGTTGGTCGACTTTGGTGGCCACATAAAATTACTTGTCCAGTTAAAGGAACTGGCCGTGCCATCGGATAAGTTTCCTGGAAATGATCGACAGGGACTGCGAGCTGCACCAGTGACTGGTGAGAGTGCGAAGAAGGCTCGGATCGAATTAAGGACACGTCATGAAGTAAGGTGAAGGAGGTTTTATATTAGCGCTGTGGCAGTTGCAAGATGAACTTCTTGGCAAAGCTCGAAAAAGCCTTACTAACCAATCTCTGGTCTCTGGTGTCTGGTCTCTGGTCTCTGGTCTCTGGTGTCTGGTGTCTGGTCTCTGGTCTCTGGTGTCTGGTGTCTGGTCTCTGGTCTCTGGTCTCTGGTCTCTGGTCTTTGGTCTCTGGTCTCTGGTCTCTGGTCTCTGGTCTCTGGTCTTTGGTCTCTGGTCTCTGGTCTCTGGTCTCTGGTCTCTGGTCTCTGGTCTCTGGTCTCTGGTCTCTGGTCTTTGGTCTCTGGTCTCTGGTCTCTGGTCTCTGGTCTCTGGCTCTGGCCGCTGGCTCTGGCCGCTGGCTCTGGCCGCTGGCTCTGGCCGCTGGCTCTAAAGACACTTCAGCCAAAATGTTCAAAGAAAAAAGCGGAGGATTAAAGCCCCTGACGACGACAACGAATCTGCCCAAAAAAAACCATCCCAACCCACTCTCTCCCAGGACACTCGCCTCTGAGAGGTTGGGTGGTCCTTATCGTTTCCCATTTGCCTCAAAGGCGACGTGGAAAATCTCCAATTATACGGATAACCAACATCAGTCAATTCCAATAGAGCGCAGTGTATATCCACGAGGTGTCCCTAATCCGACGTAAATCCTTTCGTCTCTCTCTCCCTCTCACTCAGCAAATGACTTAAGGACGAATGACAGATCAATTCGATTGAGTCGCAACGAACGACTCGAATCGCAAATCGGGACGAAAAAAGAATCAGGACTCTTATCAGGTACGCGACAGAGATCACACACAAAGCACATTTCAAACGCCACCCCCCTCCTTCGAGCAATTCTTTGTTTTTTTAATTTTTTCTCCTTTCGGTTACTAATGTTCGAAGAAGACTAATGCCACATCAGGAGGGAAACCATTAATCACGTGTCTATAGAAGTAGGATTCTTGATTAATGACAGGATACCGCTGCTCGCTTGTCTTCCATTCAGAGAGAGAGAGAGAGACAGGCAGCGAGCGTCTGAAGTGAAGTGAAGTGAAGTGAAGTAGGACGGTGCGGTTGAGAGTGAGTGAGAAACGATTGCAAGTAAGTGAGATCCTTCGTCATGAGCGATGTTTTAATGTTCAAAACATTGTTCTATTATTCTTTTGGTTGAGTGAACGAGGAAAAAAAAGTGAGCACACGGAAGAGGACAAACAAATGAAATGGCTGGTGTGCTTTTTCACGTTCTCACACAACAATGTGGACGTTGCCGCCGACGACGACGACGACGACGACGACGACGACGACGACACCGCCACCGAACGAGGAGAGACTCCTACTAGTGCTGCTGCAGCTGCTGCTCAGGTGCTGCGTCAGCTTCACTCCTGCTCCATCTGCTGCTGCTGATGATGACGGCGATGGCAATGGCGATGGTACTGTGTGTGCTCTTTGTACGGGAACGACTGAATTGTTAATGGTCGACATCTGTACTTCAGAGATTATGTGCTACACCTACTTAAGTATAACGTTTCACCTGAAAAACAATTCAAATGTACCACCACCGCGCCGTCCTCCACGACGTGTGGATGTGAACGTTACTGAGAGGGTGGCGCAGCACTGTGGCTGTTGTTGTTGGTTTTTTATGTGCTTCGGCTTGATTAATAGCGAACTCACTTTAAAGGAAGCAGGATTCGTTTCGGTTATTTCTGTTTTTTTTTTTTTTATGTTTCGAGATTTATTTCATTTCTTCGTCGAATAAAACACAGAAAGTGCGCAGTCAGTGATGTAAGGACAACAAATAAAGAAGGGAAAAAGGTCGCTGCAGGAGGTAGGTGAAGAAGGCCCAGCAGCAGGAGCAGGAGCAGTGCCAGATGAATTGGTGTATATTTCAAATGGAACCAGGCGTGGGGCGGGGGGGCAGACTCAAATGGGACTCTCCACTGAGAATGTGCTAAGCACAGAACAGCACAGACTTTACAAATGGCATGATATTAGGTGCTTGATATGGACCGGGGCGGGGGCAGTTGCAAACACACACACACACACAAAATGTTGTTCTTGTGAGACCTCGCACTCGCAGTGAACTGAGGGTGCATTCAGTTTACCACTTCATTTGGCTCGAAGGACCAGTTGTCAGAAGGAGGTCCATCTGTCGGACGGCATCTGCAGAAGCGCAGTGTATTCAAAGTCACTGTATGCACTCTCGTGATGAAGATGGAATGTCAGGAATAATCGCTGAATGCAGTCAGTTCACAGACTTGCTCGGAGTCGAGTGGAGACTCGTCTTTGTTTGAGTGAACGAAATGAAATGAAAGCTGGGCGTGAATGGAAAACAGAGAGCGAATGTGTGCAGAGTGAGGCTTAAAAACAGTGGTCTCATTAGAGCCACATCACACGAGTGCCTTCAAGTTGGCCCGATGAATGTTGAAGTGAGTGCAGGTTTTTGGCATTCGGGTGGGATTCGGTTTCAAGTGAGAGACGCTCTCGGACTCGAAAGTGAATGAATGTCGAAAAATGTTGACCGGTACTAGAGTTGAAGCGGTTTGTAAGTCGAACTTGCGAAGTGTTGTCTTTCAAAAGGAAGCAAGCCTCTGTCTTCAGGGAAAAACTGAATATGCTGTGTGCTGCATATTTCATGCAACGTTGTCTTATAGAACATCCAGATGTACCTGGAGAGGGCTTGCTCACGACCTGCTAAGGAGGAGAACACCACTTCTTAGGACAAACAGACTACTTGCCACCAACCCAAGCGCCGGAGAAGAGCTTCAATCAGCGCATTTCGGACCGGAAACGATGGCAGGAACAGATGGTAATGGCAGATGGGGAGATCGCCCTGTACACACTGACGACTCAAAGAGCGCGGATCCAAAGGCCGAGTACAGTCGCGGGAGACTTCTGTGAGCTCTTCGAAAAATCCCCGCAAGGGCCGACAGCTGCGTTTTTCAAGCTACACTAGCTGCGAAGGCAACAGAGGCCACAACTTAACCGACAAATCGATCACTATTTCCTCGAATAGCCAAGCGGCAATAAATGCCATAGCATCAGACATTCTGACATCGAAGCTGGTTTGGCTGTGCAGACAGAGCATCAGTGAGATGTCCGTGACTGAAAAACTGGAATTCAAGGAAACGAAAAGGCAGTCAGCCTCCAGAAAAAGGGATCGGAGGTGGGAGACCCGTATGACCATACGCCGCTCAGCTCCATTAGGAAAAAACTGAAAAAACGAAACCCTGGATAGAGCTCAATGGCTTGGTCTAAGTATTGGACCAATGGCGGGCACATTTCTCGGACATTTTTTTGTCCGAGATATTTCGAACATGTCCGACATTTCTCGGACATTTTTTTGTCCGAGATATTTAGAACATGTCCGACATTTCTCGGACAATTTTCTTTCCGAGATATTTCGAACATGTCCGACATTTCTCGGACATTTTTTTGTCCGAGATATTTAGAATATGTCCGACATTTCTCGGACATTTTTTTGTCCGAGATATTTCGAAAATGTCCGACATTTCTCGGATATTTTTTTGGCCGAGATATTACGAACATGTCCGACAATTTTCTTTCTTTCCGAGATATTTCGAATTTTTTGTCCGAGAGGAGCTTACAACAAAGCGGTTTTGCTGGATTTTAGTGATAGCGTTCGGATTGTTGAAAGTGCCGGCCTAGTGCAAAGCTGTGAGTTCGGTTTGCACGCATGGAGGAGGGGCGTGTTTAGTGTTTACAGACCAGAATACTTCAGACGAGTTGGCTTCAGCCAATGAGCGCTGCTAGTAACGAAGGTGTCCGTGAATTTCAGGGCAATTCGTCAGATTGACTTCGCAGATGGGTGAAGAATAACACATTTCCGAGCGGCGTCTGTATAAACGTCCAAACCGTCTGCAAGTAGTTGCTTGTCCAATGACGACAGGACATCAGATGGCCCATTTCCTGACTATTTCATTGCCGCCTATATCCCTGCTTTTGGATAGTGTGCCTTACAATCGTTTGACAAGGAAAAACCATCCCTCCTTGCAAAGCGAAATCAGAGACAAGAGTTAATCGAACGTAAAAACGAGTTATTGTGTCAAACGAGTGAGTGTTTTCATCTTTTGAATTTCAAAACAAACTCGTAAACGCGTCCACTTCACATAAAGTCGCGTCACAAAGTCGTTAGCCCGGGTACACTCATCGCAACCCCCTCCCCGACGCCAACGACCAAATACCAGACATGACACATCATAAACCCCCTTCCTCCACCGCCGCCGAACCAGTCACCGCAGCATCTAATTAGCAAACCATCGCACAAATAGGCCAAACCCCATCTGCTTGCCAAGAATATTACCATCCCCAGCCATATGTCGCTCCTAGATCATCCAAAAGCCGACTCAGCTCTGCCATTGCCCGGATCATCTGGGCTACAAGTAAGCGCCTTTTTTTTAACAGCCCTCTTACTACGGTCAGTTTGCTGGCAGCACACAACACCCATACGTGCGGCAATGGAACACCACTCCACATAAGGGGGTTGGGGAGTGATCCATAAAATTCCAAGTGTACGCCTAAACTTTTTCGCAATTCTCGCCCGTCCTCACCCACTCAGCACTTAACGGGCGAAAAAAAAGGATTCTTTTACGAGGATGTTTGCGAGGGCCCACGCAATAAAAATATACTCAATTGTGATTTTTATGATTCAGAATAGTTGTCACCAAGAGGAAGAAACGTTATTACTTGTAACACAAACCTCAACCACCCCATCCTCCTCTGAAGGGACATAGAGTATCCTTTGAAAGTTCTAACAACTGCTGCAATCAATTGTGTCTGGGAAAGATTTTTTTAATTTACATACATCCTGGCCGCAATTGACAAGGACATGCCCGGGCGTGTCTGTTTGTGGAGGAAAGAGTGTGTGTGTGTGCTGGAGCACTTAATGTTAACCGTTACGAGGATGGAATCGATTTTTCCAACTGAAATACATCAGAGCACATCTCTTAATCCATGCCCACCCGGACACACAAGGCGGCTGCACAAAAAAATTGAAAACAAGGGACTACGACTACGACTACGGCTACGAGGAGGTAACAGGATTTAAAATTCCTCTCTATCCCTGTGGAGAGAGATAGAGCGCACATCTATGCAGAACTGTAATTAATCAAAACGATTTAACCCCATTGCGTTTTAGCAAGCCATGCCCCGGACGTCTAAATGGCACGCTGGGAGTTGGAACTCGGACCAGGACGGGGTCCAGGCGCAGCGCAGGAGGAGACCAAAGCCCTCCAAAAAAGGATGTGCCAATGTGCCTTTGTAATGTCAATGTATGTTTATGTGGACATTTTGTAAAGACACAGGACGGGTGTGAGAGAGCGAGCGATGTACATAGTTATCTCTGGTCAAATGAAAGGCCGACAGCGACGACGTTGATCACTGGCCAGTTGAAGGGGGGGGAGGGGGAGTTGAGCGACTGATGTGCTGTGCCCAGTGAATGGCGAGTGTGTCCCTTTTGATACGGTTCGGGTACCCCACATATTTATGAGGATTATAATTGAAGTTCAATTATCTAGTTGGCTCTGTTTCTTGCCACCGTCCCGCCGTCATCCGGCTGGCCCACCGGACTGATCTGTGTAACAACATTAAGTGTAATTAAATGAGCGTGTTTGAGTTCAGTTTGATGTTGATTGGGTCTGCGGGGGCGGGGGACCTGGAGGAGTTTTAAGTGCTTACAGCGTTAATTCGACGAATGCGATAGACATGGCGAGTGTCCTCACAAAGGACAGCAATGAGTATCGCTCCAGCGGAGCATTTAAAACGATGAACCTACTGAGATGGATGATGTCTGTCAATCAGCAAATGCACATATTCCCGCCGGAGATGATGGGTCTGGTCCTCAGTCGCCGTAAATGGTGTGAAACGATGAGAATGAAATGGGAATCGTGGTGCGGGACAGAGAACTTTTTATTTCAGCTGTCAAGCAAGGAAACGACTGAATTGAAGTAGAAGAAGCTCATAGACGCACACCAAGCTCTTGAATAGAAATCATTGAAAAGTGGCTTCTTTCAACTGCAAGGGAATTGTAAAGAAATCACTAAGATAGCGCAGTTCGGTGGCGACAGAGATGAAGCATCAGTAAAGACTGCCTGCGACAAGATTGTTTAAATAGAACCAAGAAATGTCTTCGAACGCAAGCAGAACCTTCGAAAAAAACAATCAAAAATCGACCAACAAACAGACAATGAAAGCAAAACACATAGGAAGACAGTCCAATTGACAGGAAGTATTCAAATCATTTTGAGGCATTTTAGAATATTTCTAATCACTCACCGTTTGGCGTTGTCCCTCGCTTATCCAAGAAGAGGCTCGCAAAGAACACTGATTTTACACTGAACACATTTAGGGGGACAGAGCTGGGGATTTATGCTTTTTACATCACTTTCTTGGCAAGACAAGGGAACACACACTTGATTTTCAGGGAAGACCAGGGGAAGCACTTTTTATTTCACTTTCTGCGGCAGACAAGGGACACACTTTTTACTTTACACCGCGAAGGGGAGACACTGTCAAGGGCAGGCGAGGTAATCACTTTTAATTTCACCAGAAAGGGGTACCGCGCACGGAACATTTTTTTTCGCGAAGGGATTTGCACGCTTCACATGACGGATAGCCGACGGGGAATTGTGGTTGCTCAAGACAAACTAGCCGCGGACACCGCAAATGACGGGAGAATGAGGCATTCTTTCTTCGCACATTAATCGCTTGCAAAACACACTGATATCGGAGCACTTAAAGGAGGAACCGGCATTTACGGATGCACTTTTGATTAAACCAGACGCGCACTGAATTCGATTGGAGACCACTTTTCAGCAAACGCACTCACGTTTAGGCTTCACTGAGGACGGATGAAATAAGAGCTTTGAAACTACGCGACACATATTTGGGATGACACTCGGCATTGCTCGGTGATTCGCGGACACTGTCCACGCGACATATCGGAGGATTTTTTTTTCTTAAAAACGAGGGACAATATTACGGCAAGACCACATCTTCCACATATTCTCTATTCTTACTAGGTGACGAGCACAAGGATTTAGACAAACTGAATGGGAAGAGGCGGGACCGGGCACATAAAACGAACGATATCGACACACGAATAATTTAGAGAGCTAATCGCGACCATTAATTTCACCCGAGACAGGCAAAAACGACGGCAGACACCGACATTCATGGGAAATTAAGATGAAACGACCACAAACCGAGGACTTTACCGACGAAAGGGATACCGCGATTCTGAAGCGGATATTGTGGGGATTTATTCACATTATTTTTTTACCCGAGCGCAAGGAGCACCTCTTGACATGGATTACGCGAGCAATCGAAAGCCATTCGAAACGATTACACGGCAGATTTCATTCACAATCGAGGGGGTTAAGGCGAATTCTTTTTTTTCCGCGAAAGGCTGTGATGCATTGCGTGGAAGAAACCGAACAGAAGTTGGGGGGAGCGGGTGGGTATTCTTATTCTTTTTTCACACATATTTAGGGGGATTAAAGAAACACTTGTTCCGTACATACTTCGTTGCACTTCAATCGATTCGTCGGAAATCGTTGCCAATTAATCAAACGCGCAAGGGAGGTTCTTCCGAAACCAGTGAGGCACGACGCACGCCACACGCACTCCCGACTTCTCATTCCCGACGGAGAATACACTGCAAAGAAGAGAATACTCAAATGAAACGATTGACGCTGTGGACACACAAACTTACCAGACCGACGGAACGAAACGAACGACAAATGTGTGCAATCGATGGCTGTCCATCGCGAAGTCAATCACCACATTTTTCGCACCGAAACCAGACTCGATGTCGCTCGAGTCACATCTCGGGCGAGAAACCCTCAAATTAACGGAACTTCCTTCGGCAGCTGCATTCACGGTCCCGGCGACTTGCACAGCGAGCACATCTGCCCATAGGCTCAGCTGCTAGCTAAAAGTTTGTGAAAATGTTGCAAGAACACACGAATTGTGTTATATTTACCGAGACTGTGTTTGGTTTCGATGAAATTGTAAAGTGACTTGTTTCTGGACAGCCACCGTGCACGGCGAACGAAGACGTTCCCTCATGGAAATTCTAATCAGAGAATCGCAACGAAATCCCTTGACTTTCGACCGATATTTTGCCGAAATATTGTCGAAGAACGATTGTAGAATACCTTGTGGGAATTTGTTTTGCGAAAATCTCACTTTTTTCTGATGGATTCTTAATTTTGAACAAGATAACTTTTTCACACTCGAGATGGCTGCGATGGACGAACGGAAAAGGCCTAACGGAATCTTCGGTTGGCCGAATGGTGGTGCAGCGGTAGTAGATTGATGTGGTGACGTCTATTACTTATGAGGTGGATGGGCAAGTGGATGCAAATTGGTTTTAATTCCTTTTTCTTGTTATTTCTTCAGTTGGGCTACAGCGGAGGCTGCAGAAGTCTTCTTCAGAATTTTGTGGACAGTTAAGGTGACTTAAGGAGGTGAAATGACTTGAAGTCCACCCAGCCAGTGTGACAGGCGCCTAAGTGCAAATACCATTTAATGATTATTTCTTGCGTTATTTCGAATGAGGACGACTCTTCGGATGAAATTGGAATTTTCTCAGAGCCCAGAAAGATTCAAAGCAGCAATAAACTCATCACATTGACATCCACTTCCCCACCCACCACGGAAATCCATTCCACGTCCGGGTATCGAATTCAAAATCCATGCCCATGCAACTGGCCACTACCGATCGAGACTCGATCTACTACCAACCCCATTCGACCAGATCACAGTTAACTTGCTCGCTTAACGTTCTTTTCGTTCGAGCTTTCGCAGGGTTACAAGTGTGAAAAGTGAGCTTCTTCAAAAACTGGAATCCACCACAAAATTGTAAGATTTTTGCAAAATAAATACTCACAAAATATTCTACGAACGTTCTTTGATAATATTTCGCGAAAATATAAACAGAAAGTTAAGTGATTTCTTGGAAATTCCTCGATTTCAGGTTCCCATGTGGAAGCCGTCTTCTTCGCAATGCAAGGTGGCTGACCAGAAGCATGTAGATTCCCATTTTCGCCGACACCAGGTCTACTTTCGATGGAATCAAATCAATCTGCGTGTTCTAGAAACATTTTCGCAACATCTGAGTCGACGTCTGGTCTGCGAGCAGTGCAGTTTGTGTCTCGTCGTCGCGACCGTGAATGCAGCTGCCGAAGGAAGTTCCGTTAATTTGAGGGTTTCTCGCCCGAGGTGTGACTCGAGCGACATCGAGTCTGGTTTCGGTGCGAAAAATGTGGTGATTGACTTCGCGATGGACAGCCATCGATTGTACACATTTGCGTTCGTTTCGTTCCGTCGGTCTGGTAAGTTTGTGTGTCCACAGCGTCAATCGTTTCATTTGAGTATTCTCTTCTTTGCAGTGTATTCTCCGTCGGGAATGAGACGTCGGGAGTGCGTGTGGCGTGCGTCGTGCCTCACTCGTTTCGGAAGAACCTCCCTTGCGCGTTTGATTAATTTGCAACGATTTCCGACGAATCGATTGAAGTGCAACGAAGTATGTACAGAACAAGTGTTTCCTTAATCCCCCTAAATATGTGTGAAAAAAGAATAAGAATACCCACCCCCTCCCCCTCACTTCTGTTCGGTTTTTTTCACGCAATGCATCACAGCCCTTCGCGGAAAAAAAAGAATTCGCCTTAACCCCCTCGATTGTGAATGAAATCTGCCGTGTAATCGTTTCGAATGGCTTTCGATTGCTCGCGTAATCCATGTCAAGAGGTGCTCCTTGAGCTCGGGTAAAAAAATAATGCGAATAAATCCCCACAATATCCGCTTCAGAATCGCGATATCCCTTTCGTCGGTAAAGTCCTCGGTTTGTGGTCGTTTCATCTTAATTTCCCATGAATGTCGGTGTCTGCCGTCGTTTTTGCCTGTCTCGGGTGAAATTAATGGTCGCGATTAGCTCTCTAAATTATTCGTGTGTCGATATCGTTCGTTTTATGTGCCCGGTCCCGCCTCTTCCCATTCAGTTTGTCTAAATCCTTGGGCACGTCGTCTAGTGAGAATAGAGAATATGGGGAAGATGTGGTCTTGCCGTGATATTGTCCCTCGTTTTTAAGAAAAAAAAATAATGCGATATGTGCCCTAAACGTCGCGTGTGATAAATGCCGAGTGTCCCCGAATCACCGAGCAATGCCGAGTGTCATCCCAAATATGTGTCGCGTAGTTTCAAAGCTTTCATCCGTCCTCAGTGAAGCCTAACGTGAGTGCGTTTGCTGAAAAGTGGTCTCCAATCGAATCCAGTGCGCGTCTGCCCTTCAATCGAAAGTGCATCCGTAAATGCCGGTTCCTCCCTTAAGTGCTTCGATATCAGTGTGTTTTGCAAGCGATTAATGTGTGAAGAAAGAATGCCTCATTCTCCCGTCATTTGCGGTGTCCGCGGCTAGTTTGTCTTGAGCAACCACAATTCCCCGTCGGGTTTTCCTCGTGTCACGCGTGCAAATCCCTTCGCGAAAGAAAATGTTCCGTGCGCGGTACCCCTTTCTGGTGAAATTAAAAGTGATTACCTCGCCTGCCCTTGACAGTGTCTCCCCTTCGCGGTGTAAAGTAAAAAGTGTGTCCCTTGTCTGCCGCAGTAAGTGAAATGAAAAGCGCGTCTCCTGGTCTGCTCCTAAATGTCTTCAGTGAGAAATCAATCAAATTGCTTTTCGGCGGATTTCTTTTAGGGAAGGCGAACCACGACAATCGGTAAGTGTCCAATGACTCTTGTAAATTGGTTAATTTGTGTGCATTAACATTTGATTGGATTTCTCTGGAGAAGCAGTCATCCGGAGACGGCTTCCTCTGCCATATTTTTCGCTAGAATCACACTCATTGCGTGAAGCCGGTCTGAATTATTGAGTTGTTTCCGCAAAGTGTGGCCAGTTTCTGTTTCACTTCGCAGGAATTTCTTCAAAATTCAATGGGTTTTGTTGTCACTGAGGGACAGCCTCGACTTCGCTTGAGTGACTTGTCACAGAATCCATTTGCTTAATGGCGCCGTAGAATAACTTTAATTTTCGGGCGTGCTTCGAAGTCATAATCCGTCGAAAGGACACGCCATATTTCGCGTTAAGTCGTTCGTAGCCACTGCGTCTGACCGCTGCACGAGCGGAGACCCGCCTTAAGGCGTAAACCTAAACGTCACCCTTGACTTGACATCACAATCGGCTCGCCACAGAACCGAAATGGCGCTTGTCTAAAGCAACAAATCAAAGAGAGTCTACAACTGCACAAAGCAAACTTTTGCTTCTTCCTTCCAAGACACATCAAACCCAGATTCATAAACTCCACTCAAGCAACGCGTCGGGCGCCCTCCCCCCATCGCCCGGCTGAAGCTCACATGTGTAATGTATAACAATGCCGCTTGCGTAATTCAGATCTCAGACTTCAGCAGCACAAACTTAATAAAGGCCAAGATATGACACATCCTATTTCATTCACAGTACGACTCTGCCAGGAGCATCATTTCCACTTGATTTTTGACAGCCGAACAATGGGTTTTGCCAAGTTTTCTCCCATTCATCCCTGACGCTCCCCCTTAAACCGCTCGGTTTATTTCTTTTGAGGAGCGAATGGGGCACAAAGCGAATGAAATGGAAACGCCGAGCAATATGACAAATCTACACACAGCCAGACCATGATCTCCTTTCTTCTAAGGCGGTCCTCCATGTCGCCCTCTCCACGGGCAGCTGGAGTTCGGGCTGCGACTGAAGAACTGAATTGAATAAGTACTCTTCCAAGATGCACACTCGCCCGGCCACCCAGGATGACATTTGAAATAACATTAGTCGATGGCGGCGGCGGCGACGGCGGCGGCATCGGAGGCAGGAGGATGGGGAGCGAGCGACTTGTGTGCTACCAGCACCAGCACCAGCATCTGGCGATTAGAAAGCGAAGGATTTCATTTGACACATTTATTATTGAAGACGAGCACAAGATACCACTTTTTTCCCCGTCCGTCTGTCCGTCCGTCTGTCCATCCTTGTTCTGTTTGTGCTCCTGCTCCTGCTCATGCTCCTGCTCCTGCCTGCAGTGGCCAGGCTGGGGCTAAGTCGTAGCGTTCACCAGTACCCTTCGCGGTCTCGCGCCCGTCCAGCCAGAGCAGAGCAGAGCAAGCGTTTGTTTGCGTTTGCCACTCGAGGCGCTCTGCTGTATATCCCCAAATATCTGACCTTTATACAATTCATATTTTTGTGGCTTTCAGCATATGCAATTTATTACAGTTTGGTTTTTGCCGGGGCGCGGTATCCTTGCTTGGTTGCATCCCTGGGCAGGGTGTGATGGGGGTGGCCAGCTGCTTGGCTGACTGGATGGCTGGAATTTTTGCGAGAGACGTGCCAAGAAAATTCACTGCTGGCTGAAATCTCTTTTGCAAATTGAGTTTTGGAGTTTCAGACATGATTTATTATTGCAAAGGGTTTCAAAATAAATAGAAACTGTTTTAGTTGATGCTGGTTGATGGCGAGAGTGGGGCATGTGGCGGCGGGGGCTTGTGGTTGCTTTCTGTGGGCTGCCCATTGTGCGGAGAGCGAGAGCGAGAGAGCAAGGTGTTCGCATGTTTTTCGAGGTAAGCTTGCAATTAGTTTGCAAGATCTGCAGAAGAGGGCGATGTCCTGGTTTATTTTATTTTTTTTTTTTTTTTTTGTTCCTCCTTTGCTCTGCTGGTGTGTATGGAAATGGAAATTCAGAACGAATGACATGGTTTCATTCAGCTGGAGTCGGTTGCTGGCTTCGGGTGTGGAATGTAGGGCGGGACGGAGCGGGGCGGAGCAGAGCATGTTTGTGGGAGAAATGGTATCGTCGAGTGGTTTTCTTGTGAAAGGAATGATGACATATTGAGTGATTGACTGTGGTTGGACTTTCTGCTCGGAGGAGACCACAGTCGAAGTTTCTGGTTGAACTAATGAATGGTACATCTGGGGATATTTTTTTTTTGCGTGGAATCTGCTGAAGGAGCTGGCATTTATCTCGGAATAGGGGAGCCTTAGGACTTTTTTCCTGTTGGTCTTCTGTTGTGAGTGATGTTTCAGCTTCGTCTTGTGTCCTTGTAATAATTTATCATGGGATGGTTTTTAGCGAGAGGAGTTGTGTAGAAGGGCTTTGAGGAATTTCCGGTTGGAACCACGCGGGCCCTCTTTCATGATTCCTCTTAGTCATGGTGGCTCTTTGCTGGTCTGATCTCAATTTCTACAACACCAGTTCTCCCCTGATCGCGTCTTTAAATGGAAACCCGATTCGTCGACTAAGACGGCCACCTGTAGTCTTTCTTCTCTTCGTAGTCGTCGAGGCGTGGATGAGTGGGTCGACGTACATGTTTTTTTTTCCGTGGTTCCTAGGTGGAACATATTGCTTCAATAAACGAGCTATCATCGTCACCATCATCTTTCGACCCGTCACCCATCAATAGTACGGTCCATATAATTTAATGTTTGAAGATTATTTCATGCAAATGTTGACCTTGACTGAGCCTGAAATGGTCCATCCGCTTAGTCCAATTTTGGCATACTCTTTCCAACATTTCGGCCGGTATCTCACGAATAAATGCTTCAATGTTGTTTTCCAATGCGTCAATTGAAGCGGGCTTGTCTGTATAGACATGAGCTTTAACATAGCCCCACAAAAAGTAGTCTAAAGCTGTTGAATCGCACGATCTAGGCGGCCAATTGACCGGTCTCGAACGTGAAATAAAATGTTCACCGAACTCGCCCCTCAATAAGTCAATTGTTGCGCGTGCTGTGTGGCATGTGGCACCGTCCTGTTGAAACCACATGTCATGCAAGTCAAGCTCTTGCATTTTGGGCAAAAAAAAGTTGAATATCATCTCACGGTAGCGCTCACCATTCACAGTTACGTTACGATCCGCATCATCTTTGAAGAAGTACGGTCCAATGATGCCACCAGCCCATAAGCCGCACCAAACTGTGACTTTTTCTGGATGCATTGGTAGCTCTTGCAATGCTTCTGGCTGATATTCACTCCAAAATCGAGAATTATGCTTATTTACGTACCCATTGAGTGGGTCGATTAAACTGACCATAAAATGGAAGAAGCGCGCGATGAACTTTCTTAACAGAGCACACATTTTGTTAATAAAATTCAATAATTTGCAAGCGTTGTTCGTTTGCAAGACGATTCATGGTTAAATTATAGACCAAACTGAAGATGTTTGACAGTGAAACAAAACACGAAACGTGCGTCAGCTGTTTAAACCGGTGTTGCCAAAAAGATAATAGCTAAAAAATCACCCTTTACAAGTGTCATGTACAAGTTAGAATTTGATTTATTTGGAGCGGGGAATTTTATTTGTCGCCCTGCTTGTAGCGCATCTGCTTCAACTAGTCGCTTCCACGTGTTGGACGGTCTACCGTGTCTTCGACTACCCTGTGGATTCCAATCTGGAGCTCCTCTTGTGATGTCGTCATTCGACTTATGGTCAATCCACTTCCACCTACATTTTTCAGATGGATGGGTACGTGTCCCGTCGACTACCAGAGATCGGCGTTTGTGATGGTTTTGGGCCAGAAAATGCGCAAGATCTACCCGAGGCTACGCTTGATGAATACCTGTAGCGTTTGTGTTCCACGCAGAGTCGCGTACCATGTTTCGCAACCGTCCTGTTTTCACGCTTGATTTGCGAGGTATGCGAGATGATCTCCACACTTTGTCCAGCATACTGAAGGCATCGCGACCTCGGTTTGTTATTCGGTTTCGTATATCAGTTGCTGAGCCGCCATTTTTAGTGATGATGCTGCTGAAGGCAACCAAATGCGTCCACTGCTTCGACGTTAGAGCTGCAGATCAGAAAGTTGTGCGAAAAGTTGGTGTTGATGCACATCATTTTGTGGCCCGCTTGTGCTGCAAAGTGACCGTCTGCCTTCATTTTGGAAGTTATTTGGGTACATTTGTGGGACGGTGGGCAGATGTTGTTGCACGTCTTCAAGTCTGCCACTCGTGCCCCAGGACATGCATCTGTTTTCGGCAGAAGCTTGTCGCATTCTTAGATCTAAGACCAGATTGAATAAGAGCGGCGATAGTACGCAGCCCTGGCTGACTCCTTTGTGCACTTGTGGGTAGGTGCAAAATTTTCGATCAATTCTGGTCACGAACAGAAAAAAAGGGGCACATGACATAAGGCCATGCGACATAAGGACATACTTCGAAATAAAAACCTTTCCCGTTCAAAAATCCTTTCGAAACATGAAAGTAAAGCACTGCTGGACACATCCAACCTCGCACCTACCTCAAATCCCTACGCCTAAGGCCTTATGTCATGTCACCGAAATATCGCATGTTGGGTCTTGTCGTTAGACCAGTGGACCCATCTCCAAACTTGGCTCTATATTTCCACCCAAAAATGCTTGGGACATCTTAACCATCGTCCCGTCCACTCTTCAGAATTTCTAGACAAACTAAAGGTGTTCCTAATCACTCGTCACCATCCTAAGCTCAATATTGTCGTATCCGTCTGTTCCAACAGTTAGTTCCTTATAAGCCTATAAACCAGACCACAGAAACTGCTCTCAGCTTGGCATAACGCGGTCGTTCCCATTCAATTACGACAACTCGATCGCCTTTCCATTCTCCGAAGGATACAGAGAACTCTGGTCCTCCCACCAACAATTGCCACAACATCAAGACAGGTTTACGAATCCCAAATACAATGCCAACTGCAGCCCATCACCATTGAACGACCGTCTACAGCTGCTACCAACAGAACTGGTGTCTGTTTGCCTTATAGTCCTGATTGCCCAATGCACTGAATTCATTCTCCACTTAGTCTCTACAAACTGAGGTTTCTTCTGCGTCTGCTCTTTGGCCAGACTAGTTCAAGTTCCTCTGAGCTTATAGGCGGACACGTCTTGTCTTCTGTTATGGATCCCTTCGTGAAGATGAGACATTTTCAGTCGTCTTGTTGCGAAGTGATTCATTGACAATGTGAATGAGGACTCTAGCCATTCAATCCTTGCGCTACAGCCCGTAGAGGGCCGAGGCCTAGCTTCTCAGCAACCATTCGTGTGGTGCGTGCTATTGTTCTCTTACGAGTGGAACGACTCCGAACGGCCAATTTGAGAAGCTTTTTCTAGACAGTTATACTCTTTGAGAATTGTCAGTGACTCGAAAGAGCTGGGGCCGTGAAAAGTATTTTTGTTGTACTGGAGCGCATTCAGTTGCCTAAGTTGAAAGACTAGCGTTCCATTGAGAGTCCTTGCGACCTTTCCTTCTGAAAAATTGGCATCATCCTCCAGACCACTCGATCTCACTCCGTCATCGGCTCTAACTCATCCCTCGTTATGCCCAAGCTTGGTTCAACCACCTCGTCCTGGGTCTGAAAAGCGGTCGCCTACCTAATGGAATCGCATTCAAGTCACGCCTCGGATGTCGTGATGATGGACCTCAAGCATTCGGACATTCGTGCTACATGACGAAACCATCGAAGCTAGTCCTTTCCGTTCGTTTCAAATCTCCCTAGTTTAACAGAGGCTTTCCATCAGAATCCGTCTGAAATATCCGCAAATTTCGGGTAGTCGGGTACAAGTACGTGTAATTACCCGTGTAGTATCAGACATCAGGATTCGAATCAAAAAGAGGTCAATTTGAGGAATCTGCTGCAGTCCCGTGTGGGGGCACTGTTCTCTCTCTCTCTCTTTCTGTCTCCCAGCAAAACCTCGGTCATGAATCACAGGCGATACCGTCCTTTTAAATCCCCGCCAATTACTTCCAAATCTGATAAAAATCCGCACAAAAAAAAAAAATCTCATTAATTTTTATCGACGATGGACGTCGTCCCATCCCCGTCACCCTCACCCCCTTCAACAAGAAAAAGGGCAACACGACAAAACATCCAAACGCCTAGTGGGTGGCGGCTAAGTGTGTCATCATAAATTTTACGCTCCACTCCATCTCGCCCCATGAATCTCTCGATAAGAAATCACCACCTATTCACTCTTCATTTTCACCCCGTAAGCCCTGTGAATTGGTTTAATTACCCCCAGTGCTGCTAAATCTTCATCCCCTCCCCCCACACACACACACAGAGAGAGAGAGAGTGGCTCAGACACAGACACACACACACAATCTTATCTGTCGACGAATCGATGGAGAGACCAAAAAAAAATCAAATGAAAAATCGTGCACATTCAAAGGACGACTCTCTGCGGAGACGTAACGAAACGAAGCGAAATGACGACAAAACATCACAATAAACGAAGAGAACGTATGTCAGCAATTTGTAAGCAAAAGCCACGTCACAATTGATTGTGATTGATCGATTTATAACGATGAAACACAACACGCTCCTTCCGTCCGTCCGACTCGAACTGGACGGGACAAGTGGGCGTCTGCTGAATATACGCACACAACACAGGCCGACACCCCCCGTCCCGCCCCGAAAAAAGGTTTGAAATTTGAATACAGCACCAAAAACGAAAAAGAAACAAGATGACCATGCCATGTGACATATTTTGAATAGAAAGCAATTTTCTCATCAAATGTCACGTAGTCGTTGTCATCGTCGTCTGCTCTCGCTCTCTCTCTAAATGGACGACGAAAGACGGTGGCAGGAGGGATGGATGGCATGGGCCTCTTCAGTCCCCGCCATCCATCCAATTGATCCGTGTTTCATCATCAATCTGCAAAATTCGACACTTGATGGGGTACACGTACAATTACCCGTTTGCGCTCCTTTTGTCGAATTATTTAACTCATAAAATTCAAAATCATCTAGGGGTTCTTTGGGCGCAAACACATCCGATAATGTGTGCGGAGAGGGGAGTGCGTGCGTGTGTGTGTTCGGTCGGGGGGGGGGGGGGGGGGGGGGGGGTGTTCAGCAGCGCGGGTCCCTTGTAAACTCGCTTAAAATTGATGCAAATGGCTTTATTGGCTCTAGACCTGTTGTCACGTTCCCGACATAAAGGTATTCAGGGCGTTATTAGTGCAAACGTGACCCGGTACCGCAACAGATTTTGTGAGTGTATTGAAATCTAGGCTGGCTTTTTTTTGGGGCGCCCCATGGGGGAGGGCGAAACTGAGTGCGTTAAGGCAGGCAACCACAGACAGGAGGCACATAGACGGAGTTCATGAATCAATGGAAGGTTAATCTATTCACTGATCAACCGGTGGAGCATCAGGGTTCGATGCCGAACGATGTGATAGATGCGTGACGACGACGTCAAAGTGGAGCATGTACCTTGCCCGAGCAGGAGGTGTGGGTGCGATAATGTATGTTCGTTGATTCCTCAATGGCACATGTTACACCCGACTGAGCTGGTGTTTCTGGAGTGTTAAAGATGCCTCCGGGTGGGTGTTCTCCTTGTTTGTGGCTCTAATTGATTGGATCTGGCTGCGAGGTGGGTCTTAATCGATTGGCTTCACTCGAACTGGCTTGATTTTGGAGTGGGAGGCATTTTTTTTTGTCATCCCATCACTGCACTCTGATTGCTTTTAAAGCCCTCCACCATTGTGTTGCGGCACAAATCCCTTCTTAAAGTCCACTCAGGCAGACCTGTAAGACCGCCGATAAAGACGACGACGGCCTTACAGCGCTCGAAATCCCCCGAAATGAAACTCTCATTCATCCACGGACCGTTCCACGCGTTCCACCAGTTCGGTCGCGTAACCTTCACTTGGCCTCTGCCATCGCGGGGAATATCACATCCAACTGAGCAGGTAGTCATGCATGTCATGCCCGTTTTGTCCTCTCATTACTTTTTCCTTACACAAACCCCCACCCGCCGCTCGATGGGCGCCCATTGTGTCAACGGTCTTAATCATATCCAATTCCGCATTAAATTTGGTATCCTACGGCATAATGTCCACATGAGTAGTCAAGAGCTCGCGCCGTTCGCTGCTCATCGCTGTGCAAACAGGCCCGACAGACAGCATCCCTCATCGGAGCGGTGGAACAGACCGATCCTTTTTGCCGAAAATCCACCCAGAAAGGGAGCGCAAAAAAAAACGGACCACCCACAACACGGCGAGGCGCCCTCAAAGACCAGTGCACACGAAATTGATAATATAAATAAATTCCCACACATAAATATTCATTCCGGCAGGATTATTCCGTTGCACTGCATCCGCGGAACGATAATTGCTATTGATCGGCTATCCGTCCCTACCCGCCCTTCCATCGGCAGATGTGTGTGCGCGCCGCGGATGGTCTTCGTTTACGTGGCAGCGCGGTGGGAGGAGGTGGTTGGTTTTCAAAATTCAATTATGAACCTCGATAACCTTTTTGAAGTTTTATCTCTATTCCAGTTCAATTGAAACATAAACCCGAAATGAAACAAACACTGGCCTCTGCAAGTGAGTGGTGCGCGCGGATGGGGTGGTGGGCTGGGGGTGGCTTTGCATTTTTTTTGTTTAACGACGTCAAATCACCGGAACCGGGCTAGGAGCTTTGGCGAGAGAGTGGGCGCTATGCCGGTGACCGGGTCGGGAACAATTCATCTTTCGGTTCAGTGACGGGTGTCGTTTTCGAAAGCCAACAGTCGAGCTTATTGATGGCAATTCATAGTTTTATGTCGATTCGGGCTATTTTTATGGTCATCTTGAGATTAGTTTATCCACGCTGGAGGACGTGGATCATCATCGTGCTCGAGCATGATTGGAGGTGATCTGCTTGATGGGGTTGAGTTCAGTCAATCGTTGATGTTGCGGCGAGAAGTCTGGGAATTGTCCACATTCTGGTGAATTGTTGCTCTTCGCCAATCCCTGGGGAATTATGGGCGTATTTTTGGGTTGTTTTCTAAAACGTTTGGCAAGGATGCTTGGCTCCGTTCTCTGATCAAAAACACGTCCTTCTACCACAAGACTGAAGCAAGGTCCCTTCTACGTTCCCACAAAAAATAGGGAAATAGGCTAAATTAGCGACCAAACAACGGTCAAGGCCATGATTTGGTTCTATTTTGAGGAATACTTCACATTCTGCTTGATTCTTTCTAAGAGCTCACTTACTAGAATAATGTACGCCTGGCATCAATTTCGCTTCGTTTAAAGCCTAAAGCTTCGATCTGGGAAAAGCAAGGTTGTGGTCTTGGGCCACAATTTGTAAATCTCGTTCTGAACATCAGAGCACGAGTGCTTAGATATGGTTTATGGCGGATGGCGGCGGCTAACACTTAACTTGTGGTGGCTACTGGCTATTGACTGTGGGTCGCATCTGTTAGCTACTGGCTGGTGGCTTGTGATTGACTGCAAACCGGTTTCTGGGGCCTCAGCTACTGCTGGCTTATAGCTTTTGGTGGCTACTAGCAACTGACGACTACACGATAGTGGCTACTAGCTAGTGGCTTGAGGCTGCTGAATACTAGCTACTGACTGGTGGCTACTGGCTAGTGGCTGGTGACTGGTGGCTACTGACTGGTTGGTAGTGGCTAGTAGTAGCGGCCTGTGCCTAGTAGCTACTATCTGGTAGCTTGTGGCTAATTGCTGGTCGTCGCTGGTTGCTCATAGTTGGTGGCTTGTGGCTTGTGGCTTCTGGCTTGTGACTTGTTGTCTTCTGTGTTGTGGCTGGTGGCTAGTGGTTAGTGACTGGTAACAACTGGCTGGTAGCTGGTAGTCACGGGTTAATGGCTACTAGCTGGCGGCTAGTGGCTGGTGGCTCTTAGTTTATGGTTGATGACTGTTGACAATTTGCTGGTAGCTTGTTGCTGCTAATTAAAGGCTAGTCTCTATTGACTATTGATTGGTGGCTAGCTGCTGGCAGCTGGTGGCTGGCTGGTGGTGGCTAGAGGCTGGCAGCTGGTGGCTGGCTGCTGGTGCCTGGCTGCTAGTGGCTGGCTGCTGGGTCGTAGCTGGTAGCTACTGGCTAACTAGTTGGTTGCAGGTTGCGGTTCTGTTTAGCTGTGGCTGGATGTTACTGGCTAGTGGCTACTGGCTTGGGGCTAGTTCGTGATCGTAGCTTGTAGCTACTGGCTGGTTGCTCATAGTTGGTGGCTAGCGGCTAGTGGCTCGTAGCTTGCGGCTGCTGGGTCGTAGGTGTAACTTACTGGCCCTCTGGTTGGTGGCTACTGTGGTTCGTGGCTTGATGCCTTCAGAGGGCTGTGGCTGGCTGGGTTGTGGTTTATGGGTTATTGTGGCTGGTGGCACCTCACGTTTGTGGCTAGTTCCTGTCCTGACAGTCGCACTCAGCTTATTGCTTGACACACGAATTGAATCTGTCCACCTTCTAAGACCAGTTATTGCTTACTCTTAATTGATTTAACTGGCTGACGTTGATTATAATCGGGTCTTGTCGTAGACAGGTGAGAAAGTCAACCTAAAGAGGGTCCAAACTGCTTGACATGGCCTTGATGATTCCCTTTATGGTCTCGAAGACAAAACGCAAGGTTCTGCACAGCCGCTTGGAATCTGGAAGCCAATAAGTTGTCAAGACAAATCCAATCATTGGTGCTGCAGGAGGGCATGTTGATCAGATTAATGCTTCTCTAATTTCATTACCATGACGTCACCAGTCAAACAGTCGTAGAGGCTGACTGTTTAAATACCAGATTCCACAGAAGATTTCGAGTTAAAGAGAAGCTTCATCTTCTTGTGTTTCTCTTTTGTTTTGCTTTATTCTGTAATCGTATGTGTAAGCTACTCCAGTCTGTAGCCGTTGTTGATTTACTCCAGAACAGGGTGGTGCAGTGAGATTTTCTCGAGAAAGTATGATCCTATGCATGGACATTAGCTCATGTAGATTTGATTTCTGGGAATTTTATTTCTACATCATTCATGATGGACATGCTACCAAGTGCTTTATGAAGACGAGCCAGTAGAGATTTGCAAGCTTACGCTTTGTACACATTCATCGTCGTTCCGTTTTTCTTCTCTTTGGGTTTCTCGGAAGTGTCTCGGAAATTAATTTGAGTTCCAATCGATTTCCTCTCAATATTGAGAGTCAGTGGACTGTTGATGGTGCGGTGAATGGGGCTTTTTTGTTCTTCTTTGCATGGTGGTAAGGTGAAGGGGTGGTCTTAGTCTTCTTTCTAAGGGCCTCCCAGTGAGATCTAGTAATGAACTCCAAGTCGGTTGAGATCATTTGCCACTTTTGTGTGTCATATTAGGAGCGAGAGTCGTCCTACGTTGGCCTGTCTCACAAGCTTGAAGTCTTGTTTCTGAGGAACACTACGTCCTCTAAGTGTTAACTCTCAGTATCGCAGATGATTGCTGCGCGACTAAGGATCATCTACCAAAGGAGCAAAGTCAAGGCGACTACGTTCTCTAGTTCATCCTTCTCTCTCGGTGGACTAGTCAGATTGTGGATTAATACGTACGATTGGCTCTTGACACATGTCTCTGTGGAGCATTTGATAAAATTACAGTCTTATTAACGCCATCGCAGAATTGACTATTCAATCGAAAAGACCTAAGGCTTCGTAGCCCGCTTTCGATATAGACCAAGTGTCTGTGGCGTAGAGTTGGGCAGGGATGACTAACTTGAGGAACTTGATCCTCCATCCTACTCAAGTGCCTCCTCTGAGCTCAAAAAGAAACGAAATACAGCGATTGGGGGGGTTTTTCTACGTCTTATCGCCGCCCTGACATCCATTTTCGCTTTCCACCACGGAGCTGAGATCGATGAAACACTTGACTGCCTCGAAGGTTTATCAGTCTGTTGTGACAGTCCACCCATCTTGACGATGAGGTGCCCCTTTTATCGAGGGCAGCTTGTCATTCCTTACTTTGGTCGACTTGCCTAATAAGAGAGCTATTACCCTGTCGCTCTTTAAAATAGAAAAATGGACCAGAGAATGTGGCCTAGGAGTGAATCCACAGAATCTAGTCCTCTTCAACAGGAAATAGAGGGACTCCTCACATTGAGGGAAGTGTTCCTCGAAAGCTGGACGACAGCACAAAATATTTTCTAGGTCTTATACTACAGTGCGACCTCAATAAAAGCAACTAATAGAAATTTGCGCAGTTGTTTCTACTGAGTTTGTTGCAATAATGGAGTCAAAAAATGGAAGGTGCCGAAAATGAGACAAAAAGTTAAACTCCTACAAAATAGTAAAAAAAAAAACGTGTCTTGCACTGGTAAACAGACCAAAACTAATTTTTTAATTGTATTTAAATTCGATAGTGTACAGCTGACTCTCGTAAGTTTTTCAGAGCTATAATATTATTCAGTGAAGCATCATTTTCTTCAGCCCATTGAAGGCAAATGTTTAGTGCTTGGATTGCAGCTCCCGCTTTGATTTTTGGCAGTGGGGATTCCTTAACTACATTTTCGTCATCACTTTCAATTTCTTCGTCTCCCAAGTTGGTGCAAGTCGGTTCCAGATTGGTTTCATTTTCGGCAATCCAATCATTTATGTCCTCGGAACAGTCAATAGGGGATAGCTCTTGAAGCGAATCATTTATCGATGATATTATTTCGCGGTCTTTTCGGATTTGGTCCCTTATGACACTCAAAGGTAACAAATCATCTTCATTATAATCATTGCTTGAGTTCATCAAAGGGTTCCAGCACTTTTGTATTGCGGTAGACTGTACCTTGTCCCATGCATTAGCCAAGAGACATACGGCGTCGTGTCTCAAATTAAATGCTTTTACTTTAGTCTCCAAATCTGACCCCTTGACCAGCGACCAAATGTGCAAATAGACTCTTTTTGTAATTCAGTTTAGTCAAGTTGATCACATTTTGATCCATTGGTTGGAGAATAGCGGTGCAATTTGCTGGTAAACACATGTAGACTATCATTCCATCATCACTTTTCAGCTCAACGTCCTTTGGATGACAAGTTGCGTTGTCCAACAGTAACAGAGCCCTCTTCTGAAGATTTCTAGATCCAAGAAACTGTCTTACCTAAATGAACTAAATGAATGACTGCCCAGACATAGTAAAAATAAACAAGAAGAAAAATATACAAATAGCGAACGAAGAAAGATTTTATGAAACAATAGTTGCTTTTATCGAGTCACTTTTTTTTCGAGGAGTTGCAATTACTGAGTCAACAATGGTAAGACTTAAGGTGTTGCTTTTAGCGAGGAGTTGCACGTATCGAGGGTTGCTTTTATTGAGGTCGCACTGTAGAACCCACTATCGAGGAAAGTGTCAAATAGGCCCGCACGGCTCTATACTGTATAGGTCCCACTAGCTATTCGCTTCAGTAATCAGACCCATACTGCTGTATGACGTCGCGATCTGGTCTACAAGAACATCAACTGCAATCCCATCGATAGGGTGCAGCGGATGGCATGCGCATGTATCAGCGGTAGGCTAAGGAAAACTGCAACTTCCGCCGATGGCCTTAATCGGCAGACCGATCAGAATGAGTAGACCGAATCTCAGAACATTCAACGGCATCATAATCGGGCACTGTGCCATTGGAACTCACATCTCCAGATGTGGCCAGCCCCACAACGACTTCAGCAGAAGCTGCAGAAACGACTAGAAGGAAGAAACTCTTGTACATTTACTATAGAAATCGACTATAGACCAAATTGTCACACTAAGGCAAATCCTGGTGAAGACCAACGAGTTTCAAGGCGATGCGCACCACCTTTTCATCGATTTTTAATCCGCATACGACAGCATTCATTGTAAGGAGCTATTCGATGCGATGACCGAAGTCAGTGCACCGCGCAGTTCAGCTCAATCACATCACATCCGTCTGAAACCTGCACTGGATTTCGGAAAGGAGATGCGCTGCCGTGTGATTTCTTCAATCTGGTACTGGAGAAGATAGTGCGGCGGGCAGCTGTAAACACGAAAGGCACTATCTTCAACAAGTCGGTCCAACTGTTGGGGTACTCAGATGACATAGACATCATCGCGTGCGTTTCCAACGTGCCGCAGTTTAGGCTTTTACGGCGATTGAAGAACAGGCGAAACGAACTGGTCTCAACACAAAATATATGCTGCCGACAAGCAAGCGCACACCCCCTTGGACAAAACTTCACGATCAGCCTCTAAAATTTCGAGGTAGTAAAGGAGTTTGTCTACCTCGGGCAAACGTGAACTCCACAAACGACATCACAGTGGAGATTCGTCGTTGAATCGCCCTTGGCAACCGGTGCTACTTCGGTTTGTCGAAGCAACGAGGCTCAACATTTCTGACGAAGAACTCCTCGAAGGACCAAAATCATGCCCAGAAAAACCCTTATTTTGCCAGTCCTCCTTTAAGGAGCCGAAAGCTGGACGCTAAGCAAAACTGCAGAGCTGATTCTTGTTGCTTTCGAAAGAAAAGTTCTTCGTCGGATATAGGGTCCCCTCTGTGAGGATGGTGAATGGAGGAAAAGACACAACCGCGAGCTCTACGAGCTGTACCATGAGATGGATGCAAAAATCCGTCGACTCCAGTTGGTTGGCCCCATCGAGCGCATGGACAGCTATGGGTGTCTTCGAATCCCAGCCTCCTGGTTCGAGAAGGAGTGGAACACCGAATCTCCGGTAAAAAGACCTAGTTATCACGGACGCAAGAGAGCTTGACCTTGGTGACTGGGAGCAGACTGCCCAGGATCGTCAGTGGTGGATTGCAGCCATTTCTCAGGCTCAGACCATCCAAAGACTGACAAGAAGAAGAATCGTCAATTACAGCGCTCTCTCCTCCCCGAAGAAGGAGTCACATAGAAGCCTACTAATTCCAAGACCTGGCTGAACTAAGTGGCATCAGTGGCCGTTCTCCAATGCTTCATCAAAAGCACTAATTGGTTTGCGGAAGTTGAGCCTAAATTGATCCGCGTTGTCACACGACGGGCGTTGTTGTCTACCAGCAGTCACCCACTTCAACCCAAACTCCCTCAAACGAGGATCATTTACAAGAGACGGAGTCGCCTTCTGGGTACACAGACGTTCCCAGCAGGAAGTTCGTTCAGACGGTCCCTCCATTGTGGACCATTGTTACCAGCTTTCGTTGGTTACTACACAAGATCGAGTGAAAATCGCTTATCATCGGCTTTAGCATTTCCTCCTCTTTGGCAATCATCTCGTCTCTAGACACGAGCAGGGGCTCCATCGTGGGTTGTTCCTTGTGACCATACAGTGTGGACAAGCCCCTCGAGATCCATTAAGTAATCGTGTTGATCTGTTGACTGGTTGTAACTTAAAGCCGACCACGCACTCTGCATGCAACGTCTGAGGGGGGAAAAAAATGAAAGTAAATAAATATCAATTAGTTCACGTTGTGTCTACACATTAAGGACGAAATAAATACAGCCGCGCCGTCAATATGGATAGTCAAACAGAAAAAAAAATAAAATATTATGATCCTTGCCAATACATTCGATGAGTGTAAATCAAACAACAACGTTATCATTTTAAATTCTTAATTGAAAACATTCCCCGCCTCTTCAGCGGCTCTCTGCGCGGAGTACATTGCAAATTAATACCGCAGCCATTCATCGTACAGACAAACGTTCGACTTTCGGCGTGGACGAGAGTATGGGAGGTCCTTGCGATGCTGAACAGATCGTTAAACGCCAACGCTAGCCAGCCAGCCAGCAAGCCACCCTGATGGGGTGTATACGTGCGTGCATGTGAGATGGGTGGGACCAAGAGGAGGAGGAAAACGATAGTATCGGTAGCGTGATGACGATTGCATTCAATTTCATACGATGGCAGTTTTATTTTAATTTCATTGAGCGCCCCTTCCCTTACCCCCCCACCGCCCCCACCAAACCCAATCGACGACGCCCATGCCCACGCCCGCCCCACAGAAAGGAGAGAGATCCTTTCGCATAAATTATTAAAAAATCATTAACGGAATTACGCGAACGGCAAATGTTTGCCCGGGATTATGACCGAGTTTCCAGAAAATTGAGTTCATGGTTAATTTTTCATAATTTAAGCGAACTCTGCGTTCCCTTCGCCGCCACGGCCGTTTGGGTGTTTCAGGATCGTTTGGGTTCATTTGTCTTTCCGACACAAAAAAAAAAAAAAAGAAAAACTTGAATGTCAACACAGAAATAACGATAATTGCTCGAAGCCTGAGATGATGAACTCCCTCTCGGGCCGGCCCGTGGCGGCGTTGGCTGCTTCGGGACGTGGTTGGACAGCGATTTGACAAGAGTGCATTGTGCGTGGCGCTATCGCTGGTCGGGGATTCGCATCTTGATTGGTCGGCGAAGTTTTGTGCGTTTATTTGGATGCGGGTGCCCGCACGCACGCACGCACGCACGCACGGATGAGGTCCTTGCGTGGAGACCCGAACGTCTGATGGAGCCTTGCATGAAAGTTGTGAGCGTAGACAAGCGCTTCGTTTGGATGTGCAAACAAACACTGATTAATCGAATGGAATTTGAAAGAGAAAAGTTTTTCTTCGTGTGCACAGAAGATGAAGTTCGATTTTGGGGGTGGGGCTGGTTGAAAGGACTGCTGGTTGGGTGGGTCTGGTCGAGAGATTCAGAAGGATTCGTCATGAAATCTGCAAAACTTGAAGAGGTGGAGCCTTATCCGTTCCGTGTCCACTTCCGGCTGAGGAAAGGATTACACTCACTCCCCAGGCACGACCCACTCCTCCAACCCCAGTCATCCGTTTTGAAGGGCGATTGTGTTGTCATAACCGCCGCCACTTAATCAATTTTCATGCATTTTCACCAAACTCCCCCCGAGTCAGAGTTGTTGAGAACTTCCGAAAAGTTTTTTTTCCAACCAAAGCAACACGAGGGACTCCTTTAAGACGCTTAAAGCCACCCGAACGGCGAAACAAAGAAATCACAGGAACGTCCATGGGGCGGCTCCCTTCTCCGAAACAAAGAGCACAGAATCCCTGTCAGGACACTTGTTCCGAATGAACGTCCCCCTTCCCCCTCTCCGTGCACCTTCCCACGCGCCACATTCACCGTCAAGACGTCCGAAAGTGGGTTAAACTCTCCATCCTTCGTCGTCGTCGTCGTCCTCTCCCCAGGAGCGCCTTTAAATTTGCAGCAAACCCACTCACCAATCATCCCATAAATCTTTTCACCCTCTCGCACTGCCTTCCTTTCATCCCCCTCCACTGCCCAGCACCTCATCGTCACTTGAGCGCTTTGCCGTGATCCTGCGAAAATTAAAATGTATTATTCCCAAGAATTCGGAGGGATGTCGGCCGTCCCGCTTTTGCCGGCGTGTATACTTACACATCGTCCCGTTGACGGGCGCCCAACATGACAAGCAACAATTACCGATATTAAAACAAAGATTTATTGCGGCAGCATTATTGGGATTCAATCTAGAATGTCCTGGCTGAGATTCTCGTGTGAAAATGAGACGGCAAAAGGAGTCGACGATGGCGCGGCGCGGCTCTGTTTGGCGCACGCCATTATGTATGCCATATGCATTCTCAGTCACACGTTGGAGTATGATTGATGGGCTAGTGCGTAGCCTAATAGGCACGTGTACGAGGCCTAGTTCGACGGTGCCGGTCGGTCGGTCGTATTTTATGTGGGCGAGCGTAGACCCGCCGACTAATCGAAGGAAAATTGAAGATTGATTCGAGCGGAGGGCATAAGCGCCTGTGTAAGCATCTGCAAGACGTTGCGACTAATGAGATCTTACATGGGAGCATGTGCGTGTGCGCGGTAATTAATTGGATGGATAATTGAAATTTAAGAGGAATTAGCGGTAACTAGCTGGGAATCTGCTGTGAATTGGTAACTGGCATGCTCCTTTGGGGTGGTGGGGGAGGAAAGGTGCTTGCGTGACGCGATGGGAAGGAGTATTGTGATTAAATCTGGTGATTTTGGCTCACGAAGAGGGTTCACCTGGTCGCCTGAAGGACTCGGGTGGATTCGGCTTGGTTGTGGTCCCACGATGAAGGAGGAAAGCTGCAGACGTTGCTTTGGCACACTCTTCGATCATCCTCTCCATCTTTACTGAGCATTGTCTGTTGGATGTGATGGAAAATTGAAGTTCGTCCACCCGGAGTCGAACCCTGGACATTGGGGACCCTCACTTCCCCAATGCGCCACCTTTACTTTCTCTCACCAGTTACACTCCCTGATCATTGTCTCTAAGTTCTCAGGAAAAATCAAAGTTGGTCCACCCGGAATCGAACCCTGGACCTTCTGCCTAAGAGTCGCCGCACTTTCCCCAGCAAAAGGTAGCCAGTTACACACACTGGGCATTGTCTCAGAGGTGTCATGAAAAACCAAAGTTGGTCCACCCGGAGTCGAACCCTGGACATTCCGCTCAGGAGTTGACGCACTTTCCTACATCGTCACCTTGACTTTCTCTCGCCCGGTATACTGCCTGGGCACGGTCTCTGAGGTGTCATAAAAAATTGAAGTTGGTCCACCTGGAATCGAACCCTGGACCTTCTGCCTAAGGGTCGCCGCACTTTCCCACGACGCCATCTTCACTTTTTGTCGCCAGTTACACACACTGGGCATTGTCTATGAATTATCATGAAAAATTGAAGTTCATCCACCCGGATTCGAACCCTGGACATTTTGCCTAGAAGTTGACGCAATTCGCAACGACGCCACCTTCACTTTCTCTGGCCAGTTATACTCCCTGTGCATCGTCTCTGAGGTGTCATAAAAACCTGAATTTGGTGAAAAAATTTAAGTTGGTCCACCCGGAATCGAACCCTAGACATTCTGTCTAGGAGTCCCCACTACGCCACCTTCACATTTTCTCATCAGTTCGACTACCTGGGCATCGACTTTGAGGTGCCATGAAAAATGGAAGTTCATCCACCCGGATTCGAACCCTGGACACCTACCTAGTAGCAGCCAACTTTCTCCACTAACCCACCTTCACCTTCTCTCGCTATTAACACTCACTGGGCATTATCTCAGAAGTGTCATGAAAAACCGAAGTCCATCCACCCGGAATCGAACCCTGGACATTCTGCCTAGGAGTTGAAGCACTCCACAAGTAAGGCACTTTGATGAAAACCACTTCAAGTCGAGACGTACTCTTAAAGCAGAGCACATTTAAGCATCTCATCTCAAACCGGGTGACTGTTGAGGATCCTCTTCGCATGACACAAACTCTTGTTGAACCGCAAAAATGCGCCCTGCTGCTGGCGACACTGACAACGATCAAAGGGAATCCCCCAAGCTTGACCCCAGCTCCTCCAACAATGTCATTTGCTTGTCACCTTCACTCGAGCACGAGCGCACCGCACCGCACATCACATGACACCATCATTGTCGACCCTTGTACCGGGTCACCGAAATTCCTCGCCTCGAGTACCCCCTACACAACCGGAAGTCATGTTCAACATAATCGTTGTTCTCCCCACATCCACAGCCCACTCTCCACAGAGACATATAATAGATGTCCTTTTTCATTAACAATTAACAAGCCGTTTGCCTGAAGCACTCTTCCGGCCACTTCAACGGCAGAATAATTGTTCAAAATCTAAAATAAATTGTCAAGGGTCAGTGTGTGTGTGTGTGTGTGTGTGTGCGGCATACATTCAAGGACAAGCGCCGGGCAGCATGGGGCGTCATCGAGGACATGAACAAAAAAATGTGAAATAAAAAAAAGGATGTTCCCAGGGACACCAAAAAAAATTTGGACCATCTCCATGCGGAAATTTAATTACGGTCGTCTCCTTAAATTGCCGAGACCTCACCTCATCCCACGTCACCTCACCTCACCTCACTCCAGCGCACACCGCCTTAACCCACAAATCTTCGGTGTGTGCAAATGTGTGTGGCAGGATGCGTGTGGGAGTGTGTGTGTGTGTGTGTGAGTGTGTCGAGAATATTGCAAAACCATGACAAATGGGAATACAATGTCGTTTTTTTAGATTAATGTGACATTCTGAACACATGTGGCCCGGATTTGTTCCATAATAGGATTTTAAATCGTTTAGAGAAGCTTCAGCATGCTACTGCTGCTGGTGCTCCTGATGCTCCTGGTGCTCCCGATGCTGGTGTTGGTCGTTGCTGCTGGAGAAAGAAATCACACAAGGAAACCCCTTTGTCCGTGTATTCCAATCCGGACCCCCGTGTCCTCGCTCGTGTCATGTCTTCAATGCGAGTTGAAATCCTTTTCGTCCACCGATGGCGATGCCAATGGAGATGTTTTCGTCTTCGCCTTGTGTGCTCGTCGAACTATTTTCGTTGCTTTTCTGCACTTTACTTGATTCGTCGCCTGGCGACTGGTGTTGACTGAAGGACGGCGCACACATCCTCGAAACAAACAAAATGAAATATTATTCGGTCCGACTGTAGAAGTGGTGTGTTGCACTTGGAGAAGTCAAAATATACAATCCCCCCGCCGCTTTGCACACAAAATACATATGATGCATGACAGGACATCGACGAAAGGATGACGAATATGTGTGCCAAAAGGAACGTAGCGGGGAGGGGGAAGGACGTATGATAAGGGGTATGATTAAAACTTAAATTGCTTAACTTTTTGTTCGTGTCCTGGAAATCACATACCATATTAGAGACTGGTCGTCGTTGTAGGGAGTTTTAATCCCCAATTAAAAAAGGATTTGTCGTATGCCCACAGGAAATCATGACTGGGAGCGTGATGAGTGCCTGTGTCTGTGTGGTTGTGGGTGTGTCTCTGCGACTATAACTACGGTTGTGGGACGCATTTCAGGTCGTTTCGTTGGTTGTCTGGTTTGGCTGGCGGATGGGGCATTAAGCAACTCAAATCCGAAAGGAGATTGCGTTTTTATTTTCCTTCGTCCTTTTTGGTGTTCAGTGTTGCTGTTGCCATTCATGTCCGAGCGGGCAAAAAAAAATCTGGGCTTTAAGTTCGTTTAAAGGGGAGCCGACTGTGTTACTGTGTGTCTCTCGTGTGTCGCGTAATGGTGGCTGTAGAAGGACCTTCGTTTGCTGATGGAATATGTTGATGCAACATTTGATGGCTTTTCACGAAATGACGATAGTACGATTCAATGCGATCTTCAGACAAGTTTTGGTCGTTCAACAATTCTCTTCTCTTCTTTCATCCAACAGTGTTTTTTTTTATTTTACGAACCAACATGTTGCAGCAACACTACACGCTTTTCGTTTTGACTGACTTTAAACACAATTTGTTGGACATTTTCTTGAGACATTGGTCTTTCTCTGTTGATACTGTCTATTTTGAAATATTTAGACTTGTCGAATCAACATTGTTGCTGCAACCTTGCGTCATGATTATGCAACATTGGATTTTTCTTACCCAAACTTGTTCGAATTGCATCTGCTGCTTGCGGTGCCAGGTTTTCTCGTCAAATAGTGTTCGATTTGAAATTTGTATGTCAACATGTTCCTGCAACGTTGCGTGATGATGATGCAACATTGGGTTTTTCGTACCCAAACTTGTTCAAATCGTATCTGCTGCTAAGGCGTCAGATTTTCTCGTCAAACAGTGCTGGATTTGATATGTTTGCGTCAACATGTTGCTGCAACATTAGGTATTTTATGGGCAAATCTCTTCAAACGTCATCTCCTCTCCTGCATTTAAATCTTATACCAAACAAAAGACATCACGCATCAAAAGGTTGCGATACAATGTTTCACAGTTCCGACACCCACTTTCCTTCACCCACCCCTCGCTTGACATCATGCCTGCGTTGGCAAAAAAAAAAAAAAAACTGACATAAAATCAGTAAATGCACTCGCCAATTAATCAACATTTTACGAGCAAATGTTGCGGAACGAGAAAAAAAATAAAAAACATTTATCTGCTGTGCCTTGCAAAATCTCAAGCTTCCTTAAATCGCCCCAGCCAATCCTTAAAAAAAAAACAGCAGACGAACCCCTTTCGTTTCTGCGAAATTACCATCTGCATCCGATATTCGGCAGATAAAGTACGCGCAACGCGCCCACTCGGGGTTGCTCATATTTCATTACTCAACTGGGCTGTGCCCTCTTGCAAAAAAAAAAAAAGAGCACAAGATTCGTGCCCGTGCCTAGATACGTATCTATTCCATGGAAAATTGTGTACTTGCAAATATGCACAGCCACGCAGGACGCATAAAGTTATGCGTTTCCACTTCAACGGGTACATTTAAGATACCGCCTAAAGATTTATCAATGAACACACGCTCTCACATCCCTCTGCTCGCACGCTCACCACCAATCCACCAATCCATCCATCCATCCATCTATCCATCCGTCAGACTCCACCACCGCGGTGGGTGGGTGGTTGGTGGGGGTGGTGTGATGTGGTGGGGTGTGGAATGCCTGCTTGAAGGGCGGCGCGCAAATTACATTTACATGTTTTATTACATCACCCGAAAACTCGATGGAAATAAACTTTGCGGGATTTTTATTTTTCTTTTGTTTTCCGTTCCGATTGTGATGTCATTTCGCTGCGATGGCAGGGGTATGGTTGTGAATCAGCGCCTCAGGTCCTGTGGGCCCACAATTCTCACTCATTTCTTCCGTCGGTCCTCCATTCCATTCCGACCACCACCCATCGAGCGCCCGCCCGCCCGCATTCAGGCATTCTGCTGCGGAACGTGCGTGAGCATTGTTAGCGGAGATATGCTGAATCTAGTGCAAATAAGGACACAAATAAAAATTTAGCCGCCGGCATTGATTGATTTCCTCTAACTCGGCTTCTCACCGACCGACCCTTCCATTCCCAGTCGACAGAGTGAGAGAGAGCGTGGCCCGTGCGTGTGCTAAGGGGGGACTCGCTTGTCAGCGCGGATGTGGCATTCGAGATATTTTCATAGAAGCGACAATAGGCGTGTACGTATTTCAATCAGAGACACCTTTGGTTTCGATCGAAAGGAAGTGTGTGTTGCTTCGTCTGCGTGGAAGGGGGTCGCTCGGATAAACGCATTACGGAAGGAGTGATGGATTCGGTTTCGTCTTTCTCTGATTTTTTGTTTGAATTCATCTTCATTTGCTCCTGGCTCTGGAATTCGGTTGTGTTACCTTTGGCTTTGGTGAACTGGGGGAGGGGAGGTCAGATACTTTGTATTCATGTCACGTATCGTTTGGGGAATGTATTGAGATGTCAGATGCAGGACAACGCGAGTTAACCTTATTTCACCATTAGTGATCATTCAGTGCACTAGAATGAATCCTGAAGTGGAGGGTTGATGGTCCTTTTCTCTGCAGGCGAAAAGAACTTCTCGGTTTGTGCCTCACATAATGAGACCGGTGGAGTGGAAGTCCTTGTACTGACGATGGGGGGGAGGGGAAGTGGTCCTCTGTAAAGATGTCGAAGATTGTCCATTTTCATGAACTTACATTTTTTTCCAGTCTTGTCAGCAACTACCATCTGTCGCTACTTTTTTTCCGGAAATTTCCTCTTAGACGCCTAAAATCCGTGCCCTCTCACCGATCATCTATCCATCTATTCTCCCGCCATTCCACAAGCATCTACACGCGAGTCACGATATCCAATTAATCGCCTCAAACCCAGTCCAGATGGACAATCAAGCGACGCCATATGGTGCCCACAGCGCATACATCTTCCAACGTTCTTAAGAAATCCCCCACCCTTCTCGCTTTCCACCCGCGCACCATCTGAGTATACATAACTGTCAATTTTATAATAACTTCTTCCACTACAGTGAATCGAGGCGAAACTTCTGCTGCTGCTTCCTTCAGCGTCAAGCTGTGCGCGGAACTGTTGTTCTCGAAGATCTGCACTACTGTGCTCCTCTTAGCGGGCAGCCCTTCCGTTCTCGCTCTCGCTCTCGCTCGCGTCCCCGTCCTCGGTATCATTTATCATTTCTATCGATTTTTCACCATGAAAAGGAAATCACTCCTGGATGCCAATCTCCTATGCATACTCCTATATACTCGCAGTCGGGTCCTTCCTTGCGGCCCTCTTTGCAAAAAAAAAATGAAAGAAAGAAAAGAAGTTACATTTAAGTCGAGAGCGAGAAAGAGTTTCCTTGAAATGCGTCTGCGACGGCACGAGGTAGTCCCTACCGCCATTCTCTTCCACACCAGACCGTGCCCCCGGCAACGCAACCAACCCCCTCCCCCTCCCACCCCTCGCACCACCATCACATCGGATGGATAAAGTAATAGCCCTCGGGGAATAAAAATTCACATAATAGATGAAGCATTGTTCGCGGTATGGATCGAAGATGAAAGCTGCTACAACTGAGGAATCCGTTCGGTTGCATCCTCATGAATTATTCAGGGCCTCGGTGGAGACAGAGGAGCACTGGAGCACCGTTAGGTACTTTCCGTGGCGAATGAAGTACCAACGAATGCATACAACTCTTATTCGTTTCGTCAAGAAGGTCCACAGACGTCCTCCTCATCGGCAGTGTCATCATGATCATCATCATCAGCATCATCATCGTCAGCATCAGCATCCCCATAAGCATCGTCGTCGTCAGAGTCATCGTCATCGTCATCAGCATCGTTGTTGGATGCATCTCTCTTCAGTCATTATGCAGTCGCTGAAGAGTGAAATTAGTTGCATTTCACCGCCAGCATCGAAGTACCGAACTGAGAGAAAGATACATTTGAATAGAAAGATGCACACGACTAATGGATGCAGTATACCTGCGAGATGAAATTATTTCTTCCGCGTCTTTTGCTGCGTATCAATTGTGAATGGCGGGCAGAAGGGATTGAAACTTGAAAGCCACCGGGAACCTTCAACTGCAGTAATTGCTAATGAAAAATTGTGCACTGCTGAATCCACAACGCGTTGCGATTCTAGTTGGCTCATGAATAAGTTAAAACCACTCGTGGGATCTAATAGATAAGAACCATTTAAAGTGGCGTTTAAAATGAATGAAGGACGACCTGCCGATGGTCAGCTGAAATGTATCACTTTTACGAAATGGGATGCCGCAGGAGTCCACTCTAGGTCCCCGGCTTATAACATCAAGAGAAAAATGTACTTCTACGTTGACTTGCGTTGCTTGAGTACTGGATTACTTGACGCTCTTGAAGTTTCCAAATGAGACACCACAGGAGTCTAATTTAGGTCCACTGCTTATACATTTTTTTCCAGAAGTCTTAAATCCGACTTCGCCGTTGAGTCACGAAGCCAACGAAATGAGGTGGAGCTCTAAGACTTTCAACAAATTTTGAAATGAGATACCCCAGGAGTCGACTTAAGGTCCGCTGCTTGTATATTTTTTTCCAGAAGTCCAAGATCGGTCATCTTTATTGAGCCGTGATGCCTACGGAATGTATTAGTTCACGCAGAGCTCATGAAGTTATCAAATGAGACACCACAGGAGTCTACTTTAGGTCCGCTGCTTATACATTTTTTTCCCAGAAGTCAAAATTCCGACTTCTGCATAGAGTCGCGTTGCCTGCGGAATGAGGTGGAGCTCTAAAAGTTTCAACAAATTTCGAAATGAGATACCACAGGAGCGCACTCAAGGTCCGTGGCTTATAACATTTTCCCAAATATCAAAAAAAACGAGACTCTAAGCACGCTGCTTACAATTACTTAAATCCAAATTGACAGAGCTTGTTCACGTAGTGCTCTTAAATAGCTTAAAACAGCCATTCCCTCGCTCTCTCTCTGATTAAAATCCCTGATAAACGTCTAAAGCAACACTCGAGCCAGCTCAAGCCTCATAACCACTTGTAAGTCCTCACTTGCTTTACAGCCGATTAGAGGCGAAAGCGAGTGATGAGTCGACCTCATCAAGTGGCACATGTTCCATTGAAGAACCCCAAGGGCAGATCATCACACTCGTCTGTTCCGCAAATCAAATACCTCAGATTTGCCGTGAGTGCTGCTAAGAAATTCCCAACCATCTCATCGAGACTAAGAGCTTCATAATCCCCTGCTGCTTTGTCATCCCTAGCATCATCATCATCGTCGTCGTCGTCGTCGTGACGGGAGAGTGGATACCATGCGCGATGAGAACTCCGCCACAATACACCTCCCCCACCCCCATACTATCATCCGCGCTAAAGTGGTAAGTAATCCATTGCAACCCACCGATTTATCAGTTCGGTCAGCACGCCTCTGTGTCGAGCCGATAATAATTGTGGATTCGGATTTATTAAGCCTGCCATCATCCATCGGCATGTGTAAGCAATCACTTCAATTTATTCAATAAGAGAATAATTCAGTTTCAGTGGCGCCCCACCCACGAGACTCTCGCAGTTGGCCGAGCTCAATTGCGAGCCGCCCCCGATTGGGGAATGGCCGGAATCGTGTCATTTACAGACAAAGCTGCGGGCCCTGTCGGGCCAACCGACATGGCGGCGGGAGGTGACTCCTTCCCCCTCCTAGTGCAGTCGCTTGGCAAATATGAATTATTGAATTGAATAAACCAAAACGCATTGATTGTCGATACACAGATGCAATTAACGGTTAAGTGTTGACTTTAATTTTCGCATTTTCGATTTGTCGGTTTTGAATGCGTTTCAAATTGTGGGTGTGGCACGGCAATTTGAGTTAGTTTTGTGAAAGGTTACATCTGCTGGTTGAGTGATCGTTTGGCGGTGGTCTAGAACGAGATGGTGGCGGGTTGAATTGAGCTGAGTGCGATCAGTTGTGTTGTAAATAGCACAAGTACTGAGAAAAAAAACAGATAAGGGACTTAAAATGGACTCCTGTGGTACTTCATATTAAAAAAATCGGGACTTCAAGTGGTCTACGTCAAGTAATCCATTCCGGAGGCAAAGCGAGTCAAGATTTTAGAAACAAAATGTTAAAAGCAGCGGTCCTAGAGTGGGCTCTTGCCGTATTTCATTTCAAAAACTTGGAAACTTCAGCAGTTTTACGTCATTTATTCCATTACGGAGGCAAAGCGAATCAACGTCGATGTCAGATTTTGGGTTTTTGGGGAAAAAATGTTACGAGTGGACTCCTGCGGTATTTCACTTGAAGAATTTGGAAACTTAAAGAGCTCTACGTCAACTAATCCATTCCGTAAGCATCCCGAGCCAATACCGATTTATTTGTTGGAAACATTTTAAAAGCAGCAGACCGAGAGTGGATTCCTGTGGTCTACCATTTTCAAAAATTGGTCCCCAAAGAGATGGTTTCAGATGGAAGAGCTGTAACATTCCGATGCCACTGAGATTCATCACTTTGAAGGCCTTCGATTTGCGTATATGGCTTGAACTGTCTGCTGAACAGAATTTTACAAATTTTACGGCAGACACTCTGGCATTATTCGTCACCACCTCATTTTCAATTTGAATCGTCAAGGAGTCTCTCAGACTCAACGACTCCATGTAGGGCACAAGTTAATCCGATGTTATAAGCAGTGGACCTTAATGGGACTCCTGTGGTACTTCATTTCACATCAATCTTATGAACATCAAGAACTCCGTATCAGCAAAACAATTCCATAAAATTCAATGCGGTTGCAGGATATTAGACATCGATTAGAATTCGTTCTGAGTTTACCAGTCCCGCGCGGGACCCTAAAATGTAGCTTCAGACAGTTCAACAGTCTGACTCTGTTGGCCCTCCATTACGATTGCTGGTCCTTAGACAAGCTGCTTGATGGTCTCGTTTCACTGTCTCCGGCCATTTTCCCATCAAGTTCGACCCTCATGACAATAAAAACTTCTTCGTCCGAAAGCTGTTGCTGTTGATCGAGAATTCCATCCACCAGAGGATGCCAGTGCCGAAGTCACTCAAACTTGTCACAATTAGGAGAACTTCGCAATTCGAAAACTTTTGTCTGTGCATCTGGTCGCATAATTGCGCTTGCGACGCAAACAATCTCTGACTCTTCCAAGTCCCGACCAATGATCAGGCTCCCGTGGTCTTGTTTACCACATCAAACTTCGGGATAGTTTTAAGTCTTAAGTCCCATCGTTGCGAATCCCCCCGCCGATGCCAAGAGCAAACCGAAGAAAACACTTATCAACACGTGACAACGTGCTAAGGCCGCCGGAACACTTCGGCGAGATCCCGAAAACTCAATAATAACTGACCAACAAATCCCCGGAATGGCGCAAAAACTTTCTCCTTGATTTCACCCGCCACGCTAAAATGCACCGGCTAGACCCTGCCTACTCACCCTCCGCCCCCACCACCCGCTCGGCCAGAATCTATAGACGGCCTCCAAATCTGAAAAGATTATTCAAATCGAGTTAAGAATCAGTGCCGGCCAGAGTGCTCTTCGCACACAAAAGGGGGCAGAGCACAGCTCGTCGCACTGGGGGCGCAAAAGTTTTGCAGAAAAGGACGAGGAAAACAAAGGCGAAAAAAAATAAAACTCTCAAAAGCGATATGCAAATTCGTCCCGAGGAAGGGTGGTCCTTAGAGTTTTACTTTTGCTTTTTTTCTTTTCTTTGCCTGCTTTCATTTTCCCGCTGCTCTTAAAGCAAGAATTAGTTAAATTTGTTCGCCCTTCGACGCTGCGGTCCATTCGGTCGCCACCTTCGCCAGAGTCGCCCTGCCGTCCCCCCCTGCGTGGTGAGTCAGAGCGATCTGTGCGTTTCGCTCTCGTTAAGTTGGGATAATAAGTTACACGCTCGTGCCGCGGGGCATGTTACAGAATTTTCCTTAAAATCCGATTTAATGTGTCTCGCAAGGCGCCTTACTTACAGTCAAGCTTGAGCACACACACACACACGCACACGTCCGCCTTCACACGTACCCACGATGAAGTAGAGCAGAGGCAAGAGAGGCGAGAGCTGTCTTCATTCTGAATGACAACAAGCACTTATCTTCTTTTGCATATTACAAGCAACAAAGTATGTCCTGCGGCAAGGAATACGAATTTTTAATCCAAGTGGAATGTGAAGAACGGAACGGAACAACAACAACAAAAAAAAGTGCTTAACAATCGCTGCCTTCAATCTATGAGATGCTTTTATCTTTTTGATATCTTTAAGTGAGCGGCAGAGAACGGGACCAGATTTTCCATTCCATTCTTCTTGGCAGTTTGCGGGTGAAGCGGATGCGGACGCCTCGTGAATGGGCCGTTACGTGTGCGACCCTGTAGGTGTGCGAGTGCGAGTGTCGGTGTGAAGGGATCGCAACCTAAGGATGATCTAATTTTCGATTCGAATGTATATTCGATTTCGGGGGTTACGCTTGGATTTCATTTAAATCCTGACGGTACCTTTTTCACATTTGCAAGGGTAACAGGTTTTTTTTTCCTTTCCCCTGCCCCAGCGCACGTTTTGCGGGAAAAAACAAAGTCACATCGGGAAGTGGGGGAGCGTGAATTGTTTAGACGGGTTGGCATTTCCATGAAATTGATTGTATTTCTGGCGGGTTTTCGGGCGGGAAAGGGATGATTTTCGGGGCGAGTGGGCGTGGCGGGGGGCGTAGAGTCGAGATGAAGACGGAAAGCATAGCCTCATCTAAAAACATGAGATATGACGTATCTAAAATTCATTGAAAAGATTTTTTTCCGAAAAAAAAAAGTATGGGTTCTATCGCAGGTGACAGCTTTTTTCTCTCGTAGACGCCCACCGAATCTGGGCGTGGCAGTTAAAGTTAATGAGTAAGAGTTGCACGGTTTTCGAATGAAAAGACTGGAAATTTTACATTTTGGAGCGAGTCGCTTGGAGAAAGGGGGCGTGGTTGATGGGTCTTTTTTTAAATTTACCACCTGCCTTCATTCCAAAACCAGTGGCTTGAGCTGAAAAGTCAGAAATCATGGAGATATGATGACAAAAGTGGGCGTGACAGTGGGCGGGAGACGAATTTAGACCCTCGCAAGGCAATAAATGAATGGAATTGCTGGACATATGACCAGATGAACAGCTGAACGAGTGATCCAAATGCAGAAAACTTCTGCACTCGTCCACTGATCCGCAATGAAACTCCTCAGCAACATCGAATTACTGCTGCCTACAGCCCACTTATCCGCCTCAACGCATCACGAAAATGAGGTCATTCCTTTGCACAAATCCCATCTCACAACAGATGCTGTTGCCATCGCAATTCGCATCCGCAATTCTCGCACAAATCTCATCTCGCAAGGACATCATCCTCTTTCAAATCTAATCCCAATCACGTCTGTTTGCTTCCGCCGAGCTGTGTTTTCAAATTTGTTTGCGCTCTGTGCCAATTCAAATCCATTTTGCATAGCGATGCATACAACACACTTAAAAAGTTTCCCACTCAAGTACAAGCCCAAGCCCAAGACGCTACACCACAATCACTTAATGCCGCTGCCACGACCCCGCAGCCGGGTCGGCCGTCAATGCTGTGCCGCATCTCGCATCCATTGTCGACGCCTCCAACATTGCCGCCTTCGCAAGCGTCGTCGATGGCATCGCCACCGCCAGTGCCACTGCCACTGCCATCGCCACCGCCCTGCGAACGAGACAAAGTAAATCGCTGAAGTCATTTCAGCGATGGGATAAAAAGGATTCCTTTCCAATAAAGCAGAAAGCCGTTGTCCTAACTTATCGTCGGCTACACAATGTTATCGTCGGGCGTAGACCCATGCCGATGGTGGCGGATAAACAGACCCCCAGTCAAGATACACATAGCAGAGCAGAGCATTATCCTCGCATTTCAGTTCGTAAATTTGATATTTTTCCTTTCGTGCAGGAGGATCTGGTGGAGACGAGGAGAGAAAAAAAAAACAGAGGACAGCCCACGCGCCCTGGCTGACTGCACAGGCTGGCTGCACAGGATGAGGAGCCAGCTTTGCCCAACAATGTAGTTGATAACTAGTTATTCCCAGAAGAGGTTTTATGGGTTTGTAATCAAGGAGTTACGATCGTCCTTGGGAATAGAACAATGTGCGGTGTGCTCCCGCCGAACCCCCACATTTGCATGGACTGTGCCATTGGCGGGCGGGTCATGGGCGAGAGTCGCTGAATGGAAGGGCGGACGGAAGGATGGATGAACGAATGAATGGATGGATGGATGGATGGATGGACGGCAGCCATGGGTGCAACATTTTCAATCGCCATGTTAATGAATTAGATATTCAATGAGAGGCACTTCTCGCACAATGGAGCTCCCTCATAAAGTTATGCCTTATGGTTGGCGAATAACAAATCACTTACATGGGCACGGACACGGCCTCCCGGCGCGGGCGGGCGGGCGAAACTTTTAAACTGTCGATTTTGTGAATAGATATGAGTCGCTGTTGTATTTCCGGGCGGTGTGGGGAGGAGTTTGATGGATTTGCGAGGTTGACGGTGGAATCTGTTGCGGAAATACACTCACGATGAGTGGGGGGAGGGGTTCATTTCTGGTCTGTGGCAGTTCGCGGAGCTGGAAGTGATGATGTGGTGTGTTTGCGAATAGCTTCGTTGCTTAAATGTGACTGGCGACGGCGTGGGAAGTTATTACCAGCATCCAGAGTAGGGGAAAGCTCTCTAAGAAACTGGCTTCCAAGGTTGTGTCCTTCTACAAGACCTCACCGGGCTTCCTTCCTTATCAGGGATGCTAGCCATCAAGCTTCTGAGCGTGAGCACTAGCTAACGACATCACTGAGTGCACGTAGGCACATGTAACGAAGTTGGGATAGTAGTACAAAGCAACACTTCATTGAACTACGACAGGTCTTCGAGCAGAAATGAAGGGAAGAAATCCGCCGTCTCAGGAGGAAAATGAAAGAAAATTAAAGAAAATTAAAGAAAATTAAAGAAAATTAAAGAAAATTAAAGAAAATGAAAGAAAATGACAAGCTAACGATCGAGGAGAGAAGAGGTGCTAATACAGGAATGATGACATGATGATGACAGAGCCTCACTAGATGGTGGAACAATTGTCTGATTGGTAATCGGTTCAAGGAATGGTTGCCTTGAGACGGATATGGTCAATCGGTCCGATGGAGGAACCTCTTCTGCAGACTGCAACGAAGGCCAAAGTAGCCGAAGAACAATGCACTCTAGTTTTGGGAGTCGGTTGTCTGGCATTTTCATAACCCTTAATATATAGTTGACCTGCATTTTAAGTGGTTTTACAAAAAGCGGGGATAAACCTGTTTCCAGGAAAAGTATGTAGTTTGGTGACTTTGGAGGTAGGCGGAAAATCCTTTTGATAAAAAAAACGTTGCAGTTTCCCTACTTCCTCGTAATGCTCATGTCCCCATACCTGCGCCGCGTAGAGCATTACTGCTTCAGATGCCGCTTCGAATACCTTAAATTTGCTGCTGTAACTAATATTTGGATTGCTGAGCAGTTCTTTCACGCTACATTAATTATGTTTTTTGATTTTGATAGCTTCTAATGGAGATGCTTTTTTAAACTAAGGTTACTTGATAATAGGATTCCAAGATACCTGTATTCCTTAACCACTTCAATACTCTTCCCCCCATACTGCCACTTTTCATTGCAGACAGTTCTACCTCCTCCTTTTTTAAAAATTATTATCTTTGATTTTTCCAGATTAACCATTAGACTCCACAGATTGCAGTATTCATGTAAATGGTTGATCATCAATTGTAAGGATTCCGGCGAGTTTGCCAACAACACAATGTCATCCGCAAACAGGAGGACTTTAATGTGGACTCCTGCAAATTCTACGCCTCCAGGAAGATATTCCATAATATCATCTATAAATAGGGCAAATAAGCTTGGGCTCAGTGGGCATCCCTGTCTTACCCCTGACTCAGTCTGAAACCATTCCGATAGCGCCTCTCCACTCCACACAGCTGCCTTGGTATTTTGGTAGAGATTTAGCATGACACGTCCAAATTTCGTTGAATTCCCAATGCACTCTATCTGGACGATGATTGATGAGAATTTCGACCACACCCCCACTTAGACGACGTCACCTCAGAATCTTTACATTGGCTGGCCATGAGCTAGCTTGGCGCATTAACCAGAGCTTCTGCAACCATTTGTCGAAGGAAAGCATGCTCGTCTAGTGGAATCCAAAGATAGCTTAAGGATCTTCAAGAAAGGAAAACCCTTTGACTGCGAAAACAATCAACAGATATGGACGTCTCCTTAACGGCGAATGTTAATTCTTGATCGTGACCGTCTGAAGCTGTTTGGCCAACAATCTGGGCACTCCTTGTACTCCTCATGAGTGTAGCTTCAGGCGAAGTATGTCAACAATGGGACGGACCTTCAGACTGCAGCATATCCTGGCGAAGACACATGAAATACAGATCTACACTCATCGTCTATTCCGAGTGAGACAACCTTCAAAGAGAGAAGCTGCGCAACACCATGTCTCATTTAGACAACTGCGCCCAACTCGACAGACTGTGCAGAGGACGACAATGCATGGGTACTCTACCCTCTTCATCGAAGTGGGTTGCGAACTCCGTCGAAATCCTCAGTGTCCCAAGAGGTTAGATAGACAATGCGACGCGCTATAACCTAATCTACGGTATTTTTCTGAACAAAGTTTGAACAGTTCTTGAGAAGAACTGGGCTGCTCCACAGGCATTACTTCCCATCGAGCACGGTGAATGGCGACTTTAATGCGTTCGGAAGCTGCTAAAATTGGTCGGAAGGTAAATTGGGGGTTAGACAAATTCTTGCGAATGCAGTTTACGTCCAATTTGTGGATACACGGACAGAAGCTGCGTCTGACTTATGTCCTTGATGCCCGATGAAGAATGTGAATAACCAAAAAAAAAAAAACAGTTGTCGCTGGTTTTCGCTTCTGGTGCTTACTGGCTACTGCCTGTGGATTCTCCAGTGTTGGCCACAATTTCCTATGGATTTTGTTCCAGACGATCCAAGTGAGACGGGATTTACTCCAAGCTTCATCCAAGATCACCCAACTTACGTCTCACAGAAGATGCCTTGGTCTCTATGGAGTTCAAACACAGAACGAATTCTATTCACTCGTCATTAGCCACTGTTGGGAACGTCATACTTCCCATGGAACGAATATAACTCAAACTAGGTGCTCCCTTGGATGCTGGTGCAGAGCAAGGTAGTCTTGAGCCAAAAGCAACCAGTCTTTTCATTTATCACTACATCTTGCCAGCTGTCAGCACTTCACACAATAAGTCACCTTGATGTCCTTCTCAACTTTTGTACATCTTGCTAATCGTGGTTGTTCCTTGTGAAACTAGCCCATGGACGGGGAGTAATTTTTTTCTTCAGACAACAGATATGATGTTCAAATGAGAGTGCAGTGTCAATGCAAATGCAGGGGCTATTCTATCCTTCTTAGACCTTGGATGTGTAGGCACACATTTCGTGCATTAGTCTGCTTTGTCGTGGTGTTTTGTGGCCTTTGTTGGTGAGGCCGTCTACTCCTACCCTGGACACGAACAAATACTGCTTCATATTCCTCGAGTCACTGACAATCCTCACAATTGTCCAGAAAAACCTCTCAAACCTCATCGTTCGGAGTCAGTATAAAACTGTCGGTCCCCTCGCCTCAAAGTAGGCCTGAACGGCGCCACTCCCGTCAAAGTCAGAAGCTCTTTCTTCAGACTCAGCACACGTTCTCTGAAAATCGTCTTGTGCTTCAACTTCGCTTTCCCATATGGTTTAGCCATCTACGAGACTTTGTTGCTCAATTGTCAGAGAGGCTACTAGGTCTTCTGTCACTTCAACTCCGCTGCTTCAGCTCCGGCGCTGTATTAAAGACGCTTCAAGAAGTTTGTGTTTGAACATTCATGAGTTGTACCTCATCATCATCTTCTGCCTAAAGTGGTGGCGAGGAGCAAAGCACGCAAGAGAGATCTCCAGTCCACTCAATCCTCCGCCTTCGACTGCAATTTATCAGGAGTTATGGTTAAGCGGAACTGGGCGAGTTTTTGGCCTCCATCCAACCACCTCCAACCACCTCGTCCTGGGTTTGTCAAGCGGTTGCCTACCTGATGGAGGCGCAAATGGAGGCGGAATGGTGATGGGGACATTCTTTTTCTTCTTCGAATGGCACTACTGTCCGGGGTGGACCTTGACCTCGTCCAACAAGCCCCTCCAGCTGGCACGATCTTTTTAGCCAGCTGCATCCAATTTCGCATGCCAAGCTGGTTGAGGTCCTTCTCTACTTGTGAGCGCCATCGGTTCCGTGGGCGTCCTCTGTTGCGTTGTCCCACTGGTTCGCAGTCGATGACTCTTCGGGCTGGGGCAGTGTCGTCAATGCACTCTACATGGACTAGCCATCTTAGGCGTTGAATCCGTAGAGGCCTGGCTGGACTCATGTCGCTGTACAGTTGATGGTTGAATCTTCTTTTCTCCAACAACCATCAATGCAAACAGGCCAAAGAGGGAGGACACGAAGTTGAACGTAAACGAAGTCCTTATCAGCCTCGAAGTAACAGCTGCCTACGGTGACATTCAGGCCGAGTCGTCGATGTTGTGCGTCCTTTCTCGATGGCAGCATATACGAGGGGCGTTCAATATATTCTCGGTATCGATATGAAGGAAAATGCGAATTCAATTTAAATTGTTTTTAAATAAGTATAATAATAGATAAATAAGTCAATTTATATATACAACCACAGCTTCACCACGATACCGAGAATATATTGAACGCCCCTCGTACTTCGTTTTGCCCTCATTCGCCGCTAAACCCATTTTCGTCGCCTCCCTTTCAATACCAGAAAACTCTGCATTGGGGGCTCCCAGGGTTCGACCAATCACGTTAATGTATGCTGGTCCGTGTATGCTAGGAGTTGTACGGATTTTTGGAAGACCGTGCTTCCTGTGTTGGCATGTGAGTTCTGTACTATCTTCTCCAGAATGATGTTAAAGAAGTCACATGACAGAGCGTCACCTTGTCTAACAGCTTTTTTTTGACATCGAAGGTCTCACTGAGTTCGTTTCCGACCTTGAAGGAGCAGCGACAATTCTCCATCGTCATCCTCCACAATCTCACGAGTTTGCCAAGAAACTAGACAAAGCGTTGTATAGCTCGTAAGCCTGCATAGAGACGCTGTCATCTGCGGCCTTGAAATCGACGAATAGGTCGTGGGTGTCGATCTTTTGGATTTTCATCCAGCGATGATGGGGACATACGTGCCCAAAATGAGATTCGAATTTTATGATAAAATGGGTGGCGTAGAGGGACGGGGCCTAGTTCTATCACGAGTGGAAGGCACCTACAGTTTTATGCCGACTGCGAACGGCCAAGTTTGAGAAGCTTTTTCTAGACAGTTAGTTAGTTGACTAAGTAAGCACCACTTTGGAAGACTTTATACAAGACCTTGACCACCCCAGTCCATCTCTAGACCACAGAGCCATGGACATGGGCATCGAAAGTGGCTGAAGAAGTCCTTGATCCTTTCGTGTGATGTCCTGTCTCTAGTCTTTGATCCTGATTAGTTGAGGGCGCCTGGAGGTGAAGATTGACTCAGGAACTGTGCGGCGATATGAGTCCATCCAATCCTAAGTCGGCTTAAGTATGACCCGCCGAGTCTCTCCGTGTGAATCAAAAGAACTGTTGACGGTCACATTTAACAATATTTAACACGGTCACATTTAACACCTAAACGGAGAAGAACCACAACCAACTTGGCGTGAGAAACTGAAGACAGTTGTCCATTTGTTGGTTCCCAGGTCTCAGACAGTAGCCCAGCACCCCCCTATGCGACGGAATACAAGACAATAAGTCCTTCCCTACAACTCCCCCACACGCAGCATTCCTCTCCTCGTCTCCTCCAGGAGAATCACGGCGCCGCTAAGTCTCACATTCTTCCGGCTTCCACCTAAGCGACTTCCGCCCTCGTTAAGATGATTTATATCCAAGACCACCTCCCCACACGTACGTCCACAAAAGAGGGGGGGGGAAAAAACGAACTAAATAATAAACAACACCACACAGCGCACATCACTAATTAACAAGCACACGTAAAAGATACAAAATCTTAGTAAATGAAATAATTCATTACATCTACGCGCCCCATAAAACGACGACGATCATAAATACGCACCATAACCAGATGAGCCCTGCAATGGTGTGACGACCTCTCCCCCCCCCCTCCCGTGCCAGCAGCATTCTGCTTTTTTGGGGGGGAGTAAAAGTCAACCGTATGCTATTTAGCCACCCACGTATCTCATTTACTTTTTATACCCTATGGCAGTCAATTTAACATGCAACCAGCAATTAATATTGTCACTGCCAGCGGCAGGTGTACGACATCAAACGAACTTTCAGTTTTGTGGGACCGCCGCGGCGGTGGGGGGAGTGTGTACCCCATCACTTGGGTACATCGACCATGGTACCCGCTGCTGTTACATAAACTTACAACCAAGATGCTGTGCGCCGCTTTAAGAAGACTGTGAAGACAAGCGAGAGCCGCGCCGCGCCGCGCCGCGCCGCCTTCCCTTGTTCTCTCAATTAAGTTTATTTACTCAACTCTGGCGCCTAATAGAAAACGTTCCGTGTCTCTGGGAGAGAGAGCGAGAGTGTGAGAGAGAGAGTCTCAGTTCTTAATTAAAATTCGCAGCTAAATCCTGTCTGAATAAATCTAATAATAAAGCGAAGATACTTTCGCCTAATGGATGAGAGCGAAGAAGAAGACGCGAATGGAAGAACAAAAAAAAAAACCCATTTCAAAGGTAAACATTCGAGATTGATAGATGCGCGGGGCGCAGAGGCGCTTAGCAAGTTCGTGTAAATGTAAATAGAGCAGACAAGATCCTATTAAAGGCAGCTTCAAAGCGGAAAGGTGTAGTTGGGCGGTGGGAGCGAACCTGTGGGCGGAATGGTGCGACTTTGTTTGACGAACTGTGAGTGTGAATGGTGGAGGCGGTCGAATATGTGGCAGGTGGTGCTGAATACAGATGGAGATGTGTCCAAAGCGAGGGCAGGAGCATCATTCCCGGGTTTCGTGGACTTCTTGAAACTCTCCTGACTCTCAGAGGTCACTTCAGCACTTTTGTGGTCAATGCTTTGCTGTTTGGCTAGACTTCTGTGCTCCGGCTCACCTTCAGAAGAGCTTGAATGTAACAATTGCTGCCATCACAGCTCAAGGTGGGCCGGTGATGAATGAGGTTAGCTTGGCTAAACTGTGCGTAGACGCACAAGTCACGTCTCACTTAGGTCCTGACTCAGTGTCCTCCCGTGCCCATTGTGAAGCAGTCGCTGATTAGGTTCTCATGTCATGGCTTTCAATACCGATTCCCGGTCGGTTGTCAGTTGCAAACTTTAAAGCCTGCCAACAGCTCGAATGACTGAGGAAATCTTAGCGCATTCCTTCGTCGTTCGAACGTACGTTTCTATTTTTTCAGTTATCATCCGGCGTTGGCGCCACATCTGACAGTCGTCTGAGCTTAATCATCTTTTTTTTTCTATTTTCAGGATTATGTCGTCTTGGGCCGCCGCTGTCTGCTCGGGAGTTCCAGTCTGCTACGCGCTCGTGATTCGACATCATTTGGTGTGATCCAGTGTTTAATTCAGTTCAGTTCTGACATCGGTCCAGTGTCCACCTCGGTGTCCTCCTGAAGCCCCTCGCGAGTCGATGTAGTGTCCACTTCGGTCTCGTCCTCAAGCCCCTCGCGAGTGAGTCGACCTAGTGCCCACCTCGGTGTCCTCCTGAAGCCCCTCGCGAGTCGATCTAGCTCCCAACTCGGTCTCGTTCTGTAGCCCCTCGCGAGTGAGTCGATCCAGTGCCCACCTCGGTCTCGTCCTGAAGGCCCTCGCGAGTGAGTCGATCTAGTTCCCAACTCGGTCTCGTCCTGAAGCCCCTCGCGAGTGAATCGATCTCGTGTCCACCTCGGTCTCGTCCTGAAGCCCCCCGCGAGTGAGTCGACCTAGTGCCCCCCTCGGTGTCCTCCTGAAGCCCCTCGCGAGTCGATCTAGCTCCCAACTCGGTCTCGTTCTGTAGCCCCTCGCGAGTGAGTCGATCCAGTGCCCACCTCGGTCTCGTCCTGAAGGCCCTCGCGAGTAAGTCGATCTAGTTCCCAACTCGGTCTCGTCCTGAAGCCCCTCGCTAGTGAATCGATCTCGTGTCCACCTCGGTCTCGTCCTGAAGCCCCCCGCGAGAGTGAGTCGACCTAGTGCCCCCCTCGGTGTCCTCCTGAAGCCCCGCGCGAGTCGATCTAGTTCCCAACTCGGTCTCGTCCTGAAGCTCCTCGCGCGTGAGTCGATCTAGTTCCCAACTCGGTCTCGTCCTGAACCCCTCGCGCGATCCAGTGTCCACCTCGGTCGCGTCATGAAGCCCCTCGCGAGTGAGTCGATGTCGTGGCCACTTCGGCCCCACGGGAGTGCGCGAGTGAAGTGAAGTCTTATCCATCGTGGGAAAAATAGCGAAGCAGGTAGGTCATCTGTCTGGTTGACATCACAGCAAGCCATCAAGCCTTTAAAAGCACCCCGGTAAGTGAACTTTGATTATCGCCACCAAACCTGGGCACCGGGAAGTTGCTCCAGATGGCCATCGGAGGGTGGGCTCGTTAGATTAGTGGGTCCAACTGATAGGCTCTCGTTTGGGTGATCTAGTTCCTAGACTGCATTTCATTTCTTTTCCAGGACTCGCAACCTCCTGGTTGGCGAGATTAGGGCGCTTCTGGGGGTCCTTTCGTTCTTCGATTTTTTTTCCGCGATTTTGTGATTCGGTTGTCGGTGGGATTGAATTTTAGGTGGCCAAAGATGCTGGCGAATGGACGTCTTTTTGGAGTGTTTCACTTGTCCTCAGGCTCGGCATGTGTTCCTCTGTTTCGTAGGCGTTCTATGAATAATTACAACTTTCAATGTCAACGACTCTATTTTTATTGAAACCAATTTGCGACGACCTTGAGATGTTGATTCACTTCCCCACTCTGATCTCTGACAAAGTGAAGAAAAGGCAATGATCGCTGTAGCGACAGCCATTTGTGCCAATCGGCGAATGCCGCCACAGGCACAAGCAGTTCACACAAAACCGACACAAACGCTTCCCCGAGAGATAAACTAGAACGCTCAATAAACACTCTGCCCAATCAGAGGAGACACACAAAAGTATCTGCTCTCTCACAACGGCGCGGCCTGGCATCGTAATGTCCTCGGTGGCAATGCCAAAGGCTGCCTAAGTACCATTAAGCCACTTGTCAAAGTTTCCACTGCCACAGGTCACGGGGGCACTTACACCTCCGCTTCCATCGGCTTCGTTTGTTTCTCATTCAATTGTCCTGCGACACAAACAAAATCTCAACACAAAGAAAGGCTTCCTTCAGCAGAAAACTTTCACAATCTCTCGCCCAACCACCCACGGTTGGGCGCGATTACAATCACCTCTCGAAGGCGCGCACAACTATTGCCGAACAAGAACAATCCCATTATTCATGGCGCGTGCATGGCGTCCCCCCGTTTACGGACACTGCACCCCTCCCGATAAGCATCTCGCCTGTATGTACGCCCATTTCGCTCGTATCTCATCGATAGATACATAAATCTGCAATAAAAAAAAGGACCCGAGACGCGGGCACGGCCAGCAGCGGGGAAGAAAAATAATGTGTCATCGTAACACTTGCAGAAAAAAGCCCGAAAAAGTAATGCCATGCTCAGTGGGCATTGTGTTTTGCCAATTTCAATTTATCTGAGAGAGATTACAATCTAGCTCCTGCTGGCTGCCGTCTTGTAGGCCGGCCGCACTGCTGCTGTGTCGTAATGTATTGAATTTCACGGTTCATGCTTCAGATCCCCGATATATGGGCTCCGGACAAATTAGCAGATGGGATTACGGCGGCAGGACAATACTCGACGAGAGATGATTAATTCTCTCATTTCGGAGCGGGGGTCTCCCGTGTGGGTCACTTGCCAGGGCTCCGAAGGACGTCATTGTACGTATATCTGCAGGACACACTGAGTGGCTCGACGAATGGGGATGCACGTGGTGGGCAAACGATAATAATAAAGTGACTTATGAGACGACACAGAACTGAAAGGACACACCATTCACTGTCCCGGAAATAGACGGTAGATGCACCTACATGGCGTGTGTGTCCGCAGTATGAGAAGACGCCGACGCGATAGAGGCAGATGAAGAAAGAAGAAAAAAAAACAGAAACAGCCCCCGAAGACACACGGTGACTACTTTTGCCGGGCCATTGGGAATGGAGTCAAGTCAAGTCAAGTCAAGATGTAAGCCCGCACCCGTCGCTCGCCCCCGGCCGTGTACTGGCAATAAAAGACGAGGCGTATAAAAACCCATTCCGGCACATGGATTCTGAAGTTGACATTTCAATTTGCAATCATTTCACGTGAACGTGATACAAATACTGATTCTGACCGAATGTCGGTGTTCCCTACCGAATGAAATGAAAATGCCTCCCTCCCCGCCGCCTCTGTGCCTTTGGTGCACGGGGGAAATGTGACAAACACATGGGGTAAGACGTCGACGATGACGATGAGGACGGCGACGACACTTCAAATGAGGGGAGCGCAAATGCGTGAAGATCCGAAATGTAATTTCTTTTTCGAGAATGACGACGACGATGAAGTCAACTCAGCCATCGCGACCACCGACCGCAGCTAATGAGAGCATTGTTAGAAAAACAGTTTTTAGATTCGGAGAGGTACGGCCGAGGCGGGTAACTTAGTCTTTTCCAGACATTCCACATTTATGCGGCCGAGGCGTGTAACTTAGTCTTTTCCAGACATTCCACATTTATGCGGCCGAGGCGTGTAACTTAGTCTTTTGCAGACATTCCACATTTATACGGCCGAGGCGTGTAACTTAGTCTTTTGCAGACATTCCACATTTATACAGCCGAGGCGTGTAACTTAGTCTTTTCCAGACATTCCATATTTATGCGGCCGAGGCGGGTAACTTAGTCTTTTCCAGGCATTCCACATTTATACAGCCGAGGCGTGTAACTTAGTCTTTTCCAGACATTCCATATTTATGCGGCCGAGGCGGGTAACTTAGTCTTTTCCAGGCATTCCACATTTATACAGCCGAGGCGTGTACTTAGTTACACGGCCGAGGCGTGTAACTTAGTCTTTTCCAGACATTCCACATTTATGCGGCCGAGGCGTGTAACTTCGTCTTCTCCAGACATTCCATATTTATGCGGCCGAGGCGTGTAACTTAGTCTTTTCCAGACATTCCACATTTATGCGGCCGAGGCGTGTAACTTAGTCTTTTCCAGACATTCCACATTTATGCGGCCGAGGCGTGTAACTTAGTCTTTTGCAGACATTCCACATTTATACGGCCGAGGCGTGTAACTTAGTCTTTTGCAGACATTCCACATTTATACAGCCGAGGCGTGTAACTTCGTCTTCTCCAGACATTCCATATTTATGCGGCCGAGGCGTGTAACTTAGTCTTTTCCAGACATTCCACATTTATGCGGCCGAGGCGTGTAACTTAGTCTTTTCCAGACATTCCACATTTATGCGGCCGAGGCGTGTAACTTAGTCTTTTGCAGACATTCCACATTTATACGGCCGAGGCGTGTAACTTAGTCTTTTGCAGACATTCCACATTTATACAGCCGAGGCGTGTAACTTAGTCTTTTCCAGACATTCCATATTTATGCGGCCGAGGCGGGTAACTTAGTCTTTTCCAGGCATTCCACATTTATACAGCCGAGGCGTGTACTTAGTTACACGGCCGAGGCGTGTAACTTAGTCTTTTCCAGGCATTCCACATTTATACGGCCGAGGCGTGTAACTTCGTCTTTTCTAGGCATTACTTAGTTACACGGCCGAGGCGTGTAACTTAGTCTTTTCCAGGCATTCCATATTTATGCGGCCGAGGCGTGTAACTTAGTCTTTTCCAGGCATTCCACATTTATACGGCCGAGGCGTGTACTTAGTTACACGGCCGAGGCGTGTAACTTAGTCTTTTCCAGACATTCCACATTTATACGGCCGAGGCGTGTAACTTCGTCTTTTGCAGACATTCCACATTTATACGGCCGAGGCGTGTAACTTAGTCTTTTCCAGACATTCCACATTTATACGGCCGAGGCGGGTAACTTAGTCTTTTCCGAGTTCATCCTCCAACTGCCACAGCGGCCCTAGGACTTACTAGCCTTGGGACCAGCTCGTTTCAATCTGTTCTTCAATCTTAGCACTTCTTCAATCGCACTGCGAGGTTCCATCACGGGGCACTGGAAACGTGCGACGGTATCAATGTCATCTGCGGAAGATGTATAAAATTCCCAGTAGCCTATCTGGTTCTGTGAATGAACGTCCTCGCGCCTTCATCCGTCACTGGTGCCCATGAAAGTACGTACTCCTAAGCGTGAGATATCACAGCTGTTCCCAACCAAGTGTACCTCTGCAGTTTCAAATCAATCTCATGTATCCACCTCTGAGTCGTTCTTTAACTCAATCTTCGCATCTCCACCAAACGCCGAGAATTCCGCATGTCCCTTCAGTCGCATGTGACGTCTCTGAATTGCCCCCAGTGGATGCCGGATGCCGTGGTGATGATTGAAGTGTGCCAGTGACAGCAACCTTCACCCACAGCACAACCATTCGCCGCTCTGACATGTAATCTTGACACAAATCCAACTAAGAATAGCGTGCCAGCGGACTTTCATCATAACCATCCGTGACAGGTATCACTCCGCAAGCTCGTCTAATTGGGATTCCCTCTCCGGTAACTCCAATCCAAATTTCGCGTCAGACTTTATTTCCACAAACAGACAAACAGAGTCGACCGCAAAACTACATTCTCCACCTCCTCCGCGTCGCCCGTTTGAGAACTAGTACCTGCTCAAGTCCACTGGGAGTGGGCTGGGGATGGGGGTGGGTTGCGAGGAGTAACGACTGAGCACTTCATTTCAAAGGAATTGAACCGCCTTAATGCCTAAAGGAGGAAGCCCATCGAATGTTTATCTTGGCCCTCATTAAAATGAAATACCTCGAGTACAAGGTTCGTGTTACATGAGAGTCTAGAGAATCAATAAATAGATATCCCCCCCCCCTCTGCCATCCACCCCCGCATCAATTGGCAAAGGCGGCTGATGGCTCATTCAAAACTAACCGACAACTGAAATCGCTTTGATATCCAGTACCCTTCACATGCTCGGTTAGTTAGGAGATTAAAAAGAAAAACCACTCGTTCGCTCTCTCTCTCTCTCGCTCACTCTCTATAATTTTAATGAATTCGACCCAAATATTCACTGCTCCAGCAAACAGAGAGGAGAGAGCCGGCGCTCCGGCTAGAGCTACTCGGGCGGTGGCGGTGGTCCTCCCCCTCCAACCGTCCAACGTAACATCGAATGTGCGCCTCCAACTCTTTTGCGTTCGAGTGAGTAAGATTGAACGCACCACTGGAACCAAAATCATATTAAGTCCTTTGCGAGCAAATTATGTGATGAAGTTGGAATGCTGCTGCTCGTCGCTTTGAAGGCTTGTGGACAATTTTTTTTATTTTTATTTTTAACTTTGTCCTTTGGTCCTTTTTTTTCGTTTTTTTTTTTGGCTTTTTCCGCCCCCTTTAGTGTCACCCTTTCTCGCTCTGGCTCGCTCTTGTGCTCTGGCACGGGGTAAGACAACGAAAGGGAAGTGGTTGGTTTTGCAGCAAGGGAGGGAGGTCGGATTGTACGCAAAAAAATATAAATTAGACCGCAGTTCAAAGTATGGATCTTTGTAGTGCTTCCGCTTGGCTTGCCAACTGACTTAAAGCGAATATTTACCACAAGGGTGAGCAGGCATCGTACCAACACACACATCGGGCACACGTACCTACGTTTACTCGCAGAGGGAGCGCCACTGGGTAGGTGGGTCCATCCACTTGGTTTGTGTTCTGCGAATCTGCCGATATGTTCGGTAGCTCGGTGCGGTCCTTTCGCAACGGTCCGTGCGAAGGATGACGATGATGATGATGATGATGATGAGGATGCGGGATGAGAGAGGGGTGCCCGAGTGTGTGTGCTGAAAGGCACCCAATGTAACAAAGGCTATGTAAATATACGTGGCTGTGTCAAAGAGATTTTGTATTTTTTTTCCTCGTCTTCCCTCTCTCCTCTGTGTTCTTTTTCGGGGACGCGTGGTGGCGGTGGGGCTGCAGATGGGAGTCAATGGGTAGAAACGAGGATAAAATTGGAAGGAATCGAGGCAGTAAAATTGGTTCGACAAGCGTTTATAATTGAAGCGGACTGCGAAAGCTCCGCACACACATGTGAGTCCTGATTGACGGCAAAAAACAGAAACTCCCCTCACCACCGTTCCCTCTCCCCAACGCACACACACACACACACAACTGCAGAAAGGAGAGGCAATGCAGAGGGACAGAGGAGGATCAGAAGAGGAACTCAGAGGAGATAAGTCGTAGGTGGCTCGCACAAGGGATATTCGTGTATTCGATTGATTAGGAATTCTCTTCACATAAAGTTTGTGTCCGTAACCGTGTGCGGCGGCGGTGGCGGCGGGGCGTCGTTGGGCGATTGAAAATCGATGTGAGAGGTGAGAAGAAATTTGAAGTTTCGAATCGAATGCTTGAGGACTCAATTTGAAGTTTGCTGATGCTGCTGTTGCTGCTGTCGAAAGTCTGAAGAACAGAGCAATTGTGAGATGAACTAGTCACAGTTATCCTTTGGGGATTTTTTTTTCTTCCTCCTTTTTTTTCACATCTCTTCTTGTGTTCGTCTGAGTCCTCTGGTGGATCAAGTTTTGCCTGAGTTTGGGGTTTTTCTTCTTTTTTTTTTTTCAGTGATTGAGGGTTATCTTAAATTTCACTAATTGAATACGACGAGAGCCTGAGAGTGTCTAGTGCTCGTTGTTTAGTGATGCAGGGCGCAAAACACGAGTTTTCTTGAGAAAAAACATGGGCCCTGTCGCTCACACTTGCGGTTGATCGGGGAAACTTTGTTGAAATCCTGTAGAAAATGATCGGTTTCTGAAGAATGAGTTTTGGGAATTTGGCAGATCAAAGGACGCGTTGGATGGGAAGCGGTTTTTTTCCCAGTTTTTACTTAGATTCAGCAATTTTTTCATATGGCGCCTGATCGTTTCCGGCTGCGGACAACAACGTTCCCCTCGTGGCGAATATTCGCGGTGCCCCTTAATCATAGTCTGTGTTGCGTCGTCGCAAGGGGTCTGTAATAAAATTCGGGACAGGTGGTTGAAGTCCTTTCCTCCTTCCGTGGTGCCCCTCAATCGTAGTCGCTGTTGCATCGTCGCACGGGCTCTAAATAAATTTCGGGACAGGTGGTTGACGTCCTTTCTTACTTGGCGACGCAGTCGTGGTATCTGTTGCATCGGCTCACATGCTCGGGGATAAGATTCGGGACAAGTGGCTAAAGTCCTACCCCACTTCCGTAGGTCGCCTCAGTCGTAGTCTCTGTTGCATCGGCTCACAGGCACAGTGATGAGGTGATCAGTCGTGGCGTCTTCTGTTTCATCGTGCCCCCAACTCAGCGTCGAAGATCGCCTGGACGGAGCCAAATCCTTGAGACCTTAACGTTGCTCCTCTGATCAGCATGTTAGAAAACCTCCTGCCCCTTCCTCTGGTAGCCTTGTAGCCCCACACTCTTGACACTCCCGAGTTTACGCCCTCAACCGGCGACAATAACCTGCCAAAATCCAAGATTGTCAGGTGTAAAGCCCTCAGTTTACACTCGCAACCCACCTAAGTCCCCTTCGCGAAATAGAACCGTACTCCGCCATGCTCAGGTGGGAAAAAAAACCTCCCGACAAGTTCAGGGCTTGTCTCCTCGCAAGACGTCTCACAACCTCAAGATTTAAGCGTCCAATGCCACGAACTCTGCTATGAGCGAGCTCACCGATTTCACTTGTGTTTGCATTCGCATCTAAACCAGCCGCTCTCTGCCCTCTCTCCACCCCCTCCGCCCAACCGCACGGTGACAGTTCCCACTCACAATTTTACTTCACTCCTGGCTAAATGTTATCCCGTTATCATTACAATGTAACCCTTCCCAGTGCAAGTGTAAGGCGTCTCGTTCTCGTCTCTTCGGTTTACTTTGTTTATTTTTCAGTTCTGTTGTGTATTTTTTTTTTTGTGTTTTGTGTTTTGAAACATCTCTCCGCTCGGAGGCTGCCCTGAGATGTGCAAATTGTGAGAGATATCAGACGGTGGTGTATGGTTTTGCAGTGTTGCCTAGGTCCTGTCAACCCTTGTGGCACACACACACACACACAGTCGCCTAGCTTCAATGCGTATCAGAGATGAAGGAAAATGTTTGTTCACGCTTGGGGCATTTAAAAATCGCAAGGATAATGGGTGACAGCAGTTCTTGAAGTTCATTTTGCGATGGCTTACACATTTACTGAGAGCAGAGTGTGTGCGCGTGTGTGTGTGTGTGTGTGCGTTGGAGTGTGAGAGAGTTAATGAACGTTTGGGTGATTCGGAGCATCATGAGGTGATGAGGCGCCCTTAGTTCATGTGCATCGGTTGGTCCTTGCCTTCGGGTGAACATGGTTACGCCATCATGGCCGGGATAGAAATGGGGCCGCCGCGCTGATGGATGGAAATTCAGTTTGTGAGTGTCCTTGCACGAAACAATGGTCGCATAAACTTTCCTTCGTTACGCTGAGGGGTAGGATTTTGCTGAAATGCTGAATGTGACTGAATGCAGTTGAATGAAGATGAATGGAGCTTTAAATCGAAAAAAAAACTGCGCTGACAACAGCTGTTCGGCAGCTGCAAAGACGCGAGTGGTGCTGAATGAGGGATTACAGAGCTGAATGATGGGACAATAATTTAAATGTTTTAAAAAATCGAAACGACCCCTCGGTCATTTAAACAAACATATAGTGTGTTAACATTTGGAATCATTAATAAATTGAGTTGAATAAAAAATGGTGACGCTGAATACCAAATAAAGCGGCTGAATTGGACAAACGTAGGTCAAGAACTCTTGTTGGTTCGATAAATATTAATTTCTCCAGGGAAAATTGTGCTGAATTGATATTCGCGACAACGATCAGTTTATTTTTTGTAAGCCTGTTGTGGAAAAGTGCCACAGATTTGTAGATTAATGTTACACCGTATGTGCTTATGCATAGGTTTCCCGATTATACAGCCGCGCTGAATTGAAGTAAAAACGTCAGATCACAAAATCTGGGTACTGTGGGCGGATTTTTGAATTTCTATGAAGCTGAATACATAAAGCGAACAAAATGGCGGATTTTTGCAATCTTTTTAAGCGTATATGAGCAATGGGCATGGATTTTGTGCTTTTCATCTCGGCTGAATTGCAATATAAGATTGGAATTCTACAATACACACTACCTTGTGCTCATTGCAGTATTTCTCTGGAGCTAAATTCATCATGATGAAGTTGAATGCATCAAGATGAAGCTGAATTTATCAAGATGAAGCTGAATTCATCAAGATTAAGCTGAATTCATGAAGATCAAGCAGAATTCACATAAATGAAACTGAATTCATCAAGATGCAGTCGAATTCAACAAGATGAAGATGAAATTGAGAAGATAATTGAATATCTATGAAGCTGATTTGTGAATCTTTTCCAAGCCATAGACACGGATTTCCTGCCTTTTAGCGCAGCTGAATTACAAAATAAGACTGGAATTCTACAACATCGCATTACTTTGCGCCCATGGTAGTATTTCTCTTGAGCTGAATTCATCATGATCAAGCTGAATTCATCAAGATCAAGCTGAATTCAATAAAATGAAACTGAATTCATCAAGATGAAGACGAAATTGAGAAGATAACTGAATATCTATGAAGCTGAATTCTTAAAGTGAACGAAGTGACGGATTTGTGAATCTTTTTCAAGCAATAGCCACAGATTGTCTGCTTTTCAGCTGAGCTGAATTACAATATAAGACTGGAATTCTTCAATATCGCATTATCTTTTGCCTATGGTAGTATTTCTTTGGAGCTTAATTCATCATGATGAAGCTGAATTCATCAAGATGAAGCTGAATTCATTAAAATGAAGCTGAATTTGCTCCGAATTCCCGCCAGCACCCTTAATTCAACATCAGACATTCAGAATTTAAAACTTTAATCCGTTAATCACTCAAAATCAAACCAAAATCGTGCCTGTGCTCTGTCACGAGTCAGAGGACAGAGACAAACACCGACACTCGCACCGTGTCGCATATGTAATTATATTTCTGACACATCACACTCCTTGTTTGTTGCGTTAATTAAAAGACACGACGAAAATCCGTGATGCCAAAACGAATGTACATACATCCAGGCGTTCGCGTTCGTACTCCATATGCCCGAATGACCCACCACTAGACCGATACAGATATGTGTGTACGTTTGGATGCATGAAGGTGCACACGGGTGTGTCGTGGCCACCTCTGTTTAAGCGTTCATTTTTCAATGTCACTTCCGTAGTCCTCTTGCTGCTAAATGTCGAAAAATTACTCATCCAAAACGAACGAAATTGCGAAAATGTCGAATTCGATAGCGCAATTAAGACCGCCCATCAGTGTTATACAACACCAAACAAGGACACAAAAGTCATCGTCAAAAAGCAATCAAGCACTCTTGTTAAAGGACATTGTCAGTTTGTCTGTGATCCACCACCATCAGCAGCCGACGTTGCCGCCTCCCGACTGCTGTTGTCCACTCCCCCTTCCCCACCCCCCCCACACACAAACAGGAAATACAACAACAAAAAAAGAAGAAAAAACAAGAAAAACCAGTACGGGTCCATGGACACTCCGGCCCACAAGACCAACACACACACACACACACACACACACACAGAAGATCCTAGCACCTTGCTCCAGCCGGACAGGGAGTAGGGCAGACAAGCAGACAAGCAGACGAGTACGAGTATGTATGCAATTTCCAATTTCGTCCTGTGAATGTAAAACTGTTGACAGCTTAGGTAACACAATGACATGTCGTTAATATCCTTCGCTGGGATAATAAACTTCTCGCTCGATACAACTTTCCTCCGAGGGGTAGTTATTCTTGAAAACACTCCAATGAATAACGAATATTATCCCCAGCTGCGATGCGTTCGCCAGGCACCCCATCATAGTGGCGCTTCGTCATCACGGCCGGGCGCCGGCTGAGGATCGGAGGATGAGTTGGAGTCGTGGGCGGCACACCCCCCCTTTTCGGAGTGCAAGGACAATTTAATTCACATGAATAAACAGAGAACTTATAATAAAGTGTGACATCGCTTTCCCCAAAGAAAATTGCAATTTAAAGTGGCAAAGTTGAAACTTGGACTTGTGCACATCGCTGCCGCCAACGCCAACGCCACCGTCGCCACCACCACCGATGCCGCTGCCGCTGCCTTTGCTGCCGTCGCCGCCGCCGCCGCCGCCATCGCCATCACCATCACCATTGAGTCAAGGGTACGCGAAGCAACATTTCGAGTGTGGGACACAACAAAATTCAGTGCAGTCGACTGGCGATGACTGCATGCTTACGAGGGTGCAGGGAAAGCGGGGGGTACAGGCTAGGATCGCAATTACATGGTCGGAGAGAGGAACTTCAGATAAAACAAAAGTAATTTTGAAGTTGAATAGTTTCCTAACAATTACTCCGTTTCGCTCGCTAAAATGTCAAAGGATTCCATAATGACTGGAGTGGCGGTGGCGGTGGCCCTGGTGGCGGGCGTGAAGTGCCCCGGTGGAGTGGAGTGGAATGCGCGGCCAAGGCAATGACCGTGGCTGGGTAGGGAAATTGTTTTCAATGACAGATTGTCATAACGCTAAGCGAGGCTCTAATCGATATCAAAAAAAAAAGCGGATGTGAGGCGAACTGTGCGTGGGCGACGATCTCGGAGCGAAGTGTAGAGAATGAGAGGTCATCGTCGTCATCGTTGTCATCGTCGTCAGAGGATTGAGAGGTGGTCAGATGACAGGAGTCCCCTCGAAGAGTCCACCGCGAGTCCGAGGGTGGTGACCACACTGCGCTGGATGATGGCCAAGCAGTCACAATGGAAGAATAGAATGGAATGACGTATCCCACAAAGCGCTTTTTAATCGGGAACACGTACAGCGATGGACGTCAGAGCCTTGTGGATGAAATGAGAATTGAAGGACTGCCGGACGAGAGGGTCATTGGCTTGAGCAGTTCCCCGTTGACACCAAATGATAGTCATCATTACAAGTATCACATCGGTTAGCTGGACACGGAGTAGGTCTGAATGGCCCTGAATGACGTCAAACGGCGGCGAAGGGGGCCGATTGGAACGAAACGAGAACACTGGGTGAAATATGAGAGACCAGGAGTAAGGAACAGAGCAGGCTGTTGAAACCACACTATATCCGACGAATAATTTTGTGGAAAGAATTTGTTTAGGGGGTACCCCATAGACCTAGACCTATTCAGCTATCTAAATACGATAGTATTTTCACAATGAGGTCGATTATATGTCGCGTGACGTGTCAAAAATCTCCCAGAAAGTGCTGAATTAGGCTGAATGACGTCAAACACTGAACAAGATGTATTCAGATACTTCATATGGCTCTATTTTCAAGAGAAAGTTGATTAAAACTCACACATGATGTGTCGAAAATATCTCAGAAGGTGCTGAGTTGGGCTGAATGTCGTCAAATACTGAACAAGTCGTATTCAGCTACTTAATATGGCTACATTTTCAAGAGGAAGTTGATTAAAAGTCAAACGTGATGTGTCGAAAATCTCTCAGAAGGTGATGAACTGGCCTGAAACACTGGACAAGATGCATTCAGCTACTTAATACGGTTATATTTTCAAGAGGCAGTTGATTAAAAGTCACACGTGTTGCGCTGACTGAAGCTGAATGGCGCCAAACAGCGTTAAGAGGCCGTATAGAATGACTATGATATCGATCGGAGAAACCGAGGCAATGTTAAGCATTGGCATTGTCACGAACAAATAACTGCAACTAAAGGCGGACAGTGTTATGGCAACAAAATGAGTGTCACGTGCAACTCTGTGTATTCAGCTAATTCTAAATGACTAATTTCCCGCAAGAACTTCGATTACAATCCACGTCGAACGAAAAAAGTTCCTCAGCAACAGCTGAATTGCGCTGAATGAAGTCAATTCCCACGAGTTGGGTCATTAATGACAAACAAAGTGACGATAAACACCACCTTCACATAATAAGCCGAATGAAACTGAATGTGTACCCATGATGCTAACTACAAAGGACCCACCACATACCATCGCCTATAGACTCGGATCTCTGTTAGTAAGTCAAGGACATGTACATACATACGCACCGCCACGAAAGTAGAACGTACAAGAGTCTCATATTTTCCGTTTAAGGAAACCACAATCCATCCACTGTACGCCTTTGTGTCGCCCCTTTGTGCTGAACATGTGACACTCACAAAACCATTCGCATACACGACGTAAATGTATCTAAGATGAAAAATCATGTCGAACAACAAGCCTCGCCGAAGACATATTGTTCCGCAACGACGTTATCCTTCATCTCGATACACTTCAATACATGATAAGTGCACATAACTGAAGCATACTCACAGCGATACGCTGTAAATGCCAAATGCGAAGAGAATAACATTTACATCGGTGATTAATGATAATCATTACGACTTGTGTTTGATGCCAACTCGGGGGACACGAGTATCTCTCTCGTCGTCAGCAGCACTCACCACCCACCACCCATCAGCTACCACCCAATACAGCCGAGAAATGGCAGTTTTTCATAAGATTTCCGTCCGCTGATAAATTGCCAGCGATTTGGAATGAATTGCCCATCAGTTTATCTGGAAATCATGCGCCCGTCCGCAGGTCCAAGTGGAGGTTAAGGTTGATTCAGTGAGGGCCCATAACACTAATGTGAGCGTTATTGCCAAAGAATGAGAATATTGTTTGGTTATAATAAAGAAAACATTTAATGACTGAGGATTAAGTATCTCATTGTTGTGCTCGTTCTCGTTCTCGTTCTCGTTCCCATTCTCATTCGCATTGCTGTTGCGTCATAAACAATTTCAGGACGCTTTCGAATCGTCCTAATGGAATGTCTTAACCTCCGGTGCTTGTCCATATGCCGAGAGTTGATGGCATTAATTATTTTATTGCACACTCTCACATTTTGTCGTTTTTTTTCTTCTGCTTTGTCCTTAATTCCTGTTGCGATAATCCGCCTCGTCCATTCGGTCGTTAATCCCTTTGAACCCTTCTCTGCGTGATGGCTGTGTTCGCCGTGGGCTGAGGTGTGCCTCTATGGCGCGCGTAAATTTTGACGTTCATTCTGGGTGCTACATGAAGTGGGGTCGGTCATGATGGGGTGGTGAGGGGAAATGAATGCGTATGAATGAATTATGGCTGAGCTTGAGGTATCCTGTCACTTTGTGTGGTTATGATGAGGGGGCCTTAATTCGGGTGCTATCGCCTTGCCAGGTGTCGGCTTTCATATCATTTCCCGACTGGAGAGGGTTGTAATTGAATGCCATCAGCTATGCAGCAGTGCCATTGTGGCTGAGGTTGATGTGGACAACAGGTTTTGGTCTCAGCAAATGGATAGGAATTTATTTTGGGGGAATTTTGCTTTTGTGTAGGCTGACATTAAATTATCATATCATACCCATTTGTCTCTGTCTGCTTGATGAGTCACTGAGTCACAATTGTTCATTTTTGTGTGCGTAATCCAGCATTGCACCACATTCTGGGTGATTTGGTGCAACTATGACAATGAAAAGCAATTCCCGCGTAGGCTAAGGAATATGTATAAATGAGGCCAAGACCAAGGCCACTTGTGGACCATCTTCTTCCACATCTTCTTCGATCAAGCTTGTGACCGCCGCTTTGTGTCGTCATCTCTTACGATGGGTGCCTAGGTTCAATTCCCGACTTGAACGCCTTTTATGATTCACGACTCCAACTCTCTGGCAATGCACACAGAGTGAACGTGTCAAGATAAATCTTTTCATACTTCGCCGTGTCTTGCCTTGTCTATCATACAAAATGGTGATCTGTGACGTTGTGGTCTCTCAACGCGAGTGCTGCCTCATGTATCGCATCCATATCGGATTGATCGACATTCCAGTTGTTTCTTATGACCAGGAATTTTTTCGAAGAGACCGCGCCTGTTTCCACCCTTCAGTTTATAGGGCGATATCCCCTTCTGCTGCTACCGTTTGTTGAGGCCATTGCAACCGGTCCGGAAAGCGCGGGGTTGGTGGCAAGTAGCCAACTTGTCCTTGTATGGCAGCGTGATCGTATGGTGGTTTCCGTTTCTATGCTTTTTCTGTCAACATACCCTGTCACTCTTCTGTTAGACATTCTTCAACTTTAAAGCTTATTCTGAAGCATTCTTTGTGCTTACAGACTTTTGGTCAATCTTTTTTGTAAACATGCCCTTGTGCTTACTGTTGTTTCTTTTGAGCAAATTCGTTCTTCCACCTTCCCGGTGGTTGCATATAAACAGCTCTTAGTTCCTTTCGCTTCAATTTTCATCTGATTTTGGGAACTTGTACGACTTCCTGATGGTCTATGTAGCCACACACAGTGGCTCATCATGCTTAACCTGCAAATATGTTGCTACGATGCCCAAAGACCAGCAGGCGCTTCTGTGATGAGGAGCCTACATCGTCAGTTCTCTCGCACCAAATACCTGCCATCTGATCCGAGCAAAAGCAGTGACAGAGGCTGTGCTTTTCCGTGACGTCGTCTTCTCTACAGGCGTCGCATCGCTTAGGACAATCACAGTTTGGCAGTTTGGCGAAGATTTTGCGGGCCTTTATTACGCCGGTAAACCATCTGCAGTCATTTCTGTCACAAGAGAGTAACAACAATGCCGCGGATTTCTACATCGTGGATAGTCATGCCACATCTGCTCTCGGGAGGCTCAACCACCGATGAAAGCCCTAACCAAGGACACAGGTAGTCCCAATGCAGGCTCGGATCCTAAGAGAACCTCCTCTGATCCTAGTCCGGCAAATTCATCGGCGATATCATTTCCTGTGGTGGCACGGCACCCAGACAAATGTTAGCGAATTGAGACTGCCGATGAATTACAGAGAAGACCTGCTTTCTGACCACTATCCTGGAGGTGGTTAAAGGGTCCAGCAAGGCCTTAGGCACAGCTTGGCTTTCGCTATAGGCGACTTCGCCTCTACCACCAGTTCTTCACAATATAGTTCGTGGCCATGAGGACCGCTTAGTTTGGAAGACCGACGCAGTCTAACATTGTAGCTGTCCACGAAGGCGCCAGCGCCTTCTACTTCCTTGGTCTTGGCGCCATCCGTGAAGTTTTGCCTACATTCCTTTTCTGGCTCAGACTGTGGCCAGAGCCAGCACTTTGTGTGTACAACGCAACTGGATTACTGGTGTCCGTGCGTCAGACGGCATACCCATGAGATTAGAGTCAAAGGAAATACCAAGGCAAGGTCATCGAAGGCCCAGTGCGAATTGTACCGAAGACCACTTGTTTTTAAGCGGAAGATGGCATTGAGACTACACGCCATGATGTGGATATCAAGGAGGAGAAGATGCAGAAGTGAATCTAGAACAGAGTCAGGCGTACTAGGGCAGGTCCCAATGCAGCCGAAGTTCGTTGAAGATTAGTGAAACTAAACGACCTGTGCATGGGAGTAGAAGCCATATCGTAGCCGATCTTTTTGGTGATAGACCCCAAGACTTGCCGAAAATCCCCTTAAATTGCCAGACAACTAACAGCGCCTCGTAAGTTTTCGATTTAGTGTGTTTTTTCCAAAGAAATTGTCCAAGATTACACCCAAATACTTAGCCTCATTGGCAAAGCGGATGGTTACCCCTTTTTAGTGCTAGTTAAGTCAGACCAGTCAGTTTCCTTCTCTTCTTGAAGTCAACAACCTCTGTTTTAACAGGGTTAACTGAGAGCCCATTTCTAGCACACCAGTCGTCCATCACGTCTAGAGCTGCACTTTTGAACACACAGCCGCTAGGCGAGATCCGACAGACTGTACAGCTAAATGGTGGTTACATTTTAAGGGCCGATGTTGATTTTGAATAAATCACAAATTATTTAGGAAATTATTGTGATTTCTTTTTATTATGATAATATTGGTATGGTTCAATTATGTATGGAACAAAATATCGGCCAAATGTCCGCCGCGACCTCGGCGGCACACCTCCATCCGATGGTCCAAATTTTCGATGACGCTGAAGCATAATTGAGGTTCTATGCCGTTAATGTGCCGAATTATCTCATCCTTTACCTCTTGAATTGTTGCTGGCTTATCGACGTACACATTTTCTTTCAAATAACCCCAAAGAAAAAAACCCAACGGTGTCAAATCACATGATCTTGGCGGCCAATTGACATCGCCACCACGTGAGATAGCACGGCCATTGAATTGCTCGCGCAAAAGAGCCATTGTTTCGTTAGCTGTGTGGCAAGTGGCACCGTCCTGTTGAAACCACATATCGTCCACATTCATATCTTCCAATTCGGGCCATAAAAAGTTCGTTATCATTTCACGATAGCGAACGCCATTCACAGTAACTGCCTGACTGGCCTCACTTTGGACAAAAATACGGCCCGATGATGCCGCCAGCCCATAAACCGCACCAAACAGTCACTCTTTGTGGGTGCATTGGTTTTTCGACAATCACTCTTGGATTATCTTTCGCCCAAATGCGGCAATTCTGCTTATTGACGAAACCACTGACGTGAAAATGTGCCTCATCACTGAAGATGATTTTCTTCGAAAATTGATCATCCACAGTTGCCATTTCTTGCCACCATTCTCTGACCATTGTCGACGCTTGAAATGGTCAAGAGGCTTTAGTTCTTGAGTCAATTGCACCTTGTAAGCGTGTAAATGCAAGTCTTTCATCAACGACGAGCGTGAGCGGTGCAATTGTTGGGCACGACGACGAGTTGAGGTGGACGGCTCTTCAGCCACACTATCGCGAACAGCAGCAATATTTTCTGCAGTACGAGCTGTACGAGCATGCACTGGTGTTTTCCCATCTCCTACAGACCCGGTTTGCTCAAATTTTTGCACGATTGTCCGCCGATTGTACGCACATTTGGACGATTAAATTGACCGAAAAAATCACCAAGTGCACGATATGCATTTTGATTTGAACGCCCATTTTCATAATAAGCCTGAATAACTTTAGCGCGTTGCTCGATTGTGTATCTTTCCATGGTTCAAATTGAGTTAGTCTTAAATTGAGAAATGTCAAATGAAATGCAGAAAAAATCTTGACATTTAGGTGTGGTTCACATTCAACAACGGCCTTTAAAGTTTAACCACCCACCCAATTTTACATGGTCCTCATAGGCCCCGGCGTAGATGTTTGAGCTATTGAGGGCATCAAGCAGAGAATCAACCAATTCCCAACCTTAATTCGAAACAAGAAGTACTGCCCTTAGCTCCCTTCGCTCAAATTTCTGGTGGCCTGCAAGTTCGAGGAGACATATTCAGTGACTCTCTGTGAATCTTGGGAAGTCCCACATTGTCCTTAGATTGCTTTAAATTGTTCTGCAACCGTTTCAACAAAGCAGCACTATGCATCATGCTTCAACATTAATGTCCAATCCAGCGCCCTTTCCATTCCCTGTTTAACTTCGTGCAGTTTGATGCATCTTTCGCTCGTGCAGCTTGCACCGAATGTGGAGTACCACACGATTCTCCTTTTGGGCCCATTATATTCCCCGTTCGGCTCAAACTGAGACAACCATGACGTACGTGAACTTGGAACAATTTGAATCAGGGTATGTCCACCTTCAAACGGTCGCTTCTGAAAAACCATTGACAGTAACTACTTGCTTCGATTCCATCACTTCCGACCAATCGCAGTCACAGATCTCACCCTCATCGATGGTCTCTGCCGACTGTCTTGCCAGCCACCCCCTCAAATTGTCCTTCAACAGCACAGGTGCCGATAGATCCTTTTATCCCCTCACCTAGTGGCAAACACAACATAACACCTTGTGACAGTGGCACTGGCAGTGGCAGTGGCAGAGGTGATTCAAGTACAAACATTTGTTTTTCCCAAGGACCGCCTCCGTATCCCTATCACTTCTGGTCGTCATCGTCGTCGTCGTCGTCGTAGTCGCTTCTCGCCAATCACAGGCGTTAAGGTGTGCACACAAAAGCCAGGCGTTAGGTGGCCAAGGGAAAACTCTAATTGATTTAATCGATTCCTATGGTACCTGGAGCTCGTAAAGTTTATCCCCCCCCCCCACCTCTCAACCATCCGTCCACCAGCTGGGTGGCATACCTAATTGAGTTTGCCCATCACACAGCCATATACATCATATAACACGATTTCACGCGTCGGACGTGTCTAGGGGATGGATTCATTGCTGTGTGTTTTTTTACACTCTCCCCCTCCAATCATTCCCCCCTCGCAACGTCTCGCTATCAGTGAGACTGTGTCCGTGTGTGTGTGGGGGGGGGGGGGGGGAGGGGGATTTTTTTTTATGATGCTTAATATAAAGTTATCCGATCGTTATCCACCTGAAAAAGCTATCATCAACTTTTATGACGGGTGCGAAAATGACCTGGAAGAAAAAAAGAAGCGGAATCCGAGCAAGTGGGCGCTGCTCCTTGAGGGTACACACACACACACACACACTCTCGAGCTCACCTTGAGAATGGACGGCGAGACGAAGACGCGCTGCTGCTGGATGACGAGAAGATGCTGAGCCACTGGTGGTAGCGACGGCGGAGATACATAAAGGAAATCGATACGATGTGAGATATGCAATGCCATTACATGGAGGTTACTTTTTATCTGTTTGATCCCATTTCGTTGAAAGTTTAGTATGCTGGAGCGAATAAAACCGGGGATGTAAGACGTTTTCCTTGCTTCTCTGTATCATTTGTGTGTCTCGCTACAAGGACATTGTGTGCCTACAGGACGTGTGCGGGTGTGTATGGTCGAATGTCGAAATCATGCATGTGGCAGTTTATTGCGTTGAAATGGAGTCGTCCCTTAGATTGCTTCGCCTAGTCAGTGATGATCTCATTGGATTGACGTGATGGAGTGAATGGCGTTTGGCTGTGGTGGCGGTGAATACTAGAGAGTGGATTAGCTAATGCCAGCAGCGTACAGCAAGGTCAATTGTTTTGTCTTGGCAGAGAGTGTGTGTGCGGGAGGAGTCTGAGGGAATCAATCATCATAGCATTACTTTTGTGGCCTTAAGTGGCGTTTTATGCAGGGATAGACGTTTTGTAAGATGAAATGCGGACGATCATGAAGTTGTTCGAGGGTTAGAGGTGAACTTTTGTGAGCTGTGCCCACTCGGCGATGCATTAGGGCAGGACTGGCGGGCAGACTCATCGGCTAATGGCTGCTGAAGTGGAAGCAGAAGGCTCCTTTTTATTTGTTATGTTTTCAATCTCATTGCGGGAGGGTCTGGTGCATTTTGTTACGAGTGGTGATCTCGGAGGCATCGCTTTTTTATGTGCTGTGTTAGCTAATGAATTGCTACCGTCAATGGAGTGGAAGGACTCCTTCAGGAAACCGCTTTGTTTGCATATGTCTTCGACCAGGATGAGGTGGTACTGATGGCGATTATGAATTGTGGGGTTCCTCAGGAGACTTTGCGTTGACCTCTTCTTTTTTTTATTCCACCATACAAGGCGACCGTCTGTGTCAAATACGACGCGATCCACTCAAAATGTCGTGCATTTATCGTGATCTGTGGAGTCCCACAAGGGTCCTGCCGTGGGCCACTTCTTTTTTTTTATTCCACCATACAAGGCGACCGTCTGTGTCAAATATGAAGAGATCTACGCAAGATATCGTGCATTTCTCGTGATCTGTGGAGTCCCACAGGGGTCCTACCATGGGCCCCTTCTTTTTTGTTATTCCACCATACAAGGCGAGTGACTGTCAAATATAGCGCGATCCACAGAAAATGTCGTGCATTCCTCGTGATCTGTGGAGTCCCACAGGGTTCCTACCGTGGACCACTACTTTTTTTTTTTATTCCACCCTATAAGGCAAGTGATTGTGTCAACTATAACGCGATCCACGCAAAAAGGCGTGCACTACTCCTGGAGTTCCTCAGGACCCTTAGTTCAGTCCCTTTCTTTTCTTAAAGTTCGAGTTGATCTCTCCTGATCTCGGGTATTCGACAGGAGCCGTAACAAGGGGCTTTTCTTTACCAAACTCCATGCAAGCCGACTGACTGTGACCTGCTTAGTTTGATCTTGATTTCGATTAATCCATGGGGTTCCGCAGGAGACGCAGCATGAACACCTTTCTTTTCTTCACTTGACTGCGACAAACATGACCTTTTCCACGTGAGATTGTGTTCACTTCTCGTCTGCTGCGAAGTTCCACAGGCCTCCCAGTGTGCACCCCCTCTTTTCCCTCGCATCACACACACCCACTGAATGCGTCAAACATGAAGTATTCCACGTGTGATGCGAGCCACTGCTCTTAGTCTGTGGAGTGCCGCAAGAGCCTCAGCATGGACCCGTTCTCTTCCACGCCGCAACACAAAACACTGCAAATCCCTCCTAATCCCTTAAAGCCAATTCAGTTCGCATTCAATCACATCACACGCCATAACCAACGAGTCATTGCCTCTTGTTCTGACACCACGGAAGTGCCTACACACCACGGTCTCTTGTTCAATTGAACAACGGCAACTTAAATCTTCTTTAAAATCCACACTACAGCTACAGTCGCCACCACACAACAGCCAGGTCCATCGGGAGCAGACAGCACCATGGTGATGTCTTCTTTCCGCAAACAAACTATAAATGCATGTTCGCCCTCCCTCGGGATACGAATATCCACACCAAACACTGACACACACATTCACACACAGCGCAGCCAAACTCGTTGCCATCGTCGTCGTCGTCGCCGACTATCATCATGCGCCCGAACGCTCGAACACTCGAACACTCGAACGCTCGAACGCCCGAATAGTGCCGCAGCAAGTGTCATGCCTCCATTGTCATATGGTAATTCTTTACGACACCATGGCATTAGTTTCTTGCATTATTCATGCAAATGTCTCGAGGCAATGTGACGGCGCGCGGGTATCGGGAATCAAAGCTCTCATATCGAATGATTTTGTATCGCAAAATATAACGCTCAACCGAACGTTGCGATGTATTCATTCGCTTGGTGCGACGCGGCGCTTTCGTCATAGTAATCACTCCTGTCGGCGGACGGGGGCGCGTCCCGCACACACAGACAACGGCTGTGCAGCTGCGGTCGTGTACGAGCATATTGCATCCGAAGGATGTGACTGCCAACTGAAGCGGCGCGGATAGGGGCTGATACAAAATCCAATATATCTGAAACGATACTTTTTCTTTTCTTTTCTTTTCTGTGAGCTGCTTCCTCGCCTTTCTTGTTGTATACGCCGTTATTTTTGTTCTGTTTTGCTTTTGGTTTTGGCAGCAGCATCACAGGATACGCTGCTATTTCTCAGGAGATGAGAGAGAATTGCAGGAGGTAAGCCCTGCTGCCTGACTGCCTCACTGACGACTGGCTGCATTCACTTGGGTGAAAAATCTCTCATAATTTGCTGAAACAAAGTTACCGGGGCGCAGAAGAAAAAGGACTTACCCATGCGAAAATGGCACTGTTTACCCTTGTGCACCGCATACTTTGAAACAGGATGTTGCACTACGTCAACATCCTGACATCAAACATTTTTCACAGTCAGCCTCAGTCCTTCGCAATATGCACGGCGTCTCTGGCGCTGACGTGATGCATCTAAATGCACATGCATCAGAGTTGCTTGCTTGGCGACGACAACGACGACGACGACGGTGGTGATACCGTCGTCGTCGTCGTTGTCGTCGCCGCGTACAAAAGGATCCTGCGGATAGGTGAATGTGGGTGGGCTTGTGTGTGCACCTGATCAGGTGGAGAGAACTTACAGAAATTGGATGTGATTATTTCCCGACAGAGGGGGGAGAGCGTGAGTGAGCGTGAGGGACAATCAATGGGATTGAGTTCAAGGAGAGAGAGGGCGACTCGAACTTAAGATGTCCCACGACCACCCACTCGATGGATGGACATCGTAATCAAATTAGCATTCCACCGAGAAATTGTGAAAAAGCGAACATTTCGCACGACAGCCGGTGGTCGCCTCCGTCCGGGATGACAGTCAAAAGCGCCTATTTCCGGGTTCATTGGTGGCCGATCTACTTAGCCGGAATAACTAATCCATAATCAACTAATGTACACAGCCAGTCAGGTTTCAGTGTAATTAGGCAAATGGAACTCCACAACCCCCCCACCCACCAGCAGGAGCTAACCAAAAAAAAAAAAAACGAGATACTGAACGAAGTTTGCGTGTGCTTGGCTAAAGTTCTTGGGACTCCAAAAGAAGCGCACAGAAAACAGGGGCACACAATAAACCCTTCTCCCTGCCGACAGTTGCATGCATACGTACTCGTACGTGGCGGAGATGATGGTTATAATTCAATTTTTGGTAGGGGAACTCATCTGGCAAGCTTGTAGTGGGCGTCAGCGTCACGGGAGGAGACACTATGTGCTCGCCAAAGTTCAGGATGGCATTCGCAAACGAGATTATATTTCTTAATTAATTAAGTTTCGGATTGGTGTGTTGCTATGACGAATCCATCATGTAATTAATAAGCACGTAATTCCGACCGGGAGGTCGATTATGCATACAAACACACACACAGCCACGTACAGTCCCTCGCATGAGATGAGATGCCCGGTGGGAGAGATCCGATGATGGATGGACGGCTCCCGTGTGTGCGTCGGTGTGTGCGACGGGATGGTTTAGTGCTTAAGGATTTAAGGCGAAGACGAGGCATGCCTGCATGTTCGGGCACACACGGTGACACCTGTAATTCTGGTTAAATTACACTTGGTCTGGAGGGTTACTTAAGTTGAAAGGCAATCTCTTGATTGAGTGGCACTTTGAATTAACGCACACAGCTTTGCATGGCTCAGAAGGTTGCTCAGCGAGGGACGATGTTTGACGGGCGCTGGATGAGGGCGACAAACAAGCGCCAGCGATGGACTTCTGCGAAATGCCATGGTTCCTGCTGCAGATTGAGAGGTTATCTCTGGTCGATATCGATTTGCCTTTTTTCTTCGTCCTTTGAGACCTAAGGCTGACTACGGTTCGGGTAGTCCTTGGCGCAGAAATTGGCTTTTTGTCTTCTGGGTCTCCACTCCAACGGGGGGCTTTAAAAGGACGCCGACAATTGTGGGGCAAATTAAAGACTATCAAATGATTGCATACATTTTGGCGTTAAGGAAAATTAGGGTGTGGTGAAAAGGAGTTCCTTATTTTTTCCAATGGATGGCTTTAGTAAACTATATCTCGCGTTGTATACGTCCGATCGGACCAAACTAAATGCAGTTAGAAAGATAAGATTTCGTACTAAAATAGTTGTAAGGACCGTTCAGTCATCGGCGGACTCAATTCTGCTTGAGAGCGCGTCAATAAACCTCCCTCGTCACAACCTACTTGTGGACTTCTGGCTAACAGGAAAATCTACTACAAGCCACTGATTTGAAATTTACTCAAAAATTCAGAAAACAAATAAATCAAGCAGAGCACTCCAAGGAGTATCTACACCAAAAAAAAAAAAAAAAAGCAGAATAAAGCCGAAACGAAATTGAGTCACAAAACATAACGCACACTTCTGTCGGCGGCAGTCCTTTGGGGCATTATGACGCTGCCGCGCCACGCCACGGCACGCCATGTCGGTCGTTTCATACTAGCGCACATCAATGAACCAGAAACACAGCACGTATTCCGGTTACGAATCGTCGCCATTCACATCGTTGTCGTCCTCTGACTGGGACCTCAATTACACGAATTCCCATTTCGCATATAAAACGTGATCGAATACGTATAGAGAGAGACACACAGAGAGAGAGGGGGGAGAAAATACTAGAAGCCGAATAAATTATACATCATCCTGTTGCAGGTAGTAGGTAAATCCCTGGTCACACTATGCTAGTCAATATCCCGAAGGAATTTTTGTTCACATTTGCTCCCTCGGAACCCCATCCATCACTTCGCCGCCGTCAACACATCTTTGATTTGCATCGCCTCGATGCGATGCAAAAATAAATAAAAAAATTAAATAAAAAAGAATTAGTGCTGAGTCTCGTGTGGAAAGTCTGCGAATCCTGGCAAAGCACCGCAGGATGAGAATTATTTTTCATGCAAGAGCGCATAATGTCGTCCCAAGAGGACAAGAGGACAAGGGAAGTGCAAGCAAAACAAAAAAGAAGAGGAAAGCCGAAGCCAAAGCAAATTATTTTAGTGCATGCCTGAATCGGATTATTAAGGAGACATTAGTGGTGGTCACGCAAAAGGATGTTTTGCTGGTGGTTTCCTTTGGTGAGCCCGGAAGGAATGGAATTCAATTACGAGGTAGCGTCGATCGTGCGATAGAGTGTTGGCCAGGTTGAAACTGGTTTGTGGGTTAGCCAGTGGAAGTAGTTGCAAAGGGGGCTGGACTGCGGTTGCTGCTAAGGGTAGTCGATTTTGTTGCAAACATTTTAAAGTCACTTTTAGGCATATCTTAGCTTGGTCTAATGCAACGTAACGCAATGCAGCGAAACGATGAATAAAACGGCAACTAACACAAGTTAGAGGAAAAGAGCGTAGCATTGGCAAGTATTCGGTGCAGAATAAAGTAACGAAATGTGACGCAATGCAACTTAACGTTTCGTAATGTTACGCAATGGAACGTCATTATCGGCACTACAACCGGGAATCGGTCCTGGCCTCCTTCAATAAGTCACTCCAGCGATCATGTCATCCAGTTTGGCGTCTCTAGGATGCGGGCGTCCTTGTCTACGCCATCCTTCCACCGCAAGCAGGGTCTACCTCGATGCCTACCTTCATTAAATCTGCCACCAAGCATTTTCCGAGCAGGCTCCTCTTCGCTAATGCTGGCCCAGCGGAGTCTACTGAGCTTTATCTTCTTTATCACATCTGCTTCTAGATAGATAGCGTCCACCTCATGGTTGTAGCGTCTCCGTAATCGTTCTCACTCACGTATTCTTCACAACGTAACGTAGTATTCGATTAATTCAACATCCATAGCTACACGTAACACCATGTAATGGCTCGTGACGACGGTGCAACGTAACGTAATGGCATGTAACGCAACGAAATGTGGCTGGGAAGTGTCGAATAACGTAGGTGCCTTGCAACTGTGTGCGAATTTATGGCCTGAACGGCGGATGGCTTAAGAGAGGGGACCGTTGAGAAAGATCTGAGCTGAGAAAAGGCTGGTAAATGGTGAGTTCGGGGTGTTTTAACTTCAAAGAATCACCAGTTTAAGACTGAACTACACGGATGCATGTGCACATTCATCACGTCTGTGTTACATTGTAACTTAGGGAATCGTATTATTATTATTGATGAGAGTATATTGCAGCGCGTCCATTGTGCCCCCTTTTCATGCCTTTGCTTTCTTAAGAGCTCCCCTCACAGGCAGTTCTTTTCAAAGTTGTGTTGAGGGCTATCATTCTGGACTGCTGTTGTGCATAGGTGGACAAAATCTGTTCTAGAGGATGATCTCGAAACCAGTTTTCCTGTATGAATCTGAGAATGAGAGATGGTTATAGTGACTGCACCAGATATTCTCCTCTTTTGTTGGCTACTGCCTCTCAGAATCCCTGTGGAATTTCATTAGATTCTCCACAGAATCCGGAAAGACCACCGTCTGATAACCTCAGTTTCCTTGAATGCTCCTTGAATCTGCAGTGCTCTGTTCGGAAGCTTGTTAGGAACCGGAAGTTGTTCTTGCTCTTGTTGTTCCTCCATCAGTTATACTGACCTAAGAGCAGTGAATAACACCCTACCAACATCTTTATTTTGCATATGTTTCCAAAATACGTAAATCTTACCATTTGTATTTATTTTGCAGCTGCTTAGCTTTTCGTCAAAGGTGTTCTCCCCACATCAGCGCACCGAAGAAAAGTAAATCCACATGTCAAAAAAATTCACACAGAGAGAGACGAGTTGAATACAAATCTGTATGGTTAGGTGTTCAACAACATTCAGCGTACCGTCGTTCGTTGTAGAGTAGTTGTGTATAAAGCAAAAGCAATGCGTTGAGGATTTTCGTTTATTTTCAGGCGCGGATTCACTGCCTGTACCACGCACATACTACGATACGGATACAGGCATAGAAATGGGCATAGACACGCATAGAAATTGGTAGCAGAGAGAGGTTATAAAGGGTGATTTTTTAGCTATTATCTTTTTGGCAACACTGGTTTAAACAGCTGACGCACGTTTCGTGTTTTGTTTCACTGTCAAACATCTTCAGTTTGGTCTATAATTTAACCATGAATCGTCTTACAAACGAACAACTCTTGCAAATTATTGAACATCAAAGTGCGTGCTCTGTTGAGAAAGTTCATCGCGCGCTTCTTCCATTTTATGGTCAGCTCATTTTTGGCTCAATGGGTACGTAAATAAGCAGAATTATCGATTTTGGAGTGAATATCAGCCAGAAGCATTTCAAGAGCTACCAATGCATCCAGAAAAAGTCAAAGTTTGGTGCGGTTTATGGGCTGGTGGCATCATTGGACCGTACTTCTTCAAAGATAATGCGAATCGTAACGTAACTGTGAATGGTGAGCGCTACCGTGAGATGATATCCAACTTTTTTTTGCCCAAAATGCAAGAGCTTGACTTGCATGACATGTGGTTTCAACAAGACGGTGCCACACAGCACGCGCAACAATTGACTTATTGAGGGGCGAGTTCGGTGAACATTTTATTTCACGTTCGGAACCGGTCAATTGGCCGCCTAGATCGTGCGATTTAACGCCCTTAGACTATTTTTTGTGAGGCTATGTTAAAGCTCATGTCTATACAGACAAGCCCGCTTCAATTGACGCATTGGAAGACAACATTGAAGCATTTATTCGTGAGATACCGGCCGAAATGTTGTAAAGAGTATGCCAAAATTGGACTAAGCGGATGGACCATTTGAGGCGCAGTCAAGGTCAACATTTGCATGAAATAATGTTCAAGCATTAAATTATATGGACCGTACTATCGATTCGAATAAAGATTTCATGCATTTTTCTGAATTTTATGTGTTTTTCTTTGAAAAACTTTCCTATAGCTTTTAAAAAATCACCCTTTATATTCATTTTCCGTCCTTAGTGATCAAAAATCGTAACTAAAAGACAACATTCTAGTTAGCAGTTAGTGAACACCTTACTGGGAGGACTAGGGCACGTCGATGTCTAAGTGTTTCTTGGCCTGCTTCATGCCATGAGCGAGCCTTGATGCAGTTTTCTGTCCGGTTCTGTCAGGACGCTAGAGCTCGAGATGGACCTGAACTTAACATGCGTCCAGCACGATCTCTCGCCAGCTGTCTGCAGTTTCGCACATCAAGCCGGCTGAGGTCCACCTCGACTTGTGTGCAGGACCTTGTGCATGGACGTCCTCTGTTGCGTTGTCCCACAGGCTCAGAGTCGAAGATTCATCGAGCCGGAGCTAAGTTGTCCATATGGTCTACGTCGCCTCGTTATCTTAGAAGTTGGATCCGTAGAACTCATGTCGCTGTACAGTACAGTTCGTGTTTGAGCCTTCTCCTCGAAATGCCATCAACCCAAACAGGACCAAAGATCGCGAGCAGAACTCTTCTCTCGAAAAGACCAAGAACCTCTTCATCCGCTTTTGAGATTGTCCATTCCTCTGCGCCGTACAACAAGACGGTGGCGATCAAATTCTTATACAAGGCTCATTCTTTCTACTGCCCTGAATTCTTTTCTAAGAACATGATCTCCTACAAAATGGTTCGGTGACTCTGAATGGTTCCGATGCTCCTTTCCTTGCCAGGGAGTCAGCCATCTCATTGCTTTCTATCCCCGTGCGGCCAGGTATCCAGCAGAGCTTTACTTTGTGTTTCCTACTGACCTCTTTAAGCCTCTGTTGGCATTCCCGTACGCGATTTGTCTTTTTTTTCGTTTCATTTATTTATTTCTGTAAAATAAAATATATGTTTTGGATAAGCAAGCTTAGTTTCAGTTTTCGAATACGTTAATAAGTTCACATGTTTTTAATTAAAGAAAGATACATTTAGTACAATATATTTAATTATTTGTATTTAGATTTAATAGAAATTGCTTTATACTTTTTTTTCTAGTTTTAAAATTTCTTATATATTCTTTAACTCTTGAGGGAGTGTGTTAAATACTTCAGGCACTTTGCATTTGAGCTGTTTTTTACCATAGTTGTTGAAGTATCGTGGGACTTCGAGTATAGCTTGACCACGTCGTCTTGTGTTAATATCATGGCTAATTGGTGTTATGAATCGTGTGTTGTCGTAATACTCAAGTATAAGCGTCATCTTGAAAATATCGTCAACTTGCAGTACTTTTAGCCTTTCTGGTTCAGGAACATTGCTAGGATTGTCTCCCCCTATCTGCTTCAATGCTGTGTTTTTAAGTTTCTGAAGTTTCTGTAAGTGTGTTGTCGATGCGTTACCCCATGCCAGTATACCGTATCTTAACTTCGACTCCAGTTGGGCGAAGTACACTTGTTTTAGCACAGAAGTCCGGGCATGATACTTCAAATGAGTTATTGCGTATACAGCTCTTTTGAGGCTCATGCGCAGCTAATGTACATGTTTGCTCCACACAAAAATGGCTGTCAATGATGACTCCCAGATATTTGTAGCTGTCTACTACGTCGATTATGCATCTGGTTGAGCTACTGCAGCTATCATTCCGATACCAGATTTCTTCTTGAGTAGATTTGAACTGTGGACTTCTGATATGCATCATCTTCGTTTTCAAGGTGTTGATCATCGATCCGTTGCCTTGACACCACCTCACTGCCAAGTCGAACTCCTCCTGCATTATTGTCGTTGCTGCCTCTAGAGACCTGTGACGCACCACTATCGCTGTGTCATCAGCATAAGCAAATGGAATGCTCCGTTTGAATATTCGGAGAAGCTCGTTCGTGTAAAGAATGAACAGGAGTGGACCCAGTTTTGATCCTTGAGGGACTCCATATTGAGCGTGCTCTTTTGAGCTGTATGTCTCCTTGATTTTCACATGAAAATATCGGTTACTTAGATACTCTTGACGCCAACTTGCCATTAGTCCTGCGTTCAAGTGCTTCAGTTAGCTTTTTGTGGTTTAGCGTGTCGAAGCCTTTGCTAAAATCTTTGCTAAAATCCATAAATAAACTGATGGCTTTTGTTTAAGCTTTCGTTGACACAGTTTACAAATTCGCCTAGAAGTTTACCAGTGCTTTTATTTTTTTGAAAACCATACTGGCTTTCGTGAATGAGCGAATGCTTTTCAATAAAACTCTGCAACCTGTTTACAATTACTTCTTCGAGGCACATTTCTACAACCGGTAGTATTGAAATCGGTCTGTAATTGCTTAGTCGATTTCTAACACCTCCCTTGTATATCGACCTTACGATAGCAGTTTTTAGAATAGCCGGAATGTTTGCATGCATCAGACTCAAATTCACAAATTTGCACAAGATCGGGGCAAAAATGTCCGCGTGTCTCTTAATGTCAATTGCACGTATTCCATCGATTCCTGGTGACTTGTTTTCGCCAAGTGAGTTAATAATGTTTAACATCTCGAATATATTTGTTTCCTGTGCAAATATTGAGTCGGCTAAGTTTTTGTTGATATGCATCGATGTTCTTGTGTCTCATATTCGAAACCTGAGTGTTAAACATTTACTATCTAGAGTAGTCAGATATGTTTCGTTGGAGAAATTCTTAATGATAGCTTCATCAACTCCAAGCTTTTTTCTTCCCATTATTTCATTAATTAGACTCCAAGTTTTACGTGAGTCAGATCTTAGTTCCCTAAACTATTTGATGCTTTGGATCGTAACGTAACGGATTGTCACGATTGTAACTTATCGATTCGTATGCCACTCTTACTGTGACCGGCAATAAATAAAGACGTTACTTCACCTAAACCGCGTGTTTGACTTAAGGGTCAACGAAGATAACGATTCGATGTATCGCAACGTATTTATGTCCGTATGCTAATGTAACGTTTCGAAACGTAACATTTGTTAGCGTGTCTCTGACCACAATCATATATATCAGATTATAAAGCTTTTCAACAACTTAGAGTATTCCTCAAAAAATGTTGCTGCGACGTTGACGAAGTCAGACTGCAACCTCCCAAGGCGTATCGTCTGGTAACGTACTGAATCCGACATAAAGGCATGCTTAGGTCTCTTCGTAGAAGTCTCCCCCATCCACTCACAGTCCTTCTTGGAATCCAATCTCCTCCCAAGCGTTCCCCGCTGTAAATGTGGTGATGTGGCGCCATTTAGGAACGTCGCCCATCATACCCTCACAGTCAAGGCCATTCGTGGCTACCTTCGAATCATCTCATCATTCTCCGAAAATCCCTTCTAAACCGAAAAAGAAAAAAAAAAAAATGCCATAATTCTTGTCGCCGACTTTAGTTACATTTTGTCACTTGTGCCGCCATGTCGTCGGGGGATGACCTGAATTCATGGTTCAATCCACTTTCACTCTCACAGTTTCACTCTCACTCCCCCCCCCCCCCCCCCCCTCCCGCAGCACAAGAAGATCACGTATCAAGAAATCTGTCTCGCAGAATCCGCTAAGACTTCTAATTTGTGGCAGAAATATGAAAATGTCGATATAAATCATAGCCGAAGACTGTGCTGCATCCTTGAATGTCAACAGGACAGGAGACAGCCACTGCGCGACGTGGTACATGCCGAGAAACATGTCCTCATTTATTTTATGCTTGCTACTCCTCTCTGTCATCCTCGCTCCTGCTCCTGCTCTCTGCTTCTGGTTCTGCTTCGCTGTGTGGATGCGAGCGATATTGTGCGTAATAAATCTCCGCGAATATTTTATGCATAATCAGGAAATCAAATACACATTTATCATGGCAATCGCTGGTATTTTCTGCGTCGAAAAAGGATCAACTTTTCGATCCGATAGCGGTGTACTTGCTCGCCTCCCTTCTCGTCGTCTGTGTCTTGCATGTGTGCGAATCTCACTCTCCCTCTCGGGCTAGATGTGTGTGCAATCCGTACACGGGGTCGAATTTATCGAGTGAAATTTTCTGTTCGTTTTTGTTTTTTTTTTTTTTTTCGTTTTTTTGGATGAGTGAGGGGAATCAAACACAGCACGCATCCATAAATGAAAAACTTTCAATGATTTATGGTTGAAGTTAGTTTTTGTGTGTTTTGCCAGATAAGTATGTGTTGTGCGAGGTGCTGCCTGCATCACACATATGAGTATGTATGAAATTACAAAATGTTGCCGCGTAAGGGCGATTGACGATTTAATGAAACGACCAATGAGCGGGGGGCCGACTCAGTTTTGGGGTACCGCGCGATGGTGAATTGGATTTTCCAATTAGTATTCCACTTATGCACCACCCTGTGATGTGTAGGGAATGGGCGTAAATTATGTGGCTCTTGTTGGTGGCCATTATTTCGTGTCTTAATGGCTCTCGAAAGCACACGCATTCGGGTCAAGTGCAAGAGGAAGTTTTGGCATTCGTCATGCTTGGCGGAGGTGCCTTGGGAGTTGGGCCGTGAATTGGTGGTTTCCAGCTTCTAATGTGGTCACTAATCAAGCTAAACGGGGTGGTTGTTGATCAAAGATGATTGCGATCGTTTCGTTCTCCTAAAATAGAAGTCGGGACGTGGTTTCTGTTCGTTTCGGCATCCATTTCATTATCCTTCCAAATTGGCATTCATTTCAAGCTTGGTTGGTTCGAGATGATCCTGAAAAAGGTATCCTTTTGTACCTTTTCCTAAGTAGAAGTCAAAATTCAAATGAGCCTTCCCCATATCATGAGCAGTCTGTTGACCAAGTTTCATCGAAATCCGTGAAGTCGTTCAGAGCTGCCGACAGTTGAGCGATCAATTGGACCTCCTCAAGTTGAAGGTGGGCCTGTGTTTCCGCGTTTTTTTCGTCGTCCATTTCGCAATCCTTCGAAGTAAGCATTCATTTTAAGCTCTGACAATATTTGGCTGATTCGAGATTGTCCTGAAAAAGGTATCCTTTTCTAGCTTTTCTAAGTAAAGTGTGGTTAAATTTTAAGGGCCGATCTTGATACTAAATAAAAAAAAAATTATTTTGGAAATTATTGTCATTTCTTTTTATTATGATAATATTGGTATGGTTCAATTATGCATGGAACAAAATATCGGCCAAATGGCCAAATGGCCGTGACCTCGGCGGCACACCTCCATCCGATGGTCGAAATTTTCGATGACGCTGAAGCATAATTGAGGTTCTATGCCGTTAATGTGCCGAATTATCTCATCCTTTAGCTCTTGAATTGTTGCTGGCTTATCGACGTACACATTTTCTTTCAAATAACCCCAAAGAAAAAAATCCGTCAAATCACATGATCTTGGCGGCCAATTGACATCGCCACCACGTGAGATAACACGGCCATTGAATTGCTCGCGCAAAAGAGTCATTGTTTCGTTAGCTGTGTGGCAAGTGGCACCGTCCTGTTGAAACCACATATCGTCCACATTCATATCTTCCAATTCGGGCCATAAAAAGTTCGTTATCATTTCACGATAGCGAACACCATTCACAGTAACTGCCTGACTGGCCTCACTTTGGACAAAAATACGGCCCGATGATGCCGCCAGCCCATAAATCGCACCAAACAGTCACTCTTTGTGGGTGCATTGGTTTTTCGACAATCACTCTTGGATTATCTTTCGCCCAAATGCGGCAATTCTGCTTATTGACGAATCCACTGACGTGAAAATGTGCCTCATCACTGAAGATGATTTTCTTCGAAAATTGCTCATCCACAGTTGACATTTCTTGCCACCATTCTCTGACCATTGACGACGCTTGAAATGGTCAAGAGGCTTTTGTAAGCGTGTAAATGCAAGTCTTTCATCAACGACGAGCGTGAGAGGTGCAATTGTTGGGCACGACGACGAGTTGAGGTGGACGGCTCTTCAGCCACACTATCGCGAACAGCAGCAATATTTTCTGCAGTACGCGCTGTACGAGCATGCACTGGTGTTTTCACATCTCCTACAGACCCGGTTTGCTCAATTTTTTGCACGATTTTCCGCCGATTGTACGCACATTTGGACGATTAAATTGACCGAAAAAATCACCAAGTGCACGATATGCATTTTGATTTGAACGCCCATTTTCATAATAAGCCTGAATAACTTTAACGCGTTGCTCGATTGTATATCATTCAAATTGAGTTAGTCTGAAGTTGAGAAATGTCAAATGAAATGCAGAAAAAAACTTGACGTTTAGGTGTGGTTCACATTCAACATCGGCCCTTAAAGTTTAACCACCCTTTAGAAGTCAAACTTGCAGGAGCTTATAGCTTTCGCCAGACCTTAAGCCGTCCCTTGACCAAGTTTCATCGAAATCCATTCAGTCCTTTGTGAGATAAAGCTCCAGCGCAAGCATCCAAGCGTCTAGATGTTCTCTTCTCCATCGAAGTTAAATTAGCCCACACACCCTCGACACGTTCAAGTTACATTTTCATACAATGACTGCCTTCCTCGAATGGTGGCAACTTCGTGAAAATTCGCACCTCATCCTCCCCACATCGCCACAGCAAATCTAGTCCTTCAACACCTCAAGGCAAGGTCTATTGCAAATTCAAGAAATACCAAGCAAACACCACTGAACTCGTCGGAATAGCCCCGGGCATTGTATTCCGAAGCAGTCAGCGCAGCAGATCCCAGTCCCGAGAGTGTGCAATCCCGGCCAAATGCACTCCAATGTAATAGTCACTTTCTTTAATTAGAAAACCCGGCAACGTGTTGTAAGTTATTCCTTCGGAATCAACCTCCCTATCAACTATTCATCATTCGTGGTGCCGTCCTCTCCCCTCTCCACCCTTTTTCCAGCCAGGAGGTTACCCTCATTACAATCCCAAAACGACATTCAAATACGCGCGGTTAAACTGTGCCACTGCTACTGCTGCTGCTGCTAGGGCTGGTGTGTGATGCGGTGCGGTGCGCTCTAGAACTGGTGGTCCTGGCGGTGGTGGGGGCTCTCATCTTATTCTGTTCGTCTGCATCTTGGCTCTCGCAACAAGGATCCACTGTGACAGGCGCCGCCCGAGTTTGGGCAAAAGTTAAAATCGCTCGAATGTGCAAACTTCACATTGGAGTCCTCTCGTATTTATCCTACCTCCAATCATGTGTGGTTTTTGTTCAAGTTTCCCCCCTCTTCCCACCCCCACCCCCTTGTGGGTGCATTGAAAATTCTGTGCGCTATGCAGACGTGGGCATACGCTACGCCAGAGACGACGACGACGAAGATCAACTAGCAGCGGCGTCGGCGTCGACGGCGGCGGGTATAGTGGCTGTAACCAGGAGTTTGCTTTGCAATTTTGTGCGAACGATATATTATGTGTGAACCGACTGGTAGCATGGAACTTTTCAGCTGGCCTCTCTCATACCAAACCACCCACCCTCGCCCCCTCTCACACACACAAAGAGCCATCCCGTGTCGGTGGGCGGGAGTGTTGTTTTTAGGTTTAAAGAAACTGTAGTGGAATACCCAAAGGGAACTAAATTAATTCACACTGCATTAACGAAATTGATTTTCCTGCAAGTTTTCTGCAAGACATGAAATGAATTTGAACAGCACGAGATGCATGAGCGCATGAGAGCAGATGGTGTGCGGGTGGAGGGGGGGGGGGGGGAGGAGGTTTGATGGGGTTAAGGGAGTTAGTGGTGTAGAATTGATGTGCTTTCGCTGGAGAACGCTGAGACACGATGTGCGGCTAATGCCATTGAGGTCATGCCAAAAGGGGGAACAGGATTCCTGCCTCCTCCTTATGCTCGCATGCGATGGTGGCGAATGCGGAGAAGAAGCCTTTTGAGAACTAAGCACACACCAGGGATGTGTGCAGGATAAATGGGAGCGCACTCGTAAGTGTGCACATGGGCATGCAGGGAAAAAGCCTCAATTATTGCTCGGGATGAATGGGATTGAAGGTGGATTTGCTAGAAAATCCACAAAAAAAAAAAAAAAGAAGAAGTCCATTCGCCTTCAATTCATATTCGAATACAGCACTGCAGACCGAATGCATTCATGAGAGGCATCGTCTGCCATTCAATCTGGGCTTAGTGTCGGAAGGGTAGGGGAGGGGAAGAAGCCTGAGATGGGATCGATTTTATCCGATAACTTAGGGAAGGACAAGAGAAGCCACAAAGTGACTTGCGATTGATTTCTTTCGATGGTACCCTCCTGTCTGTGTGTGCAAGGATCAACCATTGCAAGTAGAGCCAACAAAGCTGAATAGAGCCCAGGAGGTGATGATTGTTTAAAAATTGAATACAAGACTCAGAAGAGAGCAACTGAAGTCAACACACTGAGGCACTCATCCAGTGAAGCTGTAAAAATTCACAGCCAAGCTATAGTCCTCGCTACAGTGTGTTCAGTGTGAAGGATGAAGTCAACTTCGTCGGCAAAGTCGATGAATTTGAGACGACTGCAATTTCTGGGTCTCCTGCGAAGAGTGACTCAGCCCCTGAAAGAGAGTGTGGTGTTTCAGACCTCAAATGAGGGAAATTGTATACAACCTCAATAAATTTTCAGAAACGACGACAAACCGTGACGATGTGACGTAGCGTAACATAGGCAGGAATCACATAGAGCGATGTAGCGGCGTAACGTGATACATTGGGGAACATCAAATTACTCAAAGTAACGACGTAAAGTAGCGTGCCATAACGTAACGTTGCATATCGTAACGTCACGTAAACCAATTTGAGGTGATGTAACGCAACCGCGGTTCAAATACTGCGAAAAAGCAAGAATCGTCGTCGTAAAACTCTAACTTTCAAAAAACACGACAAATTGGCAATGTAACAGCTTTTATTCTTTAATACGAACATTTTCGTCACGTGATGCGATGTGATGTTATACAAAATGGGGGCAGAAATAGCCAAGGATTAAAAGAGAAATAAGCGATGGCTTTTAAAAGTGATTTAAGAGAGTGACTTAGCGTGACGTAGCGTGACGTAACTCAACACAATGCAACGCAAAGTGAATCAACGTTACGTAAATCAACGTTACGAAAGAAGAGTACGACAAATTTGTCAATGCAACAGTTTTTAACCTGCAATATGACATTTTCGTCACGTGACGCAACGTGATGTTACACAAAATCGAGGTAATCTGCTTCATCAAAAATAGCCAAGGTACAGAAGAAGTAAACGATGGCTTTTTAAAGTGCTTTCAGATCGTGACTTAGCGTGACGTAGCGTGACGTAACTCAACACAATGCAACGCAAAGTGAATCAACGTTACGTAAATCAAAGTTACGAAAGCAACAGCTTTTAACCAGCAATATGACATTTTCGTCACGTGACGCAACGTGATGTTACACAAAATCGAACTAATCTGCTTCGTTAAAAATAGCAAAGGTCGCAGCATTGACAATGCAACAGCTTTTAATCATCAATAGGACTCTTTTGTCACGTGACGCAACGTGATGTTACACCCAATTGGGTCAATAAACTGCACCGAAAATAGCCAAGGTCCAAAAGAGAAGTAAGCAATGGCTCTTAAAAATAATTATACCGCGTGGCGTAGGGCGACGTAGTGTGACATAGCGTAACGTAACATAAATCAACGTAACGTAAATCAAAGTAACGAAAATGGGGTGGATCGAAAGACATCATCACTACTTATCAACTTTGTATAACGAAAATGAAGTTGGTAGGTGCGTTTCATCTCCAATAGTCTTACGACACATTTCCCTTAAGGCCTCAGAAATGGATACGTCACACAACGTGACGCAACGAAATGTGCAAAATGTGAAATAAAACTCGAACAGCTTTGGTTGACAAAATTCGAACAGTTTCTGGCATTACATAAGCGTCACGTGACGTGTTACACACATAATCACGCCAACAATTTTGAACGACCGTAGGTTGTCATCATCGATAACAAAATTGATTACCGACTTTTAAAAACGATTGATTTTCGTCACGCCAAAAATCCATTCCAATCCATTTATTTTAACGTGACGCGTCACATTCACGGGAATTCACTTTAACGATTTATAACGATTTTTGGTGATTAAGACCAAACAAAATTCTAGTATGCGTCAAATTCTATCATGTTAGGCACAACGTCCTCATAATTAGAAATTCGCGTCACGTGACGCAACGTGATGTTATACATAATCCACCAAAAAAACATGTGCCAAATTTTGTCATCATCGAAAACAAATCGATTCTAATGGTGATTGATTTTCCTTACACAAAGTAACGTGACGCGTCACGTTCAAAAGTATGGCAAAATGCTGGTTAAGTCCAAACAGAAATGCAGTATGTCCAACGTCCCTTCAGAAACCCAAAAAATCTGTCTTAATAGCTGTCAGTCAACACATTACCTCGTCAGGATCTTGCGCCTCTTCCCAGCTGTCATCACCCGTCGGTTATTCCCCAGCCATCGTGCACCACTGCCCGCATCATACAAATGGAAACTAAATCAACTGTCACCAGTGATCAACCGAGTCGAGTCTCTCCAAGGAACTGCATAGCGGATGTCGCCAAGCATGCAATCTGCTGGCGCACACAAGTGCAAGCACGACTCGTGCTAATAGGTTCAACAGAAATTGCATGTTATTGTGAAAATTGGACAAATTGATGTGTAAGATCGGCTACATGTCGGAAATCAAACCTCCGCAGGTTTGGTTTTGCCGGTTGCCCCCCAAGGCATGACACCATCCCACAACATCGGGGACACTCTGAAATGCGTTGCCTGGGTGCAATTACAACACACATGGCGTGTGTGTCCGGATTGCTGCCTTTGACGTACAATTAGGTGATTACTGACACGGATTTGAGAGTTGAGTAATTTAACTTTTCGTGACAAAGGACAGTTTGTGTGCTGGTCGGTGGCTGGCTGGTGGTTGGTGGTCGGCGGCTGGCGCACGCTCGACTGGGTGTTGTAAAATCTGTTCTGACCCAGATTCCAGTGCGCTTTTGTTTCGCAGCAGAACTTTCAAAGGATTGCGAGATTGAGGCCAGATGTCTATCGGGGTGGCAGGAATCGTGTCTCTTGTCCGATTGGTGGGTGTGGTCATTTTTGTTGTATTTCATTGAGGCGGACTTGCTAATGCGTTCGTCTGTGGTGTCAGAAGGATTTTGTATCTCTCGTGATCCCGCAAATGGTGGAGTGATCGCTTTTTGATTTGTCGCCGCTGACATGGGAGAGGCGGTGCGGAAGGTTCGTGTCGGTAGCGGCAGAGGTGAAGGCCAGCTGGTGGTGTGTACGTTTTGGCGTGTGAAGAGCAATCTTTTCGACACGGCGCAGTCCAGGCAACTGTCACATCGTTACAGCACATCGTGACGTGGAGTGGAGATAATTAAGGAGCGCATCTGTTGACTCGCGCCAACCCACAGACGACACCCTTCTGCTCGAATTGTTAGCAATTACGGCTACGGATAGTCTGCGAATTCAATATCAGCCAAACGACAGAGGTGCTCATAACTCAAGGAAATCACTTTGTGAAGACAATTTTTCACCCATCAGTCGTGGGGTGAAATTGCACCCCAAACCCTTTTCCGTCATTTTCCGCTTGACTTTAAACACCCGCCCGTTGTTGTTCCCTTCAGATGTGGCCGCCTCGGTTTGACTGAGGCAAAACAGCATCATGTGGGCGCTACAATTGAGTTAATTTAACTCAACTCTCGCAAGAGTGAGTCCTTTTATCTTTCCCCAAACCTCAGTTGTACCTCTGAGGTTGCCTTCCTTTTCAGCACACCGTCACCGAGGCCTCAAAAGCGAAACGATAACCAGTCCACCAGTCGCCCCTAACCAAATACCGTCATATTAACGCTTTTGTAAGCACTTTCAAGGTTTAGCCACACGCACACACACACTTCTGTCAAAAGAGAAAAGAATAATAACCAAAAAACCGAAGAGATTTCCAATTATTCTCGAGCACAACTCACAGCTGAGGTCCCGCTCTCTCGGATAAATGCCAACTAAAGCATTACCATCAAACACTTCACATCCACCCCTGCACACCCTGATCTCTCTGTCTCTGCTCAAGGGTTAGCAGCATCTCTGCCCCTCAGCCGCCGAAAGAGAAAAATCGTCCGCAAGTGATAAATTGGAATAAATGTGAAAGTTTCTTTTGCCTCCTTATCCTGTGATAGTTTACAAGACAACAGGTCCCGACAAATACCCTCGATTTATAACGTCCTCCTTTCTCGTTGGCTTTGGCCTGATGCCCTGGCTGGGTTGGGTGGGGCCTGGGGTCTCTGGTTGGAGTGCATCTCATGTCCCCCGCTCTGCCGCAAGTACACATGTGCTCTGTCTAGCATTTAGTTTGATTAATAAGTCACTCTTCTGGGTGCCCACACCACCCGCTCATTTATGTCTTTCGGGTGCTTCTTGTTTTTGTTTCTTTTTCTTTCCCCCACCCCGTTAAGTGGGTGGGATGCGGGTGGCCGCGGTTGCTTCGGGAGAGTTTTTAATCAACTAATGCCATTATGCCGGCACAACTATCAAAGAAGGGAGGGAGGGTGGAGGGGGAGGGGGTTCGCATGAAGTGGCGGATAATTTTGAAATATCTATTCAGATTTGAAGGGAAGTTCGCAGTAATACCGCCTGCGTGTCGGTTCGGTCCTTTTGCGGATTGTGGTCACTGTTTTGTCATGTTAAGCTCACTCGAGTGTATTAAGAAGACGAAGTGTGCGAGATTAGAAAGGACCACCCACCACCGCCCAGTGAATGATAATAATGATGATGGGCTTGATGATGAATTATTTGGTTGGTGTGGCTTCAAAGACAACGATGGGCCAGGAGCAAAAGGGCTCCTTTTATCCAGTTGACCGATGGTCGACCCTGAGACTTATCTCGGACACATCGGTGTCCTGGTGCGGCTGCCCTTCTGGGTCAACGCAGATGATCTTATGATGGGGTTGCTGATTCTTGTGTCGTCGGGAATGCTTTCGGAGAGACCGCTCGCTACCCAGGCGTTGGCTCCGACGACTGGGTTCAACTCCCGACACGAGCGACTTTCAGAAGTCCCGACTCCAACTCCAACTCTTAGGTTAGATTAGATAGAGTGGGCAGCCAGCGAAATCGTGCCGTTAATTTGATCCCAACGGTAAATGGTGACTGGACCAGATATGAAAAGCGTATTGACTTTGCTTGCACCGGGATTTGAACCGAGGACCCCTTTAACCAGGGGTAGGCACTCAACCAACGGCGCCATCCAGCTGTTAACTCCAACTCTTGCTTCGCGGTGTCGAGGTTCAATACCCGACACCAGCTACAACTTTCAGAGTTCACAGCTCGAAATCTATTAAGTCAGCTAGGGAGTACATTTTCCTGGAAAAGACGTCGCTCGTGTCGACAACTCCAGTGGTTGCTGAGAAGCTACACCCAGGTTCACCTTATATCACAGCCTCACCCATTTTATTGTATTTTTTTTTTTTTTCATCAGGAGCGCTCTTATGGCCCTCTCATGGGTACACTCAGAACCATCAAATGGGCACGGAATGGAGGCCCTCTTCGACTTCACGGAAGATCGTCCGCTATGCAGAGCAGAATGCACGCCAGGATTGCCAAGACCTGTGCAAGTATTCGATCCAGGATCTCATTCTGAAAACTGCTATTTTAGAAAGTCTTCAAACTGATGTCTGTTTCCCTCTAAATTCTCGTCTCTTCGGTTCATCAAGTTGTGCCAGAATTGAATTCCTCTTCACCATGGAGGAATTTCCTTCAAAATCCTCATCCCTCTAGTTCATCAAGTCGCGGCAAAGTTGTTTCAAAACCGTCGTCTCCCCGGTTCATCAAGTCAAGTCGTGCCAAAGATGTTTCCTCATCACCAAGCAGCACCATAATCAATTGTTCTCTTGGCCGTCATTGGCTTTGAAACGCAAAGAAACCTCCAAACTTGGCTTTAATGTATTAAGTCATAGGCAGCCTGGCATGGTTCATGTTCAACAAGGAAGAGTAAATCCAATTCAAGTTAACTCCGATTCGCTTCACACACGTTCACTGCAACGACTTGCGAACGCTGCTTTGTTTACTTAATCATTTAGTCATGCCTGCCGCCTATCTCCCCGTCGTAGCCTGAGGGACAGCTAGGTAGGGTGACTGCTTGCTTAAAAGCTAATCTCCACTTAGACCAATTGTGGTCCATTATGCCGTCACTATCTGGCTTTGCAAACCTGGATCTTCAGTTGACCTTGCTGTGTCTTCTGTTCTGGCTCTTTTGGTCATTATTTTATTTCGACCATTTTGATAGCGATTCAGTGGCTTCTAGATATTGTTGGTTTACTTCTTGTTTCTGCAAAGGCAAGGCATGTTCCGAGGTAGGTACTCTTCCTCCTCATCCACGCAGCTTCTACAGAAGTCATTGTAGGGCGCTCCAAGTCTTCTCGCCCGGTTGCCTATGAGGCAGTGTCCAGTTATTGGGCCTATGAGGTTACTAACATGCTTCCTGTGCTTAATTCCATTGGAGCATCAGTTCTCTTTTGATTTAGTGAAGGCCACACTGATTTCGATGATCTGCTTGTATCCATTTCCGACCACCTATGATTGGTGTCGTTTGTAGCGATCGTGAAGAGTGGTGTGTTTCCAAATTCTGTGCCAGTAGCAAAACCCGCTCGGTTCCTTGCTAATTCACCGGCTCTTTCGTTGACTGGAATACCCTCGTGTCCAGGAACACAGCACAGGGTGAGATTGCATATGTCCGTCATCACCTTTAGAGATAGATTGCAGAGTATTACCATTTTGGAGCTGATTGATGGTGCTTCCAGAGCCTTTATGGTCGACTGACTATATAGTTCCGCCTATCAGACTCATTGACAGTCGGTGGGCTGTCCCTTGAACCGCTGTAGCTTCTGCCTGGAATACACTGCAGTGGTTCGGTAGCCAGTGCTCCGGCTGGCGAACAGGCGTGTGTGCCCGAACCTGTGCCCTCATCCGATTTGGACCCGTCTGTGTATCTGTGCGTGTCTCCACCCCAGTCTTGTCTCGTGGATATGTGGTATGTACTTTGTTTTATATCGACGTCCAGGATAGGCGTCAGATAATCTATCTCCTGTGGGATCTTTGAGTTTTGGAGAACTCCATACGCCCTCTGCTGTGAGTTTTATCCCAGCGATTGTACTCTCTTAGTCTTAAGCTTGAGGGATAGTTGCCCTCAATCGTTGGCGGTCAAGGGCAAGCTGGTTCTAGTCATCGAGGCTAAGCTGTTTTGTGTCCCCGATTACTTGGCCTTTATAGCGTCGATTTGGGCGAGAACTCATTTCGGACTCTCGCTTTTAGAAGGCTCTGACAACCTCCCGTGTCATCAGACTCTTTTGCTGCCAGCTGCACCTTTATATTTTTGGGCAATCGAGCTCTGAATCGTCCTTCTTCCTCATCACAGTCAGAGATGTACCGAGCTTGACATTCGTGGTTTAGTCAAATACGCTAAACCGAGTTGTCATTCGAAACTGCACATGTCAGGTTTGAGGTTTACCATTTTACAATATGAATCGCTAGAGGACGCATCGCGCAATAAGAACAGATCATGATCGCCAGAGATATCCGTCCAACTGAGCGCCCGAAAAGTTCGAGACAAGTAGCAGCAACGAACTTGCGGGGCGTCGAAAACACAAGCCAGCTAGCTGCAAGTACCTTCAATCGAACATTCCGTTAACTTCTGATGATATATGATGCAACAAATGCCTTCAGCACTGGCGTCCAGCCCAAGACACTCTGCAATCGCAGTCGCCCCAGAGTCCCCCTCTGATCGTCTAAATTGCATACTTTCAGGAGGGTTGGCAAATTCAGCTTTGTCATTGAGACAATTTACCACAAGCCTCGTGGTCTTCAGCCACTCTTCGAGGAAAATTCAACAAAATTCCACTCATGATCATTTCTCAAAGATGTGATACTGCGTAACGAAATGAACAAAAACAAAAAAAAAAAAAGCGAAGAAAACAGAAAAACGTTCACCTAACAGCTTAAACCATATCATCACTTATATATCCATCAGTTGGCAAGCACGTTCCAGAACGTGGTCGTAAGAGTCATAAGAATCATATTTCACGGACGCCCGCTTCCATTCTATTTATCCCATACCCCCTCCCCTTTGGATAGCCCAAAAATAAATTGATTCCAGGAAAGAAAGGAACAAAAAAAAGAAAAGAAAAGACGAAAATGTGTATAAATAAACGCCGAAAACAAACAGATACATGTGGCACGTCGTTCGATGTGTGTAACACATTTGATTGCATCTGTGAGTGACTGCCACCAACAATAGGCGGCGATGGTGGCTGGCATCTGTGCGACTTCCAAACCACAAGTGTACGCGTACTTTCGCTCTGGTTGGGATTTGACTTTATTTTTTTTTTTTGATTTTCCACCATCGCTCGCGTCATATATGGGCCCTCCCCAGCTGGGCGAGGAGAGCACGTGTCCTATTGAAAAGTAATAAGAATCCCATTCGGAGGATTCTAAATGCAGGAAGGATGTGACATATGCAATATTAAAAAACTTTTTAAATCAAATTAACGCGAACGCCATGGCAAGTCTGGGAACACACCGAAAAGGACAAGAATTCCTTTTCATTCTTATCACCGACTGAGTGACAAAGGTTCGATGGGAAGTTTTGCGCGCTCGCATACACCCGCGCGCGCACCCGTGCGCCATTCATTCATTTGGTTATGACAAAGGAGACAGACATCGGCTGCCGTCGGTCGGTGCCAGGATGTTGCCGACGCGCAGCGCAGTGCAGATGTGGGTGAGGAAGGTGATGTGAAATTGAGGATCCCTAGGAAATTAGAAAGTTGGTTTTTTATACGCACACAGGCAGGTGGCATGGTGAGCGTGTGGGGGTTTGCTTTTCTTCAAAAAATTTTATTTGATTGCACTCAATTGGGATTTGATTTGAGCCACAATGGCGAGGTGACAGGGATACGTGAAAGGCGGCGGCGGCACTGTGACGTGTGGGGGGGGGGGATGACCAACTTTTGTGCGGGGTTGGGATGGCTGCTCGAAGCCTTCGAGGAATAATTCTTAAATTCTCTTGTGTGCATTGCTAGGAGAAGTTTTCAGACGCTTTTGGGGCATTTCCGGTGAACCCTTTTCATTTCCCACGCATTTGAAGAGGCAAATGTTGATCGGAGAGTGTTCTTAATTCTCTCAAGGGTCTGCCAAGCGTTCAATGACCGGACAGCGTCTGTAGGGAAATGCTTTTAAAGAGTCCTAGCGAGTGTCCTAGGGGGTTCAGGGATCACTTTTACTGGCTAATTGGAGCCTTCTGTTGTTCCGATGGTCAGATGAATTTTACCAATTTGTCATCCAAATGCTCTCAAAATCCAGCGATTGCGAGAGCAGCGACTTCGAATGAGATTTCCGGAGATTGTGGGCGCAGATCTTGGAAGGTGAAAATGTGAATTTCGTCGTGGTAGGTCGGCTGTCATCGTGGCTTCAGTTTGCGGGCAATTCGTCGCACCGTGGATCGGTTTGAGCGTGAGTACACTCTTCTTAACGCACAAACCAGGCAGAGATTGGAGCCTTCTTCACGAGTGATCGGAGGAGTAATGCTGAGCTTCTCACCACATATTGGGCACATAACTTGCCCATAACTTGACGAGTGTTCATTTTCAAGAAGAATTTGCCAATTCTCTTGTCAACGGCGACAAATCTCACGCCGCTGTTGACCAGTTCAGATCACCAAAACGCGAAACATGTCGTCCAGAGTAATTTCTCTTCACTCATGCCATAAAGTCAAGATGGGTCGTGTTGTGGTCGATGTGGCACCGTCTTGCGGAAAGCACATTTCTTCCACATCCCTATCTTCGATTTGAGTGCAAACATATGCGGCATTCGGTGACTGTGCAGCTTCCTCACTTTCGACCAATGGCACCACCAATGGGACCACCAATTACACCACACCAATCTGCAGTGACTTTCGTAGATGCCACCATTTTACGTGTGGATTTCCTTCCATCCTTCGCCATATGCAACAATTTTGCTCATTAACGTGTCCACCGAATGAAAAGTCATACATAGGTGAATAAAATATTGTAGGCGTCACAAAGGCTGATGTTCAAGTACCCAATTGGTGTGCGTTCTACACATTCCGTTTGTAGTTGGCAATTCTTGAGTGAGTTGAGGTGTATGTGGATGGAGACGTAACCAGTGCCGGTATGACAAACGCTGACCATGAAATCGACAGATCTGGCCCTTCTTTAAAACGTTCACTATTGGCAGCCATTTTATCCGTCGAGCGTGCGTTTCTATGATGGATAGGTTAGGTTAGGTCGGCTTAGGCCAAAGTAGGCTCATTTTGATACAACGCGAATTGTGTACTCCTTAGCTTCGAACCTGTTGGTCCTTAAAATAAAGCGGGGTAGGGTGGCGCTACAGCCCGTAGAAGGCCAGGGCCTAGCTTCTCATCAACCACTCGTATTCTGCGTGCTATTGTTCTATCACGAGTGCAAGGGACCTACAGTTTATTCCGACTCCGAACGGCCAAGTTTGAGAAGCTTTTTCTAGACAGTTATACTCTTTGAGCTCTTTGAGTATTTGTTCCAACTACGTCACGAAATTTCTTGTAAAGACCGAAAGAATGAGATCGTGAATTCAAGCTGGCGAGAGAAGATTTCTTCTTGCTGTTGTGCGAATTACTCGTCGGGATAGGGTGAGAAACATGGCACGTGACGTGAGGATCTCAATGTTGAGCAGCTGCTTATTCGATCGGAAAGGGCTACGCTTCGATGGTTTGATCAAGTGGCACGAATGTCCCAATTGTCACGACTTACGAGGTGTGCCTTAAATGTGAATCCATCAGGTAGGCGACCGATTGGCAGACCCAGGACGAGATGGTTGGATCGTTGGACCAAAAGGTCAAAAACTCGCCTATTTGCGCCTGGGTATAACTTCTGACGAGTTAGAGTCGATGGCGTAAGATCGAGTGGCCTGAAGACATCTAGTGCGTGGCACTCCTTTAGTGAATCATGCGGGTCTGAAGATGACGACACCAATAGTCGCCGCTGCGGTCAGTATCCCAGAAGAAGCCGATTCGCCGCTGATCAGCTCGACTGGGCATCGTCAGAGAGTTGCACTTGGCTTATTCTATGCGGCAGATTGTAGTACCGCAAGAATCGAAGTCGGGCGACTATAGACTATTATTTTGGCCAAAAAAATCATCTTCTTGGACTAGGCTCATTTTTGTCCCAACGGCTATGTCTGGGTCAAAGCTTAAATGCCATTATTGGAGCGAACACAATCCACAAGTGTTCCCCTAGGCATTAATGCATCCACAAAGATTGACTGCTTGGTGCGGCTTATGGCATGGCGGCATCATCTTCTTCCGAAATGAGGAAGGAATCATCGTTATCGTCAATGGTCACAGGTATAGAGCGATGTTTATTAACGAACTTGTTTAGATGTGTATAATCGAAATCCAAAGACTGGAGTGGATCCGACGACATCGAATTTTTCACCTAAAAAAATGTAAGGATTTTGGAGCCTTTCCATGGCTCATCTTCCAACTGCCACAGCGGCCCAACTAGGCGTACCTACGACCTGTGCGCACCTGTGGTTATGTGTTGAGATGTGTATTAACGAAATCCAAAGACTGGAGTGGATCCGACGACATCGAATTTTTCACCTAAAAAAATGTAAGGATTTTGGAGCCTTTCCATGGCTCATCTTCCAACTGCCACAGCGGCCCAACTAGGCGTACCTACGACCTGTGCGCACCTGTGGTTATGTGTTGAGATGTGTATTAACGAAATCCAAAGACTGGAGTGGATCCGACGACATCGAATTTTTCACCTAAAAAAATGTAAGGATTTTGGAGCCTTTCCATGGCTCATCTTCCAACTGCCACAGCGGCCCAACTAGGCGTACCTACGACCTGTGCGCACCTGTGGTTATGTGTTGAGATGTGTATTAACGAAATCCAAAGACTGGAGTGGATCCGACGACATCGAATTTTTCACCTAAAAAAATGTACAGTGTATAGTAAGGATTTTGGAGCCTTTCCATGGTTCATCTTCCAACTGCCACAGCGGCCCAACTAGGCGTACCTACGACCTGTGCGCACCTGTGGTTATGTGTTGAGATGTGTATTAACGAAATCCAAAGACTGGAGTGGATCCGACGACATCGAATTTTTCACCTAAAAAAATGTAAGGATTTTGGAGCCTTTCCATGGCTCATCTTCCAACTGCCACAGCGGCCCAACTAGGCGTACCTACGACCTGTGCGCACCTGTGGTTATGTGTTGAGATGTGTATTAACGAAATCCAAAGACTGGAGTGGATCCGACGACATCGAATTTTTCACCTAAAAAAATGTACAGTGTATAGTAAGGATTTTGGAGCCTTTCCATGGTTCATCTTCCAACTGCCACAGCGGCCCAACTAGGCGTACCTACGACCTGTGCGCACCTGTGGTTATGTGTTGAGATGTGTATTAACGAAATCCAAAGACTGGAGTGGATCCGACGACATCGAATTTTTCACCTAAAAAAATGTACAGTGTATAGTAAGGATTTTGGAGCCTTTCCATGGTTCATCTTCCAACTGCCACAGCGGCCTAACTAGGCGTACCTACGACCTGTGCGCACCTGTGGTTATGTGTTGAGATGTGTATTAACGAAATCCAAAGACTGGAGTGGATCCGACGAACTTCCTGGGACCCGAGCTAGATCATAACGATGCATCCGAGCTGTGGTTCTTCCAACAAAACATCGCTACATGCCACTTCACGAGGGCGGCGACGCTCAAAGTTACAAAGGAGAAATGTGGCTACCGGTGAACTCACGATCGTGTGACTTGACGTCACTTACTTATATTCACTGAGCCTACGTCAGGTCCTTAGTCTACGCTAACAAGCTAACCACTTTGGACGATAACGAGCCCAACATTCGAGACGTTATTACCCAGCATAACCGACTCACTCATAAGAATTTAGGCAGACCGCTTGAAGCACTGTCAGCGACGACTAGGGACATGAGCGAGGACTCAAAATATATAAAGCACATTTGAATTTCTATCCCAATCCTTCCCATCTGGGCGCCCTGGTATTTATGTATAAAATAATGAATTAAAAAAATATCTTCCAAACCACAATGTGTACCTGGACATGTGCTACCACAAATTGGAGCTGTTGTGGAGCCTTTTCAAAGCAATACAAGGTGCATCAAAAAATCAAAAAGATATAATATATTTTCTTAAAAAAATAATTATTTTAATTTTATAAAAAAATAAATAATTTCGGCTCGAGAGTATGATTTCTACACTGCTAGACAGTAGCCCGCTTCAATACCTTTCCAACGATGCCAAATTTGAAGCAGGGAATCGACGATTTTCTTCCCCCGACTCCCTTCAGTTCAGAATAACTGTCAAAAAATAAAAGGAAAAACACTCGAGTAGCGTGTCTTCTCGAAATTAATGCCCTCATACATAATTTCCAAGGACTCTCCTCGCCCAGCAATTGAGAACATTTCGAGATCCTTTAACAAAATCCCTCGCCTGTCAATGCTTCGAAGCACAGCTGGCCAAGTACCTACGGTGACATCGTCGATACTCCATTTGTAGTGATTACAGGGTTACAACGTCAGCAATCCTCTCACTCGCCCCTCGCCGCCCCTCTCCACTCATGTAGTTACTTTAGATACAATTCGAAGCAAATCATTTAAAAGGGATATTCTAAAACGTTCCCCCTTTTTTTTCATGCACCCCAACGAACTAATCCCCGGCAGATGGGCGGTTCGCATGACCTGGCAAATTGAAAGGGATAAATGAGAGAGCGAGACTCCTGTCCCGGATGAAAATAAAAGCAGCAGCAAAACAACATCCGTAAGCGGATTTACATTCGAACTAGCGAGGGAGAGAGCTAAAATTAAAAACAAAAAACAAAAAACAAAATTAAGTAAATATTCAAGAAGCCTGCCATTTGAAACATTCACACGGGCACTCCTTCCGATGATGTGTCATTTGTGGGGTTCGTCCGGCAGGTGGAGGTGGGGGTCTGAATTGAATCCATTCCGTAGGCGGAGGCAGAACCGCACAAACTTTGCACAACCCCGACAGGAGTCGAGTTGATTTCGTGCGCAGAGCCCATCCACCAATTCAGCTGAAAGATATGGTCAACTGTGGTGACGTTTGCGACGGCGGTGTAGACGGCTGTGGCTGCGGCGCGGCTCTTTACATTGTGTTTGCGGCCAGAGAGATGCTGCGAGATTGTGTTTCCGTTTCGCATCTTGTCTGGTGGTGGTGGCTGCGGTAAAGTGCCACCAAATGCGCACAATTAGGCAAGAATGCAATTTGCAATGACGACCTTTTTGCGGGCCATTGTAAAGGGATTAGGCTGCATCGACGATGGTAGTCAATATTGAGGGCATGTGAAACAATGCCGCTGCTGCGAGGAGGTGACTTAATTCGAGTGAAACATGCTACAGCACGAGGACACTGCATTTGTATCACATCTCGCCCGTGTCCAGTCAGTGATGTTGACATCCCATTTCGCAGGCTGGACAAACAAGCCCGCTGCGGGGGAGTTCACAGGGAGGACACGCAAATCCTCGCCTGTGTATTGGGAGTGGTTTTCAGGTTCAATGCGCCCTGGCCACAGAGTCCATCAAGAAGAGGCTAAAAATACTCGTTTTGCCATTTGATTAATTTTCGATGTGTGACCCTCTGGCATTCTCCATCACAGCTGCTTGACGTCATTGTGTAGACACGCTCCTTGCGCAGTTTGTCCACTCCAGTCACGATGTCAAGTGCTCGACGCTTCCGTAAGCCCACCGCTAATTGAAGGCGAAAGGAAGGTACCTTAACTTCACATCCCCCTCCCCCCAGTGGAAGTAGAGAGGTAATCTGTCGGATCACCGACACTGACATATAAATTATCCAGTTCACTTTGAATAAGTGCAAAACCAACAAGCCCACGAAACAATATAAGCCACCCTCTTCCGCCGAGCCGGGTCCACTCCAGCTGAATCCTAAACAATCCGACAAACCACCTACACACCGACAGGCGGAGGCACAGCCCTGTGTATGCCATCGGTATAGAAAAGTATATCTCAAAGCATTCCGCAAACACAATAAGTGAGATTCATCCAAAATAATCCATCACAAAGTGGCTTGTGCCAGGATTCAATGTACACATAGCACACACACACACACTCGCCGAGAAGAAGAAGAGGCAAGGACTTTCGTAATATAACGAAAATTCCAATCAACCTGTTGTTGGTCAGGAGCCAAGCAAGCAATCGCGCCGCACACCAGCCACCACCCATCGCCAATATGAAGCTCTTAATCTTTTATCGAATTTAATTACTTCTACCGGAATTTTACTTCACCGAAAACAAAACACTTCACAAAGGACGAGAGAGAGGCGATACGAGACCGGACTCGGACTCGTAGTTGTGCTCGGACTAGTGCTCGTGCTCGTGCTCGTGCTCGTTCTCGAACTCGGACTAGGACTCGGACACGGACACTTCGACTCACAGCCAGAGAGAGAGAGAGGGCAAGAGCGAGAGAGGCTGGCCCCCAAATAGGTTATCCAATCAACTTCAATCGTCCTGAATGGCATTTCCGCTGGTATTTGCAGCCCTCGAGGGGGTAACTTTCCTGCTCGAAGATTAAAAAGTTAAAAGTTTTCACTGAAGCAAATGATAACAAAGGGATTTGAAAACGTCAGACGGAGTGACAGAGAGTGGGTGGGTAGGCGTGCCGGAGGATAGCCGACAGGTCTTCAGTCCGCAGCACCAGCGCCGGGTACTTATAGTTTTTGGCCACGAGTACGAAAGTGTAATTAAACAAGTGCCAATCAAATCAATTCTCAATAGAGATTGTCGGCTATCATAGATAGGAATTCAATGAATGGTGGGCGGTCGACGGGGGTGGGGTGTGGGCGATGAATACAATTTTGGGGCGGAAGCTGCCCTTGAAACTTGCCGGTGTCCACTGAGATTCAGTGCGCCTGGGGGTGAGGCGGAGTGAGAAACTGGCCGAATGCTGTTCCAGCAACCAGGAGGAGCTGAGGTGAAAAGCTAAGGCCATAGCAGGCTGTCGTGTGGGATGCCATTGAATAATTGACTTTGGGGCAAGAGTCTACAACAGATGTGATTTCTTAAAGAATGCAGGAGTCGATAAAAGTGAGTTTCCCCCTCTCCTCCTCTGCCCCACCTCACATCTTCATCACTTAATCCAAACCTCTAGAGTTGAGCTCTCATCAAAACGATAATTTGCACTTGCTACCCATTGCCTCAGTCTCTTTGTGCGGGCGCCATGCCATGCCATCGTCATCGTCATCGCCCGCGTTCCATTAAGGATTTTGTTTCGTCCTTGCAACTGCATGAATCTTAAAATATTCCGCAACCCGCCGAAAAAAAATTGTGAGGAATTTATGTTTTTTCTGACACCCTGCCCGCGCTTTATAACTCCATTTGCATTCTCTGCATTCCCCCTACCCCCTCCCCCCCCCCCCCCCCCCACTCCCCCCGTCACTCAGAATGCGCGGTACTTGTCGGGAGTGCTTTACAAGTGAAATGCATACGAAATGAGTTGGCTGCTGCTGCCCCGCCCCCCCACCGTCCGCGGCTGATGGTTCGAATAGATTTTTCATTAAACTTTTCTTTAAATTGTTTACTTAATTAGTTTTTTTTTTTTTTTTTGTTCCCCCTTCCAACGCACCCACTCGCTCGGCGGGGGTGTGTGTCTGCATTCAAATCATAGAGCACCCGCCCAGCGTCTCCCAGCGCCGACAGAATGTCGTTGTGGTTTGTGTATTTGCGAAACGGGTGGCATTAACCGGTGAGGATTTCTTGCGTTTCTCAACCCACTCAGAGTGTGCCTCAACCCCGAAGACAAGTTTTAAGTGGTTAAAGTAGTTAAAACTGTATAATGAGAGTCAAAGCGGATGCAAAAATCCCGAGGATTTGCATATTAAAAACTTTCCAACAAAAGTATTATGTCATAAATCCTGGTGGTGAATTTCTTTCTTATCCCCCCACAGAACAAGTGTATCTGTGTGGTCAGACAATATTTTTTGAGGTTGTAATTGGGTAATTCTGGAAGCAATCTCGGCGCGTTTTGTGTGAGCGACGAAAGATAGCCCCGGCCAGCCGGTCGGCCAGCTCCAACTCAAATGGAACTGGGAATTGTGAATGGGGCGAAGGGACAGCGAGAGAGAGAGAGATACAAATGAAAACATGAAGCAGAATAAAAATGTCATCTGCGATGTTTGTACTCCATTCTATGGTCTCGAGTGTTTGTTGTTTGTTAGGAGGTCCTTTGAGGGTGTGAAAAGCAGAATCGTGCTTGTTACTTTTTTTTCTGCTGGAGACCCCGATGATTTTAGATTGGGGGTGTCTCTGGGAGGGGGCGGAGAATAGCACTTCAGGAACGAATTAACTCGAGAGTTACTTGGCTGCAGTGCTGTGACTCGGCATTGTCAAATTTTCTTTGGTCACGTTCGCAGTAGCTTCCAATCATCGTTGCAGCAACTGTATGCGGCGACTATCGTTGATTGATCTTAAGAGCAATCTCTTCCATCTGAGGGACAGATTTGGTATGCGAGTTGCATTTGCCCAGTTGCTGCAGTGGATTGAGTTCTTGTCGAGTTCTGGTGTCGAAAGCAGAACAAGACAATGATTCTGTACCAAATTTGTGAGCTGCAGCACCAGCCTGACCTACCTAGGACTTCTGTACACCTGTGGTTCTGTTTTGAAGACATTTGAATGCGCTTGCCGACATCGAGATTTTCACCTAGAAAATTCTCCTGGGCTAACCGATGCAATTTTTGGCTTTTTTTCGAGTTCATCTTCCAACTGCCACAGCGGCCCAATTAGACCTAGGACTTCTGTACACCTGTGGTTCGGTTTTCTCACGTGTATTAATCGACTCAGAGACATTAGAATGCGTCGTCGTCCGTTTTAGCTCAAAATTCGCTTTGTTGTGCCTCGGAAAACCAAGCCAAGAACAACATTCACACATGGAGGGTCACTTCCGTCGAATATTCCTAATATTCCTTGTCGATTCCGAGAACTAATCTTGTGCTACGACACCCGTTTCTCTGTCCCTCTTCTTCTGCCCCCGTGAACCCTCATACGCAGCACAACATTTGAAAGACTTAAGCCGGTACCTGCTACAGTTCCGCCCTCGGCATCCGTCTCGAAAAAAGGAAGGACACAGAGACGAAGCCAAAAAAAAAAAAAAGAAAAAAAATAAAGGAATGCAAAACAAGAAAACAACCACAAAGCAATACCGTTTAGTCAGAATCAAATAAAATAACTTGAGGAAAGCGAATTGATGCTATTAACAACGAGAACGGTACCGCAATTTCGTACTTTTATCGCCACGATATCGGCTACAAATGAAGTTGTTCCACCGAAAACGGGGGGGACTCTGACGAGTGGATCCTTTCTGAATTGCAAATTTTGTAGCCCGAAACAACCCTTTCGAGATTCCAAATGACTGGGGATGTGACAATCGAAAAGAAAAATGGTCCTGGGTATTTGAAATCATTATTTTCCGTGACATAATCGTACTCTCTACCCACAGGCCCACCTCCTCACTCCTTTTTTCTATGCCTCCATTCACTGGTTGTTTGATGCTCAACTCGTATGAATGTTTTCGGAATGTTTCGGGCGGATGGGGAGTGATCGGGAAGAGAGAGAGAGAGAGAGAACAGCCAACAAGCAACGAAATGCAAATTAGATTTCATGGAGGACATCGGGAACCTAGGGGCAATCATTTTTCAACAGAGAATGATTTATTATGTCCTTGATGGGGAATACTTTTTAGGAGAAGAGAATCACATTCTAGTTACACTCAACCGGGAGATGTGATCGATATCGTTGTTTTTTTTTTGTTTTGTTTTTTTCGTTTTGTAGCTCCAGCTTCTCTCGCTCTGACTGCTCGTTTGTGTGTATGTGTGTGTCGTCCTTTTTGCTGTGTCTCAATGGGACTGCGGCTGATGACAGTGGATTGAGCGAGATGTCCTGCTGGTGATTTTGTGAATATTTTTGGGTTTATTTTTTTTTTTTTGGAGAAAATGTCACAAACATTTGTGTTGGGTGTGAATACATTTTTTGAAGTTAATTAGATGTTGGAAGTCCTTTGTGATGTTTGCTGATAGTCGATTTACAGCTTAAGTGGGGTTTGGTCCTTCCGCCTTCGGGAGATAACGATTGACGGATGCTGGCCATTACGTTGATGAGGTCAAATCATTGCGAGGAAATGTGGTGTTTTCTGGCTCCGCGGAGGGAGTGATTTTTCTTGATTTTTCAGCTGAGACGGAGCTTGACATCAGCCTTTACTGTGTGCAGTGTAAATCAATTTGATTGCCGGGAGATGGAAGATGCTCATGGTCTTGGTGGTTTATTGCTTCAAGTGCTCGTGCATCGGTGGAAAGGGGAGAACCAAGCTGGCGTTAAGGATCTGAGACGGGAGATCGATTGAGGGCGACTGAACGACACCGAGTCTGTGGGAGTCACAGACGACCATCTCTTAACACTACATCCAGAAACTGAGAAATGACTTAGCCCCTATTGTGGCAAGAGAAACCATTCTATTTTTGGGTGAAAACTCATTTATTTCGTGACTCTTTACTGCAAAGCTACAAAAAGAAAAAAAAAGTGGTACATGTTTTGAGCCACCGACGCTACTGGGTCTGGCAAGGTTCTACTCATTGCAACAAGATTTCGTCTTTCCTAAGCAAAGTTGTAGATTGCACACCCCACAACATTTTTTGTCCGCCTAAGGGAGGTGTCCGTTTAAGGGAGGTGTTCGTCTAAGGGAGGTGTCCGTTTAAGGAAGGTGTCCGTGTAAAGGAAGTGTCCGTCTAAGGGACGTGTCTGTCTAAGGGAGGTGTCCGTCTAAGTGAGGTGTTCGTCTAACAGAGGTGTCCGTCTAACAGAGGTGTCCGTCTAATTGAGGTCCCTCCCATTTGGCTGACGCTAAGGTGGCTGACGTCCAGGTGCTCAAGGACCAGAAGCCTCTGACCAAGATGTCCAAGGCCCAAGTCCACCCCGGATTGCAACACGCCACAAAGAAGCGGTGATCTACTGGCTAAGAGGATGGGAATGTGTCGTCACAGCTACAAAGTTCACTGCGTTGCAAAAATGCGCTGCATTTCCAACCAAACCGCCCCCAAAATGTGTCCCGAATCCACATAAACTAAGCCAAGATTTCAGAAACAGGTGTTGTTTCTCTCTCGAAACATTTCCGAGAAAATGTCATTAATTCCTCGACAGATTCATTAATTCGTGTGTCTCACGCAACAAAACCCCGTGTCATCCTCTGCCTCTCTCTTGCCTTCGAAATCCGTTGAGTCATCCGACGCCGCGCCGCCCGTGCGTATGTTCGTTCAGGTGCTTACCACATCAACGCTTATCTGTGAGAGGTTGTTTTTCCAGAAAACTCATGCGTTACTCGCTGCTTATGGGATAACCCATTCGGTGCGCGCTTAAGAACCGCGATAAATTTCCCATTAATCTCGCATAAACGACCCCGCAGATGGCGCACAGATACCACCTTCATCCAGATGCCACTTAAATCCACCGCATCCAACCTCCACCCCGTCCCACGTTCGTCTTGAAGTCAAAACTCATCCGAAATACATTAAGTCTAATATTCTTCCTCGGATCAGATTCCAGGCTCAATTATCCAGCTCGAACTTTATCAGCCCATCCTCACTAACAAACTTGACTCGCTCTCTCCGCACTCTCCCGTCTTATGTAGGTGCTCAATTTAAGTTAAATCTCATCCAACTCCGCCACCATCCTCCGCTGGCCCCGCATGTGTGTGCGAGTGTGCCATCCTCTTAACCATTTACCCGCTTAAGGTTATCTGTTCTTAAACAAGAAACGAACCAGCAACAAAGCCAAGCAAACATTCACTCTATCAGAGTCCCTATTTCGAAAGGATAACACTTCATTCTTGAATACCGTCTTCCGCATTATTTTCGGGTCATGAATTCGTTTCCATTAAATTTTCCACTCCGGCTAGCAATTGGGTTAGTGCAAACTCGCTCTCTCGGCGCGCTCCCTTTGCACCCGGTCGCTGTTCTCCTTTCACAGTTTCAACCCTCCCAATGGCATGTAGCTCTAGCTTGCTCCCTCTTGGTCCCGCACTCCCGCTGTTCAGCTATTTCTGATGTTCACGTAACCAAGAAAAGTTGTTCATGCAACCAGCGCGAGGATATAATCAGGAAACCATTTCGTTGAATTTGTTTGCAATTCAGGGAACCTGAATACGCTTACTTGTTGTATTCATTCTTCTCCTCACTCATCCGCTCTCGCTCTCTGTGCCCCTTGTGGAACTGTCTATCCCCTAGCTGTTCCCTAGCTCGTACATTCACATTCCAGTCTTTTTTCTTTTTTTTTTTTGGGTTTGTAATGAACTTAACCGAACCACGATTCCACGAGTCGTCAGGGAGAAAGGTACATTTTCAATCTGTTAAACACGTGAATCAGTGTATCTGCTTCAATGAGTCCTTCGACGTGGATGCAAATTAATCGGAGGAGAGCATTCTTCAGCTTCGTGGGAGCTCTTTTGTTCTATAAAAAATACCGTTAGGGAAACCATTTGGGGCTGCACAAAGTGAGTTAATGAACCCCTTTTGCGTGACAATGGCAACATAATTTCTGATATTCCGCAAATAACAATTCGCTGTTTGTTTGCTTTCGCATCGGCGAGCATCGATGGGATTTGAACAATGCGCTGGAAAATTCTTCCGCCGCTGACATCCACGACTGTCGTTTTGAAAGGGAAATTCCTGACTACAAAGCGTGCCTTTGGGGTGGCGTGCGTAAGCATGGATAGGCAGTAGGCACATCCTCGGGGGTGAACGAGTTGTGCTAGATTCAGTTGTTCGAGGAAAGGTGTGGATACGAGATGGCAGGTGGCCACTTCAGTGCGGGGTCTGTCTCAGTCACTCAATCAATCAGTTAGTCCGTCAGTTAGTCTCGGTCAGGCAGTCAGTCTCAGTCGCTCAGTCAGTCTCAGTCCGTCTCAGTCACTCAATCTGTCATTCTGTCCTTCAGTCATTCAGTCATTCAGTCATTCAGTCATTAAGTCATTGAGTCATTCAGTCATTCAGTCATTCACTTATTCAGCGAGCCAGTCTCAGTCCGTCAGTCAGTCGATCAGCCAGTCAGTCAGTCAGTCTAAGTTCGTCATTCAGTCGCAGTCCGTCAGTCAGTCTCAGCCAGTCAGTCTCAGTCACTCAATCTGTCATTCTGTCCTTCAGTCATTCAGTCATTCAGGCATTCAGTCAGTTTCAGTCATTCAGTCAGTTTCAGTCATTCAGTCAGTTTCAGTCATTCAGTCAGTGTCAGTCATTCAGTCATTCAGTCATTCAGTCATTCAGTCATTCAGTCATTCAGTCATTCAGTCATTCAGTCATTCAGTCATTCAGTCATTCAGTCATTCAGTCATTCAGTCATTCAGTCATTCAGTCAGTCTCAGTCATTCAGTCATTGAGTCATTCAGTCAGTCTCAGTCATTCAGTCAGTCTCAGTCATTCAGTCAGACGCAGTCATTCAGTCAGTCTCAGTCATTCAGTCATTAAGTCATTGAGTCATTCAGTCATTCAGTCATTCACTCATTTAGTCATTCACTCATTCAGCCGCCAGTCTCAGTTCGTCAGTCAGTCGATCAGCCAGTCAGTCAGTCAGTCTCAGTTCGTCATTCAGTCGCAGTCCGTCAGTCAGTCTCAGCCAGTCAGTCTCAGTCCGCCAGTCAGTCGCAGTTCGTCAGTCAGTCTCAGTCAGTCAGTCAGTCAGTCAGTGTCAGTCTATGGCCTCTCCCCTTTGTAACTGTATTTAAGTACATTCTGCTTATTAATCTAGGCACCCACTACATCTCAATGCCAAGAGGTGAAGTGGAGCTCTCATCCCCCAGCGAATAAGCCCCAAGTGCCCATATGGATGCTGCCACAAGAGGTGCCATTACAAACATAACCATCTAACCTCCACATGGAGGGGCATCCTTCAAATCGAACCTGCCCCTCTTTCCTCCGTCGGCCGCAGTCCGGATCAGAACCCACCCGTGTGTACACATTTTCCGCATCATTGGGAAGCAGTTTTATTTATCTAGATACTGTGGATTGCCACCCCCGCCACAGGATATAAATACATATCATAAAATAAAATAATAACAACTATTCGTATCTCACCTTGCACACCGAAGACGGCTGTTGTTTCGGGTCCCGAACGGATCGGGGCATGGGTAGATCCTTCATACCTTTGCCCCCCCCCCCCCCTCCCCCCTTCTTCCCATTCTATCCACACAGGCACATCTGCAATAAATGTTTTCTATTTGGCAAATATACCTCCACGCGTGTGGTGGTACCTTGGCATCGCCACCCACCGGAGGGAGGGACGTGTTTAAGTTGGTTTTCTCTCTGGATTTCCAATAACATTTTATTGCTGAAACCCGCCTCGAGGTTCTATCCTTTTCAATTACAAACGGTACAATTCCCGAATAACGAACATTATCGACTGGTGTATTGCTTTGTCGATTTCGATTTCAATTGACTTCCATTTTCCCTTTGGCTGCTCTCCGAAAACTAATAAGAGCAGTCAAAGTGCTTGCGTTGGAGGTCCGCCTTAGGCGTATCTATCCGCTGTGCTGGTGCGACTTGTGCTCAACTTGAGCACAATGATGCCGCTGCTGTTGCTGCCTGGTACGGTACACTGATGCTAGGCGTTTCTTCGGCCCCACCCACCGAACCCACAAAATACTTGTTTCACATTTCTTAATAAAAACTCTTAGTGTTTCGATTCGTTTGGGTTTTCTTTTCCTTTCTTGTCGTTTGATATCGTTTTGCTTTATTTTTTCGTCGTTTTTTTTTTTTTGTTTTTGTTCGCCTCTTCATTCTCGGCTTCTTTGTTTTGCCGTGTGCCTTTTGTTTGCCAATACGGTTGGCGTTCTGTTGGGGGGGACAAATAGTTGTGTTCGTCGTGTAGGCCAAGTGGGAATAGATGGTGTTCTTTTTTTTGTTCTTTTTGTCTTAGCTAGCAGCGGTTGAAGGTGCAAAAGAAGTTTAATATGAGGGCAGTGGCGTTTGTTTAAGACGACGTTGTCGGGCGACACAGATGAGCTGCGATTGTGAGGATATCGCCGAAAGGCAGCTCCAGGCAGGCGAAAGTCTTTGTGGCTGCTTTAATCAACAAATGCGATTCCCCCCGTTTTCTGATGGATGGTAGACTTGGACAATTAAGGAATCTTTTATGATGCTTTAGCAAAGTCTTGGATTCTTCCGGAAGAAGACAAAAAAAATGATAGGTCCACCAGCCGGGTGCTCGTGGTATTTAGTTGCCCTCGAGACCTAGGCAGCGGAGCGGAGCCCAAGCTGTCGTGTGGCACGTTATGGAGCATATAGAGTGACATCGGCGAGGAAGTGGATCAGTTGAAGCTGAGGAGTACAGATTCATCGTTTTTTTCTGGGGGCAAGGTCGAAGGCAGACGATTATAGTTCCACTTTACTTATAAATTTTTGTTAATATCCTTGACGTGGAATATAAATAAAATATTATCTTTTTGGCAACACTGGTTTAAACAGCTGACGCACGTTTCGTGTTTTGTTTCACTGTCAAACATCTTCAGTTTGGTCTATAATTTAACCATGAATCGTCTTACAAACGAACAACTCTTACAAATTATTGAACATTATTATCAAAGTGCGTGCTCTGTTAAGAAAGTTCATTTGTGTTCAATTGTGTTCAGCGACGAAGCTCATTTTTGGCTCAATGGGTACGTAAATAAGCAGAATTCTCGATTTTGGAGTGAATATCAGCCAGAAGCATTGCAAGAGCTACCAATGCATCCAGAAATAGTCACAGTTTGGTGCGCTTTATGAGTTGGTGGCATCATTGGACCGTACTTCTTCAAAGATGATGCGAATCGTAACGTAACTGTGAACGGTGAGCACTACCGTGAGATGATATCCAACGTTTTTTTTGCCCAAAATGCAAGAGCTTGACTTGCATGACATGTGGTCTCAACAAGACGGTGCCACATGCCACACAGCACGCGCAACAATTGACTTATTGAGGGGCGAGTTCGGTGAACATTTTATTTCACATTCGGGACCGGTCAATTGGCCGCCTAGATCGTGCGATTTAACGCCTTTTGACTATTTTTTGTGGGGCTATGTTAAAGCTCATGTCTATACAGACAAGCCCGCTTCAATGGACGCATTGGAAGACAACATTGAAGCATTTATTCGTGAGATACCGGCCGAAATGTTGGAAAGAGTATGCCAAAATTGGACCATTTGAGGCGCAGTCATGGTCAACATTTGCATGAAATAGTCTTCAAACATTAAATTATATGGACCGTACGATTCGAATAAAGATTCCATGCATTCTTCTGAATTTCATGTGTTTTTTTCTGAAAAACTTTCCTATAGCTTTTAAAAAATCACCCTTTGTAAGGCTTCTCTTTTCTTGTTGATCGGCCAAACGATACCGAGGTTTCAGTCATCAGCGTTGCTTTCCATCGACCATACTCTACAGATGGGTTGGTGCAAGAGTTCTACCAGGTCATCTCCCGGACCTTTGAAGAGATTTGCAGACAGCCTGCCTGCACCATCAGCCTTATTGGTCTTGGTCGGAATTCTCTTCTCCCACCGTCCGTTCTGTTGAGTGCAACTTACGGCCTGACAGCGGTAATGGCGCCTTCACCTCCGCCGTTTAACTTTTAATGGATTTGCGGGTTTTCATGAAACGAACATGTTATCTCATCCACTTGACTCGTTGTCTCACTTGTTCGTGGCCATGAGACAGTGGATCGTCGAGGATGTGTTCAGTTTGCGTACATTTTCAAAGTTCCACCTCAAATTCGGTGGTAAATCCCAGCTTCGGCTTACAAATTCAACCGAGAATTCATCGCAAATCCCTTGACGTTGTTGGCTCCTTTCCAATGTGATGAAACAAATTTCCAATTAACTGCAATCCCTCCACCCACGTTGAGTTTCCATTTAATAACTGTCATCAGGGGAGGGGGGGGTGTGGAAAAAAAAGCAGCTTATGAATTTTTAGAAATCAATTTAAAATTCATCGACTTCACACATTCGCATCCGCATCGCCGCCATATCCGTTCGGTGGTGTCAAAAAATCACTCGTCCCCCCGCAACGTTACATGCAATTTTTACCACCAAACATTCGGTTAATCTGCAATATCACGACCACCCCCTCTCCGCCCACCGGCATTCAGACGCATTCCGCCAAGATATGCCCACACTGATTTATGACTCACTAAAATTTCAATTTCACACACACACCCGCACCCACCCACGGCCCATTTGCCGGGCTAAATCCAAATTGAATCTTGTTTGCTTCGTTTTCATATTTTTTTCTTCTTTTTTTGGGGCGTTCGCGTATGAAATAAAATCGAATTCATAGAAATTGCAAATTGATTTGTGTTTCATGTTGCGGTATGAAATTGATTCGCCTCCGCCAGGCGAAGCCACACGGACGGGCAGTAATCGCGTATCTAAAACAAATCTGCACAATTACTGCTCACCCATCCTCTGGTCCATCCGTTCATCGTACTGTGTGCGGTATTAAATGATCTGCAAACCTACCCACACACACCCAAAGTCCATCGCTGAGCGTGTGCATCAGCACGAGCGCGAGCATCAAGGGCTGCCGAATGGAACTAATTGGAATATGATTTCGGTATCTATGAACTCGTGGATAAAATATATCACAAGCAAAAAAAAATGGGAAGGAAGTAAAAAAAAATGAGGAAAAATTGAAAAATTTCAAATCGAACCCAAATGCTTTTGTGCATCCCTCGGCCACACTCCCTCGGGGGATATTAGTTATTAATTTGTTTTAATAAATAAAGATTTTTTTTTGCATTTTTTTTGTTTGAATCAATTGACAAGAAGAACACAAAATATGCAAACTGCCGTCGGTGGTGGAATTTTTTGTGCGTGTGTGTGTGGCAGTGTGTCATAGGTTTTAATTAATGAATTTAATTTCAATGAATCATGTTGCTCGATGATGGAGGGGGGGAGGGCGGGGGGGGGGGAGTTGTATTTTTTTTTTCAAATTACCACCCCCTGCACAAGTGCATCAGATGGTCATCGTAGCGTAACCCCTAGAGGATTGGCGTAAAAGCTGCTTAATTGAGCTTGTAATAAAATCATCCACCCTCTTCAATTTCAACTGACTACCACGCCGGCTTGCTGTTTAATAAAGTTTCCATTTCAGAAGGAGATTGTTAGTTAACTCATGACAATTTCCAAATTAGGTCACAGTATCCTTCCTTCGTCAGACGCGCCGCGCCCCCTGTTGCTGAGATGAAAAGCCAAACTTCACATTCCCCGCTGGCATCCTCTCTCTCTCTCTCTCTCTCTCTCTCTCTCTCTCTCTCTCTCTCGAAGCGCTGGGCTGGCTGGGTGGTGGTGGGGGCATACATAAAAAATCAATTAAAAGCAATGTCCACAGTATCAGTTTCATGCAAAATAGAAATGCAAATTCCAAAGGAAAACAAGGGGGAAGCAGAGAGAAGAAAAAAAATTTGTTAAGGAAGGACGACACCAACAAAGACAGCGACGACGACGACGACGACAACACGAGAACGACAACGCCAACGACAACGGCAACGATGACGAAGAGAAAGGAGAACCGTTAAGTCCTTTTAGTTTACCACTCATCTTTCCATCATAAGCGAGAGAGAGCACAACAAAATGCGGCCCACCCAACAGTCTGGCGGCACGGCAGAATGAGGCGCGGAAAACTTACAACAGCCATTATCAAATCTTCCTTTTATCTTGCAGCATAAACGAAGAGGTAATCCCCACAGGCAAAGAAATTGTCTTGTCTAGCCGTTGGATGGATGTCTCCGGGAGATTTGCTTTCAGGGATAACATTAATCTATGGCAATCTAAACAATAAAGTCCTGGAAACAAGACATAGCCTTAAGTATTCTGAGGCTACTCAAGATATGCCTCGAGTTCGCTGCTGCCGCTCGCTATACTTTTGCTGTTGCTTCTGCTTCGGCTTCTGCTGGTGCTGGTGCTGTTGCCACAGCTGCCTAGAGCTGAGAGCATCCATCGGGCACAAGGATCACCACCCACACACCGCCAGCCGCCATCCGCCATCCGCCAACCACCCAAATAACCGTGTTGGCCATTATTTTTATTCCAAAGCTAAAGTTGAAGCTTTTCGTCCTGTGGCGTGATATGAAGAGCCCGCCCAGAACCCACCACTACCACTTTACCAAGCCGAGCCGAGCCATGGCCCTGGAGTGAGGTGAGAGTCTTTAAGTTTTATTACAAACAACTCTCTTCTGGTAATATTGCGCGCACTTTAAAGGCATTACACGAGTCCTTTCGTTTGTTGTGCTGCCTTGATGATGGTTTTGTTTCCTTTCACCCTCTCTCGCTCTCGCTCTCCTTAGAATTTCTGCCTTTTAATGTCCTTGTGTGTTATGAGTTCTGAACTCCTGCCAAATGGTGTGAGTGAAACTTATTCTTTTTTTTTTTTTCATTTCTTTCTTTCTTTTCTGTTTTTTTGTTTCGAGACGCGCTCATCGTTGGCCACTACATGCAAACGTGTTTTAGTGGTAGAATCCTCTATCATAAATTTTTAGTTGGTTAGAGTTGTAAAAGGAAATGTTTTAGTCCTTTCGTTCCACTTTTTTGTTTTTCCTTGGCTGTTGTCCTTTTATTTTTTTTATTTTTTTGGTGTGTCTTTCTTTGTTTTTGCTGCCGGCTTAAGTTTGTTGGTCGTCGTCGTCGTCGTCATACTCTTTTATTGGCTCATGGTGTAAAGTTTGCCCCTTAAAGGTCATGTTTGGATCTATTTTGATAAAGATAAAGCTGTGAAGCCGGTGAAGTCGTGTGATTTTGACTTTTTTTGGGCAGCGCTCGGGGTGTATGGGTGCGTTTGAAGTCGTAAAAAAATGCAGTTAATATTTTTGTTCCGTCCGGTTTTTTTTTTATCAACCATTCGATATTTATTTCTTTCAGGAAAGCATATTTCTCGTTGGTGTAGCCATTCTTTGAATCGTTTCGTTTGCTTACTTTGGCCGTGTTTGTATGATATGATGCCGTCATTAATTTGAAATTCAAAAGTATTTATGGCTTTTACGACGTTCGTAAATGTTTGACGGTGGATTTTTTGATCAGCTGTTATGGCTTACTATCGACTGTAAAGTGCTGGGGGAACTGACTTATGCCAAGTGGCTGTTAAAATGGTCGTTATTTTTGAAGTCTCTTCAATCTGGATGAGATTCATTTGAGTGAACAGTCCAGATTTTTTTCCTATCGATCGCTCGCCCCTGTTGATATCTGTACCTTTTTTTTCTGCATCGGTTAAAGCCGAAGGCAACTTAATGTTATCGATGTTATCGATAACTAAAGATGTGTCAAGTCATCGAATTTATCGATGTCATATTGCATCACCGTTGACGACCATCTCACGAGACGAAAGGATGTAATTGTTATGAGCAACGGCAGCATGGGAACAGCGAATTATCGATAATCGATACATTTTTTACGATTTCTCGTGAGATCATCGTCCTTATCTAAATTTCTGTAAGAATGATCGATGAAGTTGCACACCCGACGTACAATAAATACAGACTTGCAGTGAAAATGGTAGAATTTGTTAGATTGATCATGTGAATGCTATCGAAGTTATCGATATCTCCATGCTTTTGCGACTATCACAACAAAGAACGATGTATAATATAACTTATATCTATGTCGTAAAATGTCAAAGAGGTGGATACCAAAAACGATGTACATATGCTTTCACAGTTATCGAAGTTATCGATATCCTCACGATATCTTGACTATCGCGACACACTGTAAAAAACATTTAAGTCATTCACATTCAGTATTTTTGGATAGACAAAAGATGTTAACGAAGTTATGAAAGTTATCGAAGATATCGAAGTTATCGAATTTATCATTATCCCTTACGATTTCTTGATTATCACGATATTCTGTAAAGCACCTCGAAATTCTTGGCATAACAAAATTGGATAGACAAAATCAATGTTATCGAAGTTATCGAAATAATAGAAGTTATCGAAGTTATCAAAGTTATAATTATCCTCATAATTTACTGATTAACACGATATTCTTAAAAGCACCTCGAAACTCTTGACATACAAACATTTGGATATACAATATCAATGTTATCGAAGTTATCGAAATATTCGAAGATATCGAAATAATCGAATTTATCGATTTCAATTACTTTACAAACACTGACTGTTTAGAACGTTACAATGCTGCCGGTTCCTTTTTTTCACTGATACAAAACAAGTTATAAAATTGCCAAGTTATCGAAATGAATAAGCGCTGTGTTCGATAACACCACTTGACTTTTTGTCAATGGTTTCTGGTTAGCACAGAGAAATGAACACTCTCGTTGACTTAGTCACATCAAACGATTAACTAAGGAACCTGCAACTTGTTATCGATGTTATCGATATTACCTGTTCAAAATGTATGCATGAAAACGGACATATTTGCGACGTCAATTTAATTGCATACTTTTCTGTTGTGTTTCTTCTCTAGTAATGTCATCGAAGTTATCGACTGTCGGAGAATGGATGTCTTTTCCTTCGGCACAGTCCTTTGCTTATGAATCGCCGTTTTCCGATCTGGACACATTTCCATGAATGAATCTGCAATTGAGTACACTTTTGAGTGAATTAATGATTTCGATTGGCGAGGATATCTCTTTTTTTTCCCAAAAAAGTACAAAAATTGCCTCCATCCCGCAAATTCCTCTCTAATTCGCACGTCAGCAACTGCATCCACTAGTTTGACAATGCAACGTTAAACAAATGTGCATCTGCCCCATTCAAACATTAAGAGACTAATTTTATGAGAGGACAGCAGCCACTTTGCCCGTTTGGCCTACATTCGCTGTCGATACCTCGAAGAGCTGCACAACATAAATGACTTCCTCTCGTGAAGTAGATAAACCCAAACTCTGGTCTGCTTTTTGTAGAGCAGTTCATTTCCATTCCTCCACGCTAAGCCACCACTACCTATGGCCCGGTTTTTGACGCTAATTTAACGTTCCTTCTGCCCGGCTGCCTCCTATCGTCTCAGTGGCATGGTCGCTTGCACTCCGCCCAGAAGCTCGTCCCGTCTCTCAGCTGAGCTATTCCGGAAAGTAAACGAAAAGCGAATTCAATTCCCTTTTGCATTAACTAGATTGGTGTTGGTGGTAGCATAGCGAGGCATGGATACCATTGAATACACTAGCTCCCCACGCAACAACAACAACAACTCAGTGCGATCTTTTCCCCCCTCCGTATCCATAGCAAACCACTTAACACCCCAGAGCGGCGCGGCGGCAATGCCTTAGCGAATTTCGCGCACAAACCGTGAGGTAATAATTCAATCGGGAAACCACATCACTCCTACTCGCAGCTCTCGATTGCGCTCTGCTAGCTCCCGCCACAAGGAGGGGGACCGCGGGTGCTGGCGGCGGCGGTGGTGGTGGTGGGTGGTCCTGGAAACATTGTGTCCTAACGAAACCGTCTCACGTTCATGGGTTGGCCGTGCTGGTCTGGTTCGCTCATCGTCGTCGTCGTCGCCGTCGTTGTCGTTGTCGTCGTCGTCACCGTCGTCGGGGGCTCAGGTGAAAATCTTATGCGTGACGCTAATGACTTTAGCGTGAAAACTAATTTTGATTGAGCGAATCCCGACGCCCTATTACCACATGTTCACACGCTCTTGTGTGTTGGCGGCAATTATCATCGCGCGCTGCGATGTTTGAGTCTTAAGTGTATGGCGCACCACAGCATGGCAGAGTGTGGGGAGGGGACTCCCCCTCTTTTGGCGTCTCCGCACCCAACCAGGAGCGCGCTCACATATTCTCTTTCTCTGCCTCATAACTTCGTTTTAATTTAATTAATTTATAATTTCGTGTAACGGTGCTTAAGGCTGAGCAGGAATGACAAACAAAAAAAACACACAAACACGAGAGGCGAAGGTATTTTTTGACAAGGGCTGTGCGTGGGTGTGAATGAGCTTAATGGGGGTTGACCTTTTTGGAGGGAAGTGCGAGTGATGAAAGTGGTGCCGCCATCGTGACATAATCTTAGATGTTATCGTTCGATAACCAGTTTGTTGCGATAAAGCGCTTTGCGCCCCGCAAAAGATTCATGAGCCTTAAATGAGCTGGAAGAGTTATGAGGCGTCACGGTGCTGGTGTAATACCATTTTGTCGACGGAGGGGATGGCATAGGTGTGGGAAGAGAGAGGAAAGTCGAGATTTAGAACTTATTGACGGCGTTGGAGGATTGTGGGAGTGGGCGGAGCTGCAATCATTAGCGAAAACTTGGTCACTTGGGCGTGCTACGGTGTGTAACTTTAAGCTGTGATCACATACACGGTTCAACTTGGCGAATAACACTTATATCAGAATCCGGACAGTCTATGCATGCACTTAAAGGTCTTCCAAGGGCTTGGAACCTTCCCCAAAATGAGTGATGTGCTGCATTTATTCACGCTGGACCGTGGAAAAGGCACAAGTGCTCACTTCATCTGGCTCTACTCCTTGTCACAGCATCTATTGTCACTCGATGCCGCTGGAGATATACCGTCTCTACTCCTCGTCACAGCGTCCATCGTCATGTTTCCCCGTCTCGGAGTGTGATGCTTCTTTGAACCACAATCACAGCCCGAAACAGATTACATACTTTTAGGCGCATTTCACCAGGATGCGGAAATCGTCAAAATCTCGGCCGAATTTCTTGAAAACTAACCACATTAAGCCTGATTTCAGCCAATTTATGAAGTATTTCGCCCTCTTTCATTGCTATTCAATTAGAAATCCTTCACATCATAAAATTCCAAGGTTGTCTCGAAATCCCCGACGAAGCCAAACAAAAAAAAAAAAAAATGAAAGAAAAACAAGAATCTAACAAAAAAAGAAAAAAATGTAAAAAAAAGCGAATTCATTCATTCTCCCCCACGTGGTATTTTCAATTAGGACTCGTAGTTGACCTATAAAAGTTTACACAAGCCTTCAACGGCAAGAACACGATTTACCAACCATTTCCGGCCCCAATTTGTCCAGCAAAAATCATTTAACGTTTCTATTTGCTTCTCACAACCTCTTCAGCTTAATCGTAGGTAAACAGAGTCTCCTAAGGAACGGTAAAACTACACCATTGCCGACGCCGTCGTCGTTGTCGTCGCCGTCGCCGTTGCCGCCATACGACTGCATCCCCCACTGTTCGGTTCTTGTTCTCTCTCGCTCTCTATCTGGCTCTCTCTCTATCGGTTCCCCGTTGTTGTCGTCGTCGTCGTCGTCGTCGTCGTTTCCACCGCCTAGGCACCACCCGCTTGTGGATTTGAATACATATCCAAACGAAAATAATTTGTCCTTTCCTCCGATGGCAAGGCACACGGCAATCCAAGGCAAGCCGAGGCAAGGCAATTTAAAATTCCATTTCCTGATGTGTTTACGGATATCTTATGGAGAATACAATTTGACTTGTGCCACTTGGCCCGTTAAGGGGCAGGTATTGGTTTCAAGAAAACGTTCATCGTTCGGGGATTGTTGGATTTTCCCTTTCTTGTTGTTTTTGCTTTTTTTCTATCAATTCTTGGTAATAGTTGATGGATGTTGGGGTGGGAGTGGATGGGGAGCGGGTGTATGGGGGTGGAGTAGAGAAAGTACCGAAAAGTGGAGCGCGGTGTGTGCTTCTGTAAGTGGGATCCAGTTCGGTGCTTGTTTGAATTGATTGACTGACGTTTATTTCCGTATGCGTTTGACAGATGTCAGCATTCCATTGCAGCGGTGGCATAAGTGGATGCCTTCGAAAAAATGTCGACGAGATGTGGAGAACCACAATGAATGACGCAAATTTTTCGGTTTGAAGTCGCTCACGTGGCTAGGGTCGAAGTTGAAACGAATTTGGGTGAGAAGTTGATGGTCGTTGATGTTTGAGAAATCCAGTCGTTTTTGAAGTCTGATTTGTTGGGCGAAGGATGAGGAAGGTGTGGCGGCTCAACTGATGTGGGACACGCCCGTCATATTCGCCGAGACTTTTGCACAACATTCGCCCGTCTGAAATCGTCTAGATCCCTGCTTGACAAAACACACAGACTCCCATCACGAGTCGCTTGAATGTCCTTTTGATCAATAATGCAGCTGGGGTCTTTGAACTCGCACTTACCTCGTTCCGTCATTTCAGAGACGTCCGAGTCCAAACCAAGTCCCTCCTGAGTAGCCCCGCTTCCAATCCTCCATTGCCGTCCACCTCTGCCAGGCACCCCAAGTCAATGAGTTGCAATCTTGAAGAGGTCCTTAATTATGCCGCACATTGACAAAACCTCAACTAAAGTCGGACCGTTGCAGCAGGGGAATGCAGGTCACCCAGACGGTCGACATTCACTGACAAACTGAAATAAGCACTTCCATGCGACACCAAGTTTGCAGCCCCAACAGCCGCCCATACACCTGCACGCCCCACCCCCAACCCATGTCAGAGGGAAATACGAAAGTTGTTTCGACAAATAAGGAGGTGACGAAACATTAGAGGTACGAGAGAACCAGTTCACCGAGCTGCCGACGGGAAAACCCATGTCAAGCCGGGGTAATGTATGTTTCACACGCGATCCAAGTTTGCATTTTAATTGCTTGCATGTGCATCTACGTCTGTGTGTGGGTATGTCTATGAAGTACTTGATCATTTTTATAGTCAATGAACTTTTCACTCAATGACTGAGGGCGATTCCGACTGTCGACGGGGAGGTTTAAAAATATACCTCTCTCTCCCTCTCACCTTCTCTCACTCTCTCTCTCTCTTTCTCTCCATCTCCCTCGAACATACACTCTTCAGGTGGCGATGTGGTAACACCTGGAGGAGAAAGTTTTAAATCACAATGAGTGCCGGCAGGGACTTTGAGAAGTTTTTCAAGTGGGCAGCTGGCTGGGTTTCAAGGCCCTTTGTCTATGGTTGGGTGTGTGTGTGTGTGTGTGTGGAGAAGGGAAAGTGAGAAAATGTTATTCGAGAAATTTGCAAATGCGAAGGAGCGGCGCTGGTCTAGTATAGTTGAGCAGATACATTTTACAGAGTTTGTGGGGAAAAGCCTTCAGTGGTACATCCGGATCGCAGGATATTCTGGACTTAGTTTGAGGTGCTTATACGAAGTGGCTGGATCACACATGACGAGGGGAATAGGGACAACGCCCTCCTTGACCACGACAACTCATCGGATTGGCTTCTTTCTTTTTCGTTCTACATGCCACCGAAGATGTTTGGTCATCGAAAAGTGTTTCAATTTCTTCCCAAGCAATGACTCTTTGATCTGGTTCTCTACAGGGACAAAGTTTGGTTTTTATGCTGAAAAAAAGTAAACAATTTTGTTAGGCTATTCAATATCGTTGTACTGGACCCTTGCCACAAAAGGTAGTTTATTTTGGCGGTCAACGTGGTCAAGAAATAAATACAAGACAACATTATATTTGTCCTTCCAAGATACTCCCAAAAGATTGGGGTTTTCAGACGGAGATCCTGGCAATTCGCGAGACAGTATCATGGCTTAGATGGAAGGTAATCCCTCAGTAGGGTCACTGAAGTCTCTCGTTGATCGTTGATTTCTAAAAGAGATGGCTGAACAGCTCAACATACGCCAGGGCACAGAGACATTCCGCTGTACTAAAATCAGTTGGGACACAGATCTTCTTCTTCTTCTTCTGCTTTGTCTGTCTAGGGTGAACCTGCAAGCCCCCCTCCCCCTCAGTTTGCGTGATCTCTGGTTAGCCTCCTGCTTCCAGTAACACACTCCAAGGTGGTTGAGGTTGTGGTCGTGTGAGCCACCTTGAAAGGACACCCCTCGTCACTTGTGAACAGTTGCCACGCAGAACACTAAACGAACAAACTAACACGAGATGTCTGACATGTATTTGATGGAGGACCACATTGATCTGGACCTAGACTAGGGACCGCTCGCTCTAAACAACTGCTCTCCGTGATTAGATTCCATGTCCAATAAGTCGTATGGCTGGTGTCATTGCGCGGCGCTGCCTCTTGGGAGATCACACCAGAAGATTAGCCGTCATCGGCTGTAGAATCTTACAACACACGAACAAGAACTCCTCTGTCATTGATTAGCTTTTTTCAGCCACACAACTGATTGGTGACTTATTGTGCTTCATTCTCAGCTCCCAAGTGAGTCATACGTGGTAGACCAGTAGACGCTTCTTCGGTAAGACGCTTTCTTATCTGGGCAGCTATGCGGTCAAGCTTGTTGCCTTGTGCGGAGGGATTTGGTCTGTCCACGAGATCAGTATAAGCCTATAAAGTTTGGTCAGGTTTGTCTGGGTCAAAAGCCTCGGACCACTTAAGCCGTGTTCGTTGTGCTGTTGCTGACCTACTCGCTGGCTAGTCCTCAGCCATTTTTGTTATCGAACTTTTTTTTTCCTTTTGGTGGCACAGTAGAAATCACATTTGAACTGCAGGCACTTAGGCGCTCTTAAGAAGCTTGTAATGTCATGGATTTTAACGACCGATAGCCTCTCTTCCTCTTCCTGGCTCATCCATGCAACTGGGACGCTTCCCTTACCCTTGCTTGACAGACTGCCTATGAGGCGGCAGGCACTAGAAAGCGAGCTCATCACATATGCTTTGATGTCGTACAGGTCTCAAGTCGCCCCTCCATTTGCGACGATTTTGGACATTTTTGTGACAGATTGGGTATCGCTTGACTGCAGGTGAAACGAGGAAATCATTCTGTTTAAATGATCTGATGGGATCCATGTGCAATATCCTTTTCCTTATTTTATCCATAAGACCTAGAGACCCTTAAGCCTCCCACTCGATTTCATCGGTAAAAATCCACAAATTCCGATCCATTTCTTGAGGATTTTAGGCTTTCTGTACGAATTGACGACCCCATCCATGTTGCTCAGAAATTCGCCAAGTAAACCACAGTTCTCTTTACAGGACAATTGCATACTTCTAGGGACACCATTTATCATGTTCACCTTCGTTGGCATGCCGCTCACCACCACCAGCCTCCTGAATACACAGCCCCCAGCCGCCGGATTGAATCAAGCTAAGACCCGAAAAAATCCACAAAACAAATCACAAGGTCGCACTCGCGCACTCAAATCCAAATTAATTCACACCTAATGCATGTCCGTTTAGTGCATAAATATTTAAATCCGAAATCCCGGCAAAAACCACAGCGGAGCCACTTAAAAACAAATTACGACCTGAGCGCCCGTCCCGTGCCTCCACCCATTCAAAGCGGAATTTAATATTTCCCCAAAAGCCAATTAGTTACTTGTTTAGAAAATTGTTTTCTATTTAATTCGACACTCGCGTCCTCGTGTGTGTTTGTAGTTTTTGTTCGAAATTTTTGCTTTTGCTCCGTTTGTCTCCGCCAAGGGTCATCGAACCGGAACGGGCTCCGGTTATTGGTTGGCTGGGTTTTTTTTGTTGGAATTTTTTTTGAAATCCAATCCCACGCCCCACCCCCTACCCTCACCGGCGTGCAACGATTTTAATTTATTTCACTTATTTCTTTTTTTTTTTTCTAATCCCTTCCGGGTTCACCATCAATTTGCATAATTTCATTGAAAAAGTGAATTTAATTTGCAAACAAAGGGGGTTGACGCCGCCGTCCTACAGTCGCTCGTCCTCCTCCTCATCCGCCGACGGATGGACGGACGCCGGCATTCATTTCGTCCACTTCAGTGAAACTCATTTTGATTAATTTTTAGCAAAAATATTTACTAGTCAATTTAAATTCATAAACGAATATGCATCCGAAGTGCGGGCAAATCACAACAAGCGCACGGCGGCGTGTATCTGCAGTCATTACGGGGTGGGGATGCGGGCGCGGCGGACAAAGTCGAATTTAAATATGACGCACATTATCGAAATCTATCGTTCTTGCTTGTGCATTTTTGTTTTTTGTGTTGTAAGTCCAAATTGGAAAATGATTGCATTCAGAGATGTAATAGCTAACGGATTATTTGTAAATTTTGTGAATAATTTTGTTATATTGTTTTTTTGTTTTGTTTTCTGCTCGTTTGCGGGCTCGTTGCGGTTCACTAAATGTCTGTTGCAAATGACACGGACGATTGAATGATTGTTTTTTTTTGGACGTGTCAGCGGTGAGGCGGGGCTTAAGCTGGTGCGGCTGTCAAGGCGGGCTATGGTGGATCGGTGAAATTGTGTTTTAATTTGAAATAGCCTTAATTATCATGGTGTCGTGGTTTTATGGGGTTTTTTTTTTTTTTTTGCTTTGGAGGGGGATGGGTGGAGGCGATTAAGGGCAATTGTTCGTTGATCCTGATGCGGGACAATCGATTTTAATGGCAAACTTCCTTTTGTGGACGTCATTTGAGTGGATTTGGATGAAAAAAAAATACTCACCCCTCATCAATTATTTATACTCTTCGGGTGGGCAACTAGGGAACCCATCAAAAATCCGACCATGCACGTACACACATATGGGTAGAAGATGGCCAAGAGCCCAGTTAAACATGCACCCGTCCACTTCACCATCAGGATCAGGCCAAAGAAGCGGCCAGAATGAGTTGAAAATATCACATGTAGTGGGTTGCAAAAACGACAGTAGAGCGCAGGAGCGTGGGCGGCACTCTTCGATGTATCATAATACTCAAGACATGCATCCACGTTCTTATCTTTGTTATCCTGTGTTCATCCCAACCTTGTATCGGGTGATTTGTGATCGAGCGCAGCATTGGCTGATATTAAGTCCAAGTTGGTCGCATACTGCGACGAGCGTAATGTTCTCGCAATCGATTACTCTATGCTTGGTCCCAGGTCACAGAGCCATAGCAGGCAACGAGGCAGCGGATGAACTTGCCAGGAAAGGGGTCCGAAACCGACGACCCATCCCTGGCAATCCTATGAACTCCTTCATTACCTCGAAATTGTACAGGTGACGGAACGTCTCTCTGTCGACAGCTTACATTTACCATACAAGACCAGATCGCTCTTTGGCCGTGAATGCTTCCACTACGGCGTGTTAGGGATGCGCAACGACGTCGATGTCACCTGTGTAACCCAACAGTTGGACTAACTTGTAGTGGATAGAGCCTTTCGTGCTTTCATATTCATTTCATTTCCTGCACGCCGAAATCCGGTGCAGGTTTCGAACGTCTCAGATGTTATTGAACCGCACTGCACGGTGCATCGCGTATGTGTTAGCGTGGTGCACAACCGGATCAACCGGGTGGTGAGTCAATGTTGCCAATTTTCGACAAAAAGCGACGTGGACAGTCTGTCGACATTATTCTTCGAGGCAATTGTACTTTATTCAGAAACAAATGCAAATCATCCTTAAAAGTGCGCCGCAACGTGGTTGCACTCGCAAAAATGCTGACGAAACGGCACATGTGGGTTCTCGGCAACACCTCTTACTGCTTCGACCAGTTCCTTGGATCGTCTTGGACGCTGATGAACTGCATTTCGACGATCTCCCACTGTTCCGAGATCAACAAAATGCGATAACAAACGACGACTAGTGTTGTACTGTGATGGTTGGTCACGATATTTTCGACGATATGTACGGCCAGCTGGCTGCAATCCTTGAGGAATAGAGCTTTATGCAAAAAGCCCGCTAATGTCCCATAAGACGGGCTCGCATCCTCTGCTTACCGTGAAGTCTCTGGATTTGGTCTCAGCCTTCAGTCCTTCAGTTCTTCTGAAGATAGTCGGTATATTTTGTCTAAAGCGTGCTGATGATGGTCAAATGCAACAGAGCCAGCCTCTTTCAATAAAAGGACTCTCAGATGAATCATGTTGCGCCATATGTAGCTCCGCCTGCTTTTCCATCAAGTTTTCAGAACATTATCACATGCGGCGAGTGTCAAACGACCCATATTCTATGTAAAATGACACCCGTTAAACCAAACCCCTGCAGCCTCGGATGACAGTTCGGCTTGACGTATGCGCTCCAGACAGGGCTGCCTACAAATGAGGTGTCAAGAGACTGTGTCCAGAGACGCACAGCATTCATGGCACACCAGCAACGACATCCAGTTCGAACTTAAATGCCATTAAATTCCCCTTCCCCCAAAACGGCGCGTCTGATGTGTGCCTGCCCATCAGAGGCAGTTTCAGCTTCACCCTTGAAGCAAAATTTTGCTCAGCACAAGCGAGATGCACATATTAGCTGCTCATCGCTGCTCAGCAAACACCTCGCCGCCAGACATCATCCAGCTCGCATCGAGGTCATAAATCTGTTCACGTGCGGCTCCCGAATGGGAATGGTGTGTCTGGCTGCCACCGCATCAACTGAAGCACACATTATTTTCCAATTCACGACGGTTACAAACGAGCACACGTCACGTTTCGCCGTCTGAGCATGGCCCAAATAATATATAATTTTTTGTGTCGCATGGAACTCAAATGGAAATGGGTTCAAGGTGATACGACGCGCGCGGGACGTCAAAAGAAAAGGCCAAAGAAAGGGAATCCTTAATCTGAACCCATTCAGCCATTTAGGGCGGCGCGGCGGTAACAAATGATTCAATTCAGCAGAGATCCCGCCGCAAGATCTCCTTCATTAGCTACGATTATTGCTCATAACGCAATCGAGGGCCATAACTAAATGCAAATCTTGATCAACCTCCGGTCGCACAACCACCCAACCACCCAACCACCCTTCCCCCCCAGTCGAGGGCAAGGAATTTCCATGCTAATGAGCAGGAATCTGCCGATTCTGTTTAAAACTTTCTTCTTCTCTCTCCAATTCGCCATCACCGCGAGGGAGAAGGGTCTGCGGATGGGACAGAGCTCCCCCCACCCAACTGGCCAAACCGGTCAAAGGAAGACACGAGCACCAGCACGAGGGTGCGGTGCGGATGGTGTTAGGTAAACAATCCTTTTTCATTCAAAATAATTTAATGACTTAATGAGAGAAGAACCAAAAAAAAGAAGGAAAAAGAAGGAAACGCGGCAAAAACTGCGGGGCGTGGAAAAAGTTGATCAAGATAAGGACGCTAAGTGCTACGTTGCTCGATTTGCCAGCAACATCCCCCCCCCCCCAGCAAATAGGTTTAGGCTAATGAATTCAGTATCTGCATACCTAATTAGGAATTTGTGTCTTAAAGAATTAGCTGTAATTCGCCTCGGCGAGAGCAATATTTCTTTGATTCACGCTCAAATGAGCCGCTGGGCTACGGCCTGCGAGGGGTTGGCTATCGGTGTTTGCCTTGTGCGCTGATGGGTTCGGAAAATCGAATTCTTCCTCGCATTTGCTGGGCAAACACAGGAGGAGGGCGGAGTGACCGTTCAATATGTGTGTACTCCTCCCTCATCGGGTATACATCACAAATGATGTTTGTATTCATTGTTCTTGAATTAAAAAGGAACTAACGCATATTTGAACAGCGCACAATAACAGACGAGTGCCGGGGAATGAGACACCGAGAGGTAAGTAAAAATAATAATCGGTGTTGTTTGCTTGTTTCCTGTAAGACGACGTCGAGGGCGACCCATCGAGTGGCCGTGCCGAGGGGGAGGTGGGCGGGAGAAGCACGCCGGTGTAATGAATAGATTCAGCATTATGCAGAACGCAAACATTTACCCAACTGACCCCCGAGTGCATGATGATCCTTGTAGTTTATTAAATTGATGTTTGTGTTTATTCACGGTGAATTGTGAGTTGTTGCCGTTGTGCCGGGCGATTTGTGTTGATAGAACGCAACGAGACCGGAAGAGGATTCGGTTACGCATCATTGACCATCTTGGGGAGCGGTTGGGATGCAGTTTTTTTTTCTGTCAAAACAGGATGGGACTGAGGTGGGTGGGGGGGGGGGGATGAAAGGGGAATGGAGGTGTGGGATGAAGTCTTACAAAGAATGGGAGTTCGTTTAAATGCCCCTTTTTTTTGATTTTCATGGCGTTCATGGCGATCATTGGCATCGAATGAGTCCGAAGACACTGCTTCAACTCCAGAGTTCCCACTTAGGATGGGTTACAGTCTACAGCGGCCTTCATTGAAAAAGCGACATAACTTTGACATCCACACGAACTTGCATGAATAACCTGTTCGTCCATTTGTCTGTCTTTATTTCCTCCTTGTGACTCGTTGATGCCTTAATAGAAACACATTTCGATGGGGAAACAGGAGAATATTTCCTTCCAAATATGAAGTTCGCATTAGGTTTACGTTGCTAAGCTGACTGCCTGCATCACCGCATAGAACGCATGCTGGCGTCGACGTAGACTCGAATATCCATTGTGTTGCCACTGCCGTCGATTGCGCTGCAGTACTCCTGGATTCGTGACTATCCAGATCGTTCAGACGTCCTTCCCTTGAACTCACAGAATCCATTTCCTAACGTTGAGACGAGTAACAAGAAGATGTTGGTGTTCGTTGAATGGTAAGACTCGACTGCCCATTCTGTTCATCCTCATCTTTTCCCTTAGACTCTTTTCGCAGGCTGATTCAGAGTCATCCGATAACACTTACACCTGGTGAGCTCTGATTAGGTCACACCCAGCGGGTGCTTGCCCAGATGTCTCTGTCTTTTGTGGGCTAGTGCCTCACAGATTGCCTCACGATCCTTCAAAGAATCTGCAGAGATCTCCTTCTAATAACTCTAGTGTCGTTAAGTGTTCCCTGTGTCTGCTGAGGGAGCTCTCAGTTCTGGTTCACTTTGTTACGTGCCTCAAACCTCTTTCGGCTGTACTGACCCAAGAGTTTCTTGGTCTGCTTCATGCCATCGTGGCGGCTCGTAGCGTTGTGGGTATGTGCGTCGACTCCTACGCACTTGAACCTCGGTGTCTAGGTTCGATTGCTGGTACGACAAGAAATACTTTTCACGGCCCCACCTCTTTCGAGTCACTGACAATGGCCAAGGAGTATAACTGTCTAGAAAAAGCTGCTCAAACTTAGCCGTTCGGAGTCGGCATAAAACTGTGGGTCCCTTCCACTCGTGAGAGAACAATAGCACGCACAACATGAGTGGTTGCTGAGAAGCTAGGCCCTGGCCCTCTACGAGCTGTAGCGCCACCCATGTTATGTTTTGTTCATGCTATCAGCTTTGTTGCAGGTTTCTGTTCTGTTGTTGCATTAATTTTTGAGGACATGATGTCGTACAGTGCAGAAGGGTTCGGGGTCGGTGAAGTGATCTGATCCTCCATTGTCTGCTACCAACGCATTGCCGTCTATCCCCGTATCCAGCAGAGTCTTACTCGGTTTCTCCTACTCAATTCTTTGAGCTTCTGTAGGAATTTCCTGACAAGCGCGGATTTGATGACGTCGAAGACTATGATAGCGTCTCCTAAGAAGGATTGTGCAGAGCAGTTACAGAGATGGTGGGTGGGCGTTTTCCCTCTTGCTCCACGTCCATGCGAAGTCACGACAATTGTCGTGAAATGGCAAGGCACGCCTTGGTAGAGCCTGGATTAGGTTACTGATGTACACATTGACCACAGCCTGAATAGGTCTCGATGGTCTAGTTGGGCGCATTTGCGGCTGATGTTCCGTTCCTACGATCTTCTCTGTGATGTGGCATATAATATTTAGATTTACGTGGAGAAGAAGGACTAGCCTCATTCTATGGCGCCCCTCTGCAATGACTTCTGTCCGATTTATTTCAAGGAAAAAGAAGTAGAAACCACGGTACACTCCCTCGGCCACTGTCCAGCTCTTGCATGAACGTGGCAAAGAACGCTGGGCTGACTATTCATTCAGAAGATTGAAGGAATATCAAATATCAAGATTTCGAGTATAGCAATGCTTTCGTCAAGAAAACAAACTACCTAGAGGCCAGTAATGAAGTGGATCATCTTAGGATAGGGCACTTGGATACCAGCAGGTACTATCTTAGGTATCAGTTAGTCCCCGGGCCGGAGAGGAATCGGCGTATCAATCACCGGACATAATTGATTTAAGTGTGATACCACTGATTCAGCCGTGACAGTTACTTAAACCCAACCTAACCTATGTAACCCCATCTGTGATGAAGACTAATCACTGTCAACAAAAGTCCATTGTTTATGAGCCTCTAACGATTGCAGGATAATAATAATGAGCGCTGGAGTAAGGACTTAACCAGTGGATCTTGAGCTAGGATGTTAGTCACCCCATACTACAGGCAGGACTTACCTCGGGTATATTCTAATCCAGTACCCGAAGAGTGTTGTGACACTCGGGCAGACCTGCACGCGACAACAGCACCCATACTATCCTCAGATGTGCAAATGGGATGAACATCATTGACACCACTGACCACATCCACTTAGCCATCTCAAAGCATGTTCTATCAGACCTCGAAGAATTAGGGGACGTTTTCCCACTGCTTTCGAGATGCCATCCGTAAGCTTACATCATCAAGGATAGGGATGTCGTTGAAAGAAGTCCTCCCTGTGATGTGCATCCATAGTCGATGTTGTTTAATGCGTCAGTTGAATTGGGCCAGCAACTGTTGAGTAGTATCCCGGTAGCGTCACAGTCAGACTCCTTGTCCCAGCTGCGGCACATGCCTTGGCTGCTCAAATTCTAGATACATCCCCTCCGCCCCAATCTAGCCGATTATACCTTCATGCATCGTAAGCATGTTCTAAGCATTGGCAAACTGCTCGAGTTTCTTGGAATGGCGCCAGCACGAATTCCCGACGAGATTGCGTCTGCTTTCCCTGGAAATCTCTGAGCACAGCTCGGTTCACTTAATTACAATGCGTAACGTCATTAGACTAAGCAACGTCGGCCCTAAAAGCCCTCCAGTTTGCCCAGAGGTTGAGGCTACAGCTCCTGCCTCGCCAATGCCCAGTGGTTCGCATGAAACCCTGCCCCCATTGCAAAGCACCTTAAACACAGCACAGTGAATGCTTGTAATTCAATTCCATTTCATCCATTTCTAGGAAGAAAAAAAAAAACCACCCTCCCTATTGATCCCATTCACTCGCCCACAACTGCATCCAAAAGGGAAGGGACCGAACGCCAACCGCCCTTTCCCTTGGCGAGTCCAAAATTCCACTGCACAAAAGTCAAACGCATCAAGACACAACGCCAGGGACAACGGCAGGACCCCCAAAAGGGAGCGCGCATTGAAAACGTCGGATCGTGCACGAATCGAATGAAGAAAAGGATGAACGCATGGGTCCGTGCATGGGTGGCGGGGCAGCAACGGACAAGAGGGAAGCTAAACCAACTCAGCAGACGAATGCGCGCGTATGTGTTGTGTAATTTCCATTTTGTGTGAAACAGAAGCCAACCATGTATGAATTCGCATCGCTATTCGCCATAAAAAGGATGAATTCGTCCCGCCTTTGGAAGCCGCCCTCCCCCCCTTCGACAGTGGCACACCGTTCAGATGTGAACCCTTGATTGAAAAGCAACGCCATGGACCAGTGATTTCCTTTCTTATGTACAACACTAATGAATTGGTTCCTTCATCTTCCCTGCAGTCGTCCTCAAAACTTCACAGCGCACACACACACACACACCCACCCACACACACACACACACACACAGTAAACGAACTTTCTGCTACACTAAACATTTCAGAATTTATGCGCGTAAGGAAAGGAATTCCAAGCTGTTTTTGATTACGCCACGACAAATTGCGATATGAGAATGTTTTGCTGGGGGTGGCCGTGCTTGAACAGTGGTCTGGGGGTGGTTAAGGTATGTGTTGGAGGTCACCCGACCCTGAAACCCACTAAAACATGGAAATGATGTTCCAGTCGTCAGTCTATTCACTGCACACCGCGTACCGGAGGTATATGTGTTGAAGCGGTTCAATGAACACCCACATACACGCACACCCAGTTGGACGGACGATGGATGTAGGGATACACAATTTTGCAAATGGATTTAAGTGTGTCTCTCTTGGCAAAGAAAAAAAAAAAAACCCTAACAGATGAAGCAAATGCATCCCCTCAGTGTGATGTGATGTCTTTTGAGGGGCTTTAATGGCAGTGACGCACACTATGGCTTTTCCTTTTTAATTCACTTTTTCCAAGACTCTCCGCAGTTGGCTGTGTAGATGAGATGGAGCCGGAGTCGGCGAATGGAAAGAAAGTGACACCGATTGGGAGGCAGAGATGAAAGGATGTCCTCGGGAATTTTGTCTGCTCGGGATCCTTTTTGCGTCCACAATGACTGGCAAAGGAGTCAAGTTCCTGTTATGTTTGAAGTGCACTTCCTGTTGACTGCTGTGCGTTGTCTGGTGCTGGCGATGGGTTTTTCGCTCAGTAAGTAAATGTCATGCACCTGTCTCGGTTCCAGGGGGACGGGGTGACATTTGACTCACTTCAATGACTTCGACAAAAAAGCTGCAGATTGTCGGATGATGGCAACTGAAGATATCCTGCCAGAGGTTCGCAGTGTTTTCGTTGATTGCCAAGAGAATGAACAATGGGCCACTTGCAGCGTCGTGGTGACGTCGTTTGCGACTCTCCCGTCGTTGTGACAAAACAAAATCCGACTCTGGACGAGCGTGACTGCTGCTTCGTATCCGTCAGCCGGTGTTTTGATGGGGTTTGAGGATGCCATCTGGAATGCTGGTGGCTGAGATCCTGAGGACGGGCGCACACGCAAGGATCCCAACCAACTTCGCGAAGCTTGAGAGAGCTGATTAAAGATCGTGCGAGTTGAAGAGGCTTCTCGATCAATGCCCACGCGAATAGAATGCCAAGAAGACGATGGATCACTCGACTTCTTGCCTCGGCTCCGACTCAAGTCCTTTGCTGCTCAAATTCTGGCCGCATCAAATCACTTCTTGCCAGCTACGAGGGCGTTCAATATATTCTCGGTATCGGGTGGAGCTGTGGTTGTATATATAAATTGACTTATTTATCAATTAATAGTATTATTTTAGTGCATTCATGTAAAATTTCATATAAATGTGATTATTAATTCGCGTTTTATCATGTATTTTTTTACATGAATTCACTAAAATAATAGTATTACTTTATAAATAAGTCAATTTATATATACAACCACAGCTTCACCCCGATACCGAGAATATATTGAACGCCCCTCGTACGACTCAAGCCCTGGCTGCCCAAATTAACCATTTATGAGTCCTCATGTCCCACCTCGTGAGTCCAGTCCTTTGCTGCTCAAGTTCTGATCAAGTCAGACCACTCCCACTCTGAGCTTCCTCTCAATTTCGGACGGGCAGTGGTTCCCACCAGGCGCCCTTCCGGTTCATTAGGGAATCAAAATTCTGATCACAACTTCGCCCTCAGCTGCTCTCTCCGCTCCATCAGAAGTCCACATTCTTATCGAACTCTGACTAAAAACAACGCCTTCATTTCCAAATGGCAACATCCAGCTTATCCCCTCGTCCTTGGTTCCACGCCCGCAGCCAGCACAGCCCCAAGCCCGACCGAGTGCAGGTGTCAATGACACGTCCTCCAGCTCGCGCTCGCATCACACGTAAGGGATGGCTGCCAACTGCCTTTAAGCTTCGCAGTTTTATTTAAATCTTCTCAGTCCAATTCTCCGACGACCTGATTCCCCCGTTCGTACACCGAACCCGACATCCCTTATAATCCCCACATGACCTTTTCGGCGTTTTTTCCCTCTTCTGTTCGACTGTTGCGCACCGCCCGCCCGCAGGTCCTCATCGCCGCCAACAGGTTAACGCGCCATTGAGCCTACTACGGCAGTAATCCTAGCGCAAGAAGGAAAAAAAAAAGTTCTCGCAGTAAATTCCTCATTTATGCGCGTTTGCATATAAATGATGAGTAGGCAGACTCCGCAGGATACCATCCACATAGATAGTGCGGTTCGGAGGTACCGCCGAAACCCCATCGTCATGTAAACATCTCCCTTGTGTCCTCCGCGTCAGCGTCGACACAGCCGCGTCGTTCGTACACATGTAGCCCGAGTGTAAGTGCTTTTTTACGAGTCCCTCTACAAGTTCCACAAACGCATTTTGCATAACTTTTGCAGGTAATTAGAACTTTCAGAATGGAAAAGTTCCAAAGCATTTTGCGGTAAGGAGCGGAAATTAACTTCATGTTCTCGGGAGCGGCGCAGAAGTTGTCTGTGGAAGTTTTTGATTCTCTGTTCCATGGGCGTCGGCGGCGGCGGTGGTGGTGGTGGATCTCGGGACCGTTGTGTGGTGTATTCCGTTGGGGATGATAGAAAGACTGAACTGGCTTGGGGATGATAATGCGCAGAGAGCAAGGAGTGGATTGTCAAAGTTCTTGGGTGACAATTATAGCGGTATGCTTGCTTTAATTGCCTGCCATGCGGTGGTACGCTGGTGCGATGGTTCTCCAGTGCTCCGGTGCTCCGGTGCCAGTGCTGAGACGACAAATAAATTAGAAATTCGACTTGGTAGAGAAACGGGGATCCATTATCCATCGGAGAGAGTAGACGTGCAGCTGCGAGGTGTGTGCGGTACGCGGTGACGGTGATAGATAGATGGAGTGGCTTTTTTTAACAAACGTAATTTAAAGTGGAAAAGAAGAGGCATGTGGCCCCGAGAAAATATGCAAATCACATTTTGAACGGCAGACGCCATGTCAAGCGGTAAGGGTGTCGCCCTAAAATGAAGGCAACAATTTGAAATGACACAACAATTCGCTGGGAGATGGGGAAGAGGAGGCCTCGAGGCAGATCACGAGAACTCTGTAAGTTTAAAATGACGTCTATAATTTGCTTGATTTTGAAGCCAGAAGGCTGTTCGGCATAAGATCTTCTAAAAAAAACGAGTCATTATGTGTGCTGAAATTAGGGGCCAGGCCATAATTGACTTAAGCTAATTAAACTTCATGTTGAAATGGGAAATTTAACGAAATTCTAACACTGATTGTCATTTACGTGCTGTCGCTTAAAGAAGTGACATTCAACGAAATTTAACGAAACTTAACGAAACTTAACGAAGCTTAGTTAAGGATGAGGAATGTGCAGATTCTCGATGGGAATTCTGCTAAAGTTGCTGAAATCGTTGAAAAACAAAGTTCCGATGACATAGGCATCTAAGGGATCGTAGAGTAAATCAAATCCCCTCCTCGTGCACACAGCTTCTACAGAAAATACGCAGGCAACTGGACAAAGTTGTTATTATGGATCTTTTTCTGTACTCTAACCCGATTGTTTAAGTCAATTTGCGGCCCATAATACGACAAATTCACCCGAAAGTGATTTAGGATTCGATTCTCAGACCTCTGGGTCCCTAAATAAGCCTCAATCCGAAAAAAGGTAAAAAAAACTCGCACAAATTTAAGATAAATAAGTGATACTCCTAGAGGAGAAAGGGATCAGTTACTTCTCCCTTTCTTTTTTCTTGAGAATTCTTGCAGTGTTCGACCAATTTTTGATGGACGCGTCCTTCGCGTATGCTGGCAGTTGTACGGGAATGCTGGAAGATCGTGCCTCTAGTGTTGGCCTGTGACGTTTTCCACGATCTTCTCAGGAATGTTGCGAAATAAGGCACAATACAGCTTGTCGCCTTCAGCTTCTTCTTAAGTTCTCGATAAGTTTCCTTGCAGGCTTATATGAAACATCGATCATTCTTCGTCGACATCTTGTACAACGAGACGAGTTTAACAGTCAAAACTAGACATGAGGGTGTTTATGAATGGGTGATGGGTGTCGTCTCTTCTAGGATCTGCCGATGAAGACTTTCCTGTCCAGACTTGGACTTGGTCGGACCATCTTCTGCAAATACCCCGCAGGGTGTGATTCCCAAGATCACTTTGGAATCTGGTCCCTCTCCCTCGACAACGACTCCCATCTGCAGTCCTTCACTTCAATTCGATTTTCAGATTCGATTTCCACATTCCCAAGGCTACCTCAGTCACTCTCTGCTGACATCTGTGCACCCTCAACCCCTTCAAAACCGCCACCACAACGACCACCGTCTGTGTAAGCCATAAAAATTCAATCCGCACCATGTCAATGTCAAATAAATGTCACTTGATCCATCAACTGTCATGTTCTCCCACACGGGGTGCGTTCGCAAGGCCGCACACACGAAATATTATTTATCGCATTCATTCATAGTTAACAGCATAACTTTTTCGATTTAACTGAGAGCGGGGCTGAGGCGAAATGTCAGCAGCCAGAGAGCCCCAGAGCCGGGCTCCCATCGAAATCTATTTCACTTAAACATCAGTGTTTCCTAAAGGGGGGTGGGGGGGGGACTAGGGGGCAGAGATATGAAAAATAAGAATAAACATCCTAAAACGCTCGCTAAGAAGTCAAACTTCTAGTGTGAAAATTAATGTAAAAAGTTTTTAGATAAAACTTTAACCCTGCCTCACTTTCCCCTCTGGGCCATCATTTCGCTTCTATGTGTTTTTGTGTGTGTGTGTGTGTGTGTGTGTCTGTGACACGCTGGCGGCGCTAGTTCCCGCTCCGTTCGGTGTTCGTTGCTCGTTGCTCGATGCTCTCAGGTGCGAGAGATACTCTTTCACTCGCCAGCTCCGACAGATAAGTGGAGCACTGAAGAGGATTCTACAACACTCGCGCCGAGTGTGCGTGTGTTCGTGTGTTCGTGTGAATTCTTTTAGTTTTCTTGAAATAAAAATGTATTTGAAAGTTTTCGCATAAATTCATTCAAAGTGAAGCATCATCCTCTGAATGATGGCTAAACTTTGGCCGGAGCACTTCCTTGTCCCTTGTCAGTGTTCACAGTCTGCACAGTCATCAAGCAGTGTTGTTGTTCTGTTTCTCTCACGCCCTCACTCTGGCGAGTATGATGATGGATTTTAAGTAATAAAATCTTGATTATGCAGATGCTGAGTACCCAATTATTTCAATTATTACCCTTTAGAGGATGTGTCGACGTCGAGAAGAGGAGGACCAGAACGATTGTGATGTAGATGTCCTTGTGGTTGTGGCGGCCGTATCTGGTCTCACATGCCAATGAATGGGCGGCGGATGGAATCTATTCGCATTTGAAGTATTCAATCAAGGCCTTTGAGGATGCAGATATGCCAGACATTAGTCTCGGGAATGTCAAACAAATGAACTTGTCTCGCATAAGGGCGCCGGTCATGAAGCATGTCTTTTTGTCCAAATTGAATGCAAGCCAATTAAATTGATGTGAAGTCTCATATGATGACATTAAATGGCTTGACTGAACTCTGCCGATGATGTGTGTCTCCTTCAAGCCTCTGTCCTCCTCCTCGTCTGCTCGCCACACACACACACACACGATCCGGTCGATGGTCCGCCCATCGGGGGAGGTGAATTCAATTAAATTTGATTTTCCAGTGACTTACAATGAGATCGAATATTTTACACAAAACTTTCTCAGCTAATTGAATTTGTGGGCAAGGCGAAATATGTTTGCATCGACTGCCGCCGATGCGGGAGGCGGTGTGAGGGTCAATTCCATTAGAGAAATGAATACAAGAGCTTTGAATCAAATTTTAGAATGCATGCGGATGCAAAAGGGAATTCTTCGATATGCAGCTTCCTGTGGCTTTGAGTAGAGGGGCGGGGCAGGGAGGGTCAAAAAATCAGCATCGTCTGCAGTTGAAGTCTGCTCTTGGGATGCATCAAATCATAGAGGTCTGGAGGGCATTCTGTGTTTTTTGGGGATTTTTCGGTTTGAGTCCTTCGTTCGTATGCTTGTCACTTGGTTGATGATGGAGGAGAGGTTGTATGGTCTGAGGACTTACCTGCATTTTCATGATTGCCGCTGACAGCCGCACAACTGCAGTGGGCTCTGTGATGGCTATTTCTAGATGAAGGAGGTCAAGTGCCAGTTTTGCTCTTTTCTGGGACATTTTGCCGCATCTTTGAGGTGTGAGTGGCTTTTTTTTGCGTCCCTTTCACTTGTGCTCCGACAGTCGTGAGTAGTCCTAGAGACAAGGAGCGCGATCTAAGCTACGGTCCAAGCCACAGCTCAAGGCTAATCAATCACCAGCGTTCCTAGAGACAAGGCGCGTTGCAAAGTGAGTTGTAACAAGGTCCTCCGACGTCGTGAGGAGTCCTAGAGACGGGGGGGGGTCGTTCCATGTCACGGTTCAAACCACGGTCCATGCCATGGTCCGCACCACGGTCCAAGCCACAGTCCGCACCACGGTCCAAGTCACGGTTCATATCACGGTCCATGCCATGGTCCGCACCACGGTCCAAGCCACAGTCCGCACCACGGTCCAAGTCACGGTCCAAACAACGGTCCAAACCACGGTCCAAGCCACGGTCGAAACAACGGTCCCAACCACGGTCTAAACCATAGTCCAGACCATGGTCCAAACCACGGTCCAAGCCACAGTCCGCACCACGGTCCAAGTCACGGTCCAAACCACGGTCCAATTCACGGTTCAAATCACGGTCCATGCCATGGTCCGCACCACGGTCCAAGCCACAGTCCGCACCACGGTCCAAGTCACGGTTCAAATCACGGTCCATGCCATGGTCCGCACCACGGTCCAAGCCACAGTCCGCACCACGGTCCAAGTCACGGTTCAAATCACGGTCCATGCCATGGTCCGCACCACGGTCCAAGCCACAGTCCGCACCACGGTCCAAGTCACTGTCCAAACGACGGTCCAAGCCACGGTCGAAACAACGGTCCCAACCACGGTCTAAACCATAGTCCAGGCCATGGTCCAAACCACGGTCCAAGCCACAGTCCGCACAACGGTCTAAGTCACGGTCCAAACGACGGTCCAAACCACGGTCAAAACCACGGTCCAAACCACAGTCCAAATCAAGGTCCAAACCACGGTCAAAACCACGGTCCAAACCTCGGTCCAAACCACGGTCCAAACCACGGTCCAAACCACGGTCCAAACCACGGTCCAAACGACGGTCCAAACCACGGTCCAGACGACGTTCCAAACCAAGGTCCAAACAACGGTCCAAACCACGGTCCAAAACACGGTCCAAACGACGGTCCAAAACACGGTCCGTACCATGGTCCAAACCACGTCCAAGCCACAGTCCGCACGACAGTCCAAGTCACGGTCCAAACCACGGTCCAAACCACGATCCAAACCACCGTCCAAACCACGATCCAAACGACGGTCCAAACCACGGTCCAAACCACCGTCCAAACCACGGTCCAGACGACGTTCCAAACCACGATCCAAACCACGGTCCAAACCACGATCCAAACCACGATCCAAACCACTGTCCAAACCACGGTCCAAACCACGGTCCAAACCACGGTCCAAACCAAGGACCAAACCACGGTCAAAACCACGGTCCAAACGACGATCCAAGCCACGGTCCAAACCACGGTCCAAACCACGGTCCAAACCACGGTCCAGACGACGTTCCAAACCAATGTCCAAAACACGGTCCAAACGACGGTCCAAAACACGGTCCAAACGACGTTAAAAACCACGGTCCAAACCACGGTCCAAGCCACAGTCCGCACTACAGTCCAAGTCACGGTCCAAACCACGGTCCATACCACGGTTAAAACGACGGTCCAAACCACGGTTCAAACGACGGTCCAAACCACTGTTCAAACGACGGTCCAAACCACGGTCCAAACCACGGTCCAAACCACGGTCCAGACGACGTTCCAAACCAATGTCCAAACAACGGTCCAAACCACGGTCCAAAACACGGTCCAAACGACGGTCCAAAACACGGTCCGTGCCATGGTCCAAACCACGTCCAAGCCACAGTCCGCACTACAGTCCAAGTCACGGTCCAAACCACGGTCCAAACCACGATCCAAACCACGGTCCAAACCACCGTCCAAGCCACGGTCCAAACCACGGTCCAAGCCACGCCCCAAGCCACGCCCCAAGCCACGCCCCAAGTCTAATCAATTGCAAGTTTTCGAATGCCAATGGTGAGCTACAGTAGCTCAGGTACCGAAGGCCGCTCCAGGCACCATTGGACGACGGTGAGCTACTTTTGAGGCAAGCCCCTGTCCAGACACTGTTGCAAAACGTTCATGTATTTTCGCAATCCTATGGCGAACCACTTTCCTTAAAACCCTCACATATCCATCCCTCCCACCCTTCCGCACCACTTTCCACCAACATCCACGCACAATTAAATCCTCTCCACCTCTCCATCGGAAAACCGGATTACCCACGCCAAAGTCCAAGACCGACTCCGGCAACAGCAGTCTTCTTCCTGCCAACAGGACAGTCAACAGAACCCTCTCCATTCCCTCGGCGTTAATCATGCTGTTACACACACGCACTCACTCCTCTTCCTCCACCACCCGCCGTCAACATGTTAAATTGCAGCTACCATGCCTCTCTGACGACTGCCGACTGACAAAAGCCCTCTCAAACGACTCCATCAGCGACCGCCGCTCTTGCCCTTAATTCTGTGTCCACTCAACCGCCTTCTTCTTTTCTCGGCCTTAAACGAGAAGAGGATGTGTCAAATTAAAAGTCACCCTGGACCTTTTTAATTCCATTTGACTCGTTATCAACTGGACAGTTAACAGGAACAACAACAGCGGCAGGAGGCTGTCAGAGGCGCTCACACAGCACAGCCGCCCCTAGGTGTAATCATGGAGCCCACATGCAAACTTTTCGTTTCGTGTTTATTTACTTAGCGTCCTTTACACATCCGGATTGCCTCGGTCATTGCGTACAATTAAAATTTGGCAACTAGGCTGAAGCCGGCCGGGCTGTGGGTGGAATGGGCGGATGGGCGGATGGGGCGCCCTTACTTGGGCCGTATGCCGAAGCGTAAAATCCCATTAGTATGTTTTAATTAGGTGGTTGACATCACATTGCGGTGGATGCACAACATTAGTGGAAACGTATCTTTTGTTGTGCATCTGACTTGTGTGTGAGCGCGCCTGGGATTGTCCTTGTCGGGGAGGAGGTGGCGGAATGGACAGGACATGGCGACGACGTGGACAATGGGGGCTGAGTGTTGAACTTCTAATTCATTATGAATGTCCACCTGATTGGGGGTGCGTGTGCATGTTGTGTGTCCCGATCTGACCAGGTTTTCGAAATTTCGCTTACCGTTCAGTTGAGCAGTTGCACGATGGGGGCGAGATGTGTGCACATGAGAGGCGCTTGCAGTGTTGCCTTGTCAGGAGGTGTTGCGTAATGAGTTGAATGTCTCAACTCGGTCGGAAAGCCAGTGTGCGTGAGCGTGTTCAAGCACCGGTGACTATTGGTGACGCTCAACGCTGGCTGGTGGCTTGTCAATCGCCGAAATTGCAACGACCCTTGAGAGACGGCTGTCATTCATTGGCTGTCAACTCGGCCTGAAGAGCTACGAAACTGGAGTCCGCTTGTCGTAGACGAAGTCACTCGGGAGCTGTTTGGAGGACGTTGCAATCAACGTGGAGTGTTGGATCGTGTACCGTCTAGGGATGACAACGTGTGAGGAAGTTTCTAGGTTCGTTTCTTGGCAAATGTGACTGTCGCAAAGGCAAATTGGTCGGTTGAAATGGGGTAAGTGTGTCATTTGTGTGCGAAGCGACCACATGGAGGTGGGTTCTTGCCGGAATTCTGGCTGAAAATGGTTCGATGTTGACCGGGGTGTGAATGATGGGGGAGATTGTGACTAATCACTGCAGGCAGAGGCATTTGAGATTCCTTCGATTAAGAATGGTGAATTGCGGAATAATTAAAACAGGTTTAGTTCACTGTGAACAAGCCATGTGCGAATACTTCTTGAATCAGGCAGCATTTTTCAATTGTAATTCGAAGATTTTTATTCAGATTTACAGGGTTTAAGTTGATGCATCGTCATCGTGAATTTTGTATTGTGAATGTGCCTTAACATACGGGGCAAGATGTACCGAAGTTTTGGTTGAATTCAATCGGATTTTGCAAGCCAGGCATTCTCAGTACCTACTTTTTGCTGATAGTCTTATGATAACTAAGGGTACATCGTGAACAGGTCATATTACGGGAAAGTTTTTAAACATGTTTTAGACGCCGCTTAAGACCCTTGAGTGCCATTGTGATGATTATTTTCAATTTTTTTTCTAAAAATACTATCCACTGTGAATGCATCACATACTTATTCAATCATGGATAGTGGAAGAAACGTCTCTACGGTGTGCAGTCATTTACGGTGGATCATTAAAAAGAAAAAAAATAAAGGCTTACCCAAGTTTTCCATCAGCAAAGTTCAAAAATTGGCTTGAACTTCTATTGTGAATGCATCTGGGAAAGCTGCTGTCGTAAGTTTTGCATTGATTTCCGGAATTAGTCTGTGCTGTAGAGTGGATTTTTTGAAGAAAATGTGTCCAGAGTTAATTTTTCTTCCTTTTTTTGTGTTACTGTGAACTGACCTGAATAAGGTTACGGAATCCGAATTGACTTGTCTTCTTGTCTTTTGTATAAATTTACGTGGTGGTCTTTGTTTTCAGGAATTCTTCTCAACTCGTAAATGTTTATTGTGAATCAGCCACAAGCAATGATCGATAAAGTCTTGTAAATCCTCTCGCATTTTCTGTCTATTCTAAGCGAATATGCAAGGAAATGATCTGGATTGATTATTGTGACTGGACAACAACATGGCACAAATTTCCATTGTGAACTAATTCCCACCGATTGATAAGGACTCTCTCTCTCTCTTAAGCAAGATTGATTAAGCACGTCCTCGCATGCGACCAAAAACGATGAAGATTTCGACGGACGTCCGCTTCGGGACAAGCAGCTGCAGACGACAAAGCACCAAAACCCATTTATCATCACTTTTTCAAATCACTGTTCCCCCAACCGTCGCAAATTGCAACTCGTCCAAGACAAAGAATTGCCAGCAAAAAGAAACAGACCAAAGTCTCATATTTTCCCTTCACTTGTATCGGTGCGAAATTAATCTCCGAATCCCTTACTGACGTTCCAGCTCCAGCTCTGAAGATTAATTACCACCCAAGGTATTGTTTCACCTCTTCACTTGCAACTCCTGCATTCGCTGCACCCGGACCGCCACCACTCCACCAGCAGCAGCAGCAGCAGCGCCCACCCTTTGATCAAATGTATCCGCAACTAAATGCAAATGAAAAATGACAACATTTCAATGTTGTTAATTTGAAAGTTTCATCAAAGCATTCGTTTCAGTTTCGTTTTGTTGTGCCCTGCACACTCGTCCCTGAAATGCTGAAGAACCGCTCAAAAAGGACGACAAAGATGACGACGAGGAGTACATTGAGGCAAAACAGAAAAAAAAAAAACAGACATGGAAGCTGAAGTAGACGAACCTTACTGCAAGGTTCTGAAAATCATTTTGTCCCGGCTCAAGTAACACTCCCACACACAGCTCAGACATTCCGCCACAGGAGCTGGCGAACTGCTGGCATGGGCATGTATAGTTGTGCAACAAACATAAATACGAAGCGGAAAATGAAAGAAGAAAACCACCAGCCAAGATGTTGGTGCTTGTGCTCGGCTTGGTTGGGTCCTTCAGCATTGTGAAGGACTTTGTAATGCATGACTGCTGGTGATGGTGGTTCTCTCTCTCTCTGGGTGTGTGTATGCGTGTGTGTGTGTGTGTGTATGTGTATTTGGAAGAGCAAAACCCATCTCAATTCGAAGTTCTTGAAATGGAAATTCCCTGAGCAACCAAGCATGGTACACAAAAGAACTCATTTGCGTCAAGGTGCTCCTTTCACCAGAGCATTAATTTTCAGAATTCATTACAACTATTTCGAGCAATGAAAGCAATTCAGGACCTCACCACCACTCAATGCAGCGTTCAGTCCTTGTATAGTCATCGTTGAAATGGCAGTCGTTGTCGACCAAATGGAAAGCCCGGAGAAGTTACCTTTTCTCGGGCCAAACGTGGTTAACACTTGAAAGGTCCGCCCAAACACACATGCTACACACTTGAAGGCAGCGCACACAACAGGAAAATGCAGGGCTTTTAATTAAAAGAAGAAAATATTCGCTTTTTCCTCCTTCTGCGCCTGGTCAAGGTTCAAATTAATGATACAACTCTGTGCTCGCGCTTCCCACCAACTAGCGACTGACAATGGTCACGACCTGTGCGACATTCCTCCCTAATGAACGTCTCAATTTGGAGCAAGGATGTGGGTCCCAAACAATGTCGGAGATTTTTTTCCAAATCACAACCTCAATTGTCGCACGCACATGCACATCCATGAACATCCACCGTGTGAGTGTGGCTCTGTGACGGGATGGGTGAACTCTCCGAAGACTAATTCAATTTTAATGTACTTTTGAAACACAAACTATTCACATGGTCATGACTGTGAAAATTATGTCATCTCTAGGGGAGGAGGCGAAACCAGAGACGCCCGACACACCACACAACAGTTTTTACACGCTTCGTTGGCCCGAAAGCGGCGAGAGTCTCGGCCCAAACTGCCACTCGTCCTTACATCTGAGATACAACGAAATTCAGTGCTCGTAGTGCTTCTCGCATTTGCATACGTATGCGTCCCAAGCAGCGCCATTCACTGTTTCGTTCTAGATGGCCATCGTCTCACCACAGCCAGCACACCGGTCCACACACACACACACACACACACACAGGTGAGAATGTCTTCATTTTGCAAAGTTTTCATCGTCTCCCTGCTGCCGGTGGGGGAGGGGTCGAGGGGGGTTTAGATTGTATACACTTTGTGCAGTTTGTGTCTACATGTCCTTCATTTCATTTTTGAGGAGTTACACACCACCACCCACACCCCCTCCGTCCGAGAGCTGATCTTTACACGCAACTTCTCGTTGCTTACGTTCGTCTGGCTGTCAGCTCAACAGTTTGAATTTATTCCTCGACGCTGTTGTTTCTGCTTGATGGTTGTAGAGGGATGTTCATGTCTCGGAATGGCGGCCCCCCGCTGTGTAAGTGTAAATTTATTGATATACTTGTCAAAGCGTTTGAATTGTCTCTGCTCGTTCGTTTATAACATCAGAGACGACAAAATACAATTCGATTGGGACTCGGTTCCTGCCTGTGTGGGCCACATGTGCGTCGTAAATCGCTGATGTTTGATCACAAAGGCAACGGAAATTTCGAGAATTCGAAGCAGACCATCGTCTGGAGCGGAAATCGTTGATGTTTTACATACTCTTGAGGGATTATTGAGGTCCTGCTTGATGCCGACGCAGGATGGCAGGCGGTAAGTAAAAGCAATGAGATGGGTGCAGGGCTGCCGTAGTTGAACTAGTTGCCAACCAACAGCATCCACAAAAGAGAAATAATTACTTGTCCCCAAGGAACGGAGGGAGTTTCGTCAATCGACACTGCCAGGGGCCCAGACTCAGGCGGAGGCTCAGACGGAGTCAGAGGAAGCTGAACCAGGAAAAAGCTTTTTAATCCTTACTAGGTATAGACTGTCGATTTTTTTAGGTAGAAATTTCGATGTCGGACTATGTCGAAGGCTCAGACTCAGCCAAAGGAGACTCAGACTCCGTCGTGGGCTCAGACTCAGGCGGAGGCTCAGTTTTAGTCGGATGCTCAGACTCATACTCAGTCGGAGGCTTAGACTCGGCTAAAGGATTAGACTCAAGCGGAGGCTTGGACTCAGTCGAAGGCTCAGTCTCAGGAGGATGCTCAGTCGAAGGCTCAGACTCAGGCGGAAGCTCGGTCTTAGTCGGAGGCTCAGACTCACACTAAGTCAGACGGAGACTTAGTCTCAGACGGCGGCTCAGATTCAGTCAAATTCTCAGACTCAGGCGGAGGCTCAGTCGAAGGCTCAGACTAAGCCAAAAGCTCAGACTCAGGCGGAGACTCAGTCTCAGTCGTGGGCGCAGTCTCAAGCAGAGGCTCAGACTCAGTCGGAGGCTAAGACTCGGCCAAAGGATCAGACTCAAGCGGTGGCTCAGACTCAGACCGAGGCTCAATCTCAAGAGGCTTGCACTCAGTCAGAAGCTCATACCTGAGTCTGAGGCTTCGCCACAATCGGAAGTTCAGACTCAGTTAAAGGCTCAGTCGCATGCTTAAACTTCGTCCTCTATGTACCCCACTTTGGATGTCAAAGTCCATTTTGGTCGCTTTCACGTCCCCTAATCCACTTAGCCCAACCACCCCTCCCCCTCACAGTAATTAGAATGTAATCCGAAAATCGCATTTGTTGAAAATCCCATCGTCTGCTAAATCTCCACCAGAATCAGTCCGCAGATGCATCCATCCGCGTCCATCCTGAGCAAGCATGTGGGTCAAGCAGCGCCCCTCAATGGATACCAAAGCGCAGCGAATTCCACAAAACCCTTTCACTGCCACCCACCACACAGCACCCAGTCCAACTGTCCATTCACATGTGCATCCATCCGATTGCAGATTCATCTTCACCAACATCAGCGCCACCAGCCGTGGAAGGAAACTGAACAAAAAAAAAGGGAGGTAAACAAAAAAAACAAAAAAAAGCGTGTGTGGCATGTGTATCTACACGCCCTCATAACGTATCTGTTTCCACCGTTTCAACATCAAAACTAACTAATTCCCAGGCTTTGTTGCCATTCAAATGCAGAATATACAACGCTAACCGCATCATGTGCTGAGGTCAGGAAGGGATACGCAGTTACTCGGGATTCAGTGGTGGACTCGAAAGCCATAAATCGTCCGTATCCCCGTGGATCTCGCTCACACTAATATGAAACATGGAAAATAATTGTAAAATTGCACACAGAGAGGGCGACATACATCCGCACCCACACCCGCAGACAGCACTTCTCGTGCGCCCGTACTTTATTATTTAATTGGTGATTTGCCGATTCAAAATTGGGAAATGCTCGCGGTTTTCCGTAATTTAGTTGTTGCGGGTCCTGAGGTTTCTGCCAGGATTCGTTTCGCTGAGCGTAATTTAAAATTTCGGTTTAGAAAATCACAAAATTCGACGAGCACACAACCCCCGCCCACCCCCGCGCCGGTGACACGGTGATGCTGAAGCGTTGGCGGTGTGAGGCGAAAAATTCGACCATGTTGTGCGGTTGCTTCTGCTGACCAACACTGAACTGACGGCGGTTTGCTTTTTGATGGGAAATGTGAGATTTCTTCGAAACCGCTGGCGGATTGGTCAACGACGACGACCTGACGGGAGAGTGGTTTCATCAATCGCTAGTGCCGATGCCAGAGACACCCGGAAGAAGACGAGACTGAACGTCAGAACGGAACGAGTCTAGGCAGATTTTTGGCTGGATTCTGAAGTGGTGCTGGAAGGAGAAGATACGAATGAGAGCTCGGCTAAAGAAGCCTATGAAATATGAGCCTGATCATGTCCTTGGTTCAGAAGCATAGATTCAATCGGAGGATTGTGAATCTCATGATGAGGCTCAAGCTCAGCGAAAGGCTTGGACTTCGTCAGAGGCTCAGAATCAGCCAAAGACTTAGACTTGCTCAGAGGCTCAGACTCAGCCAAAGGCTTAGACTTCGTCAGAGGCTCAGACTCAGCGAAAGGCTTAGACTTCGTCAGAGGCTCAGACTCAGCCAAATGCGTAGACTTCGTCAGAGGCTAAGACTCAGCCAAAGGCTTAGACTCAGTCAGAGGTTAAGACTCAGCCGAAGGCTTAGACTTCGTCAGAGGCTCAGACTGAGGAAGAGGCTCAAACTCAGCCAAAGGCTTGGACTTCGTGAGAGGGTCAGACTCAGCCAAAGGCTTGGACTCAGTCAGAGGCTCAGACTCAGCCAAAGGCTCAGACTCAGCCAAAGGCTAAGACTCAGCCAAAGGCTTAGACTTCGCCAGAGGATCAGACTCAGCCAAATGCTTAGACTTCGTCAGAGGCTCGGACTCAGCCAAATGCTTAGACTTCGTCAGAGGCTCAGAATCAGGTAGAGGCTAAGATTCAGCCAAAGGCTTCGACTTCGTCAGAGGATCAGACTCAGGCAGAGGCTTAGACTTCGTCAGAGGCTCAGACTCAGCCAAAGGTTTAGACTTTGTTAGAGGCTCAGAGTGAGGAAGAGGCTCAAACTCAGCCAAAGGCTTGGACTTCGTGAGGGGGGTCAGACACAGCCAGAGGCTCAGACTCAGCCAAAGGCTTGGACTCAGTCAGAGGCTTAGACCTAATCGAGGCTCAGTCAGCGGGTCAGTCAAGTATTGGATGCGTCAGCAGCTTCAACTCAGACCCTCCGCGTGACGTTGGCCTGACTAGTACCCAGACTCAACTGCGCTGCGGCACTTGCCACCACTTCTAGCTTCGCTTTGAACTCCAGAGAGTCTCTGAGCATTGAGGGGATAGCCTTTGTTCACTAAATGAAGCAAGTTCCTAGCCGTAATTTGCCTACACCTCAGTTGAGTCAAATATCCAAGGCGTAGCCCAGAGCCATTCACCCATTCGACAAATAAACGAAGTCTCTGCACTCCTCGAAGGCTCTTCAACTCCTCTGAGGGCAACCATCGGAAGGAACTCCACCCCCAACATGACCCCGCCATCGTGTCTATCGCCTCTTAATGACTCCTCCATCACTCCGTTCACAGACAGAGACCTTGGCACCCTATCCCGTCTTGCCAGTGACAACAGCGGCAACCTCATTCAAAGTCAGTTTTAATTATTCGCCGAAAAAGATACTTTTCTTTCATTAGACCACCAAGTGCGGGCCTCCATCCTTCACCCTCGTCACCAGACACTCAGATCTCTCCGCCAACCGCCAAAATTGACTTATTACCACCTCCCCGGCACTCAGCCCAGCCGCCCCCACTCACTTTCATAGGAACGTTTAAAATATTGAAATTCAAACTTGTCACGAACACGCACACACACACACACAGAGACAGACTTTCGCTCGTATTTAAATGTTTACTCGTAGATACTTTGAAAGTGCGGCAAAAAGCAGAAAAGCAAACCAGCATCCGAGCAGCAGTACCAGAACCAGAACCAGAACCAGCAGCAGCATCAACATCAGTCTTAGACTGAGTATCAGCATCGGCAGCAGTAGCGCAGAGCATACACGAGACAGCTCTGGCGGGAAGGCACTTCGAGTGTGAAGAACCTTCTCATATGGTTGCGATTTAACTTTCCCACAACATGGCTAGGACTTTTGTTTTTCAACCCTCAAGACATTTGCATGAATAATTTACCGAGCTAATGTAATGGTGTCTGAGATAAATCTGGGCAAACATTTGTTGTGATATTAACTGATGCTTTGTTGTACACAATATTGTGTTTGTATATGTGTTCAGGAGTCCCCCGCCACCGCCGCCGCCGCCGCCGCTGCACATGTGTAGATTGAAGTGTCAGAGATGCTGGTGTGAGGGGCTGCGTCGTGGGTGGCTGGGCTGGGTGGCTGGTATTCCCCGCGGAGGTTGGTTTTCAGTTTTCTTGCGATGAGACGAGAGAGAGAGAGAGTGAGAGAGATTCGGGTTAAGTCATAACAATGGAGGTCGTCCTTGGGCTTGTTTATTGCCCAGTGTTTCGGTCTTCGAAAAGATTTCGCCTCGCCTCTTGTGCTGTGCTGTGCTGTGTGTACGAATTGAAGTTCTTCGTTCCTTCACGAAAAGTTAAGGACGATGTTCAACAAGGGAACGACTGACGGCTAAAATGGTTGAATGTGGCTCTGGCTGTGGCTGTGGTTGTGGGTAGGACTTGCCCACGAAACAATGCTCGGGCAGTTAACGTTATTTCTCATAAACGAGAGGCAGGAACCCAAACCGAAGTCGTTGCAGCCGATCCGGAGGAGCAGAAGTAGCATCATCAAATCAGTACAACATAACCAGAATTTGAATTGCGAAGCAGTGGATTTCATCATCGCAAGCGTTGAGAGGTTCGTGTGCATACCGCACAACGATGCCTGAGCGCTTCAACACCGACCGACCTCTCATCGCTGGATAAATCAAAGTTTATTTCGCTGCTGGGATGTCTGGCGTAGAGTGCTTCTTCAGTGCTAACTGAGTGAAAAGGATTTGCACAAGAGCAGCGGTGTATGAATGTATTTGGTAAGCGTCACGATATCGTCACGAACGAGTTGACAGAAGTTACTTACGATTCATCTCGGAATAAACTTGCGCTGAACAAGAAATCAAACGAAAATAAAAAAAAACGTTCGTAAAATTTCGTGACGAAGTCAAAAGAAACAACCACGTTAGGCCTCGAATCACGCATTTATCTGTCCAGTTTTTTGAGAAGACTCCTTAGCCGCGATGAAAAAAAAAAAACGTCACGAAATAATGTGCGTAAACGCTACAGACTCCGATTTTATAGTCCAACTGCCACAGCGGCCCAATAATACCCACCTAGGACTTCTGTACACATGTGGTACTGTGTTCTTACGTGTTATTTGTTAAGCGTCACGATATCGTCACGAACATTTGAGTTGATAATAGTGACATGCGATTCATCTTGGAATAAAATATGCGACAAGGAACGTCAGGACCACTTAGGAGAAAAACTGGTTCTTAGTACATGCATCCCAAGAATCCCGTTGCCGAGTGTTTGTAAAATTTCGTGACGAAGTCAAAAGAAACAACCAAGTTAGGCCTCGAATCAAGCAGTTATCTGTCCAATTGTTCGAGAAGACTCCTTAACCCCGAAGAACGAAAAAAACGTCACGAAAATATCGTGACGAAATAATGTGCGTAAACGCTACAGACTCCGATTTTATCGTCCAACTGCCAACTGCGGCCCAATAAGGGCTACAGAGGACTTCTGTACACCTGCGCTTCTGTTTTCTTACGTGTTATTTGTTAAGCGTCACGATATCGTCACGAACATTTGAGTTGATAATAGTGACATGCGATTCATCTTGGAATAAAATATGCGACAAGGAACGTCACGACCAAGTGAACCAGTTTTTCGTGAAAACTCTTTAGCCGTGATGAACACAAAAATCGTCACGAAAATATCGTGACGAAATAATGTGCAATACATAAATCTGGATGCTGCTGAATGGAGTTATGTACATAGCGTCACAAAATTTTCGTGACGACATAAAAACTGTGGCAACATTTTGAATTGTGTACAGAAGTCATTTGGTGACGAATATGTTAGACAGCAACCCTAAAATGGGAGAGTACGTGGATGCAATTTGCTTGAAAGTAATACCGTGGCCCAAAGCCAAGTGGAACAGAGTAAGTACCTACTCGTCGTTAGCCAACTGCAGACGAAATTGAATGCATTTTCCAACAAAAAACTAACAACGCCTCTCGCCGCCCTCTATACAAAAAATAAAGCATCAGTCAAATCCATCAAAGAGCACAAAATGAGCACACACCGCCCCCGAAAGTCGGAGATCAACTTACCATGCCATGCCCATGTCCAAAGAAGAGCCATCAGCGAATCAGTTTCCACGGGAACCGGATCCATTCAATGGATACAAATCGTAGCCATTCGCATTCTCCGCCACAGCCAGCTGAACAGAGTGAACAGAACTCGTACAAATCAAAGTTCGAACACAGTGAGGAGAGACCTTCTGTCTGTTTTTTCAGTTGTCAGAAACCTAGAAAAAGCACACACACACTATTCACTCCATCCCACTGCACCCACCCACCACGGAACAGACTGACTAATCAAATGGATTCAATGAACTACCAAAGAGTAGAGACTAGCTGTAGTGGTAGGGAAATGTTTCATCACATCAACAGGGATTCCAAGGAACAAGACCTGAAGCAAATTCAATTTCGTTAATGGAATGTGAATTAATTTGCCACTTTTGATAATTTCAACGTACCCACACGCCATTCGTTTGAGATACTCACCCACAGCTACCCACAGCAGCTGTCAGACTGTGCGGTGGTAGAGGGGGGAGAGGGGGTGGGGGTGGTTAACACTCCTCTGGCAATTCACCCACCAATAATCATTGAAATATCATTCATTCAATGGCATCACTCCAAAGGACTCACCACAATCACTTCGAAATTTTCCAACTTTTCCCTCATTCACGTCCGCAGTAGTTTGTCTTCAAACCACATCACACACACACACACACACACACATGCAGAGACCGTGCCCTCCTCCCACCAACCAACCCGTTGCAATTCTCAAATCAAATCAGTTCCAACGCCAACGATATACCCGAACCCGTCTGGTGTGTCGGCGGCGGTGGCGGCGATATATGATGCAGGGACCGTGAAAGAGGGCGAGAGCACGAGGAAGAGCAAGAGAGAGTGTGGAAAAATTGCAATAAATTCGACATGGCATGTAGTCGTCGTTGTCGTTGTCGTTGTCGTGGTATTGGTGGTAGTTTCGATGGGGTTGGTGGCGGCGGGTAACTTGTAACTTTTTGTCTCCCGCCATATTGTCGCAAGTAGTCTACTTGTGAATATTTAACTAGAACAAATTCAACCGTGCACTTAAACGTCGCTTGATTGAACACACACTACAAGACGATGAACAGGACGACAACGACAACGACAACGACGACAACGACAAGGAGAATGGCAAAGAAGACGAAACCGAAGCCGAAGCGAAGAAGAAGGATATGTGCTCTCAATCCACATGTGCTTAAATGTCGGCAGAAGGCAGACGACGTGTGTGTGTGTGTGTGTGTGACAGTGACAGTGGCGCAACCAAAGTTGTATAGTTTTCCCTCGGATAGAGAGCAGAGACACGAGTAATGTACGACAATAAGTGGATGGGATTGAAGCCTCGAGGGAAACTTACATCCTTGTTGGCTTTCTAATTAATGGAAGTGACGGTTGCACCTGATGTTGCACAAACGCTCGTTTGTATGTAATTTGTTTTGGGAAAGAAGAAGATTTGTGGAAATGGCATCGTCAGGAAGCATTTAAAGTACTCATACCTCTCTAAACACGAGCACGTTCATGTCTGCGTATGTGTGTGTGTGCCTTCAAGTTTATAGTTCTTAATAGTTTCCAATGGGATGTAGACATCTGGGTTAGACTCGACTCGACTGCGAGTCGATGCCACTCTAACATGCAGAGGGCGGGAGGGCGGAGGGAAAACGATGCAAATTTGTGTGCACGAAGGTGGGCAGAGGCATGGAAAGATCGTTATCATTGAACTTTGAAAGTTGTCTGCACGCCAGTTGGCCTGATAGGATTGAAATTTGCATACAAACAAAAAAAAAAAAAACCCTGATTCCCCGTGCCTGTGGGTGGGGGGAGGAGCAGCAGGAGTAGGCTAATAAATTTATATTTATGCAGACGATTCGGGAGGGAGACGTGGGAGATTCGTGATCAACTGCAATTGGTGGCAAATAAATGGATCAGGAGTGCACACGTCGTCTCATAAAATTGAGGTTAGCTCATAAGTCGTGAACTTCATCTGCATCCACCGACGGTGCTGGTTGATTGGAATGTTATCTGGATTGCATCGAGACGGTGGAGTGTGTTCATCGATGCAAATTGGTGGAGCGCAACGGGGGAAGTTGGAGTTGCCTTCAACATTTGCAACAGGCATAGCTGCACGGTGTGCATTTTTGAGTTGAGAATCTAGGGACGTATCATGTTCTGTTGTTGTGCTACAGTACGAGGAAATGCTTAGATGTGCGACGATGTGTGTGAACTGGACCTCAGCCATGCAAGCCTCTTCAGCTAACTAGCTGCCTCCTGTTTTTCACGGCGAGTTGGTTGAGGTTCCTCTAGACTTGAGTGCGCGCACATTAAACGCTGACCGCCGACGAAGGAATGTGCTCTAAATGATGTCCCAGCCACCTTAGGTTAGGTTATAAGTGGCATTAAATTCTGGGAGGGGTACACTTAGACCAACAATAGGCCAGCTACCTTGCGCGTTGAATCTGCAAACGCGGGCCTGGGAGACTCAGTTCATGATTTCTGCTCGATTCACGCAATGGCGCCTAGTTTGCCGTTGAAAGCTGGAAGGGGCTGAATCTCCAACGGCCCTCGTCGACGCCGCAGAGGCATGGAGGCATGGACAATTTCACAACCGGATGAAGAACGGAAGAGACCAAGGAGTTCTTCATCCGATTGTGAAATTGTCCATGCCTCCATGCCTATGCGGCGTCGACGAGGGCCGTTGGAGATTCAGCCCCTTCCAGCTAGCACTTCAATTTCGCAGACCCAGTTGATTGAGATCTGGCTGTCCGCTCTTAAGCATCCTTCGATGCATTGTCCCAATTGCTTCCAATCATACCTCTATGGATCGTTGGATCCACAGGTCCAGCAGTGCCCACGTTGAATCTTCTCCTCGAGTTACAATCCACGAAAGCAAAGATCAAGGATAACACTCAGAGCAGAGCTTGCTTCCAAAGGACCATGGATTCAGTTGTCGACATTGTCCATGATTCGGCCCCGAACAGCAGAACTGGGGTGATCTAGGTTTTCTGTAAAGCCAGCTTGATTCTCCGGGAAAGGGGCTCAGTTTCCTCCTCAGTCAGCGATGGGCAAGAGTTATTCTGCTCTTGATCTCGCTACTGATGTGGTCTAGGTTGTTGAAGTCATTGACTACCTCGAGGGTACAGTTGCCCATTGTGGGCATCTGGGTAAGAGGCATTCCTCGCGCCAGCCTTAATGCCAGCAATCGATTCATTGGCAGCTCGCTGGGTTCGGCCAATGGAGTAAGTTTCATTAGCACGCGTTGCTAGCAGTTGTGCGGACTTATGGAAGATCACGCTTCTCCTGCTGGCTTCTGAGTCTTTCATGCCCTTCTTGAGAATTATGCTGAAGAAGAGGTATGACTTGTGTAGAACCCTTTTGGCAGTTAAGGTCTCGATGCATTTCAACCATTTTGTTCGAACCAGTGGGACAACGCAAAGGAGGACGCCCACGGAACCGATGGCGCACACAAGTGGAGAAGCACCTCAACCAACATGACGCTCGAAACTGTAGGCAGCTGACTAAATATAGTGACAGCTGGAGAAGCTTGTTGACTGAAGCCCAGGCCCACCACGAACGGTGGCGCCACTAGAAGAAGAAATTACGTGGGCACTGGCCGATGGGGGTGCACACTGCAGGTGCTGTAATGACACGACAGAACCAGAATCGTTGAATCACTACCGCTTGCCAGAGCAAGGGATCGGACTTTAGACAAAGCCTTCCTCGAATCTCTCGGCGAGATAAAGAAAATGAACAAATGACCATCAATTGATAATGTTCCTGAACCGTGTTCCTGTCCGTTCTGAGCTTTGGTTTCGAAACGTCACTCAGTGCTAATTGGTGGACACTCACACACTCTCTGTTGCCTTCGTCAAAGTTGGAATCAGAAGTCCCCCCATCGTCCAGATTAAGTGGGACAACCAGCTTAGAACCGATTGCTGCTCGTAATTTCTTGAAAGCTCTGCACATTCGCCAGCCATTCAAATCCGAAGATCGTGTCCAGTGGCTCACCGCCATAATTCTCCTTCTGACTTTGACAACATTTTACAGCAGTCCGCATCACATTTTTCAATTGCGCTCCCAAATCCATAACCATTTCCGAGCTTGAACAAAAAAAAGAAGAAAAAAAAAAAAACGCCCGATATGTGAACAGAAGCAGGTCCTAATTAGAGGACCACCCTCGAGCTTTGCAGCGGACTGAAAACTAGGTGCCATTGAGTTTCTCTCGATTCCTTATAATGACATCCTGTGACCGGCGAATGAAAAGAAACAAATCTGCTGCCATCATTACTCGAGCACAGCATGGCATGCAGGAAATGAGAACCAATCCACAAATTGGCACCACCCCCACATCGGGGATCTTTTTTTTTTTTTTGTTTCTTTCGTCGCACGTCTCCACCCAGGAGTGACCACAACATTAAACACTGATTTACACGGTTCAGTACACGGTGGGCAGGGATGATTGGACACATCTGCGGGATTGGATCGTTGAATGGATTCCTGGATTCCGTCATTAGTTTTCAGCGAGATTAGAAAACCTGTAATGGACAGGAACTTAAATCGGCGACAGAGCCAACACACGCTGGTCCTGGGGGTGGGGTTCTTTTGTGCCAGGGATCTCTTCATTAATCAACAAGGTTTTTTGCGTTGCGTTGCGTTTCAAAGTCTTCTCTTTCAGATGTGCGATGGACGCTGGGATGCTGAGGTTTTTAGTTTGCTTGTGGGACGGTAATTGGTTGGTTGGTGTGGAAATTCAGCGGGAATTTTTGTGGTGCATGGTGAACTGGTCTGTGGGTTCGGTTTCCCCCGATAGAGCCATTGTGATGTCCTCGAAACGGGTCGGTCGGTTCACCAGTCCCACGGGTGATAAATGCCTAATCTGCAAGGACATAGTTAGAGGACTGGAGCCCGAAGAGTGGTCGACTCGCAGACAGTGGGCCGAGCAACAGGGGACGTCACCGATTTTGGTGGTTCACAGAAGGCGAGGAAGACCTCAGTTAGGTTAGGTTAGGTAGAGTATAGAGTAGAGACTTAGAGACACTATGTTGGTCCATTGTGATACCCATAGTTAGACTACTACCACTGATCGACAACTCCATAGATAGTGGCTTTAATTTTATCCCAACGGTGACAAACAAATGGTGACTGGACCAGATATGGAAAACCGGATAGAAGCGTATTAACTTTCACCGGGATTCGAACCAGGGACCCTTCTAAACAGGGGAATGCACTCAACCAAAGGTGCCATCCAGCTGTTAAGACCTCAGTTAAGGAGAAGGAAGAGGGCCTGTACAGCCTGTACAGCATGAGTTGAAGGCTCTATGTGACACCTTGTTGATCACGGCATCTTTCCATTAGACGAGGACTTTGATCAAATGATGGCGAAACGTTTCAGTCGTTGATTAGGTTAAGTTAGACAATAGACTAGACGCGTAAGCCACGTCACAGTGAGGTCCTGATGCTTCCACTGTGATGCCCGTAGGTGGAATTTCTCCTCTTAGCAGCTTTCTAGTACCCGTCATACCATCGTGAAATCCTAATAATTCTAAAAATAGAGTATAGACCTTAATCGTCCCAGTCCTGCTATATGGCGCGGAGGCATGGACTTTGTCAAAAGCGGATGAAGCTGCTCTTGGTTGCTTCGAGAGGAAAATTCTTCGTGTGACTTTCGGTCCCGTCCGCATAGATGGTGAGTGGAGGAGGAGATATAATGACGAACTATACGGGCTGTTTAGTGACATCGCCAGAAGCCAGAAGAGTGAAGATCCAACGATTGAGATGGCTAGGTCATATAGAGCGGATGGAAACCGATGCTCCGGCCCGAAAAGTCTTCGAATCCACCACCGAGGGACGGTGCAGTAGAGGAAGACCGCGACTCAGGTGGCGCACGCAAGTGGAAAGGGACCTCAACCAACTATGCGTGCGAAACTGGAGGCAGCTAGCTAAAGATCGAGCTGGCTGGAGACGCTTGCTGGTTGAGGCCCAGGTCCACCTCGGACTGTAGCGCCACCCTAAGTTAAGAGTTTAGATGGGGTTTTGTTCAGATCCTGGATGTCTTCGTGGTTTCAGCCGCTTTCCTGCCAAGTTCATCCGCAGCCTCATTGGGGGAGAGCAATCGAGTCCTGCGTGCTGAGAAGCTTGATCTCTTATCAGCAGCCAGTCGTATGGCTTTGGCTTGATTTGGACTACCGATCAAATTCAGTGAAATTTCTTTAATGGCTGCTTGACTGTCAGTTAGGATGGCAATATTGCCTATTTGACTGCCATGAATGAGCCTTTGACTGCCAGACCTCCGGTTGAAAAGAGCACTAGTATAAGCAGGAATTCTTAAGAAGCAGTGCATGTTTAACAATTCGAAGGAGATACCCGCGTCTATGCCTTTTAGCGTCTTCCATTCATCTGTGTACACGTGGATGGTCGAATTGTTGATGGGTTCATTTGTGTTCCATATCAGCTCCATATGCCCCATTCACAAAAAAAGACGATCTTACCTCATGCAACAGCTATGGAGGTATATCCCTGTTCAACGTCGCCTACAAGATCCTGTCCAGCGCCATTTTGCACCGCTCGGCATGTACTAGTGCGGCAATTCGACTATAGACTAAATCTTCACACTAAGGCAAATCCCTTCGAAGACTAGCGAGTTTCAAGACCATGCGCACCACCTTTTAATCGATTTTTAAGCCGCATACGACAGCAGTCATCGCAAGGCGCTGTTCGGTGCGATGGCCGAAGTCGGGAGACCGGGAAAACAGCAAATACGCGATGCACCAGTTCGGCTCAAGGATTTACTAGCCGTCTGCAACTTGCACTGGATTTCGGCAAGGAGATGCGAAGATAGTGAAGAGGGAAGCTGTAAACACAGAAGACACTATCATCTACAAGTCGGTCCAACTGTAGGGGTACGCAGATGACACCGACATGGTAGCGCGTTCCCAACGGCGATTGAAGAACAGGCGAAACGAACTGGTCTCACGGTTAATTAGAACAAAACAAAACATACGCTGTCTACCACAAACGTTCCGTAGTTCCACCGCTGCAATTTGGAGGTTGTAAAGGAGTTTGTCGGCCTCGGGGCAAACGGGAACTCCACAAACGACATCACAGTGGACATCCGTTGTAGAATCACGCTTGGCAGCCGGTGCTACTATGGTTTGACGAAACAACGAGCTTCAAAACTTCTGACTCGAAGAACCAAAAATCATGCCCAACAATTTTGCCAGTCCTGCTATATAGAGGCGAAAGGTGGCCGCTAAGCAAAACTGTAGAGCTGATTCTTGGCCCATTCGAAAGAGTAATTCTACGTCGGATATATAGTCCCGTCTGCGAGGAAGGTGAACCGAGGAGGAGACTGCGAACTCTACGAACTGTACAAGGATGTAGTCCGGAAGGCAAAAATCCGTGGACTGCACTGGCTCGGCCACACCGAGCGTATGGACAACAATGCGAGGGTCTTCGAATGCGAGCCTCCTGGTTTGAGAAGGAGAGGAAGAACGAATCTCTGGTATAAAGACCAACGAATCGAGGGTGCAAGACAGCTTGGTCTGGATGACTGGAAGCAGCGTGCCCAGGACCGTCCACGATGGAAGGCAGCAATTGCTCAGGCTCGGACCCTCCATCGGTCGCCGGCCTGATAAGTAAGTAAAGTCATTTGTGTTCCACTCCTTATTCATTGGGAAAAAACACTTAAAGGGTATTTCGAAGGGGGAGTGCAGTCGCTTAAGAATTGTTCAATTTGTGGTCTATCCAGTAAAGCTACATGATTTGTAGACCTTAGAAGCCGGCAATTGGAGAGATCAAGTTGAAGAAGGTCTAGTAAAACCTCCAAGCCCGCCGTAGGAATAGTACTGAGTTACCCCCGGACATGCTAGTCTCTGAATTCTGGTTAATATCTTCAAGTTAGCGGCTCTTAATGAAGCCTGCCACCGTACTTCTTTTTCTTCTTCTTCTTCTACTTCTTCTACTTCTTCTTTTTCTTCTTCTTCTTCTTCTTCTTCTACTTCTTCTTCTTCTTCTACTTCTTCTTCTTCTTCTTCTTCTACTTCTTCTTCTTCTTCTTCTTCTTCTACTTCTTCTTCTTCTTCTAATGGTGCTACAGTCCGACCTGGACCTCAGTCAACAAGCTTCTCCAGCTGGCACGATCTTTAGCCAGCTGTCTCCAATTTCGCGCGCCATGTTGGCTGAGGCCTTTCTCCACTTGTGTGCGCCATCGGTTCAGTGGGCGTCCTCTATTGCGTGGGACAGTGGAGTCGAAGACTCCTGCCACCATACTTAACTGCCGTATCTCAAGATTGGTCGGACAATCGCTGTGTACATCAAGGGAATTATCTTGGGGTAAGGTTCCGATTTTTTGCCGAATATCCTCTTTTTTTCACTCAGACTCAAATAACTGGCGCATTGTACTCCCAGGCAACAATCTACTTCAGTTGGAATTTTGCGCTTCTATGATGATTAGCCTACGTCATCAGCGTCGAAAAATTGGCCAGCAAAGGCGGGACAGTAGCAGGGGAAGTGCTCCGCAGTGTCGTCGTCTTCCCTACATGCGTCGCAGAGGGTTTCATCGCTTAGGTCGAGCATATTTAATGCCTTTAACAAGAATGCTGCGGATTTCTTGAAGACGATAGGGAGCAAGCGCTTGATCTGTGTACATCCTAGAGAGTCGTGCCACCACTGGTTGTGCTCTTGAGAGGTCCAACCATCGATGGAAGCAATTATTCCTCAGATCCTTGTCAAGCTAGCTCATCGGCGATCTCATTTAAGATGGTGGCCCGGGACCCAAACAAGTCTTCGACTATCGATCAAATTCAGAGACGACTTGCATTACTGAACTTACTTGCCTTAAGCATAACTTGGCTGTCGGTACATACTTAACCGCTTCCACGGCACAAGTTAACGAGGTGTGCAGTCAAATGTTGTCGGTGTAGTCGATTGTCTTGGTTCCCGTATTCCTGAACTCTTCAGGAACTTCGTTGATGACTAGCGTCCATTGAAGGGGAGACATGACACCGCCTTGCGACGTGCCCCCCATTCCTTTTGTAGAGGAATCGTCGAGTGTCCCACTGAGAGGCACATTTTGTCAATCCTTGGCGTGGCTTCATGGAACCTTTGTCAATCCATCGAGTTCTTCCCTATTTCATAAAGCAGGTTCATCCAAATTCAGACAGAGCCCGACTGACAGGCTGCCTTCCATCGCTGGACGTCCCTCGACACCCTACTTCCACGCATCAATGCCAAGCTGTCTTGCATCTGATTTGAGTCTGCCGACGTGTGTAATGTCCGCAAGTGCCTCCGTCACTCCATTCAAACCCGATCGACCGGTGAGTTCAACGACTCCATGCGACCCATCGAAACGATGCCTCGATTCGCACATATCCTCAGTCCGGCGGAGTACTTAAATTCGCGCTTAACTCAACGGAACCATAAACCCCCCCCTCCCCCCACACCAAAACCAAGTTTGACAGTCTTTCACCGGGCATATGCCGGATGTTAAGTAGACCTAACCTCTTGAGTGAGGTCCAATTAAAAATATCCCCCTCATCACCCTCTCCGCCCCACCCCCTCGTTTGGGTCCATATTTCCATTTGTCTTGTGTCGTGTAATCCATCCCACGGGGCGACGACTACGAGTGGTATTGAATTTTCCGAAAATTGCTTGTGATGTCATGCGATAAATTTCATTAAAAATCATTCCTGCCCTGTCAACCATGCCCGCCTGCTATCCAGAGCTCCAGAGCGCCAGAGCTCTCCAGTTGCTTCAGGTTCAGCCTCAGCTTTTGGCGGAGTCCTTTTTGTTTCTCTCATCCCGCCGAGGATAATGTTTTGCATTTTTTCTTTAATTTTTTTTTTTTTTTTGGGTTGGTTTTTGTAAAGAAAATTAATTAAAAATTGTAATTCTGCTTTAACGGGGGGGGGGATTATATGTTTTTGACCATTCAATTGATGGCGAGATGCGGGTCGGCCCGCGGAGGGGACCGAGCGGAAGCCGATTTCTGGATAAAGAGGCAGAGCACCGACCCCGCACCCGGAAATATTTTTTAAAATGTATTTTCACGAAATTTATTCAATTGAACGGGGGGGAACCAACGCCACGCCGCGCCGCCGGAGCACTTTGTGCGTTCTGAGGTGGATAGGGGCAGGTGTCTGTTGTTTTTTTTTGGTTTGTTTGCGAATCGCCCAACAATTGTGGGGATCGTTGAGTGGCGCGTGGGCGTGGGGGAGGCATATCATCAGCGCTTTTGTGGGTATTTGCTTGAAGCCGCAGCGTGCGGCTTATGTCCAGGTCGTGGTTTCCGAATTGGTTGATTGTTAAAAAGCCGTCTGCAATGGTAACCCCTTTCCTTTCGCCGGTTAGGCGATGGGGTGGGCAGGGAGGTAGTCCACTCTGTCCTGCGGGTGGTTGATAACTATTTTTTGGTGTGTGCGGTCGCCTGTGGATGTCGGAATGCTGAATGCACCTTGCAGACCTCACTTATGTGGGCACGAACAATGGCTATTCGAGGAATCAGAGCCGTTTAACGGCTTTGCTCGGGACCGCGAAGGTTTTCACTCCACGGGGCGGCTTGAATTGCCCCGCTGGAGTGCATTTGATGGAGAGGCTTAAAATTCTGTAATTGAATGGGAGTTCACGAGATGTTGTAATATCGGCGATGACATGGGGTGGGTGGTTCTGCATTTGACGCTCGCTGGTGTCCTGTTGGTGTCCGCATTCAAGGATGCTTCTTTGGAAATATTTAAACTGCTGTCACCGCGGTATAGTTTTTTTGTGTCTAGTGTGACTGAGAAACGAATGCTCGTTGTTCCTGGTGTGCTGTTGGATGTTCGAAGTTTGTAGCTCTAGGTTCGATGTTCCTGCTGGAATGGGATTTTTTTCAAACGTGCTTGCTTCCATGGCGACTAAGCTGACTCATAGAGCCTCGAATACTCGGTGTTTGATGTTTGATGTTCCATGTTCGCAGCTTAGTGTTCGATGGGACTCGAATATGGCGATTAAGCCGACTGTCAATTTCAATTTGATGGTGTCTGTTTAAAGAATTATGTTCTGAGTTCGACGTTTGAAGTTCAATGTTCCATGTTCCATGTTCGAAGTTCGATAATCGATGGGATAATATTTTTCTAAAAACACGTTTGCGAATAAAGCTACTACGGCGAATACTATGGGAATGGTCTCATGGTAGATCTTCAATGTCAAAAGAATTATGTTCGACGTTCCATGTTCGATGTTCGATGGGACGGCTTTTTTCCAAAACACGTTTGCGAATAAGTCGACTATGCCCAATACTGAGGCTATGGTCTTATGGTAGATCTTCAGGGTCAGAAGAATTATGTTCGAGGTATGATGTTTGATGTCCGATTTTCCATGTTCGATGTTCCATATTCTAGGTTTGCTAATCAATGTGCGATGGTATGGTATTTTTTTTAGAAACGCAGTTGCGTCTGGACTCCGGGGTGACTGATGAATCTCCGATGTTCGATGTACGATGTTTGATGTTCGATGTGCAACATTTGATGAAATGGATTCGATTAGTTAACTGGTTCTAATAGAATGTTCGCAATTCGATGTTTGTGAACGTTTTATACTCTATGTTTGATGTTCCATGTTCGATGTTCGAAGTTTGAAGTTAAATGTTCGATGGGATGGCACATTGCAAAAAACTTGATGGGGTCTAGAGTGAGTTCGGACGATGTTCGACGTGTGTTATTCCATGTTCGATTGACAATGAACAACAATGTTCGATGATTGAACAACAAAATTCCTAAAAATTCTGATTTAATTCCCTATTTTCTACGATTTCACTTGACACGATCCTTAAAGCAAAACATGTCTGTATTTCAAACCCCCCCCCCCCTCCCCCTTCCCCTCATTTTAAGGGACCTTCGCCTCTCTCTCACCAGCTGCAAGAGGCCGAGCAGATAAACAATACAACTCGAAAGTCTGAACATAAAATGCAAGCAAATACTGAAAGACAACAAAATAATGACCCTTCACAAGTTGGAAGTGACCAAAATTCTGTCCTTTTCACGAACCAACAAGCTGCAACTGAAATTCAATGAAAATTTCACAAGAATAGTCATTTTATAAATTTGAAAATATCACAAGTCCATTGCAGACGGAAGAATGCAGGGATGGATGATGAGAAAGCTAAGTTTACTGGAAATCCAAATCCTTTCTGCTAACGAAGTTGAAACAACGCAACGCAGGCCATTTGGAAAATCATTCTAAGTCGATAATAGCTTCCGACATCCAACAGATGGTTTAAGGCTGCCCCAACAAGAGCAAGCACTCGTCCTTGTGACGATGTGATGATCACCACATTCCCCCCCCCCCCCCCCCTGGCAGTCTTGTGTGGCCAGGTAAACAATAGCTCCTTAGATGCCCACAACACAATTGCCCCAGATAACAAACCGAAATCCCATCATTTCCAGCATCCTTCATTCAAAATCCGGCACATTATCCCCCAACAACTTCCTTCACTGAATTTATTCTCAATAAATCCACTCTGGCCGAAGACAACGTTCCTAAAAACCAAGAACGAAACGAAAAGTTTTATTTCTTCCGCCACCACTACCCGCCCCTCGTCACCGCCGAAGGATACGCAATACGTAACGTATTCCCGGAAGCATGCAAGAGCATCCATCATAAATTGTGCACAATTATTTTTTGCTCCTCCTCTCCCACTCTCCCACTTCTCTGCCTTTCAGGATGTAGTGCTCAACGTTCGTACGCATCTGAGAGGCGGTATGTGTACGTTATGGATCGGATCATCGGACTGTGCCTGTGTGTGTGTGTGTGTGTGCGTGTGCAGCCGACTGACCCGTTTTGCTAGGATGACACGTAAAGTTCTTAAAAGGATTAATAATGCCCAGAGTCGGGCGAACGTGTTTAATCTTCCCAAGCTTTGTTGAACATAACTTTCAGACTTCATGCATGCAACGTCCGTCCTGCTTTTGATTTTCATTATCCAAATGAAATTCATATTTCGGCGAATTCACATACACACGCACGCGCACATGTACGTAAAAAGGAAGTGTGTGCTGGGAGGGGGGGGGAGGGGGGTCAGTTGCAGGCCAAGGCCAGTGGAAGCCGGAAGTTGATGCAAAATTGTGGCCACTTCAGCAAAACATGGGCCAACTAGCTAATGCATCGACACACACACACATTTCGAGGGCGCATGGAGCTTCGATTTGCATGCAAAACACACACCTTACCACGTCCCTTACAAATGGCCATTCGTCTATTGAGGCTTAAGCGGGATTAAGGAGCAACGTCGGGTGGTGGAGTTTTTTTGTGGGTAATTAACGAATTTTCCCAACTTCACGTCGGCAGGTGGCTCCGCTCCGGTGGCCGAGGTGCTGTTGAATTAATCCAAATTTTGGTGGGTGGCTGTGGGAGAAACCTAATGCTGATGTGCACACGTAAGCTTTTAAGAGACTTCTTGACTTCATGCATTTTTAAAAGTTCACGTTTGCAACCGGCACACATTTCCCTGAAATTCAAAATTCAGAGCGCTTCTCAATGCGAACGTTATTTTCCGGGAAACGGATGCATTAATTGAAGTTAGGAGGGTAATCTCACTGGCCAGCAATTCTGGTTAATGGTGCCCATAAGGGGCTTGAGAAATGAATCCAAAGCTACTTCCGTGAGATCGTTCTATTTCGTTGAGTATCCTTAAATCAACCAGATTTGAGTATGAATCTGAGGACGTGTCAATCTCGAACGGGGTAGTGCTGGTGATTTCCTCGTTCTGTGTTCAATCCGCGACACGAGCAACTTCACGGGTTCCACCACTTTCGAGGCACTGACATGAAAAAGTAAAAGTGAAAAGTGTTTCGTGTCATACCAGGATTCGAACCTAGACAGGTAGGTCCAAGTGCGTAGGAGTCGACGCACATACCCACAATGCCACGGGCCACCACAACCAAAGAAAAAGGCTTCTAAAACTGCGGCCTTCGGAATCGGCACAAGACTGTAGGTGCCCTTTAGTCTTGTGAAACCAATAGCACGCGGAATACAAGCTAGGCCCAGGTCAATCTCGGGCTGTAGCGACGCACTGATTTGCCACCTCATCCCGCGTCCTATCCTCTTGAGTGGGATCCCTTTTAATCGATTTTTCAGTCGATTATTCAGGAGGACCCAATGCAGTGAATTCCAAGCGTGAACATTGGTCTCGCAGACGTCAACTTGGCACATTTGTGTTGTATCTCTAACTCCAGCCGCTGCAGTAGTCCCCCTATCCAGCTTTGACGAGAGTATGAAGAACAACAAAGCCGAACACTCAGATGGCTGACCTTGACAGGGAGCATGCACCAGATCATCTGCAGAATTTGGAAAGACGGAAGCATACCCGACGACTGTGCTGTCGACTTCACCCACAGAAACAGAAAATGTGGTCCTACATCAACTACTGCTTAACGTCGCTTACAACATCCTGTCCAGCGTACTGTGTGAACGACTAAAGCCGTCGTGTACGTGTACGAGAACAGGGGAGTCACGTGCTGCGAGCCTGAGACACACAGTTTTTCACGAGTGCTTGCAAACTAGCTTGGACTTGACTGCCGGTGTCTAGATTGGTTTTGGCTGACAGAACTTGCAATCCAAGCTTGAGTCTTCGGGGAAAATGCCTGTTTGTCAATACTGCCGCTGACTGTCACTAGCACTCCCTGTCAACAAACTCAGCTTGCGGCAACTTCCATCGGCGTGTACCCTATATGGTCGTACTACTGATTGCTCCTGAGCCATGAAAAGGCTAAGATGAGCCATGAAAAGGCTAAGATGAGCCATGAAAAGGCTAAGAATCCTTACTATAAACTGTGGATTTTTTTAGATGAAAAATTTGATGTCGTCGGATGCACTCCAGTCTTTGGATTTCGATAGCACACATCTAGTCGATGTGTGCCTGCCTGTGGGAAAGTGGAAGGTTTAGATGCTCAGAGGATGTGGTCGGTCGTCAAGTTGGCACGTCAGACAATCCGACTGAGACTACCTCTAATTCACATCAACTCTGGCGGAGACCAACTCTGACTGACATCTACTCTGACTGTCACCATCTCCTATAGACATCAACCGACACCATCTCCGTCTCATCGGCAAGTTTCCACGCAGGCCTTCTCACTTGAAAGCGAAATAAGGCCGCATACCGCAACCAGGCTACATGTCGCTTTCGTGTCGTGAGAATCAGAGTCGCTCTTCGAACCTCAGACTTCCTTTGTTCATCGTCTTTTCACGCCACTTTCTCCGTTGCCTTGTCCCACAGACTCGATGCCGAAGAGATGCAGATGGCCCTCTGCGCAAACAGGAGAACAAAGAAGAAGAAGAAGCCACGCTAATTGCAATCCTTTCACTGCACTCGTGCCTCAGACGTCTCAAAACTTCACTCCTCATGGTGGCTTCCCTTCCCAGCCAAATGAGTGGCTTCCCTTCGATTTACTCGCGAGTGGATCCTCAGTCTGAACGTTGAAAGCTAGTAATTTGCCTCCCTCCCGTACCCATCCGCGTCCGTTTCCAACTTTCCCTCTAAAGATGATAGATTACAAGCGTCGTTGGGGCGACCCTCATTCCGTCCACACTTTGAATGCGAAAAGTCGAAAAGTTTTTTTTTCCAACAGTTTCAACCCCGCCCCGTCCAGCAGTGGAATCAAGCACAGTTGGAAAGTATGAAAGGACATTTCATTACCGCGATACCGAATCAATTAAAGCGCCATTGACAAATGATGCACAGTCGCCGGGCATGGGCGCATAATCGACCCAAATCGCACTGGGCGTGCCATTAATTTTCATCTATTCACTAAGCCAATCAAAAAGATCGATGAAACTACTTCCGAAAAGTTGCCTCAAGTAAAAGTATAATAGATCTGCTCCCCACCCACCGAAGGAGCTCACCTCCGGCATCGGTGTCCCTTCTCGCTCTCTCTCTCTCTCAGTCAGCGTCGGACTATAATTACTCAAATCTAATGAACGTGATTCACTCCTTCCAAATCGGGTGCTGGGGGGAGTTGGTGTGGAAGGGGTGTAAGTCCCTCGTCTATCTATTGAGGAAATCGCCCTTAATTGGATGGGTATCCCGGGATGCGGGGGGACACGCTGGAAAACTTCACAAGTTATCCGACTAGAGACTTAAGCGCCGCGGCCTGGCCAACATCCACCCCGAGAATGACACTTCTTGCTCGTCCTGGCGCGCAGTTGTCGAGGCGAGGGTTGGACGTGTCAAAATCCAATTACAACGTGATTTCTCGTTCCCGGAGATCCGTTCGAATCAATATTCGCTTTCATTTACTTTCGGGATACCAATTATAACAAACTCAATCCGAAGACGAATTAGATTCAAATTTTCTGTCAAGCGATACGAAGTAGATCCGTAATCGCTTTCGATTGTTTCGAGTTGGTGGCGGTGTGATGGACTAATAGGGATTGTCTCTCACATGCACTGGTGGAGGATAAGAAGAAATTGCTTATTTGTTTCCTTTTCGGTTGGCTGCACTTGTCCTCCGGGTGGTTGGTTGCATGGTTCCAGCAATTTGTGGCAGGCTTTGTCATCAATCGTCGTGGAGTGCTTGTGGAAGGTCTGCCTCGTCACCTCATTCAGTCGCATCTGTGTTTCTGCATGAAGGAGCAGCAATCTCTTGGAAGCTAAGCAATTTAAGGACCGTTCGTGATTCAGCACTGTACCATTCCTGGTGGATTCAGGGACATAACATCGTCTCATTATCGATAATAAGGTGAGCTGGACACTCTTGTGCACATGAGGACTGCAGCCACTCGTCACAGACTGGATCCCCATCTCGATCGGCAGACCAACACTAATGTGCGGAGTCTCAGTCGTGGTGGACAGCACTAGCAAAGCAGTCAACTTTAAGGCACTCAACCGGGTGCAGAGACTGTCCTGCATCTGTTTCAGTGGATCATTGAGGAGCACTCCGTCTGAAGCGCTAAACATACTCCTCCACCTTCCTCAACTGGAACTAGTCGGTAAACAAGTAGCGCTGAGACTCAAAAACACTCCGACTGTGGTCCGAACTCACCATCGGCCACTCAGCCATCCTTAACTTCCTCAACTTCAACTTCCTTCCCAGTGACACCGATCGCCGTCTACCCCAAGGTGTCTTCGAGAAGTCTCCACCAGCAATTGCCAGTCGGACGCTGGATGATGCCTTGGGAGTGGGCGGGCTCTCTCTCCTTGAAGCTCCCTGGCCATTGTGGGCTTGGTTTTTCAGGCAGAAACCATTGTCATTAAAGAGGTGTCCTGGCTCAAGAACGATGTAATATCCAAAAGGGACATCACCTCCTGTTCTAATGGATAGGCCGCAATTATGGGCAGTATCTTATTCAACTCAAAAACATCTCTTAATTGCAGGCTGTCTCCTAACGAGATGGCTGAGCATTTCAAAGTGTACCTCTTGTGGGTGCGGGGACACTGTGACGTACCGGAAATTTGTACAATGAGGCACAACCTCTTCTCTAACAAGAGGAGGATTGCCACCCTCTATGCGTCTCGCTACAGCCCAGACAATCAGAAGAACCAGCCACAAGTGGTTAGAAGGCACCTAGCCATCTAAACGATCACTCAGTCTGAACCTACAATCAGGACGCTCATTGCTGTATCGATGCCCTATGCAATGATTTCTGTAGAAGCTGCATGGAGGAAGATAACTAGCAACTGGTGCCAAGTTTCGGTAAATGGCTGCCCTTACGGTCGTGGCCTACTTAGACCAACATGTTGGGCCCTTGATGGATATTGAAATTACTACCCTGAGACCTTCTTTTGCTACCGGATTCAAAAGAAGGAGGTTTTTCAGTTCAACACCTCACAAGTCATCCAGCTCGCGAAGAAGTGCTTTCTTTTCCTCGCCAGGACTGGGCATTCACGAAGACAAATGTTGGATAGATTCTATTTCTTCCGCATCTCTGAAGCTTCTGCAGACGTCGCGTAGTTGTGTGGAGTGTTCAGTCGCGATGAGTGCCCGGTAAGGTTGCGTTCCCACTTCCCCGCGACTAAAGCTGATCAGTGATGTTGATCTTTTTTTTGCTCAACGTAGCCCACATGGCCGTTGTTATTCCTCCCATCTTCGGACTCGTCCAACGTGCTCTGCCTCTATCCAGGGCTTCGTCTGGCAGTTTCCTTCTTATGGAGCTAAGCCGTATGAGTGCGTAATGTATTGCCCGAGATGCACCCAATTTGGATCCATTTTTCGCAAGACTGTCCATTTTTTAATTTCCTTAGATGCCAGTGTGCCCTGGTCACCATGCTTGCCAAAGATATTTCACTGACTCCGCGTTCCATTTCCGGAGCATTGCGCCGATGGGACAATGCCTGCCATCACTCCGACGAGCTTACGGTTCTAGCTTCTTTGTCTTGCCGTGGTTAAGGCTCTGGCCACGTTGATCTTGTCGTGTGACAGTCATTTCTTAGGAATCAGGATTTCTTTTTCTTTTCTTTTTGTTATAATGCACTTATCGGTGGTCGCAGTGATGTGTCCGCTTCGCTAATGTCGATTTCTGATACTTGCCTGGCTAGTTCGACTGTTCTGTCATTCCCTGCTATTGAGCTGCGGCATATAATTCAGCAGACCTTGACCTTTTGGCGGTACTTTAGCTTAAGTGTGACTGCCTCCTGCTGTCAGCCACTCCAGCCTAACCTAACCTAAGACATCACTCAACTCAACAATTCGCACTGCCTGTGCATCTAAGCCCAGTTCGTCGATTGGTGGTCCAATCCGACGTTGAAATAGTGGACAATCGATGGGTTCCTCGACTTCTTCACACTTCACTATAGGGAATGGTTTACCTGGGCTGCAACCCACCTCATTGATCCCAGGTCCCTGGTTCGGAGTCGCAACTTCAAGGAGCCATGATCGTGATCCCGGCTCTTTAGTCGTTGTACTCCTAGTCAGAGACCGAAACCTAGTCACAGACGGATAAAATCCTCATTTGAACCTTCTTCTCCAGTCGCTGTCAATGAAAGCAGGACGACTGATGGCACGTAGAGTGCTTTCACAAGGCTCCACTTATCACTATTGTTCGTGCTTTATCGTCGCGTCATAGAGTCACACTGAGGCGATGTCGTGTACATTTCCAGCCAGTCTTTCGGGCGAGCTCCTTACAACTCAATGGTCCAGAGGAAGGCAGGCGTGTGAATCACGGAGCCCTGATCAGTGTCCTCATGCACTGTCTAGCCGGGCACCCTGACACTCTGGCTAAGTCAATGATGTTGCAATTCTTTTCTGGGAGACTCGTCTACAGTGGGAACCAGTTCAGTCGTCAATGTCAGCCAAGGCATCAATCACGTCAGCGTCGTCCGATCGCTTCTAGTGTGGGACAGAGACCTTTGCCCGATGTTCTTTAAAAGGTCGCACTTGACAGGTTGTGTGGGAATGTTACAAACGCCCGGATTCAAAGCAGCCCCCACAACTGGACACCCTTGGCAAAGAAGGCCCTTGGTTGAAGCTCTCGCTCCTTCGGCTAATGTTCAGCAAGCCGAATTAAGCGACGAACAGCCCTTTGTAGTGAGATATACAGAAAAAGGAAGACATAGTAGACCACCGTCACCCTTGCCAGCAGAACCACATCAATGATCCACTCCAGAGTCTCTTCATTTCCCCCACAACTTGAACGCGAATGTAAATGAAAAAGCACCCATGCACCAGGCTAATGACGGAAGCAATAGAATCCTCTAGACGTTCCGAGAAGTCCCATCTCATGAGCCATTATCAAGTTTTCTGAATGCATCCAGCACCGCTTTTGACACATTTGTCTCCAAGAAGCAGACAAATTGCATTCAAATCCTCCTTCTCCTCAGTCGGAGCCACGTCAGAGACATTCCCTGCATCCATTGTGCGGCCATAATCAATCACCTTCCCACCGCCATCTTCTCAGAACCTCAACAACAGCGACACCGAAAGGAAATGAATGAGATATTATAATTGTATTAGAGCCCACAAAGGCGTCCGTTCCCCATCGGCTCCCCCTCCGGCCGTGCACCCACATCAACGCTTGAATGGATCCATCCACTCGTGGGCGAGAGCAGAAGAATCGTTCCAACAAACAGATCGGTTTTTATTCGTTTTTTTCTTCATTTTCTTATTTTTGTTTGCTCCTGTTGCCTTCTTCAGGTGTTTAGCCATTCAAGTATCGATAAAAAAAGAATCTGCTGCAAGGGGAGGTGTCGAAGGGGGTGGGGGCGGCAGAATTATAACAAGTGGTATTCATAAGTCTGAACGAATGCAGAGTTCTATTCGTACCTGGCCTCGGCAACGACAACGACCGAGTCGACGACGATGATAATGGCGATGGCGAGATGATGAAGCCGATGGGGGTCGATGAATGGGGGCTGGTTTCGGGGCATAAATTGAAAATGATGAGGGTTTTCGGTATCGAATCCAATTGAAATCAATATTTTGCATGAATTGAGGTTAATACTTGACATAATTCTTTTTGCCGAGCGGTGGGGCAGGCGTTGGTGGCGAATGTAACCACTCCTTTTCAGGCAACCTCTGACATTCTATGAGATGTGGTTTATTGTTGACGGTAGGGGAGGCAAATTCCGCTCTGGTGACGTGCGGAGGTGTCCGGGTAATTTGTGGCTTTTTGAGGGCAATCAGATTTCTACGGGAAGTGACAGAGTCGGACGACGGGGAGGATGCTTCTACGGAGACTTTCGCCTAGATGGCTATGAGGTGAAGGACGCGATTGGGATTTGATTCGACTTGTGCACTTCTTGAGAACAGACAGTCTTAAGAGCAGCCATACTCTATGAATTTGCGGGCAGTATCCACAATTATTGCGGACGAAGCAATTTGTGGACAGCGGCCAGTGTCCAGAAACTATTGCGGCGAAGCAATTTGTGGACAGCGGCCAGTGTCCAGAAACTACTTCGGCGAAGCAATTTGTGGACAGCGGCCAGTGTCCAGAAACTACTTCGGCGAAGCAATTTGTGGACAGCGGCCAGTGTCCAGAAACTATTGCGGACGAAGCAATAAGTGGACAACGGCCAGTGTTCTCTCTACTTCCCTCTCTTCCGCAGCAGGATTGACATTTTTCAATCAATTAAGCAATGTGATGCGACCCAACGTCGTCATTCTTCCCGTGCCATCCTCAAAGGACAACCAAGGCGTCCTCAAAACAATAAGACCCCACGGGCCAATCGACACCAATAGCTGCTGTCAAAGATTCATAAAAATTCACAAAAGCTGAATTGGTGACAGTTTCTGCGCTCCTTTCGCTCTTTGAAGGCATTTCACGCAAATTGGCGTCGATTCAACCCGCATTCGTCGGTCGGGGCCTTTGTTTCACTTCAGCCCCCTTAGTCAAATATTCCCGCCCCTCACGCGCTGCAAGCGCTCATAAATCCTCGTTCCCACCTGATGGTGTCTTCGATATTAAGCAATATGTCATGTGTTCATGACATTTGGCTCCCCCACCATTTGCTGGCTGCCAGAAAAGCCACATCAACGACGCCTTTATTGACAGAGATCTCCTAAGCAAATCCAATAAAAAAAGAACAACAAAAAAGGGAAAAACGACACGGGCTGGCTTTGGGAAATGGCCCAATGAACGGGCGGGTGGCGAGGGGCCTAGCACACACAAAAAGGTGAAAAAATCAACATTCCTTTTGAGAGGCGGCAGCGGTGGCGGTGTCCTTGCGTGCCTGCGCACACTTACGGCTCCAAGGTAAATCCGAAGCTTACACTTTAATATTTGAATAGTGCGGCTTCGATTTATGCCGCCGCCGCGCCACTGAATGTCTTAATTAAATACGAGAACATATTTTACGAACACATCCCCCGGATGAGAGAAAAAAAAATGGAAAGGAAGGAACTTTTGGGTTTTGCCAACCCTTGCGGTGGCGGCGGCGGCGGGCTCTTCGACATCTCTGCTGAGGAGGGTGGTTGGTTGGGTGGGTGGGTCGTTGGTTTAGTGTGTGTTCGGCGGGAAGGTTCTCGGAGCGGGCAAAGCGTCCGTTTAAATGCCCGTACAAGCATGGCGCAGAAAAACGATTTAAACATAACGTCCACAGCAAATTACTTTTGGCATTTAACCACCAACATGTGGCATAAAATGCCACTCGAACACGCAATCTATAAATATCCGCCGTGCGGGGGGTGCGGGCGCGGGTGCTGGAGCTTGGAATGCGGCAGTCGCGGTGTGGCTGAGGTGGCAGCTCTCCGTGTGGTAGCGGCGCGGCGCGCCGGTGTTCGGTGGCGGCAGTAATAATTATAATTAGGTTTAATAATAAATTAAGTGCTGCTCGCGGTGACTTGAACAGCGATTCTTTATCATGATTAATTTAATTACAGATAGCGATCGCCGCCGCCACGTTCAAGGAATTTTATGTCTCCATTAGGCGCTTTTAATAGTTCTAGTACACGGATGTGCCGCTGTTTAACTGCTGTTGTAACGCGGCGGGATGAAATTTAAATTTAAGCCCTTCACTCATGCACACGGACCTACTCCGGATGGGTAAAGTTAGTTCCTCTGGCAGACAGGCAGCCAAGCAGCCAAGCAGCCAGGCAGCCAGGAATGCATTATGAGGGCTCTGAGCTGGAGTGTCTGTCTGTCTGTCTGTCAGTTGGTCAGAAATTCCGATGGGAAATGATTGCACGACCTAGTGCGGGTGAGCTGTGGAATATATTATGAAGTCGTTGTTGGTTGGATCCACTCTAAATCGTTGCATCAACTGAGCACTTGCCGCTGATGGCCGGGATAGTTTGGCGGAGCGATGGGGATCCTGCGTGAGCTTCGACGCCGGGAGATTGTCGTCTCGTGCGAGTGGCACGTAGCAAGCATTTTAATTGATGAACAGCAGTTTATGGGCGAGCATCAAGGAATGCTGCTTGCACTTGCACTCTGGATGGAAGTGACGGTGCTGCCTGCTCGCTGCGGCGGATTTACTCGACGACAGTCGCATGGCTTGTCGGTCAACAGTTCTGCCACAAGTCGAAGTAGTTAACTTCGAAATGTTGGACAATCACCGAGGGAGTGCTCTCGTTCGGTGTAGTATCATCCATTAAAGTTCGCCTGCATCTGCATCTGCTCTGGTGGGGGGGGGGGGGGGGGGAGTCTAATGACTTGCTGAGGTTATGCGAATGCGAGCGCTTGGCACTCAACGGCAAGCAAGTTTAATGACGGCGTTCTGACGAAATGATTTTCGGAAGAAATCTGCATGGGACGAGGACGAGTCGGATAAACCGGAGTGAGTGCGCGTTGACTGATGCGGATTGAAAGACGTGACCGAGGCGAATAAGGCGAATGACTTACCTACGTGACTGGATGGGATATGCTCGCTGACCGTCGTTACTTACTAATTGAGTAGAGTGGAGTGGAGGAAACTGACTGATGGATGCGGCTGCTGGAGAAATGACGGATGACAAAATGTGGGGGGGAATGAGTGAATGACGAGGTTGACTGAAAGACGAGATTGATTGAAGGACGAGAATGGTTGAAGGACTAGACTGCCTGAAGGAGGAGACTGACTGAATGATGAGACTGACTGAATGAGGCGACTGACTGAAGGACGAGACTGACTGAAGGACGAGGCTGACTGAAGGACGAGACTGACTGAACGAGGAGATTGACTGAAGTACGAGATTGATTGAAGGACGAGGGTGATTGAAAGATGGACGGACTGAAGGAGGAGACTGACTAAAGGAGACGACTGACTGAAAGACGAGACTGATTCAATCAGGAGATTGACTGAAGGATGGGACTGACTGAAGTAGGCGAGTGACTGCAGGAGGCGACTGACTTGAGGAGGAGACTGACTGAAGGAGACGACTGACTGCAAGAGGAGACTAACTGAGAGAGGAGAATGACTGAACGACGAGATTGATTGAATGACGAGACTGATTGAATAAGGAGACTGACGGAAGGACGGGATTAATTGAAGGACGAGATTGATTGAATGATGAGACCGATTGAATGAGGAGACTGACTGGAGGAGGAGACTGACTGAAGGACGGGATTAATTGAAGGACGAGATTGATTGAATGATGAGACTGAATGAAAGATGGACTGACTGAAGGATTAGACTGACTGAAGGAGGAGACTGACTGAAGGACGAGACTGACTGAATAAGGAGTTGGCCCATGGACTGAAGCCTGACTGCCTGAACAAACATTGAAGAAGGTCGGCCGATTAGTTGCAACACGAGACGGATGACTAATTGATTGACCGCGCTGAACTGATTGAAGAATGTGACTAAGTCGAGAGAATACTAAAATTGACTGAATACAGCTCAAATGGCCAAGAATCGACTGAGGAATCAGTTCAGTGAAATATGCAAATCGCCAAAAATCAAAGACAACCAAATTGAAGAAGATGAAATCAATTAAAAGAAACCCCCCCCAACGATTGCATTATGCAAAATATAAGTCATTTAATTTCCACCTGCCATAATCACATTCATCACCGAGAATCAATTATAACGAGTAGCTTTTATCGCTTTCGCTCGCTGCTCACTGAATCTATTGATTATGCAAATTCTCAACAACCCCCTCTCCCCACCGCCCACAGAGATGAGAAATCAGTTCAAAATTCATTTAACTTCACCAAAAAGCACCACCGAACCGTGGCGCATCCCATTCCTCCTCCATCCATGGCACAGTGTCACCCACACACAGCTGTCTATGGAATGGAAATTAAACAGAAATCCTCACACAAATCGCACGTAACCTAATTTCAGTTCGAGCTCGAAGTTCGTTATGACTTTCTGAGATACTAAATAGAATTTAGTAATTTTCCTGTTCCACACAATGCAACGCCATTATCCGATAGTTTAGAGTAGCAAACGCTGTTCGAGGGAAAAACTTTAGGGATTCCACAGGCGAGAGAAAATCATGTTTTGTTATATGAGGAGAATGAGGAGCAGGGGGATAGAAACATTGTCCTCACAGAAATATAAATTGAATTTCCTGAAGCAGGAAACTTCCCATAATGTGACCGGCCGAGTCCAAACTTTGGCCAATACTCGTCCAGCAACAACATCAGCTGGGAGCGAGGGCAGCCACAACCAGCCACAAGCAGGCTCCGAGACTAGAGACTGGATTGTGGATCCCACTTCGCATCGTCGTCGTCCTTGCTAAATAATAAATGAATCCTTATCCACACACTGTCCTCACGTAGAGAGCACACACACACACAAACCGAGAGTGAAACCAAATCACGGCAGCTTCCCACCAGAAACGCAATAGAAATCAACCGGATTGAAATTGTCCCCAAAAGGATAAAGCAAATTGAAAGGAAAGCAACGGAGCCGTCATACTCGTGTTATGAGCAAAAATCAATGTTCGGATATTAACTTATAACGGACGATGAACCGAATGCCCTCAAGAATTTCGTGCGCTGGAAGTGTTTTCCGCGTGATCCCTGCACACGCGGGACACGACTCAATCTTTGTCGTCGCTTCGTTTTTCTTCGTTTTTCTTTGGTTTGTGTGATGTTTTCAATTTTTTTTTTTCATTTCTTTGCATTTTTTTTTTCGTTTTTTTCGGAAAGAAAATCCAGGAAAATGGAAAAGTTTGTGTGTTCAGTTAAATTGAAAACTTTATTAAGTTCCCAAGAGAGAGATGGTAAATGTGCGTCTCTTATAAGAGCCAGTCAACCCAATTCACTTGTGAGTCCCCCCCTCGCTCACTCTCGGAGGATTTATTTTAATAATTTTCATAATCCTTGCGGTGGCGCTGACTGCGGCCTGGCGGTGGTGTCGGAGTTGGCAGATGAATCAGAGGAATACCAGCACCAGCAGCAGTCAAACGAATGGTTTTCGTCTGCGTCCTTGGGTGAAAGGATTTCGAGCGAGATGTCAGTGTCAGATATTGTCGGGTGCGAAATATTGTATTATCTAGTCCGAAGGAGTTTCTCATCTTTCTCATCGCACGCACACAACAGTGGTCGCAAAATTTTCAACCGCGGGCGGCTTTTAGTTACTCAATTATAGGCGGATGTTAATAAATTAGGGACACTCTCCCCGTCGGGGGATGGCCACCCGTTTTGATGGAATCGTAAATGTGTAATTAGCCTCGTCTGGAGTGGGGATTAAATCTTGTTAACGGTTCGCTGTCATTTAAACAGGCTCCGGAGGTTTGCAGACGCGCTGAGAAGACATGCCATTTCGGAATATTTAATTCGAAGATAACGTGAATCAGTTATGTTAATAGGTCAAGGATAAGCGGCTTATGCCGGCGCACACTGCGTGGGTATTAGTATCGCAATTCAGACTGTGACGAGATCTTGTAATTTGTTCGCTGTTTTGGTTTCGTTGACATTGTTGTCGTCATCTTGGGAGGGGAGGGGGGGGACACATCCGGTGTCCAATGTTTTACTACAGCACGAGAGTTCGGTCGTTCTTCTGCTCAACTTGACACTGTGCGGCTTCTGAAATAGGCGATTTTTTCCAATTTCTGACGTGGTTGCGAATTGTGGGTGAAATAATCGAGGCCCTATCCCGTGTTTACGCCTGTATTCCACACAAACACTCTTCTAGACGTCGTCATTTTGAAGTGCTCGCTCCACAAATTTGTTGCCACGTAGCGGCCTGTGGCGTTGTGGGTATGTGCGTCGACTCCTACGCACTTGGGCCTACCTGTCTAGGTTCGATTCCTGGTACGACAAGAGATACTTTTCACGGCCTCCATTATATTATACCTCCATTTCATCAGATTAACGATATTGCGTACACGCCCCTAAAACCCGGCAGCTTTAGTTGTTCCTTAGGTTACGTTAGAGTGGCAAGCAGCAGTCACACTTTGGCCCGTTGTGTGGTTCCAGTCCACCGCATTTCCCAAACCATTTTCTGCTCACACTGATGCAGCCTAGTTCGACCAGACTGTTTAAGAAACAAGCCTTTAAGTGACAGCTCCTTTCGGAGTAGAGGCCGATGTACTTGCAGAGAAGGTGCACAATAGTTTCCTCCTCGTCGTCATCGTCAGAAGTCAATGTGGGGCAGGCCCAATCCTGAGGCGTGAGTTCCAATAGTTCCCTATTCTGACGCCGATAAGTGTTCAGAGATTTGGGGTACTCAATTCAATCAGATTGTGTGACCGTTTCCCATCGAGAGTACGTCATAATTGCATCCTGTGCCTTAAATGAGTCTAATTTGACCCAAGCGAGGAGTTCTTCTCGTCTCTGCAGCTTCTCCTTATTCTATGTAGCCAATTGTCAGGTCTCTTTCCAAGTGGATGGAGAACGGCATTTATCCAGCCAGTCCCTAAAAAGGACCTCATACCCACGCATAGCACTCATATCCGTCTATGGTCATGGAAAAGTTGATAAATCGTCAGCTTATAAAGGGTGATTTTTTAGCTATTATCTTTTTGGCAACACTGGTTTAAACAGCTGACGCACGTTTCGTGTTTTGTTTCACTGTCAAACATCTTCAGTTTGGTCTATAATTTAACCATGAATCGTCTTACAAACGAAGAATTCAAGCCGAACGACCTACCGCAACGTAAAATTTTTGGTGAATGGGCTCTTGGAAAGTTGGCCGAAGATCCACTTTTTTACCGAAAAAATGTGTTCAGCGACGAAGCTCATTTTTGGCTCAATGGGTACGTTAATAAGCAGAATTGTCGATATTGGAGTGAATATCAGCCAGAAGCATTGCAAGAGCTACCAATGCATCCAGAAAAAGTCACAGTTTGGTGCGCTTTATGAGCTGGTGGCATCATTGGACCGTACTTCTTCAAAGATGATGCGAATCGTAACGTAACTGTGAACGGTGAGCACTACCGTGAGATGATATTCAACTTTTTTTTGCCCAAAATGCAAGAGCTTGACTTGCATGACATGTGGTCTCAACAAGACGGTGCCACATGTCACACAGCACGCGCAACAATGGACTAATTGAGGGGCGAGTTCGGGGACCTTTTTTTTCACGTTCGGGACCGGTCAATTGGCCGCCTTGATCGTGCGATTGAGCGCCTTTAGACTATTTTTTGTGGGGCTATGTTAAAGCTCATGTCTCATGTCTACAGACAAGCTCGCTTCAATTGACGCATTGGAAGACAACATTGAAGCATTTATTCGTGAGATACCGGCCGAAATGTTGGAAAGAGTATGCCAAAATTGGACTAAGCGGATGGACCATTTGAGGCGCAGTCAAGGTCAACATTTGCATGAAATAATCTTCAAACATTAAATTATATGCACCGTACTATCGATTCAAATAAAGATTTCATGCATTTTTCTGAATTTTATGTGTTTTTTTTTTGAAAAACTTTTCTATAGCTTTTAAAAAATCACACTTTACTTTACAAATTTTTGTTAAAATCCTCGACGTGGAATATATTTATGTACTTACTTAGTAGGCCTACGACCCGTGGATGGTCTGAGCCTTCCATCGCTGACGGTCCTGGGAACGCTGCTTCTAGTCATCAAGACCAAGCCGTCTTGCGTCGAAGACTCTTCGACCTCAACTAGTGCTATCCATGTGCTCCTCTACATGATCCACCTTAGACGTTGAATCCGTAAACGCCTGGCTAGACTCCTATCGTTGTACAACCCAAAATGTCTTGAATCCCGAAAGCTTCATAATGACTGGCCGTATGGTTTCCGCAGCAATGGGTGCCCTGGTGATTTGTTAGCTTCTCTCACCGAAAGGTGGAACCAATCTTTGGACAATGCAGGCGAAAGCAAGATCGTTGCGCTTTTGATATTTCCATAAGGCATTCGACAAAGTTTAGCAACGAGCTCTTTTGCCTCTTCTTCTATGGATTAGAAGGGTTCAAGTCTGATATCAACCGAATAAATGCTGGTGTTCTGTTCTGTCTCACACACACTTTCTCATTTTTATAAATGATCTCCTGTCTGGTACTTCTAATCGAATTCACTCCATCGCTGATAATAGCACTCTCCACTTTTCGAGACTCACGACCTCCCCCTTCGTCCGTATGTTAAGCACATTGAGTTCCGATCTTGACAGCATCACTAACTGGGGCAAGAACAATCGAGTGAAATTCAATGATCCAAGACTCTTACCGCCTGCTTGACCAGCTCGCCGATATCTGGATCTCCTTCCTGACTTTCACTCAGTCCGTCGCATACCTCGAGAGCATCCACCCGGACACACGGAACGGCCAAGGACGAGCCTGCCGAATGCCTACATTAAGGGGTGCGACAACATGTTGCAAGATGTGAGCGAAATTGAAACGAAGGTGTTGGCCTAATCCACAAACCCCTCTCAGCTCTTGACTGTCATTCACTCTGTTACTTTAACACCCCTCAAAGTCCATCGGAATTCATTAGCCTGAGAAGGAATTCGCCGCTCTCTTTGCATTCCGCATTCGGTCCGAAATGAGTTCGATTCCGCAGACGGCTTAGGTCTGCTTCCGAGAATCGCACTCAGCCGCCCGTCCAATGGCTCACAATGTGTACCCTCATCCACTTTCCATTTCAAAAGTGTGGCAGAAAGCTTGTGCTAAATCCGCTTAATTTGGATCGGAATCCATTTGGTTTCTCCTTATTCTTCTTGTTCTTCTTACTCCAGAAAGCGAGCCCCTAATAATCAGTCATAATCCATGAAAGGCGCTTGTGTCGATGAAATCGAAAAACGATTACATATTCGAGGTCGCAAAAAATGCTGCGAAATGTCTAGGATTCCTTAATCGATGCAAGAAATATGTCACCCCCCGTGATTTGGTTAAATCGTATAAGGCTTATACCCGCCCTAAGCTTGGAGACGATGCTCAAATCTCGAGCTAGTGCCCTCAAGACCACGCTGCATCTAATAGATAGAATCCAAAAAGTAGTGAGGGATTAAACTTTTAGGAGATAACAACAATGTCGCAGAGTCATTAGACGCACTTGGCCACTGTCGTTGCGTGTACTCCCTTTTCAAACAAACGATGCTCAAGCGAGGTAGCCAATTGCATTTCTTCTCTCCACGAATTCAACCCCAATACCCGTCCGCGCTAGGAATGCCATCAGTTTTGCCTTAAGCTTGCTTTCGGACTCAATGTTAAATTTAGACACTCACTCTTCCCCGCCCAATAATTCCCACAGAGTACAATCCGCAAACATTTAATACCAGTGTGACCTTCGGCCCGTACTGAGTCTAGACCACGGACACTTAAGGGCATCAATAATCCCATGAGCACGAGGAAATTATGGAAAAAAAATACCAAAAATGTTGCACATACGCCCCGGAACCGAAGGATGTTCTCAAATCGTACACTCCACCGCGATTCAGAACTCAAGAGAATTCGTAACGTACACTCCTCTGAGGTCCGAAAACTCTAGGAAGCTTGCAGTGTACTCTCACCGAGGACGAGAACTAAACGAACCGAGTCCCAGAATTCGTTAGATTTTCAAAAAATTCGTTAGGTATTCACCACCGAGACCCAGAAATGAAAGACATTCGTTACGTATTCGCCATCGGGTACTGAAATCTTCAGTAATTTTCCTACGAAGTCAAGGAGGTGCGCCACGTAACGCCACAGAGACCCAGGATTCAACGAAATTTGTTACGTACACGCCACTGTGTCTTGTGGCTGAATGCAACTGAATGGATATTTGTACGTATACGCCACCGAGTCCCGAAATTCTAACCAAATTTGCTACGTATACACCATCGAAATCCAGAATTCAACTAAATTTGTTACGTATTCGCCACCGAGGTTCAAAACCTCAAGACATGCATGAGAAGATTCAAGTTTGGCGACAAATTAGACATCAGTCCAAGATCCTCTCCAAGATGATACTTTGTTGCCCAAACACCAGTGAATCGTGTAAACCCAATCCATTGTGTGGTCTTATCAGAACCACGTAACCCCGTCGCAAACTCCTTCGAACTTCTCCACCGCCAACACCGACGATGCCAGAAATAATTTATCTTGCATTCCACATCCACCTTCCGTCCCGAAGACAATACGTTTCCCACCTCATTCCGCATGCAGATGCAACTGCGTCGTCTTGATTGATACGCCATGCCCAGTGTGGAAGCGAGTTTACCAAACTTTGCCGAATCGCAAACTCCAACCCCAGTCTCAGCTCAGATCCATCGGGTGTCAGCTCATTTTGAATCTTAATCTCAAACCACAGAAAACTTCGAGCAGGTGCTCCTGCCCGCCCTGCCCTCAGCACCTGCCGGCGGAATGATTTGTCGCACAAAGTTGTTTCACCATCACTTGCTTTCCACATTTGATTGGATAACATATCCAGCAATCCGTCTCCGCCGCCGTTTCGATTTCAAATCTCACAAGCAAACAAACGAACGTACGAACGAACGAAATGGAAAAAAGAAAGTATCGCAATAATTAAGTAAAACTTTTGACATTCTACAGCTGCCGTGATTTATATCGGCAGACGATCCTGTCGGTTCCCTCGGTCTACCACATGATTGAGTGAAGGACTCCACTCACTCACTCGACGAGACAAAGCCCCCACCGTAAAATATTTAGCGTTCAACATATTTCACACACTTTGTGTCCTCCATTCATCCACGGCACCAGCAGCAGAAGCAGGAGCAGGAGCAGCACACATCCCAGCTCAGGGGACCGTGTCGTGGCTGAGCCCATCTCTGGGGAGAATGGGTGGCGGCTTGTCGGAAGAGTTGGCTACACACTCGATTACTCTTTCTTACTGCAAACCAAAAACCGGTATAATCCATTAAACTTTGCAAAAGTGGAATACATTTCTCAAAACAAGAGAACACACACCGAGCGCTCGAGCTGCTGGTCGCTCTCTCCCGCTCTCTCGGTGGTGATGGTGGAGCAAACACAAAACGAAAAAAATTACATGCAATTTATTTCCGCATCCGTTGGATGCTTTTACGGACTCGAGGAAGTAAAAGACGACGCCAACCGCAGCCATGCTGCTGTTTCACACACACACACACACACTCGCATACGATTCACGACGACTCCCGAGTCGTCGGGATAAATCTACTGCTGCACTTCGAGTTTAATAAATTACACCCCTGGGTATTCGAAAGTTATTTAAAATGAATACCTGAAGAGGTGTGTGAAGGTATTCAGTCTGGAGCGTTTCAAATGAAGAACAATTTGTATCGAACCCATTACGCAGCGGAGCGGAGGACTTTCTGCTTTCTCCACGTCGAGGGGACGACTGCTTAAGTGGTGGTGCTCCACTTGGCGGCTGCCAGTGCTTCGAGCAGTGATTTAAATGGCGGCTTTCAATTTGTTTTGATATTAATCTGTTTTCACTTCAGCAGCGGGGAGTGTGTGCTTGATTCGGAAAAGTTTTTTTTTTTTTTTGAGAGAATTTGGTTCGTTCTGTTCTGTTTTTTCTTTTCTTTTTCTCTTTCTGAGAGCCAGGACTGTGGTGTGATAATGATTGAGAGTCAAGCTTGAGGGATTTTCATTTCTGGGAGAGTGCTTCGCATTAACGGCGGAGTGCGATGCTCGGCTGCCGTGTCGAATTTTTACGATTGCGCGGTTGTGTGGGTGTACTGCCACCGCAAGGTGCACGTTTCAATCCTCGACGGAATTGAGTGCGGTGTACGGTCGGCTGTGGGAAGTGTGTTGGTTGGCGGTGAGCTGTGCGCAGTCTGACAGATCGTCGATGGGGCAGGAGGAGCGATATGGAATAAGTTCGAATTTCAAGATGGGCAGCAAAAGTGCTTCGAATTTCAGCGATTGCGTCCTGGTGGTGGTCAGAAGGGAGAATTCGGCTACTGCAGCAACAGAAAGGGATAACTTAAGACAGGAAGCAAATGGGAAGCCACTTTGGCAGCCTTTAATTAGCGAGCTTCAGAGTCCTTGACGCAGCAGCACTTCCACTTGAACACCGATTGCCCGTCATTCTCGGGCTCCAGAGGCGTGTACGCAACAAAACTCAGTTCTCGGCCGGTGGAGTATACCCAACAAAACTTGGTTTCCCGGCTCTGGTGGCGTATACGCAACAAAACTTGATTTCCCGGCTCTGGTGGCGTATACGCAACAAATCCTAATTCTCGCAACAAAACCCCGATTTTACCACGGATTGCCCTTCGTTCGCGGGCTCCGGTGCCGTATACCCAACAAAACTTGATTTCCCGGCTCTGGTGGCGTATACGCAACAAAACTTGATTTCCCGGCTCTGGTGGCGTATACGCAACAAATCTTAATTCTCGCAACAAAACCCCGATTTTACCACGGATTGGGCTTTGTTCGCGGGCTCCGGTGGCGTATACGCAACAAAACTTGATTTCCCGGCTCTGGTGGCGTATACGCAACAAAACTTGATTTCCCGGCTCTGGTGGCGTATACGCAACAAATCTTAATTCTCGCAACAAAACCCCGATTTTACCATGGATTGCGCTTTGTTCGCGGGCTCCGGTGGCGTATACGCAACAAAACTTAGTTCACGAGCTCCGGTGGCGTATACGCAACAAATCTTTATTCTTGCAACAAAACCAAGATTTTACCACGGATTGCCCTTCGTTGCCGTATACCCAACAAAACTTGATTTCCCGGCTTTGGTGGCGTATACGCAACAAAACTTAGTTCTCGGGCTCCGGTGGCGTATACGCAACAAAACTTGGTTCCCGGGCTGCGATGGCGTATACGCAATTAAACCTCGATTTTACCACCAAGTGGGCTTTGTTTTCTGGCTCCGGTGACATAATCCGTCGCGAATTTTCATCGATTGCCCAAATTAAAGTTCCACAGAGGAGAACAACCACATCTTTAATTCGTCCGCCCACACCTGCTGGCCAAAGCCCCCACCACTCCCCTTCATGCCACATCCACGAACATTTGACCCAAAAGCATTCTACGCGAAAATTCGTTGAAATTTTTTTTCCCTCGTTTCACCCAGTTCCCAGGTGGATAAACCATTAGTGTTTCATCACAATTCCACTCGCCCGCTCCGCGCACTCGTACATCTGCACACAGTTGTGACGACGAGGAGCATTTCGATAGACAATCATGATCTCGTTCAAAATGACACTTCCATTTGTGATGCCGAATGCCCGAATCAGGTCACCGGGACAGACATCAATTTCACACCAACGGCTTGTTAACAAGCATCCACTCTGGTCAGCATTCCATGCATTCATACCTTCCTCGGTTCGGTTCTTCACACTTTGCCGCCCGCATTCGCTCTGTTCACCGGCCCGGTGGTGGAGCGTAATAAAGGACGATCCCAAAAAATTTGCTGCACCCAAAGTAATTAAAAAGGCAGCCACCCCCTCCATGTGTCCACTTGTCCACTCTCATCAGCTGTCCCAAACTTTCAATTCCAAGCCATTGATTCACTGGGATCCGTCCCCAGCCTCAGCCCCATCCCCGAGGCCCCGCCAGCTTCCTCAGAAGCCCTCCAGGTCGTGGCTAATATTTTCAAATGGATAATCATTCGGAATAGTTTTTTTTTCTTGCTCTCTAGAATGACCGACATCAGTTTCCGGATCCCCCGACCAGGTGTGTGCTCCTCTCTCCATGGTTGTGTGATGTAGAAGGCGGTTTTGTGAATGCCATGATGGGACAGAAAAAAAAGGATGGGGGGGGGGGGTGGAGGAGGGGGAGAGAGAACAACAGAAAAAATAGCGAAGAGAAAAGTTGTCGCCCCTAATGTCCTATCCGCATTTCAATTTGGAAGCGCCAAAGAAGAGGAGCGCGCACTCACACCACCAACCGAACACACGCGAGGCACACAGAATGAAAGGATTTCGGCCGGATTCCCATGAGATTCTTTGTCCTACCGCTTTCACTAAAAACGAAATTTAATCAACCGAACTTTTAGACATTTCTCATTGTGATTTATTGTCTTCACATTCCCCTGGCCGGTCGGTCGTCGTTCGTCGTTCGTCGTTCGGTTGGTCCCTTGGACAAAGCAGGCAAAAAAACAGACGAAGAGTAGCCAAAAAATCGGGAAAAAAAAGTGCTTGAATCCAACCTGAAAGGACCCGAAAGAAGGGCGTTCGAGTGTGTGTGTGTGTGTGTGTGTGTGGGACAAAAGTTGAAAAGTTGACCTATTTTAGGGGCATTTCCCGTCTGCATCGGGGTCCTGGTTCGCTTTGTGCGAACGCAGATTCACCACCAATCCAACCGGCCAACCATCGCCAGCACTGTTCACCAGATAGACGAGATATCGATGGGCGGCGTGCTGGGAGTGAGTTGAAATTCTCCACAGGGGCCCAGCATAAGGAGGCGATAATGAAAGTTGCAGATGGGGACACATGCAGCGATGCTTCGACTCTCCGACGAGCAATGATGACGAGGAGGACGAGGACGCCGACGACGACTACGATGATGATGATGGGCTGTGGAGTTGTTTTGATTTCATGAAGTCGATCTGTTGTTTCCCTTCAGGAAGGCGCATGTAAGGAAATGCGACGTTGTTTGTGGCTTCCACAGCCAGTGGGAGATTGATGGTGGAGCTCGAAACAAAGGCACTTGGTAATTACGTCCAGAATGCATTGAAATTTGATGTGTTTCTGAGTTCTGTTCGAGGAGGATGAATGCAGAGAAACGAAACAACGGCTGCCGACAACTGCTTAACGATGGACGTTACATCTGCCCCAACCCCACTCCTTCTCCCACTCCACCCTGCTTTAGAGGCACTCAGGTGAGTGAAAGGCGGGATTGCTGCTGTGACTTGCAGACGGTTGGAAAATGAATACGTTCCTCTTTTGTTGCGAGATGATCAAAGTCAATGGTGATCAGGCGGACAGTCTATACATCGTTGTGTACTCGCCAGCCAGAAGGGAAGGGGGGGGGGAGGGGGACTAGCCAAACAGACAGGCAGATCCCGATCACAATGCCATGTTGAGAGTCCAAACAATTGACCAAAATGAACTCGGTTCTTGTCGCAAACTTCCACAACATCTCACCCGAGGGGGTGCTTCAACAAATCCGCAGGACGTTGCGGATTTTTTTTCCCGCTTGTTCCCCCCCTCCCCCCTCCGTTGAATAATTTAAACACCTCTTCAAAAATTCAAACTCCACCTCGAGTCGGACAATGCTGTCGCTCGAGTGACACTAACTTCATCCTCCCGCCCCCGGGGCGAGGGGTGGAGTTATTTTTTGCACACACCGAACACTCACCCGAGTGCATTCATATTGTTGATAAACAATTTCGTCCTTTGTGCCGGGAATGCAGGAAGAACGGTGGGGGGGAGGGGGAAACCACGAATACAGACAGGATCGAGGAAACACAAGTTCCATGAGGTATTTTCAATACTTTCAATTGGGAGCTTCACTTCATCGTTTGCGTCGGAAACTTCCATTTTTTTCGTGGGGAGGGGACACAGTAGCAAACAATGCAAAATCAGGAGCGTGCAAGGGAGTACCGAGAGTTACCAAGGGAATGCTGCGGGCATAGATACAGCTGAACGTAGAAAGTTGGAAATGCGCTAAAAAAGAAGAAGAAGAAAAAAAGGAAGTTTGTTAATTTTGAATCTGAGGTCTTTATCGGGGACACGGAAAAAGCAGGGCTTTGTATCTTGCGGTTCCTTCTGGGAGTAGCTTGTCACAGTCGCTGGAGTCCTTGTGGATGGATGGGTTCTTGAGGAGGCTTGTCGCATCTTGTGATGAAGGGGGCCGCGGAATAGTTGACGCATCTCGTGATGAAGGGGGCCGCCAAAATGTGTTGACGCATTGTTGAACTTTGAATATGTGGCGTCTTCACGGGAGAATGTGGTCTCCTCTTAGACAGGTCAGGTCAGGTATTTCACGGGACTACAAGGCAAGTGGCAGATCATACAATGTGGACGAGTGGTTCTTTACGAGAACAAATGAGGACCAGGAGATGATGTAAGTCATGCGACCTTCAGCTGACTGAGTGTTTGGACGAATGAAGGACCATTGCGGATCGGACAGCTCCCACTCCTGTGCTTGCGATGATGCGAAGAAGAAGGCTGAAGCTGATATTGTCTGGCTTGTCAAGATTGTCAAGTGTGGGCTGTTCTTCGAATGGACGAGCACAGGCTGAGGGGTATTTGCCTCATGTCCGTACCCAGGCAATGCTGTCATGTCACGTCATGTCTGAACATTCGCTCCCCAACATCGTGGGAGGATTGCATCTACGTTTGAGACCTTTATTCGACTAGACTGTAGTCTCTCTTGGGACAGAGGTGATCAATAAATCGCCTCAAATCTTGAACTCTATTTGTGCCTGCGTCTCACTTCTCCGCACTGAACAGTCGTTTAGTTCTCGTCCACACCCTCGCTTGATATTGATGTCCAGTCCACTGTTGTCCACCACACCTCTGCCATCGACTGGCACCACCAGAGATCGCCTCCTCCCTGTCCCCCCCCCCACCGCGGCCGCATTGATCCGCCAACAAACACTTAATGATCAATTTCAGTCTGAAATTGATTGCCAACATCCGTATCTAATCGCACTTTCCGCACCCAATTTTTCCTCCCAACGCGTCCGCCCCCCCTTCAATTATCCCAAGCATCTAAACTTGTAATCCATGCAAATCTAATTAATCATGTCCATCGCCGATTCTCATTCATATTCAGAGTGCACGCCACACCGCCGACGCGCCATCGCCAGCGCCAACGTTCGTCATACCTTTTTTGTCTATTGCCCCTCCACTTGGCGATGGTTTACTTGAAAATTCCATCACGCCTCGACCGCTCGCAAAACCATGTTAACCAGTTAACCAGCTAACCGACTAACCAGGCACGCTCGTCCTCATGCATCATTAAGTCCTCAATCATATAATTAATTTTATAAATTTACCAATCGAGCAGTTACGACTGCCTAAGTACCACCTAACGAAATCCAAATTACCCCAAATGAATATTTCACTGAATTGCAAATGACTCAGCCATCCGATGGTTTGGGTGCTCCCCCCGCCCTGGATGAGGAGGAGGACGACGTCATGTTTTCCCCGAAATTCGAACCCAACCGAGTGTACCTTCACACACACACACACACAGACACCCGCGCCGACCAATCGGATGGGCCAGAGGAAAACAAATTAAAACCCGGTTCCAAACAAAAGTGGAACTTGCACAAAAATGAATTGCATCCACCATCGATGGCGATCAATCATTTATGAAATTCAATTGTGATGCAGCGTCATTGTGTGCCTGAGTGGACGAGAGAGTGTGCAAATTGCCGAAGCGCCGCGCCGATGGGACTGGGAGGAGAGGAGGAGAACCACGACACAATCCCGCGCACCGCTTGGATGCATAAAATATTTTCAATTTCTAGTAAAGGATTATGTCGGTGACATAACACACACACACACACAAGCGCGCGCGCGCATTCCAAAAATCCAACGCACACGCACGCAGATACGGGGGCGCTCATAAAGGGTTTAATTAAAATTTGCGGTTAACTGTAAATAGGTTTTGGAACAATTTACCATGCAGCATTACAGCGGTTGATAATTCCTTTAGATGGCTGAGAGGGTGGGGGGATTTCCCCACGGCATCGAGCTGGCACACGCATAATTCACAGCACCACTGGGAGCAGTCACAGTGTCTGTGCGGTTGATGGGAGATTCATGGCAGCTCAGACGATGTGTCGTGTGTGGCTTGAGTACTCTTTAAACCACAGCCTGCCTGGGGGAGGAGGCCTTGCACCGGATCGACGGCACAGTCGATGCCAAAGACTGGATGCGTCTTCGAAAGGCCCAACAGTAGCATTTCTGAGTCCACTAAGAGGATGAGCGGTCGGACCAGGGACGCATCAAGCGGACAGACAATGGCCTTCAATCTCCCAGACGCCGTGATCCACCTCAATCAGATTTTATTGGCAACAAAAAAAAAAAAAATAAAAACCCTCTGTTCTCTACACAAGTCGAGATCCAACACAATTAAGGTCACTGCGCCCGCCTTCAGGGTGCTCAAAGGCCATCAAATGGGATTACATCTCACCGCAGCTACACACACACACACGCTCTCTCTCTCTCTCTCTCTCCAAGGACGGGACGAAAGACCTTCGTGTGTCGCGCTGAACGGAAATTCCCAAACGAGTCGCAATCCTTTTTGCGAATTTAGCAGACAAAATCCATCAATAGAACGCGTGCGTATCTTTTGTGCACCTTTTCCCACAAAAAAATAGACGCCGCTCATGCAAAGGAAAGGCACACACACACACCCGCACACATTTGCGACTGAATGGCTGCAAGGACAACAAAGTGAAAGGCAAAGGAGATGAACAAAAAAAAAAACAAAAAAACAGCAGAAAAACAGAGGAAAAGGATTCCCTCCTCGAAAGTAATCGATTTATTTCAGGTGCCGTGCGCGCTCGTCAATCGATACATCTTCGCTGACAGTGTTCCTCTGGTTAACGAGGACGACGATTTTATGCGAACATGAATTGCAGGCACACGCTATGCCGATGGCCCGGATGGCACGATGCATGCAATGGGCTTCGCCTTACAGAGGTAACTGTCTGATACACAGATGCGCAGCCCATAAACGAAATGCTAATCCCTGTGATATGATGTAAGGATTTGCCATTTGGCAGATTGACGGTTCTGCTGAGAGGATCAATTTGTTGAGGAGATGTGCACGGTAACGAGGCCTTTGAGCCAAATGAGTCGCTCGAAGGGGGGCGATGTCGTTGTCGAGTAATAATTGATGTTAGTGCTCGTGTATGACACACACTGGATGTTTGAACGCGGGAAATTATTAAGCTTTGGAGTTTTGAAAGAAGGACGTTCTCTACTGAGGTTGTCAGCTGGCGCTACCGTCTGCGAGGGTGTGCCTCTTGCTTACAGCACTTTTTGGCTTCTTCTGAGTTCATCTTCCAACTGCCACAGCGGCCCTAGCTAGGACGTCTCTACACCTCTGAACTGATGTTTGCTTACGTGTATTAATCGATTCATAGACCAGGCATTTGCCGACATCGGAATGTTCACCCCGTTCGACGAGCAACTCGATCCTTTGCCACCGGCTTTAACTCACCTCGACTGGAATGTGCACTCGATGGGAGAGAAGAATACACGTTGGGCATCTTCACCCACAAAGAGGGTGCTTTTGACAATGCGTCTTTTGATGGTATGTGTAATTCGGTCAGAGAACACGGCGTAGAGGAATCATTAGTGTTGTGGATCAAAGTCATGCTAATGCGGACTGTGGCCGGTATGTAATGTCGGGGGTGAATAGAGGCTGCCCTCAGGGTGGCGTCCTATCTCCTTTGCTATGGAGCATGCTGGTTGACCCTCTACTTGAAGCCCTTAATGGCTCCAATGTCTGCGACCAGGCTTATGCGGATGATGTAGCTGTACTGTCTGTCGGATGGTGTGTTCACAAGGGCAGGCGGCTCTAGACGTGGTCGACAACTGGTGTACTAGGAATGGGCGTTCATTTAATAATAATAATATGGGTGGCGCTACAGCCCGTAGAGGGTCAGGGCCTAGCTTCTCAGCAACCACTCGTGTTGTGCATGCTATTGTTCTATCACAAGTGGAAGGGACCTACAGTTTTATGCCGACTCCGAACGGCCAAGTTTGAGAGCTTTTTCTAGACAGTTATACTCTTTGAGCATTGTCAGTGACTCGAAAGAGGTGGGCCACTGAAAAGTATTTCTTGTCGTACCAGGAATCGAACCTAGACATATAGGTCCAAGTGCGTAGGAGTCGACGCACATACCCACAACGCCACGGGCCACCACTGGGCGTTCATTTATCCCTCTTAAAACATAGATTTTTCTCTTGACGAGGAGGAGAAAGTCAACTAGTACTCAAAGGCGTCACCATTCGCCTTTCCGATGAAGCTAGGTGTTCTCTTGGATAGAAAACTAATTCTCTGGAAAAGACACATTGAATCGAAAACTACCAAGTCGCAGTCAGTTTTCTGGCAGTGCAAGGGAATTTTCGGCAAGTCCTGGGATCCCTTTGGATCTACACGGCTACGATAAGGCCTCTTCTATCATATGCATCGGTCTTTTGGTGGAATAAGCTTTTACTAAGCTTCAAAGAACGGTTTGTCTCGGCTGCGTGAAGGCCTTCCCTACCACGATTGGCTCTGCATTTGATGCCCTTCTGAATCGCCGCCCCTTTGATATCCACATCATAGGGTGCACTCTCAAGGCCATCTTCCGTTTAAAACGAAGTGGTCTTTGGTACCACTCGCACTGGAGTTTCGATTGCTTTGACCCCAGTCTCATGGATGTCCCGTCTGCCGCCAGAACACCAGCAATCCAGCTGCGACGCACATACAAAGTCACCTTTCCCTGCACTCAGGACTGGCTCTGGCCGGAATCTGAGCCAGGAACATAATGTAGTCGAATCTTCACGGATGGCTTCAAGACCAAGGAAGGGTATGGCGCTGGAGCCTTTGTGGAGAGTGACAACATTAGGCTACACACCTCGTTAGGAAAATTTGCGTCGGTCTTCCAAGCGGAAACCTATGCGATCCTAATGGCCACGAGCTATGTTGTGAAGAACAGTCGGAAGGGACGGAGTGTTTGTGTCTGTAGCGACAGCCAAGCTGTGCTTAAGTCCCTATTCAACCCTCTAACCACTTCCAGGATAGTCCAAGAATGCAAGTCTTCTCGGAATTGGATCGTAGGTTCAATTCGCTAAGACTTGTCTGGGCTCCGGACCACCGCGGGATCACCGGATTGCCGATGAACTTGCTAGACAAGGATCACAGGGGGTATTCACAGGACCCGAACCTGCGTTGGGACTACCCGCGTCTTTGGTTAGGGCTTCCATCGATGGCTGGGCTTCTCGAGAGCACAACCGGAGGTTGGCATGACTCTCCAGGATGTAGACAAACCAAGCGCATGCTCCTCAGTGTCTGCAAGAAATCCGCGGCATTCCTGTCATCTCTTAACAGAAAAGACTGCAGACGACTTACCGGCGTATTAAAGAGCCACTACACCTTCGCCAAAGCACAAATGTGCCTGGCCTAAGCGATGAAACCCTCTGCGACGCATGTGGAGAAGACGACGACACTGCAGAGCATTTCATCCGCCTTTCCTCAGATCAGTTGGCAGTTATTTGGTGCTGATGAGGCGATAGCCGATGATGTAGGCTCCTTATCACAGAAGCGCCTGCTGGTATTCCTCCGGATGAATTTTCTGTAAATGTAGGTTGCTACCTGGTAGTACAATGGACCAGTTTTTGAGTCTGAGTGCTGCAGTGTAGTGATCACCTCCGACAAAAGAAAAGGAAGTCACCTGGAGGTATGCTTAAGCGCAACCGGGCGAGTCATGGGTCTCTCCACCAAGGCTTGCATGTCGCAAGTGATCGTTTGCCTGACGGAGTCACATTCAAAGCACCCATCGGAAGTCCCTTTTTTCCCAAAAATCGAGGGATGCGATTTTCTAAAGCCTGTCATCTTGTCTCATTGTGCCACATGCATTCAAGTTCACTCCGATGTCCAATTTAGATAAAAAGAAGCAATGCTCCCCAAGCCCCAAAGCCCCTCCCACATGCATGCAATCAAACCCTAAATCTACATTTGCAAAAAAAAAAGACTCCAAAATTCTACAGTCATCATCCTCCACCCTCGTTGTCGTACCTGCGCGCAACCATTTAGATGCAGAATCACATAAGGCCAACTCAAAACTTCACAAGAGGGTAATCCAATTACAGTGAAGACAGGATAAAATATTTGCTAATTGGTTGGCTAAGTCCCCAACTACCGCCATCCACTCGAGCGGGAGAGTTCAAGGCGCAAAATAATGAAACATTTCAACATTTAAGGCAAACACTCTCCGCAAACAAACCAGCAGCACATCCATGCCCCTCGGGCCTCCAGTCCCCGCCACCGGCCCCGACCGTCCTCAGAGTCGGTTCGCATTTGCCACAAGTCATTATAAAACTTTCACAACAGGATTCTCACATTGACCCCGCATAACCCCAAAAAACCGGAGCTCACACACACACACACACACACACGAACGATCGCACTCGCAGAGCGGCACAAATATACAAGTAAACTTCAGTGAAACTTTGAAAACGGGCGCGCATCCAACAGTGTGCGGGATGGACCTTCACATGTCCATGGTCAACTACGAAAACTTAGGTCCTCTGCCGCCCTTAATTGAATGTGTGATGAGTACTTTTCAGGAAATTCGCTTGCTACTTCAGAGTTCACATATTAGTTTTCGGGCAGCGAATATTCAAAAAGCACCAGCACCAGCAGCGGCGGCAAGGATCCGGCGACCATACGTAGTGCACCATCATCGCCACCATCACGGACGAGACTTTCATGGGAAAACTTCAACGTGACTGCTACTGCGACTGCGATTTGGGACTGGGGCAGGCGGTGTTTCGTGCGACGGAGCCGCACCGACACGACGACCGGTCCTGTCGAGTGTTTGAGAGTTCTCATATTTTCCTTTGTGCTTATACTGTAATTTAAAAATTTCATGACCTTTATGACGGGGGTAGCGCCGAAACCCAACACGACCGCCGTTGCGTCGTCAGTCGAGACGAAAGGGGAAAACAATATTCGCATCCGACGACGAGCGCCGAGCAGCGAAACATCAATAAAAGTGGATTTTTTGGGTTTTTAATCACTTCCAGCAGACTAACTGAAGAGCACCGAGCCAAGCACACCGCCCTGCGGAACGCCCGGCAACACTTTTATGATGATGTCCACGATATGGACGGTGGCGACGGTGGCATTGTCGGCGGCGGGGGGACATAACGAAGCTGATTCACATCGACTGTGATGGTGGTGGCAGGATGCCACCCCCTCCTCCCCCCCCCCCCATGGGCCAGATAAGGCACAGACAGTCCGTTCGTGGATCTCCACTTCGCCGCTGTTGCTCGGATGCTGTGTTTTTTGTTTTGCTCAGCATTTTGTATTGAGGAGTATAATTAAAAATCCGTTCAACATAAACACTGGCGGAAGTGCATTTCAAGGGGATTTTTTTTGTTGCCTGCGCACATACAGTAGGCACTTCAATCATGGCGACGCGACGGTGGGATGGGGTGCGACGGCTTTATGTAGCCGCACACGGCGCATTTGTTGCTAGTTGTCGGCTGATGTTTCGCGGTTTTCTGTTGTTTTGCTTTTGTTTTCTTCGGCTCTTGTTTTTATTTACAAACCATTTCAGGTTTAGCTGTAGCATGAAGTGAAGTGCGGTAGACCAACTGCAGATTCAATGCAACCTCGTCATAAAGTGCCGCACTGTGTGTGCAGCCGGGGGAGTGCTGTGCAGCTATCTGGAATATCTGCTGTTGCTATAGTCGGTGCATCGCCGCAGCACCGCGCCGCCACTGCGTTTAGTCATGGGGTGCTCATAATAATAACGAAAATATTTAAAGTGAATTCTTATGGATCAGTTTGCATCTCATCTCAGTTGACAGGGTTTTTGTGTGGCGTTTCTTTTTTTGTTTGCGACTTAATGGGGCTTTGGCTGCGAAAGCGATTTCTGCAGTAATTGTCGTTTTTTTTTTCTTGTCTTTGTGTGTCAGTGGCGTTCAGAGATAGCTGACCGAGACTTGAGTGGAACTGGAGTGCTAGCGTCGTTCGATTTTGACCGAGTTTCTTGTTGGGAAGTTGAATGGATGCGGTCGTGTGTTCGGGCCTGGACGAGGGCGGTCTGTTTCTTGCTCCTCCCTGGTGTTCAGTGTCAGCGAATTTTGCCTTCTTCCCGTAGACAAGTCTGCCTGCTGATCACCTCTTGTGATCTTGTGAAGCGTTTGTTTGAAACTGGACGCATTGACCTGGATAAACAGTATCCCTGGCTTATGCCTTAACTACCCCAGTTCGCCATGTCCAAGCTGTGTGTACAAAGACTGTGCAAGGACAAGAAGTTCGCATGTCGATTGGGATCTATCTCACGACCGAGCGATGAGTCTTCGATGGACTGAGTCCAGAACTAAGAGTGACTAGCAGGATCACTCAAACTGCACTTCGAATTGCTGCTGTAGTTCAAGTGCCATCCATACAGGTGGGTGCCATCGAAGGTCTACTCCCGTCCTCACACTGTCGTGCCGCAGGCATCCTGGACGTCCAGTCGATGATTATTTCCCGTCACCTGGCATGCATTGTCACGCTGCTAGGAATTGCAATTGGATGCGGTTGACTGTGTATCCGGGATCTCATGCCATCTGGTCTGGTCTGAACCTGCACATGTTCTTGAAGGAATATCATTTTCAATCCTCTGAGCTATCAGCTTCATTTCAAAGCCTCCCAATATGGTTGGCGGTACTAGTCTGAACTTAGTCGACAGTACACCGTGCGCTTTGTTGCTTTGAATCCTCTTTTTTCTTCTACATTCCCTCTTGGATCTGGGTCTTCGCCAACAAGGCAAGCTGCCTCCAATTTCGCGCGCCATGCTTGTTGAGGTCCCTCTCCACTTGCGTGCGCCACCTTAGCAGCGAGCGTCCTCTGTTGCGTTGTCCCACTGATTAGGAGTCTAAGCTTCTTCGGCCCGGAACTGAGTTGTCCATGCGCTCTCGTTGGCCCAGCCGCCTTTATGCATTGGATCTGTAGACGCCTGACCAGGCGCATGTCGCTGTATAGCTCGTGATTGAATCTTCTCGTCCAAATGCAAACAGAACCAAAGGGCGCACGTAAAACTTGCCCTTTTGAAGAGATCAACGACTTCTTCATCTGCTCCTGAGATTGTCTATGACTCTGCGCGGTATGGCAGGTCTGGGATGATCAGTGTCTTATGTCAAGTCAGCTTGGTCCTTCGAGAGACGACTCTATTACTCAATTGCGTCTTGCGCCCGAAATAACAGCAACAGGTCGACGAAGTCCTTAACCACATCGAAAGTATCTCTGTCTCTGGTCACGTTGTAGCCCAATCGTCCATGTTGTGTGTTCTTCCTTGAAGACAGCATATTCTTCGGTTTGCCTTCACTAATAACTCGACTCATTTCAGCCACTTCCGTCTCAATTCCAGCAGAAGCCTCATTGACGGCTCGCTGTGTTCGATCAGAACATACGAGGGGCGTTCAATATACTCTCGGTATCGGGGTGAAACTGTTGTTGTATATATAAAATGACTTATTTACCAAGTAATACTATTATTTTCATGCATTCATGTAAAATTTCATATCTCTAGTGATGGCGGGTGAGTCTTGCACGATTTGCTCCAAGATGACGTTGAAGAAGTCACAAAACAGCGCGTCTAAATCAGTTCTTGTGTTGCTTTGATTTCTGCCCTTAAACCGAAGTCTTCACCTTGGCCTTCGTCATTGTCGCACCCTATGCCAGTCGATCTTCGTGCCTGCTATGTTCTACACACCCCATGTCGACCTGTCAACAAAATTCACGGAAATCTTAAAAAATTCACGAGCAACTGTGAGCAAGACTTACTGCCGTGCGGCCTCAACGCTCAAATTCAAAAGATCAAGACATTAATTCGTTCCAACACTGATGCTCGATCTCTGAAGACTTTCCGAGGCATTCCCCATTTAGTTCCCAGTCGCACAGGCGTCTTTGGATCACGAAATGTTACAGTCGGTGGTTTGGTTGTGCTTGAAATTCGTACTCTCCTTCGTAGAGTCAGAGCCTGGTCCAATGCTTTCTTGCAACCCTCATGGTCTCATGGTTCCCTGCTTCCAGGCTGATTCCACTTCTAGGCTTTTACTAACTTCCGTCTCTGAAGGGACGCCTGTAGAGCGCCACCTTCCACCATTGATGGCAGCAGCCAGGCTATTCCAAGTTGTCCACGATCGGTTGGTTGTCGTCTTTCAGTCCTCATCGCCTTCTTGTTGACTCCGATTCGAAGACTCTCCCAACTAGCGCATGTTCAACTGCTCGACGTGGCCGCTCCCACTCTCTTCCTCCCTCTGTATCTCTCCCCCTCCCACGAACATCACTCTCTCTTCCACTACTCCATCGAGTCGGTACTCACATGTACATTAGCTAAGACTTCCGATTGACACTCGATCGACAAGGACCCCCCATCTGCACTTGCCGCACAAAGGCGGTCGATTCTTCTGTGTCCGCTTTGCAAAGAACGCATCAACTCATTGCATTGACAGAGAATTCCGTGCGTCACTCAAGCACTCAGACGTCAGTCTGGAAGGAATGGGTAATTTCAAATCCCTGTCCTTACTTCGGAATGTTTTTCTTAAAAGCGAACCAGCTCCTGACACATGCGGCTCCCCGTTGCTAATTGACACAGTTCCATCATCCAAAATAACTCCTCTGACCATGTGTGCTCAGGATGCTCGTGTAATCAATCGCTATGCTCATCGATTTTCGAATAACTCTAGCCCCCCCCCCCCCCCCCCCACAACAATTCTGTGATTTTCATGTTTCAGATGCGATTTCGATCGAAATATCTTCGAATGCTTTCCCAGGTATCAATTAACAAACGACTGCAGCTTATGAGTAGCAATACCGTTTCCCCATTTTGCCGGAAACAGTACACAGGCCCCTGCTGAGTGCCGTGTGCCGAAACGGTCGGGGAGTGTACCGACAGTAGTAACGAAAGGACTCAGATGGGATGCGAAGTCAGGGGTTCATTTTGTCGCTCGCAACGATTGCTTTTACCCAAAATTCTCTGATTGTGTACACGAAGGATGGGTGGCTCTTGTTTCCGATTCCGATGAAATCATTTAGTTCGGCATATACACACGGCATGCATGAGCCCCTCCGCCAATGCCCCCCCTCTGTCTATCTCACTCTCTCTCTCTCTCTCGCTCTCTCGTCTCGTTTGGACGAGATGAAATTCCCCAAAAAGGATATGTAATGCAATAAGTTCCAATTATACGACTGTCAAGGCAAATTTGACCATCGGTGTGAATAAAATCGTTTCAGCACCTTCGAGGAAATTGCTATACACTGATGCTGAGGGGGGGGGGGCATGGGGTTTGGGCCTATGGGGTCGAGGGAGATGCTTAATATTGAGATTAGATACTTGAACATGTGCATACGAAAGTTGATTGCTTCGGTGCTGAGACTGAGATTAACGGGATGTTGGGGGTTGGGGCGGGAGGGGATGGAAATGGATTTAGGTAATCGACTGGCTAATCAACAAATGAACGAATCATCAGGAGCTGTAATCACGAGAGTGCTACCGTTATATTCGGTCGAGCTATTACGTGTGCCGGAGAAGGAATCCACTTAGAGTCTGGGCTTCATCACGTATTCAAGATACACCGGAGGTAATGAAGGACACGATGGTCATGTTTTAAGTTCAAGTAGTTAGCAAAAATGTGCCCAGTTCACAATTGTTTGAAATGGAAAATTACCGAACTTTGTCTTGGTGCTGTCTCCTTTGGGTGGTCGATGGACAGTCGATTATTGTGAATGAGCCTAATCTAGTTTTTAAGAGTTTGAAGGGGAACTTTGGTATGTTTTCATTGAAAACCGTGAATGCGTCTTTTGGAAAGGAGAATCATTGCTTTGGGTAGTCGATTAACGTCTATTGTGAATTTGACTGACATCACGTCTTCAAGATATGCCACGCAAAACGACGGTAATACAGCTCCACAGTCACCGCAGTTAATAATTGATGACTTATGTGGCCGAAGGATGGCTATTGTGAATTGGCCTCACAAGAGTTTTCGTCAATTTGGATGTTTATTCGTTTGTATTGTCATCTTCTAAGTATCATTTATGAATTGGTCAAAAAATATTGAATAAATGCTAAACGGTTGTCCTTTCACTATAGTTCACAATAGTAATTTTGAAACGTCAAGGTGTCTAGTTTTTGTGCTCGTGTCACGTTGAAACATATTTCATTAAGAATGCATCCTTCGGAATCCTTCGGCAATTTTATACAAAGCAAGTTGAATTGAGGTTAGATCACAGTGACTTCAGTGACCAAAAAATCTTGTCTGACATGAAAAAAAGATAATTTAGTAAGCTGATCCGATGATTCGAGACGAACACAGCGTCTACCAAGCTGTGTTGAAAAAAAACCCCTATTGTGAATTGACCACTGAAACCAACGAATGATATAGATTAAATTGACTTACTGCCTTTAGTTTCAATCCGTTGTTTCCATTAAATCCCCAAAAATGTGGTTCAATCACAATAGTATGTGAACACTTATTCAACCACTGTGAACGCAGCGCCGCAAAACCCCGTCAAAACGCTGAAAATGCACATGACCTTCACCCAGCGACCACTCGAAAATCACAAGCCCCGAAGTCGCGTCGCTAAAGTTCGCACAAACATTTCTGCGGTCCAGCCGATGGCAGTTTCTAACTGTCAACAAATCCTTAATCAAACACCTCCACCGTTGCGCACCGAATTTTGTTGAGCCAAGTTCACTTGTGTTTTTTTTTTGTTGCCCATCTAGTGTGGCCCGTCTGTTTTGAAAACTAATTAAAATGGCCACGTGAACGGTGGCAACATCCCTAATCATCGCAGTCCCCTGCCATCAAATGCAAAATCAAATTTCAAACGACAAACGGAAACGAAACGACGAACGGTGAGTGGCCGTGGGGGGAGGGAATAAGAGCTGCCCCTTCCAAATGGGATTAATCAATTCAGTTTACCTTTATTTGGTTTTCAGATTGATTGAGCCCAACCACCACTGTCCATCGGGGAGCACAGACACACCACAACGCCCCACAGCCGCCGCCACCACCATCGATCGGGGACCAAGAGCAGACACCATAGACCGGAGCTTCCACTGCATTTACTTTCTCACAACCGGTTTTCTAAATGCAAATGGGACTGCCACAGCATGGTGGCAGCACTGACCAAACCAGTGCATTCGAATACGGCGCCTTTCATATGGATATGAACTGGGACAATGGGGGGTCGGCAAGTCTTGGAGCATGCACCAAACTCCGACGATGACGACGGGCTTTTACTGGTTTGTCAATACAACAACCAGCAGCCAAGTGGAGTGATAATTGGTTTTTCTGGCAAAAACGGAAGCAAAAACCAAGCGCCGAGCGCTGATAATTGTTTTAGTGTTTCAGGATCACCGAGAAACAAAACAGCAATCGATTGTTTTTTGCTCGCTCTCTCTCTCTCTGTCTCCCCGTTCCCACACTTTCAGTCGCTTTGTGGCACACAAAGCTAATCCTTTCAATCGGTGAGCACACATTGGGTGTAGTTTGAAGGCACGGCAATTCTTCCTGATTTTGGGGGCCGGCGTGGTGTGGGCGCGATGATGCCGCCGCCGCTGGGATGGGGATTATGAATTTATTCTGAGGCTACACCATTTCTGTATTAAATGATCCTTTTACCTAATGAGCTGGAAACCTTACCGAGAGGATATTTCTGATGGGCAATTAGCTCTAATTGCGCACCGTTTACAAGTCTTTTCGTCGTCGGGCTTAAGGAGAGAGGGTCCTTCCGTTTCACGGTAAGCAATCGTTGTCCTCTCGTCCATTCAACCGTTTGGTTTATATTGTTTGGAAATTAATTAGTACAATTATAGTAATGCCATGAAACAATACCGTGATAAGTGGTTTCGGGGGTCGTACTGGGGTGCACCCGAATCTCCCGAGCGGGAATGGGTCGTGAGATGTTAAATATGACTTCATGCACGCACCTCCTTGACGGGCCCCGTTTGGTTGTGTAATTTATTATCAGCAGACCGTGTCCATCTGGTGGTGGCTTGGGGGAGGAGGGGGCGACGGACGGGCGGAATGTATTAACTTTGAATCATTGATACGCCTCCTTAGTTCGTATTTGCATACGCAACGTCGCATTGGGTCGCATCGCCTGTGCGATGTCTGTTGTCTGTTGATGTGCACATTACGTCGTAATTGAGGGGATTTTCTGGATGAGGCCGATGATGGTCTTGTCAGGAAATGCTCGATGACAGGCGGACATGAGGGAAACGATTCGACGACATGCTAAAGGATGAACTGTGTGTTGATTTGTTTGTAAGAGCGATTCGGGCGGATTATTTGTAAGCTAATAATTCAATTCGTTTCTGTAAGTGAATTACGGATAAACTTAAAGTTTGTTAGGTGCTGAATGGTGAAAATCTTCGATTCAGCGGAATAAAGTTTATGAAATCCATCCATGTTTGAGGAATTAGCCTTTGTAGCAACTAAAAGAGGTAATTTTACTTTGCTGAATTGGGTACGCTCTAGTAGTTAGGTTGTTTTCTGTTCGGATAGTTCAAATCTTTCCTTCAGGCATTTGAGAAGTTCCTTTAGCTCCCTCAAAATTGTCTTACCTGACACCATAAATGTGCATTTTTATCCATTCAAGAAGTACGGGCCCCGTATTGTGCTGAATGTGCATTAAACGCAAATTTAGCTTAAAAACTTACATCCGGACGTATTCAGCTCTCCTCAAATTACCTCCTGTGGCACCATAAACGTGCATTTTTATACAGCCCAGGAGAATGGGTTCCTCTTATTTCGCTGAATGTGCAGTAAAACCCAAATTCTACCTAAAATCTTACTTCCGGACGCACTGAGATCTCTTCAAATTATCTGTCGTTACAATATAAACGTGAATTTGTTATTCAACCAAAGAAAATGAACCCGTTTTTTTTGCTGAATTTCACTGATCGCAAATTAACCTTCAAAACTTATTTCCGGACTTATTCAGCTCTCCCCAAATTACCTGTTGTGGCGTGAACTTTGTATTCAGTCAGCGAGTATGAGTCATTTGAATACAAAATTTGTCTCAAAATTCAAGTCAAACACTAGCTGAATACTAACCCTCCGTTATTCAGCCGGCTTAAAAACAATTCCTTCGAAGTTCTCAAGCATATTGCACTTTTAAACTAACTCACCATCCCAGCTGAATGTGCTGAATTCGACAATGCATTACTTTAGGTAGCATCACCTCGTTGGGAAGGAACTTGTAAACTTGTGTTCTCATCTAATTGGTGATGCCCTTAAACCCGAAAGTCTTCCTGATAGTCACTCTTCACTCTTCCCAGATTTGCAGGGCTCCCCGGCTCCATCGTGCCCCGCTTGTTCCCAGATATGCTTGTTTTACAAAATTCCTGCCAATGGGCGTGCATGAACGCTCACCTCGAACAATGTAACGTGCAACGTTCCGACTGTGTACACACATTCCAAGAGGATTCACCATCGAAACGAAAATAATTGGTCTCACACTCCGTTGAACTTCAGGCTGGCGTTGATGTTGGTGCTCCAATTGAGATCCTACATCCCAATGGAATGCATCAAGTATCTAGTTTAACTATTTACATACACGTCGAAAGCGGAGCTCCACCATCACCATCGCTCTCTTTTTGTGCCCTTCCGGGGGGGGCGGAACACAGCAGACAACACACACGCAGCTCCGGAGTTGGCCCCGGTCTAGGCGGGAGAGCGGGAGAGCGGGAGAGCGAGAGAGCGCCCTACTTAGACATTTTGGTTAAATAGAAACTCAGCAGAATGGCCAAATCCCACCCGGTAAGCCATGGCATTCCATTCATGCATTCAAGATGTCACCGTAATCTTGAATTCTATTTTCTGATTTGTTTGCGGAAATCTTGAGAGAATTTACTTCTGTTCAGATAAACTTTGGCGATAAATCAACGGAGAATAAACAACCATTTGCGCAAATAATTTGTTTTTCTTTTTCACACAGCTCACGAGGCACCAGGAGCAGCTCCAGATACATCTGGAGATACAGGATACACCGGATATACAGGATGCTCGTGCACACACAGCGAAACACGCAGCCAGCGCAGCAACAGCAGCCAGCAGCCAGTAGCCAGCAGCAGCGGTGCGGTAGCGGTAGGGTACGAATTGAAGTTTACCTTTCGATAGAGGATTGACTACTTGAAAGTTTTTTAATGGCGCGGGCGTCCTCGGGCTTCATGTGACTGCCGTGCGCATTCAGATTCAGATTTGGAGATTCAGATCCGGGACTCGGATTTGTCGTGGCAGCGATGCAGATTGCTGGCGATGTGCATGTGCTCCTCGGCGAGATAGGAATTTTTTTTTGCGTTTTTTTGCTGCACCTCCTTCACGTCGTTACGAGGAAACTTGCAAACGACGACTTCTATGCGAAGGAATCGCTTATTCAGCTGGAGACGAACTGCGGAGAAGTCTTTAGTGTGTAATCCTTGCTGTAGTTGTTTTTTCTCCGTCGGTTGGTGCTCGCTCTAGACGGGCTGGCAGACGATGAGTGTGACGGTGTTGGCTTTTTTTCCCTCCCCTCTGATAAGAGTTCCCTGATTGTGTGCATTCAGCTAAAGTTGGTCGCTAACTTTGGCTGCAGTCTGAAGGGTGCAGATTGAATCGTAAGACGGTTGAAGAATCCGAGAAGTGCCATTCAACTGCAAATTTATCATGTCGATAGAGCAATTTCAAGCGACGCTGTGCGAGCGATTGCGACACGAGGTCAGGGAGTCTGATGTGAGCAAGTGAGTGAGCGTGGAATGGTGACAGACTCAATCACGATGGAGGGGTGGATCAGCGTCTTGATTGGAGAGCATCGTCGGTGCTTAATGATGGCACGATCGGCGGTGCTTCTTGGTGATCTATTGGAGCGTTTGTTGATCCTTAACGGCGACGGCGATCGTGGATGTGGTAGACGGTGATCGAGGAGAGTCTTTGTTGCTCCGCGATGCTTTAGGAGTGATCAGGCTTGTTTGATGGCAATTGGTGAAGGTGGATGGGAATTAAAAGTCTCGTCGGTCTCATTGTTAGTGATCGACGAAGATCGGCAGTCCTCCATTATCGTTGAAAATCGCCGATGGTTCACAAAAGACTGCTGTGGCAGTTGGTACGACGGTGATCGTCACATTCCGTGCCTTTGCTTGACGATATTTGACAATGATCGTCAGTGACCGTGGAAGATTTTAGCTGATCGAGTCACGAGCTCAAATGAGGATCGATCCATATCCCACGATGAGCGGTCGGACATTATCTATGCTCCACAGGAGTCGATGACAGTCGCTGCGTCGATGGTGATCGTGGACGATCGCCACTGTTGGATGAAGATTATGGCTGTTGGGGCATCAAATGAGGATCGGTACACTCCACTTATGCTTGACGAACATCATCCATGCTTGGTGACGGTCGCTGCGTGGAAGGTGATAGCCACGGTAATCACTATTCCAGGATGACCGACGACGATCGTCAGTCTTCGATTACAACCGGCAGTGATCTGCAGTGTTTCATGATGATCGAGGGCGATCGTTGATGGTTGGTCGTGCTATGCTGACTGCTACAAGTCTGCGGGATAGCCAACGATCACCTTTTTTCAACGATCGATATTCGAGCGAATCCGCCTGGTGCCCGTCCAAGTTCATTTCTGGAATAGTTTATTTTCCACAAGCTCACACACACAATCTGCAGCAGTCTCCTGATGTCTTCATGGACTTTATTTAAATACCCCTCCCATCCGGCTGAATACAAGATGATTGCATAAAATATTGGCACATCCATCGCCCTCCATGCAGCACTGTGGATTACATTTGCACAGTCAAGCACATGTCCAGATCCTCCTCAAGATGCGACGCCATCCGACCAGCCAGCACATTTCAATATTTTTTGTTTGCTTATTTTTTACTTGAGCATTTCCATGATTCCCCCCCCCCCCTCCGCCCCCTGCCAGCAACAGCACCCGGAAGTCCGATCCCGACAGACAATCCGGACAACTTTGAAGGATACCGGAATGGTCCGGCAAATAAGAGGTTTATGCAAATACCGAACCAAAACATTATTCATTACGTCATAGACGTACAAGTATATGTTAACTCGAAGTCATTACATAAAAGATACAAATACAGAGCGAGACGGCAAATCACATTCATACATAATTCATGGTGAAATATGAGTCATGCTCGGCTGTCGGACGACGGTGGGGGGGATATGGTGAAATCAGCGATTTCCATATCGAAATACCGAAAGTATCTGTATTTGAGAAGCGACTCTCAAATTTGCACAGTTTATTTGAATATTGTTCCGATGTTCGTTCGCTCGACGAACTCACTTACCCTTCTCACACAAACATGCCCGTACGCATCATTGGGCAAATGTTTGTCTGATATCTGGGATGTATATTGCAAAAATCAACGAGCGGCAACATCATCATGAAATAGAAGTAAATCAAAAGATGAAACAACAAAATGTTGGGGGAGGGGGAGCGAACAAAAGAAGAAAAACAACGAAAAATATTAAAATCAATAGAGGGATCTGATCTGAGAGGATATCCTGCGAACGGGGCCGGGAGGGGATCAATATGGTGCAGCTTTCCTGGATGCTTGCAACGTCATGTTCCTGGTGAATTCGATATTGTGTGAGTTGTGCACACATCTGACGGCAGGAAGTGTTGATTGGGCATAAAAGTCTCACCCATGAATGGCCGGACCACAGAGAGTCGCCGTTGGCCAGTGAATTGAATGCATTCATTTTTGTGGCGTGCCATGAACTTTTGAATGCAGCCATTGGTGCCACTCGTGGATGGGCACAGGTTCAAACCAGCAGGAAACCAATTTGTGCCTTCTTTCATTACTGTCAACTGATGCGCCTGTTAAGTCGAAGGAAGATGGCTCCAAGGGGCTATCGTCTGAGAGTCCCCACAGCTGAGGAATTGCGAAGAAGATGCTTTAGGTCGAAGGTTTAGTTTTCGACTTCGCCTTTTTTTTTCATTCTCCTGCGTATGTTTGAAACTGTGATCCAGCTTAGGGCAGATCTCTTGGTGTCTGGAGGGGATTCGTTAAAATCGACCAGACCCTGAATAGAAGGCGATCAGCATGAGACGAGATATGCGTTGCAGAGCCTTGAAAGTGTCCATCCCTGATGAGACTGTGCCGAGGGATGGACAGTCTTTAGTGGTATTCATATATGATTTCATTTGAAGCAAAAAATTGGAGTTTATGCTAAATCTCCAGCTCCAGGCCGAGTTGAGGCGATCTGAGACTATCTGAGGCGAACTGATTTAATGGGACTGGAGTGGAGGACGATTCGTTTGATTCTTCCCAGCGACCAGGGTGCATGAGCATAGCTGGTGTCAAAGGCCTTGAATTAGTGGCAAAATGAATATAAAGTCGATTTGGAATATTTTTCTTTCAAATCGCGTCAAAAATCTCGAATCCACATAGTTTTTTCCCATCAAATCAGCTTCTTGGGCGTATGTGGAATATTTTTTCCCCAAAATACTAATCACTGCGGCGTATGTGGAACTTTTTTTTTTTTCAAACCAATTTAGTTGCTGTGGCGTATGTGCAACATTTTCAAACTCTGTGATGGCGTTTCTCGCATACTGGGGGTCTACGTGGCGTATGAGGATCATTTTCTGTTCTCAAAGTATTCAGTGTCTATGGCGACTGTGGAATATTTGTTAGCGAAAAAATGTGTTCTGCAAACATCGCAAGGATAACACCTACCGCAGCATTAAATATACGCCTTTTTCAATTTTGAAGAACTTAAGCAATCCCTTTCGTCGTCGGCGTGACGTAGAGGGAATGCGCGGTGACTCCTACGCACTAAGACTTATTGTGTCTAGACTCGATTCTTCTACCGAGTCGCTGACAAGCTCTGAAAAGCATAACTAGAGCTAGAAATAGGTCCTGTAATTCATTAGGGCATCCGCCGTTCGACATCGCGATCATCGGTGCGCTTCGGTCATTCGCTGTGATGGCGCTACAGTAGCCGCTCTCCACTCGAAAGACAACAGTGGCACGCACAGCATGAGTTGTGGTTGTAGAAGCCAGTCACAGGTTCACTACGGGCTGTAGGGCCATCCACAATGTTACCAACGACCTTGGAGGGTCTAAGCCTGAGAAATAAAAGTTCGAAGACCCTCTTAGCTGGAGCATTGGCGTCCATGCGCTCGATGTGGTCGAGCCAGGGCAGTCGACGGATTCTTAGTACAGCTCATAGAGTTCACGATTATGTCTTCTTCTCCATTCACCTTCCTCGCACACAGGACCATATATCCGACTTAGAAGTCTTCCTTCGACTGCGAAAAGAAGCAGTCTGCTGTGCTTATCGGCCAGCTTTCGGCTCCATACAGCGGGACTAGCAAAGTAAGGCTTTTGTTCGGCATGATTTTGGTCATTCGAGTCAGGAGCTTTGCGCCCAGTTGTTTCGATAGACCGCAGTAGCATCGGCATCGAGTTCGGATGTCGTGCAGGATTCCGCTTGTGGAGTTCACGTTTGCCCCCAGGTAGACAAACTCCTTCACCACCTCAAATTGTTTGTAAACGGCATTACACCAGGTGTGACGTACCCTGGAGAGATCTATCCACTTCAAACAATACACCCTTGACGTCGAAGGTGCCTTTAACAACCGTCTAACCAACTCCATCAACAAATTCCCTCGCTGCGATGGGAATAGAGGGTTTCGTCCGCAAATGAATTGTGCCCATGCTGGAAACCAGAATCATCCAGTCGCAATGGGGTACACCTCAAGGCGGGGTTATCTCACCGCTCTTATGGCTGATAACAATTAATAAAATTCTCGTTGAGTTGGAAAGTAGTTAGAAAGTAGTAGTAGGTGCGTATGCGGGCAACATGGCAATCCTCTCAAATGATGAGCGAAATCACGGAGGGGAACTCACTCCTGTTCTACAGACTGTATCCTGAACGTGAGTCCTACGATAACGGAACGGATGCTGGCTACCACGAGGACCAAGATACCAACGTTTAGGCTTCCTCGGCTCAACAATACTACCCTCTCCCTTTCGTCCAGTGCTAAGTACCTAGGCGTCATCCTGGACATACTGGAAGTCCAATTTAGAAAACCGGGTTAAGAAAGCATGTGCAGCCTTCTGCGCCTGCAGCAAAACTTTCAGCTTCATTGCTCCATTGTATGTACACAGCTGTTGTCCGTTGCATTCTCACCTACGGCTCACTAGTATGGTAGCCCGTCCTAAGCAAAACATGCAACTTACACACTCAACGAAGTCCAGTCGGAACTTCCGGGGCGATGAGGTAATGCCCCACCTACACCTCCTCCCGCTGGACCTTTACATCAAGTATGTAGTCACGTGCAGACTCAGAGAAGCGGAAAGTTGGTCATACGGTCTGTATGACCATAGCAGAGCTCTGCAACTCCTGCCCGAGTACCTCACCCCAGCTCCTACGGACTACATCACATCCACCATAGACAACGCGACACAGTGCCGATTTCCCCCCAGAGAGGACTGGAAAACCCAATCACTCGTCTCAGACTACAAATTTCTGATCTATACAGGCGGCTCTAAGGTAGACCACGGTGTTGGCTCAGCGGTCTTCTCGGCTGACTTCAATATCTCCAATTCTTAAACGGCAGGCAACTGCGCTACTTGCACCCGATTTGAGACAAATCGCCACTTTAACCAACCGACCTCAAATTGTGGCCGTCGATCGTGATGTTTTGTCCCAGGTGGCGTGTGACGGAAAGTTTCTTGGTCGACAGCATGCATGTATATCGTTTTGTCTTCATTGACCTTAAGACCAGCTCGTTGAGCCTCTGCTTCAGGCGTCGTAGAAGCTTCCGCTAAGGCAAGTTGGGTACGCTCGCCGATGTCGATGGCATTTGCGTATCCTAACCAGTTGGACTGACTTCTAGAAGATAGTGCCGTCCACATTGTTGTTTGTATTAAGGAACCATTTGCACTCCACAGGGAACATTAGAATTCAAAAGATTTGCAATGAATCCGCCCGCATCAAGGTTTTCCCTCAAATCGGTGTGATTAGCCAAGTGCCTCATCATCTCAGTAGTAACGCTCATGAATTAATCAAGAGAGAGTCTGGTGGCATTTTTTACATCCACATCCCGGGTCATTGGGCTCGAAATAATTCGCGTTGAACGAACTGAACTCAGAGACAGGACCCATCTTACAACGTTGCCTTGTACTCCATCTGGAATCAAGATTGCCATCCCGCTCACACCGAACATGGAACTCTGGCAGCGCGACAGGTCACAGGACCGCGTAATCCCTTAAGAAGTCGCTCCTCGCAAAAGCTGAGCAATTTCTTGAATTGTTTAAGAAATGTCCCTTCATTCTCAAAAGGCTCCCCCAAACAAACGCCGCCGGGTAACCGGCATCCCTCAACCAAATTGCATGGCATTCAGTGTCATTTTCCGCAGAGGAAATGAACAAAATTTGCCCGTAATGACAGGGCAATTTCCAGCTAACGTCGTGGAACGAACACCTGAGGTGAAGAAATTTCAACCGTCATTGGGTGTTTCCGCCCAGAGAACCGCACAATAGCGTACGTCATTCAAGCCAGCCAGTGGAGGCCAGATACACAGGGGATTCTCTTCGCAGACAATTGTGCGAACAATCGTTCGGATCTGGAATATGTGCGCACCTCTCAACCGGCGGCAACCGCAAAATAAAATATTAAGTTACAAGTTACAAGTTACAAGTTAGAAGTTGCAAGCTTCACCAAGCACCAGCCAGAACACCGACAGTCATGAATCAAGGATACATTTCCAAATTCACTTCACAAGGACATAAAACACAGTTTCGCCAAGAGTTGAAACAACAATGGAGACGAGCGCACAGTCGGGCGCCCGAACGGAGGAGGAGGCTGAGCAGGACAGCACGTGGAGAAGAACAAAAAGAAAAACCTAATCCGAGAGAGAGAGAGAGGCGAAGGAGGTTCCAAGGCTGGCACATCGAAGCACACCGACATCGAGCGAAATGAGAAGGAAACAAACGAGCTTTCGTATATGAATTCCCAAAGTGATTCAATTGAGCACTAGATAACTGATAGGAAAATAAACGATGTCGAACCCACAGCCCAGCACATTGCTGCAGTGAGATAGGAGCTCCCACTGGTCCATTTCTGCAGCACATTGGGTTGGGAATTCCTAGTGCACAGCAGTAGCAGCAACAGAGCAAGAGTCTGCCGAGCAATTTAGGTCCGACCGAGTGAAGCCCTAAAACAACAAGCGACTGCAAGGAAAAACACCGAACAGTGGAACAAAGAAAGTCCTGGCTTAGCTATCATAAATCATGATGGTAAATTCACAAGTTTCCTCTTTTGTGCACTCGAACACATTCACTGGCCGCCGCCGCCGCGCCGTTGGGATGGAGTCCAGAGTCTAACAGGCGAGACCAGCATTACGAAACGTGTTTGAATATTCTTCAATAGGGACGCCCTCCCCCTCCCTCTCCCCATCCACCCTCTCGTCACTCCCTCACCCCATGGGGGGAGCGTTCGCAAAGAAAGGACGCTGTCCCGAGCTGAGAGTATGAAACTACATTATCCCGTGTGAAATTAAAAATTAATTGTTAGCCGAAGTTTAAACAATTAAGAGTGCAGGGATTTATAGTAAAACAAGGAATCCTCACACAGTCAGGGGGGGCCGGGCGGTGCCCTCGCTTGGCCCCCCCCCCATTCGTTGGCACTCAGCTGGCGGAAGGGAGCTGCATGCGTGGGATATGCCTCAGTTGCGGGTGAAGTGTTGTATTAAGTGGATTGTGCACCGAGTTTTGACACCCTGCGGGAGCACATGTACTGCGTCGGATGCTGGAGGGTCCTGGGCTTGGGCTGGTGCGAGATTGTTGGATCTGCGGGCGATGTCGGTACTATTCGAGCGGTTAATTCGATCTTGAGAACGTCTTATCTTGGCTGAGAGATGGGATAAGACCCTTGACTGAATCGCAAGTGGTGGCTTGCATCGGTTGCGTGGGAACGGTGAATGCGTGGCAAAAGGGAGAGGAAACTAGTGGCTGGCGGGCATGTGCCTTGATGGGATTTTGACGTCGTTCCTAGGCTGTTTTCGGTCGCGATTGCAGTGAGATTTCGACGAGGTTGCGGACTGCGATTTTGAACGAGATTCTGAATAGGTTTCAGACTCGATTTCGACCACGTCTTGGGACGAAATTCTGACGGCGTTTCAGACTCGATTTGACGAGGTGTCCGACTGGATATCGACGACATCTTGGGACGAGATTCTGACTCGATTTCGACGACGTCTTGGGACGAGATTCTGACTAGGTTTCTGACCTCCATTTCGACTGTGTCTTGGGTGTCTAGGTGAAAAAATTTGTCTCGGGGTGAAATTCTGACGACGTTTCCCACTCGATTTGGACGACGTCTTGGGACGACATTCTGACGAGGTTTCCGACTCGATTTGGGTGACGTCTTCGGATGACATTCTGACGAGTTTTCCGCCTCGATTTCGACGACGTCTTGGGACAAGATTCTGACGAAGTTTCCGACTCGATTTCGACGACGTCTTGGAACGAGATTCTGACTCGATTTCGAGGACGTCTCGGAACGAGATTCTGACGAGGTGTCCGACTCGATTTCGACGACGTTTTGGGGCAACATTCTGAAGAGGTTTCCGACTCGATTTCGAAGACGTCTTGGGTCGAAATTCTGACGGAGTTTCAGACTCGATTTCGACTGACGTTTCCCTCTCGATTTGGACGACGTCTTGGGACGAGATTCTGACTCGATTTCGACGACGTCTTGGAACGAGATTCTGACTCGATTTCGAGGACGTCTCGGAACGAGATTCTGACGACGTTTCCCTCTCGATTTGGACGACGTCTTGGGACAACATTCTGACGAGGTTTCCGACTCGAGCGGCTGGAGTACAGTCGACGCACAGAATCACTTCCGATTCCAGCTGTCTCTTACGACATCTATCGGCTAACCTCAGACCTAGAAATGCCCCGAAAATCCTCCAAAATCCTTGAGCATATCTACCTCACAATTGCGCTGAAGGTCGCTGAGATCAAATTTTACCCCTAAGCCAACCCAGCAACCGCTTTAATGTATCACAACTCTCACCGAATTCCAGTCGGCCACGCGGAAATTCAATTCGTACTCAGACACTCGCTTCGATTCCAGGAAATCTATTATCTGGCCTCCGACAGGTAACCGCAGTGGCATGTGAATGCTTCCAATTATCCCCCTCGCGTCGGTTTCTCCTCAAAACACACACAATTCGCTCTTCCGAAAAAGGGATACTTCGCTCGTTTCAGAGAACATTTTTGGGTCAAGCAGTGGTTATGAAGCCGCCGACTATTAGGCGGCGTCACAACCAAATGGCCACTTCCCGAAGCACCGTGTGTCGATTTCTGAAAAATCTGCTTTCAACTTGTGAGCAACGCTCGATTGCGTTGCCCATTCTCTGGTTACGGGGAGCGAAGGCATCCAGTAAATCGATTCTCAGAACTCTCACCGCCGCCCGCCGCCCACCGCCACACTGGAGCACAGGTATGCATTCTATCGACCTTTGGCGCGGATACCGACAAATTGTTTCACAAAATCGCACTGCTCCGCGGCGCATTCAATGGAATTTAATAGCGGCGTATTTGTTGCCACAAGAGCTCGCACAAAAACCCGGCTTAAATGGGTCGCTCCCTGGTGCTTCGTTTCTCGGTAATCCCTTCGAAATGAGGGGGGGGGGGGGGGAGGAAGAGGGAGGGCACCACCCACTTGCACGCCCCTCCAGCCCGTTTTAAATTAATGCGGTCTAAGGATAAATCATACTTAAGGCATAAAATATTTGCTCAATGATTTAAATTATTCAATCCTTCAGTGGGTCTTGGGTGTCGTGAAGGAATTCTTATTCGCTTTTTTTCTCGGGCATTTTCTGTGTCGCCTCTTTGGTGCGTCCCACTTCGCGGCGGCCGGGGCTGTATACCTATAGCTGGTCGTTTGTCGATAGCTAACCGGTAGACACGTTCATTTGGTCCTCCTTTATGCGGTGTTATCCTGGTAAAGTAGTCCCGCCGTCATCGTCGTCGTTGTCGTTGTCGTCGTCGTCGTTGCCGCGCCACCATGGCAGTTGCCTCCAAGCACCTACCACCCACCACCCACCACCGTCATCAGCACTAGCAGTGGCAGTAGCAGTGGCAGCCGCACCACCACCACCACAAAGAATAACGTGAGTACACGTCCAACGTAGCAGCAGTGTGCTAAACGTCATGACGTTAATCTGAAATGTGTTCAGTTTTATGGCGATTGCATTGTGCAGGGATATCTCTCACACCAGGATTCCTTTCGGCATAGATAGTGCGGCTTTTGCGCGAGCACTTTGCAGCTTTAGCTCCTCTTTTGCAGTGGCTCTGCGTGCAATGATGCTTTAAAAGCTATTGTGGGCACACTTAAGTAATTTAATTCTGGAAAATGTTTGCGATGGCGGTTAATCGATTCCTGCTCAGCTGCAGGTAATTCGCATGCAAATGCATTTCAACCTTTCAACCGCCACCCCACAGCACGGCCCGTCACTTCCCAGAGATTACCGTCGCCAGCGTCGTCGTCATCGACATCGTCATCGTCGCTGTCGCTGTCGCCGTCGTCCTTGTGCGGACGGGAGGCAGCGGCCCTGATGGATAATAAGTAGGAGGCGCTTCCTGTCCCTTCGGTTCGGACGGATGATAATTATGTATGTACGACTCAGATTGAGGGGGATGTTCTTGTCGCTGGCGCTGGCTAGTGTCGTGGTGTGGCCTGGCTGTTTGTGAATTTGTTATCGATTTACTGGATTTCGACGTGACGGCTGAGGAGATGGTCGGTGTGGGGGGGAGGGGGGGAAATCCGAGAGACGGGAGATAATCGCATTATCCTTTAGTTTCGGCTTTAGTCAGTCGGGCTTAGAACGTTTAAACTAATTGGGTTCGCTGTCGAGGGAGGCTTACTGTGTCCTTGAGCTCGAGCGAGAGGGAGATTCACTTGACAGCGATGGCTTGGCTGTAGTTCGTCGAGTGAACTTCACATCGATGGAGTCTTAGCAGTGCATTGTCGCTGAGGGATAGTGGCTTTGGCAGTCACAAACTCGACGACTGGCTTCGTGCTCTTGGCAGTGCCAGAGTTCAGGGCCAAATGGGGACTCAAGTAAGAGTCGCGACTAAGAGGTATTCACTCACCTCAATTAAGCACACATTCAACGCCAGCAATGGCATCTGGACCATCATATGGACGCGTTGGGAATCGAAGCAGATAATTCGATTAAAGAGTGAAGGGTCCTTTGAACTGCTCTTGCAACGGTTTCAAAGAAATACCAGCGCCGTGAGAAAGACGAACTTTTCCACTTCACTTCGAGTTCATCCACTCATCCTCTTGCGGAGCATGCGAAGCTGGTCCTTCGAATACGTACGAGGAACGAGGAAGTTGTATCCTTCGTATGTGGACGAGGAGCAATCGAACTCGTAATCACATCGATTATGTGCACTGGGAGTGGTGATGGTGAGCAAGAGCGTGGACTGTAAAGACGGCAACAGGGTTCAATGCGGAAGTCTCTGGTTGCGTCATCACACAGTGGACAGTCGAAGGTGGACAGTCGAAGGTGGACAGTCGAGGGTTGACAGTCGAAGGTGGACAGTCGAAGGTGGACAGTCGAAGGTAGACAGCCGGCTGAAGACAGTCGGAGGTGGACAGTCGGAGGTGGACAGTCGGTGGTAGACAGTCGGCGGTGGACAGTCGGAAGGGGACAGTCGGAGGTGGACAGTCGAAGGTAGACAGTCGAAGGTAGACAGTCGGAGGTGGACAGTCGAAGGTAGACAGCCGGCTGAAGACAGTCGGAGGTGGACAGTCGGAGGTGGACAGTCGGTGGTAGACAGTCGGCGGTGGACAGTCGGAAGGGGACAGTCGGAGGTGGACAGTCGAAGGTAGACAGTCGAAGGTAGACAGTCGGAGGTGGACAGTCGGAGGTGGACAGTCGGAGGTAGACAGTAGAAGGTGGACAGTCGGAGGAAGACAGTCGCGGGTGGACAGTCGGAAGGGGACAGTCGGAGGTGGACAGTCGGAAGGGGACAGTCGGAGGTGGACAGCCGAAGGCAGACAGTCGAAGGAAGACAGTCGGAGGTAGCCAGTCGATGGTAGACAGTTGAAGGTAGGCTGTCGGAGGTGGACAGTCGGAGGTAGACAGTCGGAGGTAGACAGTCGGAGGTGGACAGTCGGAGGTAGACAGTCGGAGGTGGACAGTCGGAGGTAGACAGTCGGAGGTGGACAGTCGGAGGTAGACGTCGATGTCGACATAGTGGCTACTGTGAAAGCTAGTCACCAGTCCACCTCGACTCAAAGTCCCTGGGCACTTACTCATCAGTCGGTGATCACCAATCACTGTTAAAGGCCGTGTCATCAGGAATTTGCATAAAACGCTAGGGCATCTCGGCCCCGCCAGCCGACAGCCAGCCGTAACGACCTTGCCCCCATTCCCAGCAAACGTTAAGGACACCATCTATCATGCTTTGACATCATTTTGACTCCCAGCAGACAGCCGACGGTGCCCCCATACCAAAACGACTCACCGCTCGCCACTGGTCCAATGACACCTTAAATCGCATACTCCCTCAAGTGCCTCGAACGAAAACGAAAGCAGCCTTCATCTGATGCCACATTAAAACATAAAACAACTTCAGTTCTGGTTAAAATAAAAAAGCTTATCGCTCCGCCCGAAAGCAGGTGTGCTCAGAGGTGGTTGACAAGAGAAAAACAAGAAATATGAACACACAAGCACATCATTCGTGTTGCGGCCCCCATCCCCGGGAGACCAAGACAAACGAGAGACGACGACGCAGAAAGATGACAAACCAGGTCCAGGGGGCCACTTCGGCCGCAACTCATTGCATTCATTCATTTTGCTGGGAAGTGAATGTGCAGCAATATCTTCTTTCGGGTCTTCTTCGAGTATGTCAAGCGCAATGAGAAATACGTAAAATTCCTGAACTCAGCTGTTATTAAACACGTTCGAAATATAAAAGCGTCCTGCGTCCTTCCACTTTATAGACGTTATGACATTTTCTGCAGGACATGTTCGTAATAAACTTTAATGGCTGCAGGAGAGAATGGAAAAAAAGTGTCATAAACATTTTACTCCTCGAATGCTGGCGCCCATTCCAGAGATGTTCACAAGACCCAACACACACTCGCACAGAAATGAAATGAAAATGAAAAAAAAAAATAACGGAAACACATCGAGCGCACCAAAGTGACGATGGCAAGCGGGGAATTCTCTAAATTTCAATTCTTTTCATAGTTCCTAGCTGCTAGCGCCGTTCAAGTGCACGGATGGATGAGTCAGATGCCCGGCGAGTGCACCAGTGCTATTGACACGTCGCCGAGCATAAGTTTTAATTCAATTCGAAACGAATGTATACTTTCCGGTTCTCTGTATGCTTGCCTCTGGCTGTCGGTGCGCTGCCATCAAGTTTAACGAATCGCTCAAAGTTATGTCATTCATTACAGCGGGCTGTAACCGTTTTGGCGTGGCGTGGCCCTATCTATCTAATCCCTGCACGTCCACGTCCTCGTTCGATTGAGAACCCATGTCATCGGATATTCTTATTGGTTGTTGGGGGGCACAACTCCGAGTGGAAATGTGTAACTTTTTCGACGGACAGATCCGGCACTTGCCGACTGGTGGGTTGTGGAGGGGGAGGTTTATGGTCTGCATCTGGTGCAGATGGATCCGCGTGCAGGTGGCCGTGACTGCAGTCCGTGTGTGTTTTTTTTTGTGCTCTCTGAAAGCCCTTGGAATGTAAAGGGGGGGCCATCTGAAGACCGGAAATTGCCCTTTGGTCGGCACTAGCTTGATTAACTTCCGTGGCCCCACTAACGATGATCGGCTCCTAAAAACCACTATAATGGTCTAAAGCGATCGATGGCTGATTAATTGATGACTCCGCGTGGCAAGGAGCAACGCTTCTCAACAACTCCTCGAAGTTATCGAAAATGTTATCGATAAGATTTGGCTCTAAATTTAAACTGTACTGTGCTAAAACTCATTTTGATGAAATTCAATGGGATCTATTCGATTAAAATGTTATCGATAACAATCATCCAGTGCTGTTGAACATGTATCGATTCGAATGTCATCCATTAGAAAGAGTCTTGGACTTGTGTGGGTGAATTTTGTGTTGATAGTTGGGTAGATAAATTTGAAAACAAATCGAACCTTTTTGCTTTTATATAAGTTATCGATGTTATCGAAGTTATCCATTTCAACAATTGTCCCCAGACATCTTAATACAATTATTTTTAGTTCTCAAAGCCAAGATTTTGACTGTTTTGATGTGATAAGCGTATGTTATCGACTACTCGTTATCGAATTTATCGATTGCCTTTTTTTAATGTATAGATGTTGGTCGACACATTGGTGGGTTATAAATTGTAAACCCTGCAAAAGCGCGCATTTCAGAAAAATCCAAACAATAATGTTATCGAATGCCAAAGTTATCGATTGTCATGGCTGTTGTCGATACTCTCGAAAATTCATTCTGCCGAACATCAATGTCAATGATATCGATTGTCAATGTTATTGATTGTCAATGTTATCGATTGTCAATGTTATCAATTGAGAATGCTATCGACTGTCAATGTTATCGATCATCCATGGTGTTGAATATTCGCCATACGCATGTTATCGATTGTCAATGTTATCGATTGTCATTGTTATCAATTAAGAATGCTATCGATTGTCAATGTTATCGACCGCTAATGTTATCGATTGTCAATGTTATCAATTAAGTATGCTATCGATTGTCAATGTTATCAATTAAGAATGCTATCGATTGTCAATGTTATCGATCATCCATGGTGTTGAATATTCGCCTTACGCATGTTATCGATTATCAATGTTATCAATTGAGAATGCTATCGATTGTCAATGTTATCGACCGCTAATGTTATCGATTGTCAATGTTGTCGATCATCCATGGTGTTGAATATTCGCCTTACGCTTGTTATCGATTGTCAATGCTATCGATTGTCAATGTTATCGACCGCTAATGTTATCGATTGTCAATGTTGTCGATCATCCATGGTGTTGAATATTCGCCTTACGCATGTTATCGATTATCAATGCTATCGATTGTCAGTTTTAGCGATTGTCAATGTTATCGATTGTCAATGTTATCGATTGTCAATGTTATCGACTGTCAATGTTATCGAATATCAATGCTACCGATCATAGTCAGTCACCGTAGTAATGTTAACGAACAACAACCTTCGAACCAATCGAATATCAGTGACATCGAACGTCAAACAGCAAAATTATCGAACTCCAATCCCACCTCATCGCATGGTCAAAGCATCGCCCGTCCATTTTGAAATGAATTTGATCGAAATTCCTTCCAATTTGAGGTGGTGCCGCAGTTCGCCTTAAATCGCCGACAAACAAACACAAGACTGTGGTCCATAACTCATCCGATCCCCAGCCGCCTCCGCTGAAGTGCGCCTGCCCCATGCAGAGTGTCTAAGGCCACTCGAAACACGAGTGCTTTCACTTGCCCCTTGGGCGACATGTGAAAGGCGTACGCAAGATTTAAGCTCGACCAAGGACACCGGGCACAAATGTGCTCACGTCATAAAAACACATGAGCCATGTACTCCGCACACGTTGTGGTTGCCCGGATAGCATAACAACCTCAAGCCTCACATAATTCACACACAGCCCACGAAAGAGGCCACAACAAGAGCTCTGCGCTCGAGAGTGAGAGAGACCGACTAGAGCGAGCCGACAAGATGGAATTCATTTTCATTAAATTAAACTTGAATTTACGATAAAAACGAAACTCCATCACCGTGCAAGGTAATAAAAACTCGTGTACACAGTTGGTCACATAATGGCTTAAGCTGAAATCCATAAATTGTCGCCCATTATGTCCCGTCGAGGTTCTTCTTCGCTTCGTTCGCCTGCATGTCGAATGGCCAGCTCTTCATTGGCCGATAAGTGCGCTGTTCGGCTTGTGTTCGCCTCGCTACGGTGTCCTGTGTTGTTTTTTCCGTGCGTCGTGTTGTCTGCTCTTGTCTGTTGTGTTTTCGTTTCGGCTTTTCTTCGACATTTTTTTTTCTTTTTCTGCTTTTTTCCTTCGTTGCATTTTCATTAATTTCATGTATGATAACCACTTTGGGAGGACATCGAGGTGCGCGTATGTGCGTGCGGGGAAGTGGAATCATTTCACTCACACGCGCGCTATGATGCCGGACGCATTAATCAGAAATGTGATTGGGGATGTATGGCTGTGTCATGCGGCAGTTAACAGGATTTCAACGTCATCCTTCATGAAATAGTGCGTGGTGGCTTTATTCACAGAAGAGAAGAGAAATAATGAATAAAACTGGAAAAAAATGCAAGCTGCTCTGCGAACTTTTAGTGCGTTAAGTGCTGCTGGATGCGATGCTGGCGGATAATCAGTTTAAGCGGGATTCAGAGGATCATAAACAAGACACAAGTGATTGTGCAACAAAGCGGTTCAGTTATGGTTCGTTTGTAGTCCGTGCCACATCGGCGTGCTGGTGCCCTTTGAATTGGATCTGGATCAGGGATGGCTTCTTTGAGTGGACGGTGGAGATTGCCGATTTGACCATAATCCAGCCGTTGTCGCTTCTCTGACTTGATTTCACGGTCGTTTTGATGACTTTTGGTGAGGTGTTCTGTGCGCAGGGTGCTAGACAGCCTGTAAGTCATCTTCCCACCAATATCCCCTCGCTTGGCTTAACAATCGACCAAACCCTTGACGTGCCTCTTGACCTCGATGAAGACAAAATTTGTGTGGATTTTCATCGTCGCTCCAAACCAGGGCTTATCCCAGAAATCACTTGACCCACCCATTCGATGACCAACCACTCACTCTTATCCTCAACCGGATGACATTCATTGAGGCGAAGATGCCAGGACCAGAAGCAGTCGCTAATGCATTCCATTTTCGAAATACTTGTCAACTCAAGACCAAATCCACCACAAACCAGCCCCAGCCCCCATCCTCAGTGGTCTTGCTCTCCACACTTTTTGCATTCACACTTCCCCTCCCCCCCAACCAACCGTCGATGACGCACAAGACTTTGTTAACCCAACAATAGTGCTGCCGAACTCTGTTCTGCTTATCAACTTTTTCAATCACAGATAAAACATCCTCGTGCTGACCAAGTTTCCTCGTCACCCTGCGAGATTTTCGTTATCTCTTGTTACGTAAGCCTGCCATTGCCGCCGCCGCTGCCGCCCATCTTTGACATCTTCACCCTCTCCGCACTCATTCAAATTTCCATGCAAAGTATTTGAGGATCCGAGAGTGTGGAGGATGTGTTGTATGGCAATGAAGGGACACCACTCATGTGGAATGTGGGCAGCCAGTAGCCAGCCACCCAGCCACCCAGCAACCCACTTTGGTGCGAGTACTTAAAAGTTGTAACTGAGAGCGTGTTCAAAGTCAAAAGAATCCGAAAGGTAGACTGTATGGCAGTTATTTCACACAATCAGAGGATGACATGGAACTTCGTGTTGGCTGTATGGCCACTGAGGGGATGCTGCTACTGCTGCTGGTGCTGCGATTTTCTTTTGTCGACAACGACAAACTTTTGGATAAACTTTCTTCCAGTGCGTTGCTATAACACACCGTTCCGTTTCATATATCTGTGTTGTGTTGTGGTTTTTGTTTGTCTTCAGTTAACTCGTATCCGAGAGGCTACACGGGGCCAACATGGCCCTTTATGTCTTAATCAGAATCGAGATCTTTTCTTGTACCGTGGGGAGTGTGGCAAATGGCGAAAGGGTGAAGAGTGCTGCTGGCGTCCAAGTCAACTCCCTTTTGTTGTACCTGATCGGGGACTCATTCGGAGACATTGCCGTGATGCCCTTGCACGGAAGGCTGACGGGTGGGGGAGGCTGGAAAAGTCTCGTAATAGAAACACAGCTGTTAAGGGCGACATCTGAGCAGACTGCCACTTTGTGGAAATCGGCGCCTAGAGGAGTGCTGTGCCGACGTTTAGTGTGAGCATTTAGTGGAATTTTGTGAGAGCTTCAACGAGCGGGCTGGTGTTGTCGAGAATTGTCCTGCGGCAAGATAAGGCTGATGGATCTCCTGCAGCGACGCAGAGGACTCGTTGGGGCTTGAATTTGCTTCAAGAGCCTAATGAGGGCGATGAAGATTGTAAGGAAGATGGCATCATCTCCTGATGACTGGATCAGGCTTTTGACAAATGATCAAGATCCTCAGTTCTCCAGCTCTAATTGACATGGTTTTCGTCTCGAGAGTCTGCGAAAGGTTCTCTCAGAGATTGTGACTCCAGCTCTGGACCTCTCAGACCGTTGACGACAAGATTGCCTCAAGCATCAAGTCAACATTCAAAAGCCTGCGAAGTCTTTAAGAATCTTCCGTGTCACTGCTTGTAGAGGCCTCTTATCCAATCTCATCCATCTCAGTTGCACGTCCTTTCTTCAACCAGCGCCGTCCACTCTCCCTCTGCCGCCCACCCCCTCCCCACAACCCAATTTCGACTTCTTCACCCACGCAAGCAGGGCACCTTTAAGTCAAAACCCTTTAGGCAACTAATTGAATTTAATGGAATCCCATCCACAGATTACCAGTAATGGATAGTTAAACTCCGCACAAATACGATAAGATACCTAGGCGAAGGCAATAAAATTACATTCAGTCCTCTATTTACATATCCATTACGGCCACGGTCGAGGCTCTTCCTCGATTTTGCGAGAAAGGAAACTCCAGATGCGTGTGCTATGCCGCCGCCCCGCACCAGTGTGCACACTGGGCTGCCGTTCTTGTTACGGTCCGCCTGGCCATCGTTCACCACGTTCACCATGCTTTGGCAAAGGAAATTGCTTTGTTTCGTATTCGGTGCCTTCCTGATGAATTCAACTGTGTTTCAGGCGGGCGCTGCTCTGCCTGGTCTAACATGCATCCAGCCAAAGTATTTCCGGGAAATGAGGAAAGTAGCCTCTCTATGCCATTATAACCTTGTATGGAGGCCATAAATTATTTATTTGTTCTCTGAATATGGAGAATGTGGGCCGGGCTTTAGGAGGCCAGTGGGTGGCCTGGATGGGGGGTGGAGTTGTACATTTCGAATGTTGGAATTTCAAAAATTTCTTCTTGCAAATATTTACGGCTCACTTGAGGAGATTAAGATATAATCTTAAACATTTTATTTATGTACCAACGGAAGGACTGTGGGGTGGCTTGTTCCCATCCCGAGGGTAGTTGATATCAATATTTGGAGCTGGTGAACATTCTAAGTGGGTACTTGCTTTGATTTAGAAGAACACAGATGGTTGCGATGCCTTGTAGTCGAGGGAGCAATGGGCACGAGGTCGGAGAAAAGAGTGCCAGATACCGAAGGATGCTGGATAAATTCGTGTCAAATTTCGCAGCAATTTTGACAATAATTTCGATGCGATTACACGGCAGCTTTTGCCGTTTTATGCCGAACGAATTTGTTGACAGTTGTCGACGATGTAGCGAGGACAATTTAGGACGCAAAATCGAGGACAAATTTCAACTCGAACTCGACAACAATTTTCCACGCGGAATCGACTGCAATTTCGACGACAAATCGACTGCAATTTCGAAGCGGAATCGAAGACAATTTTCGACGTGAAATCGAATGCAATTTTAGAAACAAAATCGACGGCATTTTTCACCGGAAATCGGGGTCCATTTTCGACGCGAAATCGAGTGCAATTTCGACTCGGAGTCGAAGACAATTTTCGACTCATAATCGACTGCAATTTCGACGCGAATTCGGGTTTAATTTTCGACGCTGAATGCAATACAATTTCGACGCGGAATCAACTGCAATTTTCGACTCGTAATCGACTACAATTTTAGATGCGAAATCGGGGACAATTTACCACTCGGGATCGACTGCAATTTTACGCCAAATCGAGTGCAATTTCGACTCGGAATCAAAGACAGTTTTCGATGTGGAATCGACTGCAATTTCAAGGCGAAATCGAGTATCAACTGCAATTTTTGACTCGAAATCGACAGCAATTTCGACGCGAAATCGACTGTAATTTTCGACGCGGAATCGACTGTAATTTTCGACGAGGAATCGAAGACAATTTTGACGGAAAATTGAGTGCAATTTCGACGCGGAATCGAGAACAATTTTCGACCCAAAATCGGCGGCAAGTTTCAACGCGGAATCGAGAACAACTTTCGACGCGAAATCGACTGCAGTCGACTCGGAATCGAAGACAATTTTGAACGCAATTTCAAATCCAATTTTTGACTTGAAAGTGACGACAATTTTGACGCGGATTCATTGAGAATTTTTGATGGAATCGACTGCAATTTTCGATGCGAAATCGACCGAAATTTCTACGCGGAATCGACTGCAATTTTCGACGCGGAATCGAGTGCAATTTTGACGTGAAATCGACTACAATTTCGACGTGGAATCGACTGCAAATTTCGACGCGAAATCGAGGACAATTTTCGACGCTGAATGGAATGCAATTTCGACGCGGAATTAAATTCAATTTTTGATGCGAAATCGGGGACAGTTATCGATGCGGAATTGGCTAAAAAATTTCATGGGGACTCGACTGTAATTTTGACGGGAAATCGACTGAATTCGACGCGAAATCGACTGCAGTTTTGATGCTAAATCAACTGCAATTTTGACGCAAAATCGTATGCAATTTCGACGCGGAATCGACTGTAGTTTCGACGCGAAATCGGGGACAATTTCCGACGCGGAATCGTATTCAATTTTGACGCCAAATCGACTGCAGTTTCGACGCGAAATCGCCTGCAATTTTGAATGCGAAATCGACGACAGTTTTCCACGCGAATTCGACGCGGAATCATCCACAATTTTCGACACGGGATAGAGGACAATTTTCGAAGCGGAGTCTACAGTAATTTTGAAAAAAGTCTTCCTTACATTCGCCACCGGTTCCATGTGAAACGACGTTTCACGAACTTTGCTTAAAATCTCTTCATTTCTCCAAGTTTCAAAAGCGCCCTCTAGTTGCACACAAGCAGCTTAGGTCCCAATCACACGCATACTCTTAGGAGCATCGATTTCAAATGCTTCCACGTCTGCTTTCCGCCCAACGATCCTAAGTACACTGACAGACGAGGACAATCATAAGATGTCCTCATTTCCAGGAGTCTTTCGCTCTCTCACTCAAATCCGATTACATTCTCCTTGTCATCCATTTCAGTTAGTTATCTGCTTCAAAGCCATTGCCCACTTTCAGGCGTTCTCATTTGTGTGTCCTTCGGAGCAAATGAGACAATCCCCATGCATTATGCTAGTGGCGTCTTGTGTGCTTTTGATGCTTTTCCCATTCGCCCTTTGCGCAGTTAAAATGGTCATAATCTCATTAAATGCCCGCAGGATATGGCTTCCTAATGACAAAAGGAACTCACACCCACCAGTCAGGGGTTACACAAGCAACATTATCGCATGAAATTAATTGACTGACATGTGTCACATCGGGCCTTCAACATTATCGCTTACCTATGTTCTGCCACACTTGACAATGCCCAGAAGCAATTGAATTTTATATTTGATTTAAAGTCTGACTGGCAAGGCAAGGCGGCAGCAACCAGCAGCAACAGCAACAGCAACAAGGACCCTCATAATTCATAGCCATTACAGTTCATCAAATATTCAAATATTACGTTCCCACTCCTAGATGCGCCTCTCATCGGATTCCCCACTACCCCACCGCCAGTTGCTCCATTGATGTACCAGGAAAACCAGTCGAAGGACCCAGTGCACAGGATCACAGACGGGCGAGAGGAAGATTATCCGAAAGCCATAACAATCAAAAACGTTTTTCGAAAAATACCAATACAAGGCAATAAAATACGAAGCCACAGCCACCCACATTCGCACACACACACACACACCGACATATACGAGGGATGAGCTGAACAGTGCACACAGGTCCTTTGGTTTATTTTTGTTTCAACGAACAATCTTGCGGCTGGTGGCTCGGTCGGTTGTGAGAGACAGAGAGCAGCACTCGGTATCAAGTATCGTGTGTCCTCGATTTTTTGGGCAATGGCCAAGGGGCGCTATTCTTGCTCATCATCGTTTCCCTTCACCCACTCCGCCCGTGCGATGGGAAGTTCCTTATCCTAAGGACTGCAACCATTCGGGAGATAGCAGTTCAACGTCATTTGGGCAATGGTGCGATGGGTGGTGGTTGGCCGGCGTCTGTGGCGGGGGTACTGAGACCGACTGTGCATGAGTTTGAATTATTTTGCGATTCACAATATGTGCGAAGCGGCAAAGCAGTAGCAGCAGCAGCAACGGCAGCGGTAGCGGTAGCATCCGACCTTTTCCCCGGATCCGTTGCTCCGCTCCATTCTTTTCCTTAAATTCTACTTTCTTTGATCGGATATCGGATTAGAGGAAATTCCGGAGTCAGCAGCATCTCAAACCCCCATAAGCTGCTTTCTTTGTACATGTTACCATGTATTTCTACTTCGCCGGGTTTTGTCATTTGAGTTCATTATGAAGAGCTTCACTTGGTTGGTGGTCCCCCGTCTGCCACTCGGGCCTGGGTGCCGCTTCAGTCGGTTGGCACTGGCTGGCGAAGTGAGAGTGGGTGGTACTTAGGAGTTGCAAGCTCCTTGTTTGCTGTGTGTACAATGCGCAGTTAGGAGCGTAATAAGGCAAGCATATGTTCCTTCATGGGGGTTGTTGTTGCGGTGCACGGCACGGGGGTCGGTTCGGGTCGGTTCGGGTCGGTTGTTGCTGATAGATTGAATGTGGTCTTACCTTAGGTTAATGTGAATATTTGATGGCGATTGCCTAATGCATTTAAGTGCTTGTGCATGGCCAATTAACCATTGTCTGGGATAAGTTATTTATAAAAAATCCCTGCATTGGAATTCAATTAGACGGCTTCGGGCTTAGTGCTGGCGGCGGTTTTGTTTCTCTGCTTGTGTAATGGGAAATTGAGTGTGATGCATGCATTAGGCATCGTGGCGGAGTAGGACTTCAGCTGGATTGAGAGGGTTGGTGCATTGCGTAGCCCCTGCCGGGGATCTTATCTGCTTGCGTCTTTGGAATCGAATTTGCCAGCCGCAAGATGGAAATCGAGAGTACTTTGAGGGGAGACTGAATGATGGGATGCGAGATGTGTGGTGACTGGTTGACCGAGGCGCTCTTTTTTTTGATGGAGGAAAATTCCACACAAATTAGACGTGAGTTTTGAGGTTGTTCGTTGATGTCTTCCTTTCCGAAATACAGGACATTTTCGACCATATTCGCGTCACACAATTTTGATACGACATCCCCACCCTTTTTTCGATGGAATTTGTCGACAGTTTTCGACGGTTTTTGACGACCTCTCCAGTCACGATATCGACGCTATTTTTGGACGTTTCTCAACAGTCCTTCGAGACGTGTTTTTGACCACATTATAGCCGATGCTTGTCGACACGACAATCAAATATCTTCGATGCGAGCTTGATGACAATTTTCGAAGCTATATGGACGATATTTTTTTGGTGGTGGTAGTGGGGGCAACACCCCCAATTTATTAAGCTTGTATTAAGCTTAAAAGTGAACAACTTAAACAATCTAAACTTAAAAGCTAAAGCTTAACCTAGATGGTAGAGAAAGAAAGGGAGGATTAGCTGAGGACTGGAGGTGGTCTCGTTTTTGCTACGGTGGAATTCGAAAGAGTATTCCATAGTGTTAGCCCGGCTTAACATTCGTGATACCGGTGCGGAAGAGGGGGTTGACGCTAAGAGACACAAATTCAAGAAGTGCGGAGCACGCTGTATTACCAGTAATCAGTTGGTGGAGGAAGAGCAGATCGGCAGTTTTGCGACGGTTTTCGAAGGACTCGAGGGAAATTAGTTTAAGGCGATCAGAGTAAGGGGGTAAGATGGTTCTGTCACTCCCGGCAAGATCACTTAGAGCGAAATGTAGAAACCTACGCTGGACAGCTTCGATACGACGAATGTGGACCGCGTAATGAGGTGACCATACTTGGCTGGCATATTCGAGAATGGGTCTGACGAAGGTGATGTATAAAGAGATTTTGTGACATAGGGATTCGAAAATTCTTTTGAATTGAATTTGCTCTACTTATAATATTGTCAATATGAGAACGAAAGTTGAGCTCACGATCACAGATAACTTTAACGCGTTGTTCGATTGTGTATCTTTCCACGGTTCAAATTGAGTTAGTCTGAAATTGAGAAATTGCAAATGAAATGCAGAAAAAAACTTGACGTTTAGGTGTGGTTCACATTCAACATCGGCCCTTAAAATTTAACCACCCTTTACCTTTCTTATGTATAGGGACAATAAAATAGTTCTTCCAAAACTGGGGGAAACATCCTTCTGAGAGGGACCTATTGAAAAGATTTGCTAGGGGTTGAGCCAGGTGCTCAGCGCATTTCTTGAGGACAATTTCAGGCAACCCGTCGGGACCTGGGTTCTAGTCGTCCTTAAGTGTGTTGATCTTCTCTTCAACAAGGCGCGCAGTTATGTGAATAGAGGCTGATGATATATGAGAAGTAATCTTGATCGAGCTCTGTGGAACAACCGTTGTACGATTGACTTAAGAAATCGGCGAATAAGTTTGCTATGGTTTGGGGATCTGACGAAGCAGTGTTGCCAAATTTGAGATTAGGAGGATAAATAACTTTTTTTAGGCGGAAATTTCGATGTCGTTGGATGCACGCCAGGGCTTCTGATTCGGTTAATACACGTCGGAACACATAACCACAGATCTACAGAGGTTGTAGGTACGTCCAGTTGGACCACTGTAGCAGTTGGAAGATGAAAAAGGGTAAGTCTCAGAACAGCCTTACTAAACACTGCGGATTTTTTCTCATTTTCGACCCCTGGTACCGCGGATAATTTCCGTGGCGATTTCGACGATATTTTGGACCCCAATTGATGCTACTTTTGGACGCCTTTTCGACGACAATTTGAAACGTGATTTCAGCGACAGTTTCGACCATGTTTTCGTCATGATATCGACGACAATTGTGACCTCACGATCCAGGATGTTTATCGATGCCGTGTTGACGACAATTTTCGATGCCATCTTGACGAGGTACACTTTGACTTCAACAATGTTTGTTGGCGGGACTTGTAAGACATTTCCTGGCGCTAATTTGATAGACTGTACATTTTGTTACCAACTCGCTCGGCTATACACTTCTCTAAAGAGCTGCTTAGCTCCCGTGATCGATTTTTGGCTAGACTCTAGTACATCGACGGATCCTTGTCTAAGGAGTTGGAAGCTGTCGGCGTGCTCCAGCATTCATTTGGCGGTGCCAGTCCACAGGGTCCGAGGTGTTTGAATAACACTAATATTGAAGCACCCAACCACTCCCAAATTGTGGGCGTTTCCATGAAACCTAGAACGCCTCCCCGATGGCTCTTGGGGAACTCTGAAATCAGTTTGAACTGCAATACCCCCACGATCCGAAAGTTCCGAGCCACAACGCTCAAGCAATGGTCACATCTTTCAATTCCACTCCCGTCGACTTTAATGACAGAATTCAATTTAACGACCCATCCACTTGCACTCGACGTCAGCGGAGGACAGCAGAGACAAGCAGCGTCGTCCAGCTCGTGTATAACTTGTTCCCCCCGCTTCCACTCCGCTGCACCACAAGCGATTTATTGGCCAGATACGAGCACTCGTGTCCACTGCTCCGGCATTCGTTTTCTTTTTTAAATTTCTTTACGATTCCCAGATTCACCGATAGGTGCCCAAACCTCCGGCGAATAATTTACGTTTTCTTTTTTCTCTTACTCCTGCACCCTCGCCCCTCCCCCCCCTGGATGGCCTGATAACGTCTTGAAGGAACGACAGAGCCGCTTCAAGGCTACAACTCAGTGATGTGCATATGGCCTCACTACACACACACTCACACACACAGGCGCGCAGAGCGGATTATGTCTAAAGTCAAAGTATTCTCATTTTATGGTATTTGACAGGACATGGAAGCACACAAGATGTCTGGACAAAAGACAAAAGATTAAGTCAACCTCCGTTCCGTTCGTTCGAGCACACATCACCCATACACACACACACACACGGACAGAGGCTCGCACAGAGAATGACACTCGCCTGCTGCCCACATGGCTCTGCACACATTTTAGTCCATTTGGTCGGATGGATTTTTTTGTCCCGTGCTGTGCTCTCTTGGATCTGTTGTTCTACTTCTAGTTTTTTTTTGTTGCTTTGTGTTGTGTTGCTGTTGACTCTTCGGCCAGCAAGTGGCTTTATTTTGTCCACACAATTGTGAAACAAATGGATTCCTTGGAACACTCGTGAAGGATTAGGGCGCATAAAAGGGAGCGTGGGTGTATTGGTCGTCATGACCACTTTGGGAGCTTAATTAGCTTGAAGATGCCGAGCTGGGGAGGTCTTCTTGAGCGGATGCAGAAGGCTGGGTTGGAGGTTGGAGGATGACAGTTGACCTGGATTGTGAAGATTGATTTTTTTTTGACTCTGACTCGGTACATCGGAAAGGTTTGTTAGGGTCGTCCGGACGACGGGCTGGAGGCAAACGTCTGCAAATGAAGAGACTCTTCAATCCATTTCCAGACGGATTTCGTCCGAAAGGCTGTGTCTAGCAACTGCAAGCCGACCGCTGTCTTACTCAGCGATGACGAAACTGTCACGGTGGCCCTACCCTGAGCTTACAACAATGGCGCCCAATGCAGAACCGCTACCTAGCTCTACCTCATATCGATGTACCGGCCTTGCGTCGTTCTTTGGCAAGCGAACTTCGTCAAGAACCTACGAGGAGTCGTGTTTTTTTGTACTATCCTCGCGGCTGCTCCACTTACCTCAACTTTGCAGCCTCCGCAAACTCCCCGACATGGAAGCATGCCGAAGCTGGTCCCACGTAGAGCTTGTACAAATGGCGCCCAATGCGGGACTGCTACCTAGCTGAGCCTCAAACCGATACAACGACCTTCTTGAGACATGTGGCAGTCAGTATCCATTAAGAACCTGAGGCGCCCTGCTGTTGAAGATGTCCCTGTGGTCCTACCTAAAATTCATCGTAATGGCGCCCAACGTTGGACTACTACCCAGTTTACACCTAAGTCGATGCAACGCACTTCCAGCGTAATTTTCTTGGTGTTTTCGACTCGAGTCCACCTACCCAAAGATTACAACAAGTGTCAGCGTGTTTACCGAACCCAATGCTTGTGTCACGGAGTCGTTGCGGTTTCCAAGGAAGATGCACCAGAGTGCGTCACTGCTCAGATACAGCTTGTATCTCTGAACTGACATGAATTGGACTCGAAGGAGCTATCGCCCAGAAGGATGGCCAAGACAAGATGACCTGAAACCAACTCAAATTGTAACGAAAAGCAGGAGCTCTTCAAAAAAAAACTCGAAGTGGAGTCCCTGAATTCAGAGCAAGACCCTGATAGAGTTCTTTGTCAGATCTGAGGTCTGTTGGTAGACCAGAAAGTCGGTGTAGCCTTCGCCCGTTCACAGAGTTAAGTCGCGGTTAAGGTTAACACTCGCATTTGGCTTCACTTGAGAGCCGAGCTCGTGGATGCATTACCTTTCGATTAAACACTCTAGCCGACGTGGCAGAATGACAATCTGCTCAGCCCTTTGCGTTTCAAATTCAGAAGAAAACACCACCTCCATCGAGTGACTGCTAATTCTCACGATCCTTCGCGTAAACCTGCTCAACTTCAGCCACTCAGTGAAATCGCCATAAAAACTGCCACGTCCCCTCCACGTTGAATCAGATCAACAGCATGAGTGGGTGCAGCCAGTCCAAGTCTAACTGGGACTTCAGTGGCAGCCAAATTAAAACCAATCGCGCCCCCATCCACGCTACAACTCAAGGTCTCGCATAACATCACAAAAAGCATCCATGTACACGATGTCTTCCATTACGGCAGCCCGATACGCAACCAGTTTCCTCTAAAGTTCACTGAATCCGCCATCCTCCCCCTGGTCGCCAAAAATTGAGAATAAAACAAGCAACAAAGTAACCACCACCACCAGCGTCGATACACTGCTCCACCATCGACGAGAGCCGAAGGCAAGAGGCGAAAACGAGACGAAACGAAAATCCATATCTAATGCCGCATGATTCATTCAGAAAATTGAAAAATTTACAAATTCATCCGTGTATCTCTTCATCATCGTAATCATGGCCAACATCATCATTGTGGCAAGGGTAGCAAGCGAAAAATTCATTTATTCATCGAGCAAGGGAGGCAGCCAGTGAACTGGAGCTGGGCCCGGTCCTCACATGCCGGAGCAGCGGAAACAATGCGTTCCCCTGGGTGTAATTAAATGAGTTTATAATGCCAAAGTACATCCACCTCATCCTTGCTGGTGGGCCGGATTGGCGCGCTCACACACGCACTCACACACGCAGCGAGCGAGTGTATCCAAAATAAAACAAAAGAAAATAACGAACGCACACACACGGAACAGGATAGCGGCAACAAAGTCCTTACGAACTCAATAAATACAGGAAAGAACGGACGAGAAACATTTACAACAAGCCACGAACAGCGTATGTAATGCCTGGCATTGGCGGCACTTTAAGTGCAAGCGAGGCGTCTTTAAGGACAAAATAAGGATCTCATTTGTCTCAGACGGGAGGATGTACGCTCGTGTACGAGGATATTTTGCGCCATTTCGTAGTCGTTTTGCGGAGCTACGCCACTTCAAAGATTAATGCACACGTAAAGTATGTGAATGGCACAGCGGCACTGAGGAGCACTGAGAGGATAGGACGCTGCCGAGCATTGCATATCCGTGACGTGTGTGTACGTGTATTGTCTGAAATAACAAAAGGTCGCGGCGCTACTGAACATACAATGTTACAAAACCTCGTCCTTGCACTGACCGCATTCCGATGTGTTCTGTTTCGATTTCACATCCTGTTTGTTGGAATGCGCATGGCGTGCCTGCGAAACGGAACGGAATAATGCGGAACTAAATGTGCTCTCTTGCGAAGGCGACTGATGGCGGGGGGGCGGTGGGCTACTCTTCGATGGGAATTGCGTCATTGGGACTTGACAAGGGACAAGGAGCGATGGTGAAAGAGAGAAATTGTGCTCTCATCGTGGAATGGCGGCAGTGTTGTCGATGCAGTGCTTGGAGGTGGTGCGTGACGGAGTGAGTAGTGCTAAATGTGAGCCAGTGACACTTGACTGAGTTACGGCAGGCAAATTTCAAAATGCCCATAGCTAAACTAACGTAGCATTCCAAAACCAACTGTCATTTATGCAAACAGAGAGCGATTGTTGTTGGCTACCACTAAGCAAAAGTGAACGAAACTGAAGGAAAGTCTGTGTATTCCCTAGATTGATTAAATTTTGGTGGTTATTTTGGTGACATAGTTAAGACTTAAGTCCCTTACGTCCGTAATGATTGGTATAAGAAAGTTAGCAAAAGTTAACGAAACTGAACGGAGTGGTTATTTTGGTCACAGCGTGAGGACTTTTCCGTACGTCCTTTATGATTGTGCCTTTACAGCATTTCACTCAAATTAAGTAAGTTAGCAAAATTGAACGAAACTGAACGAAGTGGTTATTTTTGTGTCATAGTTAAGACTTAAGTTCCCTACGTCCGATATGATATGTATAAAACCGTTAGCAAAAGTTAACGAAACTGAACGAAGTGGTTACTTTAGCGACAATGTTAAGATCTAAGTTTCTTACAGCTATTACGGTCGACTTTAGAGATTGGCAATCAAATTTATCAACTTAGCAAAAGTTAACGAAACTGAACGAAGTAGTTGTTTTGGTGACAGTGTTAGGACTTAAGTGCCGTACGTCCTTTACGATTGTGCCTTTACAGCCTTTCACTCAAACTAAGTATGTCAGCAAAAGTGAACGAAACTTAACGATGTGGTTACAGTGCAAAAATGTAAGTCTCTTAACGCCCACTATGGTTGGTTCTTTAGAGAATGACCGCCATTAGCTGGGACTCTTCTAATCAAGTAGAAGTGATGCAGCTCGTTCTTGGAGGCAGCAAGTCCGTGGGCAGTGCCTTTCAGGTGCGTTATTACCTCGTTGGGTTGACAATATTTCGCTTAATATGCCATATTCGTGGTTAATATATTGCGATGGGCCCTCATAGATGCTTATAGAGTGGCAATTCGTCAGCAGTCTCTTAAGGTCGATGCATTCATTTTAGCGTCGCCTACAAGCTATGTCTCATCCACTCCTGATAGACCAACAGAACAAGTGGATGCTGCAGACGTAAGGACTATACCGCCACCAGACAACGGCCAGTTGCTGGTATGAGGCAACTCACCGCTTGACAGGTGCGGTAGACGCCTGCCTCCCATGCGTCTCAACTCCAATGGACCCCCCTCTTTCGACGACACGACGAAATTCAATAAATCGATTGGAAGAATCGAAAATAAGTCACATTGTGTTCCCCTCAGGCTCGTCAAATCCATCCGAGCCCCAGCCGCACAGCGTCCCTGCCTCCGTCACAGTCCACCATTAACCCAAATCAAGTGATTTTTGAATTCACAACGACATCCGGCCCCATTCAATTGTCGCCTCAAATCGAAGTCGATGTGCACATCCTTATCACCTCGAAATCACATTTTTAATTCATTTACCTCAAACCAATGCGGCCAGAGCAGTCCCTCGGCAGCAACTGCTACAGACTGCCTTCCGTTTCCTCGTCTCCTCGCCCGTCTCAAAATCTGAATTGCTCCCTCATGAGCACTCAATTCAATTCAGGACGCTGAAGAGAGCCTCTCTCTCTCTCTCTCTTTCGCTGGCTCTCTTCGAAGGCTTCCCAAACTGTTCGCAGCCGTCTCTGTAACGAATGTATGCCACGACAGGGACTTGCACCCGCAAATGCCAGACTGGACGACACCACCAATTATCCTTCTCAAGTTGTGTTGTGCCACCACATGGAGCACGAGCAGGAGCCGGAGGAGGGCGACCGCCCCACTCACTCACCATTCGCCACGAATGCGTTTCCCACCGGGCGACCTCGCCACGAAAAATATGATTCAACGCGAGTAAACTTTATGGTTCAGCAAATAAAATGTTTATGATTTATATTCCCTCCCCTCCGTGCACCGCGTGTGGGTCGTGCACCCTTTCCCTGCTGCCAGTGGGTGGTTGGGTAAGTGAGAGTAGGCACAGAGCCAGCACCAGAGTCGAAGCCGCATTTAATGTTTACAAATCATTTTTTCGTCCTGCCGACTTCGATAAGGAATTAAATTTTATGAATTGTGGTTTAAATGTAACGCGCATCCGTGCGGTCTTTTATTTGGCGGATTTGTGAGCAGAACGAAATGAAATGACCATTCCTCACTTCATGCATAAGCACTTAATATATCGGCAGTGTGTGTGTGCGGGACGGAGTATTTTTTTTCGTTCGTTCGCATCGAAATTGAGCGGTGCGGCGACGTTTTGGTTTCGGATTGGGTTTCAGTTTTACGGGGGGACGAGGGGTCGGCCCATAAATGGGACCAGGTAATGCGTTTTGTGGCGTCGGTGGTGGATTCTGAGATTTTTGAGTGGCGGAGTCGTTGATTTTGATTAACGCTGCAAGTGGATGTCAACTCGGCCGTGGTTGATGGCGAAACGCCGATTGATCGAGTGAAACGATGGTCAATTATTCGGTTTCACTTTTTCAGCTCGAGCGGTTTTATTTGCGGCCATCTCAATGGCCACCACTGATGAGCGGGCTGGAGAATAATGTATCGTCGATTCCTGCAGGCTCCTGGGCTTTCGAAGGCGCCCGTCTATCTGCCCTTGCCCACTTGAGCTTGATGATCGGGGCGCCTGCAAAACCGTCTTCAAAAATCGACTATCCACCCGCAGCCATTGGAAAGCAAACCACAGAGCCATCCAGAAAAGGAAAAAATGCAACACAAGGAAAGGAAATGAAAAAAAAAAAATAAATAAACCTCCACTGATTGGGAGCACTGACCATTGGCCATCTGCAGTGCTCGCCTAATCCATCAGATTCACCTTTCATAATCCAGTCCGTACAGTCTGCTGCATCCCGTCCACCGAGAGCGAACGAACGTCTCCGTCGCATCTGCACCATCATCGGCGTTTGCCTGATGGATTTCATTCCTGCGCCATTGTCACGACCGACGGCACCCATCTTCCTCCTTCACTGCGAACGTAAGTCCCCTCCAGTGCGCTTCACCTTTTGTGCGTTCAAAATCAATCCGAATCGATTTTTATGAAACAATCCATCGCAATTATTCGATTGGAATAATTGACTATCGCATAACAAACTCCTTCGTCAACCTGCCGTCGATATCGTCGTCGTCGTCGACGTTGTCCTCGTCCTCGTTGAAGGTCTCCATCCGACTGCGACTCTCGAGAGCGAATCGATTTTTTTTTCCTTAAATCAACTGGTCTAAGCCGCACACTTCTTTGAGGGAGGAAAGTTTTTGTGAAATTTTATCGCTGCTCATTCAGGTGTGCAGTGAATGCACTTTTTTTGTTCTTTCCTTGCTCCTCCAAGTTTTGTATCCTTAAAAGTTTGTTCATCGATGTCGCACGTATGTGAAGGTGCTTTGCCCTCGGATCGGCATTCCGATGGATGGGCTGGGATTGGAGGTCGTCTACCCCCCATCCCACGTCTTCTGTCTTGTGTTTTTACAAAGATTGCCAATTTCGTGAAAACATTTAAGTAAGACGAGTGCTCCGGCTGACGATTCATGGCGGTAGTGAAGGCATTTAAGGAACGTACAGTGACTCGAGGGGATTTCGGTTTACAGTTTCAAGGACGATGGAATTCATTGCTTTCTCAGCACGGATTTCTTTTTCCAAAAACCAAGAAATTCCATTGATGAGGTTTTAAGAGAAAACTTTTGGTTTCCCCTGTCTCGTGGATTCGACGGGGATTGACCGAGCTAGGGACAAAGAAAGGTGCTGCAATGATGTTGTAGAGAGTTTGGCTCGCCTCAAAGTTGAGTATGAGAACACAACTTTTTACAAGCTTCGTGACGTGACGTGACGAATTCGCAAAATTGCACATAAAGAGCTTAACTCAGATGAGTCTTACTTGAGAAAAGAAACGGAAGCCATATAATTCACATAAGAAAAATGACTTGACAAATGTCGTGCCAGGACACAAGATCTTTTATTTCAAACTAAGGTAGGCCACCTGGAAAGTATATGGCAACCAAGCCTGCTATCGTCATCAAATAGAGTGACCTTGGCAGCTTGACAACTTCACAAAGCCGGGTGCACGGTATGACATCGATCCAAAATTGTAGCTGAGACCATTATCCCTTGACGGATTCTTATCGACTGTTCAGTAAGCACAGAAACGTGACGTGACGAATGTAACGACTGTACTATGCAAGCGGCATGGGTATCACAACCACCCGAATCCGCATCTAAGATTGATTCTAAACCAATATTTTGTGGCTAATCGTCAAAAGAAAAAAAACGTGACGTGACGAATGTAACGACTGTACAATGCAAGCGGCATGGGTATCACAACCACCCGAATCCGCATCTAAGATTGATTCTAAAACAATATTTTGTGATTAATCGTCAAAAGAAAAAAAACGTGACGTGACGAATGTAACGACTGTACAATGCAAGCGGCATGGGTATCACAACCACCCGAATCCGCATCTACAATTGATTCTAAAACAAAAGTTTGTCACCAATCGTCAAAAGACAAAGAACACGCAAAAACGTGACGTGACGGCTGTGACGATTCGGTAAAGTCATGAATTCTTGTATTATATCAGTGTAAATCTGGTGCTAACACCATTTGTATCGGATTCACAGCTCAAATATCAGCTTCCTAAATTGAATAAGGTCAAACAACGAAACGTGAGAAACGTGACGATTTCACAAAATCAACATTTTGACCCGAAAGTACACTTCAAACAAGGACATTACTCATGACAGAAAACCTCACGGTCGAATCGCACATGAAAAAAAAGTAACGTGACGAATGTCACAATTTCACAAAGTTCTAATTCCATGCATCATTTTGATCCGATATTCTTAAAGGATAGTATTTGTGACAGGAAACCTTAACATCGGTTTGCAAATCACAAATGGAAGAAAAGTGACGTGATGAACGTGACGATTTCACACACCCATGGTACTTTGCTACAATATTCAGCTAAATCTGCACATATGGAAAATGTTATTTGTAATGGAGGTCACACCATCGTTGACATACCGAATCACTGATAAAAAATCGTGACGTGACTAGTGTGACGAATTTACAGAAACAAACTTTGTGTGTTGCATTCGTCTTATATTGATGCTCGTAACACGCCTTTCGAGGAATACTACCCTATCTATCGACAGGAAAAAATACGTGACGTTACGAGCGTCACGATTTTAGAATGCCACTGAGTCCTAGCTCATGTCTGATATTAAGCCATTATGATGAACAAAATATTTAAAAGTCTGTCAATCGAAACACCAAATGTGACGCTACACCCGTGACGCTACCATCACGTTCACAACAGCCCTCCATCCAGCTCTGTCAACATGGGTAAACAGCATGAGCCAACAAATTACTCCAGCCCGATGGACAGTCCCAGTTCAAACAGCGCAGCCCCATCTAGCGCCAGAAAGTAAACAAACTCCAATTACGTAATGACTAGCCATCGAATCTGGCATAAATTAGGTTCCACACCGAGAGCTAATTAAGTGTCGGTAATAGGACTATTTAAATTATTACCAACACCGCAGCATTAGTTTCCCACGCAAACACACAACAGAGAGGTTCACCTTCCGACGTACACAAACATCATCAATTCACTAGAGCCAGGCTTGCGGAACAGCCAAACGGAGACACACTGGGGCGCAGAGTTTAACACATTTGCATAAGCAACAAATCGCAATAATCGAACAATCGAATGCATAAATCGCTCGAGAATAATATTTATTTCAAATTAGATACATTTTCGCTCTTTCTGCGAGCGCATCGGGCCGTGCGTGCGATATTCATATTCTCGGCTCGTTGTGCGGAGCCCTTTTCGTTTTGTTTTAAATAATAAATATCAATTCACAGACTCGTACATTTGTGCGAATTTATTTGCTCTGCTTTTCACCGAGCCCACCGATATCGAATGGAGAGCCTCGAACCTCCGACTGCGGAGGGAGAGCAGAAAAGGTATCTCGCACGTTTTGAAATTGCGTCGCAATATTTCTCTGGCCTCCTCCGAAATGGAAGCGAACAGATAGACAGGGCTTCCCGTAATAAATCTCGCCCCACAACTGGAACGAAGAACGACTGCCATTCCCGCATGCAGATCCATACGGGGAGTGTGGCGACAAGTTCGTTCCTCGTTTTTATGATAACTCCCGGAAATAAAATGCACATTTGTCATTGTAATCAATGCCCTACCTCGGGGTGCTCGGGCTGGTGCTGGTGCTGATGGTGGCGGTTGTGGAGGTGTGAAAAGTCCTTTCTATTGCCGCCTATCAATGGCAGATGCTCTCCGAATCGATGCTGTCGTGAGGTGTTTGTCACCGAATCCAACGGATGTTGAATGAAGGGTGGTTGGGTGGTGCTGTGTGCAGAGGTGGTTGGGGGAATGTAACACATTAATTACAAGATTTATAGAAAAGAGTTGAGTCGTTGAGTTTTGCTTCGATTTCAGTCGTGTGGCCTTGTCGTCGTCAGCATCGAAGTTATTGTGTCGCTTCGATGGCAGTGGCGTTGGATGGAGGAAGAGCAAACATCCGATGTAATGGAACCAGGAAGACGATGGTGGGGTCGATGGGGGAGAGGGGCGGGAGAAGGATAGGAGATATCTTGAAGGATTGGAAGTTTTACCGGAAGGAAACTGAGAGAAAAACTATGAGAGGATATTTCACTATCGTCGTCGTTGACTGTCAGCAAACTCACACAGCAAGTGAGAGACAGAGAGAGTGGTGAGGAAGACGTTGCTCTTTTCGCCGAACTCTTGTGTGCGTCTTTTTTCCACTTCGCAAGGATGTGTAAGTTTGCAGAAAGTCATGAGGATAAGTTTCAGGGTTCGACAGTGACAGGTTCAACTATGATTCCAACTTCGACCTTTTGAATTGAATTCAGCCATGGCAGCGAGTGAGTTTTGCTTGAAAAGGCCTTCGCAGGATTTCATTAGGAGTGTCTGCCTGGGGCTACCGATGGGGTGGAGGGGGAGGGGTCTGCATGGTCTGTAGATGACTTTTGAACCAACTGAAATGTGGTGGGGACTCTCAAAAGGATTGGTTTAATGTCCAGGTCTCGAACCTCTTCTTCTGAGTGGTGGAAGGACTTGTTGGTCGAGTTGGGCCGGTTGCCACCGGGTGGACATCTCCCGCAGTATCCACCAACATGGTCACAGCGAGAGCTACAAAGAAGCAATCGATGGCGTATACGCACATTTTTTTTCCATCTCCAGCAGTATTTAGCGGCGGCGCTGCTTCGGCTTCTGCAAGATCTGCTTGAATGCTTGAGTGCCGTATATGTAACATTTTTTTCCATCTCCAGCAGTATTTAGCGGCGGCGCTGCTTCGGCTTCTGCAAGATCTGCTTGAAAGGAGCAATCGGTGGCGTATACGCAACATTTTTTCCATCTCCAACAGTATCTAGCGGCAGTGCTGCTTCGTCTTCTGCCAGATCCGCTTGAAAGGAGCAATCGGTGGCGTATACGCACATTTTTTTTCCACTTCGAGCAGTATCTAGCGGCAGCGCTACCTCGGCATCTACAAGATCTGCTTGAATGCAGCAATCGGTGGCGTGTACGTAATATTTTCTTAGTTGCTTCTCCAACCACTTCACACCACAGCCACAGTCCCAGTTTCTCGCACCCAGGTGTCCGTGATTCCTGAAATATCTGCTTAAACAAAGCCAAATCCTTTCGTCTTCAATCACGGCACACTCCACCCCCACCCGGCACACAATCAATCAGTCTTCTGCATCAAATCAGCACCCGAACGGAACTCACACCTCTCTCTCTCTCTGCCAGAAGACCACAGATATTGCTGACTTCAGTGATTCCAGAGATGAACTTCACTTCATTCAACGACAACGATGGTGGAGCAGAACAAAAGACCGCCCACGACCCATCCGCTCGTCTATTCCATTATCCACCGAACTCGCGCAGACATTCCCAAGTTATCGTCGTCAAATTTCCTCCTCAGCCATCATCGCAATCCAGTGGCATACGCAAATAGTCCCCCGCCCTTCGCTCTACCACCGGCCCAGCCAGTGCCTCTCACAAAGGAGTCATTTCCGAAGAAAAGAAGCCAAGTAATGACGGGAATAACTGAAATGGCATCGTTCGCATGCCGTGCCACTTAAATTTCCCAATCAATTATGTACGTTAAATACACCATGAGATCGCTCCTTAACGAGAGGACTTGCGTTTGGCTCCCTAACAATGCCAGATGACTCCACCACTCTGTCCCGTTGACGTTGAGCAAACAGAACTCGGCGCGTTTTAATGCAACGCCAAACTCCGAATTTGAATAAACTCCACGAGATTGAATGCAAATTCTTTAAGCTTGCGGAAATAATAAGAGGAGCTATTCGAGCAGCATCAGCACCAGGACCAGAACCAGAAGCAGACCGAGAAGCAGAAGCAGAAGCACCAGCAGTAAGCAATCCACCATCAGGCAGTCAGCTTAGAATCAGGCATCGTCTTAAGATGAAGTCTAGCGCACCAGCCATCAGCAGACGAGCACGAAAAAAAAATACGAAAAAACAAATCCCACACACAACCTCGAATCGAATCGAAAGAAAAGGGATGATGCAGGAGAATTCCTTATTGTTTGAGAATACAATTCAAGGATAAAATGTGCATTTTCTGCAGTAATCGAATTGTTCAGATAGAAATGATTTTTCTCTTCTCTGGGCTCCACTTCACTCTCCGCCCGGGCCCCAGCACTCGACACGAGTCAAGGAAACTGATGATTTCCTCCAAGGGACCGTACGAAGCGGCGAGTGTGTGCACAAGGACACACACTCCAACCAACAAACCGACGAACGAAGGATATGCGTACAAATTGAATAAAGATTTTCTCCTACACACATGCATTGTGCATGACTTCTCTTCGTTCAGTCAGAAGCGTCGTTCCGGATTTGTCGCAACGCGAGGGCGACCGTTGGAGTGCTGCTGCATGCAGTTAAGAAGGATTCGCAGAATGATTTCCTGACATTTTCAACTCGCTTAATATTTACTTTAAGCCCACGTATAGACGCTGCGACGATTGAGTGAGTCGACGAATCTGACAGTCGTCGAACGTGACAGTCGTCGAACGTGACAGTCGTCGAACGTAACAGTCGACGAGTCTAACAATCGCCTGCCGCGCTGAAGGAGGACTGAAGGACTTGTCTGCAGGTGGCCCTGGCACAGGGTGTGCTATCACTCTCGCCCCCCATGCTCCAGCTCCTAGGTGAGCTGCTGTGGTTGCAGATGGGGATTTCCTGGTAATCGGATGGAATCGAATGCCAATTTATTGAAGACATTAATCTACTAATCTCATAGATATCCACATCGGTACGTGAGCATTGTCTGTTTTCGAGTTGGTCCAGTGGACGGTGGAGCGGCCAGTCGGGAACAGAGGATCGGTCGGTCGGTTGGGTCGGGAGTAAAATAAATTCAGCATCCTTAGCCGGCACATCAACGATGACAATGAGATGTGGATGGAGTCCAGATGTGGGTGTCGTTCGTTTTTAAATTGCCACGAGGGTTGTGGGGGGGGGGGCCTTGTGTGTGAAGTCTGTGGAACGTATGTTTTCTGTCACTGGCTGATGGAGGGCGAGGAGCAATGTCTTGGAACGTGAATGGGTGTGATTTTTGGAAAGGAGACGAGGGTTATGCCACTGGATTGCTGACTGCATTGTCTGTTCATGCAGCTCATTGGCCGTGACCTTTGATTGGACTCAATTTAAGGAGAGTCATGTCGTGGCATCGACAAGTGCGGCATTGTCGTTGGCAGACGACATTCAGTGAACTGAATTCTTGGCCGATTATGTGGACCCTCCTGCAGTTGATCTCTTTAGATGACTTGAGCTGGCAACCATCGACTACTTGGACTGCTCTCCAACGACGACACGGCTCGCCTCCATCGACGACTTCGACTGGCGACCATCGACGACTTCGACTTGCCTCCATCGACGACTTCGGCTCGCCCCCTTCGACGACTTCGGCTCGCCTCCATCGACGATTTCGGCTCGCCTCCATCGACGACTTCGGCTCGCCTCCATCGACGACTTCGGCTCGCCTCCATCGACGACTTCGGCTCGCCTCCATCGACGATTTCGGCTCGCCTCCATCGACGACTTCGGCTCGCCTCCATCGACGACTTCGGCTCGCCTCCATCGACGACTTCGGCTCGCCTACATCGACGACTTCGGCTCGCCTCCATCGAGGACTTCGGCTCGCCTCCATCGAGGACTTCGTCTCGCCTCCATCGACGACTTCGGCTCGCCTCCATCGACGACTTCGGCTCGCCTCCATCGACGACTTCGGCTCGCCTCCATCGATGACTTCGGCTCGCCTCCATCGACGACTTCGGCTCGCCTCCATCGACGACTTCGGCTCGTCTTCATCGACGACTTCGGCTCGCCTCCATCGACGACTTCGGCTCGCCTCCATCGACGCCTTCGGCTCGCCTCCATCGGCCACTTTGGCTCGCCTCCATCGGCCACTTCGGCTCGCCTCCATCGACGACTTCGGCTCGTCTTCATCGACGACTTCGGCTCGCCTCCATCGACGACTTCGGCTCGTCTTCATCGACGACTTCGGCTCGCCTCCATCGACGACTTCGGCTCGCCTCCATCGACGACTCCGGTTGGCCACCATCGACGACTTCGCCTCGCCTCCACCAACGACTTCCACTAGCCTCCACCGACGACTTAGACTCGATTTCAATTTACTCATACCCTTGGCACCATAATATTGATCACTCATCTGCCAGCCCAAAGCTCACTGACATCCCTCATCCGAGTCCCAATTTAAGCGCACAAAGGCCTTTACAGCGACAGTTCCACGAAGTAATCGACAACCGAGATCCATCCGAAAACCCATCAGCAACCGGCAGCTTTCGCATCTAAACCGTCACGCGCACGTCATCTCCATTAAACAACATTCACCGCCGCCCCACCCACTCGCAGCGTATGACCATATGAGCGGGTGACTGGAGGGGGCTTTTCCTTTTTTTTTTATCAAATCCCGAACATGCCCAAAAACGTGAAAACGCCCCAAATTGGATATATATCGCTTCAAGTCATAAAGACGATTATATGTTAAACTGAACTGCAACCAGCAGCAATTTCTCAGTTCACGAAACCAGCAACTGAAATTGCATTTTATTTCCTTGCTGCGCAGCGCCCCTCACGCCCCTCCACCGCCACCACCGCTGTACAGACCGCCACACAAGGAGGAGGAGGAGAGGAGGAGGAAAAAAACCGACGGCGATAGAGAGCGCCAAATCGGCTTAACGGTAATCCGCTCAGTAACATTCACAAAAACCGAGTGGCAAAAAGGAGCGCGAGGAACTTGAAAATTCCCGTCCCGACGATACACCGCGCCGCCGAAGCGAGGCGCGCGGGCTCCCGGAAGTCGCCGTTCATCCTCTGCGCGAAAATTGAAGGCGGAAAAAACAGCAAGTGCCGAAGGAAACCGAAAGGATACGAAACAAATGCAATCTAATTTAAGCACATATTCTGGCACATTCGATATGCGCGCATAGCCACGCTTCCGCGGGAGTAACGTTGTTACTCCCGCAGTCGTCCTCAAGGAATTCCCATCTCGGCGCGGGCTGACTGACTGGCTGGCTCGCCTGACGCGGGGCAAACATCCTGCACATCCTGGCAACATCTCATATCTCCATTAAAATAAAATTGAATTTGAAATAGCGACGCCTCGGCGAGCGTGGAGTGGGAAAAAAATTCCGAAGGACGACGGGAAACTTTCCCGGGGAACAGATTGAGATCACCTCATCAAAATCCGAAGAAGCGATGCCGTCTTTCACAACAGAGCCGAGCCGTGGCTGGCGAAGTTTCGCTGCTCCAGGCGGCGCACGGTTCGAGAGCTTAGGCATTTCGGGCGATGCCGACGAAGGTACAGCTGCCGGCGTGGCTTCTTAAAAATTTAATACTCCAGCCGGGCATTCCGGGGGAAGTTTATTAGGCGTACTCGTGCTGGGCGACCGAGCGGGGTGGTGCGGCGCTGGCCTGCTCTCTCGACAACCTAAACCCATCGTGCGGCGGGAGCTGGATCGGGTGGGGCGAATAAGTTTCATTTTGATGGTGTTCAGTCGTGCCGTGGTCATGTCACCTGGGTTGTGTAAATTTTGGACAGGTCATGACCACATGTCAAACTTGTACCGCACATTAGTATGTAAAAAGCCGGAACCATATGACGTCCGGGACGACTGGGGCGACTGGGCCGACTGGGGCGACCGGGAGCGAGTGTGTGAAAGTTTGCGCAGAGGGTTGACAGCAGCAGCATTCGCTCGGTCGGCCTTCGGCCTTCGGTCTTCTCTGGTGTTGTCATCGTGGCATAAAATGTGTTCATTCCATGGCGACATAATTTTGGTCAAGCCATGGGTGCAGCTGGTTGGGTGCCAATTGTTTGAACCCCGGACCACGGACGGGGACGACGTGCAGCGACGACTGTCGCCTCCTCGAATGGTGTTGGAGCTTGTGAATTGTGTGGAATTTAAATTTTAACATGACTGCCACCGGTCGGGACAGCAACAGCAGCAGCAGTAACGACGTGAGACGTTTAGAGGGCACTTGGACGGCGACACTTGATGTGAAGGTTAGCCTTGTGAATGGCATGTCCGCTTTTGCTGGGTTTGCAGTTGAACGGGATTCCGGGAAACGTACATCATTAGGGACCAGCTTGGTCAACGAGCAGTCCATGAAGAGGAGCACAAACGTGAGGCGATGAAGGCGAGCCGAAGTCGTCGATGGAGGCGAGCCGAAGTCGTCGATGGTGGCGAGCCGAAGTCGTCGATGGTGGCGAGCCGAAGTCGTCGATAGAGGCGAGCCGAAGTCGTCGATAGAGGCGAGCCGAAGTCGTCGATAGAGGCGAGCAGAAGTCGTCGATGGAGGCCAGCCGAAGTCGTCTATGGAGGCGAGCCGAAGTCGTCGATGGAGGCGAGCCGAAGTCGTCGATGGAGGCCAGCCGAAGTCGTCTATGGAGGCTAGCCGAAGTCGTCGATGGAGGCCAGCCGAAGTCGTCGATGGAGGCCAGCCGAAGTCGTCGATGGAGGCGAGCCGAAGTCGTCGATGGAGGCGAGCCGAAGTCGTCGATGGAGGCGAGCCGAAGTCGTCGATGGAGGCGAGCCGAAGTCGTCGATGGACTCCAGTCGAAGTCGTCGATGGAGGCCAGTCGACGACGTTGATGGGGGAGAGCCGACGTCGTCGATGGAGGCGAGCCGAAGTCGTCGATGGAGGCGAGCCGAAGTCGTCGATGGAGGCCAGCCGAAGTCGTCGATGGAGGCCAGTCGAAGTCGTCGGTGCTCGCAGTCGACTATGGTAGCATGGCAAGATGACTGCCATAAATGAGAGCGAATTGTCCAAAAGTCAGCGCAAACAGTGCCTCGATGACTTCCCCTGCTGCATTTTAGAAACTCAACAGGGTTATGGGGCGAATCTTCAATCAAGCGAACATCAAAATCGAATCCAATCACCCACTTGACCGAGTCATCGTCAAATTCAAACCACCGAACCGAAGTACGTCGCAAACAAATTTCCGCTCGAAACTATTTATCTTTCCACGTTGACACACCGTCCGCGTCCCGTTGCATATATTAATTGCAACCAATTAGTCTGATTCGTCCGTCTGATGAGTGGACGCAGCACGGAAGGGCACACGGCAACCAATTTAATTTCAAAAATGTCACCGTTTTCACTCAAACTGACAGCATTTCGCTCGGGTGGGGGCGGACTGCACCACCTCCACGACGCCCGTCTATTGCATTTGTTCAGGACATTTCCAATTGGCATTTAACGTATTAAAAATGGCTTCATGTGGGGCTAGGGAATGCATGGGGGAGCTCAGGGGCGCCCAGCAATTACATCACAATTCCATTGAAGCGATTAACTTGCTTCGGCAATATTTGAACAGCGCCGGCAAGGACTCCCCGATTGGCTGTTATCGAATAAATAGATGCAAATGGATGGCGTGCGGCCCTGCAACGCACTTCGCAATGAATGCCGAGGTCCTGGCATAATGATGCAATGCGGGGGTGGCGAGGGGATGTGGGTGGAAGACAATAATATAAAAGGGTTCTCAAATATTTACACATGCCACTCGACGGGGGCGGTGAGGTAGCTTGTGTTGTTACTGCAGAGATGCATGCGACTGCCGAGGGAACGAGAATGAACACACACACATTGAGCTCGGGGATGCGTTCAAGAATCGAGTTTGTTTTGGCTTCAATCCAGATAAAAGCGGGTAATACCGAAACGATTTCAAGTGCAATCCAATTAATTGATAATTCAGAGCCGATGAGCTGCTGCTGATGACGATGACGATGGTGTGGGCTGTGAGTGGTGTGCGGGGCCTGGGCTGGGGACTAATTAATTAACTCCGTGCAACAAGAGGAAAGTCTAAACCAATCAACCGGGTGACAATTTACTATTCCATCATGCAATTGCACTCGATGCACGAGCTAATGAATGAACGATTGAAGTGCATGCTGCTGCTGCTGTTCAAAGTGATGATGAGTGGTTGGGGGGAGGTGGAGAGAGTTAGATTGAAGTGGAAAATAGTTAGAAGTGATTGAGAGGGGCGGCAGTTTGGCAGTGTGGCAGCACGGCAACGTGTGTGTGGCCACATGGAACGAGCCGCCAATGATTGCCTCCACGGAGGCCTTCAACTGCTTCAAAATGGGAAGAGTTGGGTCCAGGGAAACCAGCTCTCTCTCTCCTTTTGTTCTCTTTCTCTCTCCTCTCTCTCTATCTCTCTCTTTCTCTCTGTGTCTCTCTCTCTCTCTGGCACTTTCTCTCTCTATATATATATTTCTCTCTCTCGTTCTCTCTGTCTATCTCTATCTATATCTCGCTCTTTCTATCTCTATCTCTCTCTCGCTATTTTTATCTCTATCTCTCTCTCTACTCTCTATCTCTCTCTATCTCTGCCCCCTCACTGCCTCTCTCGCCCTCTCTCTTTCTCTCTCTATATATATATTTCTTTCTCTCGTTCTCTCTTTCTATCTCTATTCTATCTTTCTATCTCTATCTCTCTCTCTCTTTCTCTCTATATTTCTCTCGCTATTTCTCTATCTCTCACTCTATGTCTTCTTCTCTGTCTCTCTCTCTCTCTATCTATCTATCTATCTATCTATATATCTCTTTCCCTCTCCCTCTCGCTCTGCCTCTCGCTCTCCCTCTCGCTCTCCCTCTCTCGCTCTATCTCTCTCTCCGTCTAACGCTGGGCATCGATGAGTTCGAAGGGAAAGCGGTAATTCTGTGACCTCGTCAAGACCCCTAGGCCAAAGCCCGCCACCTTGTGGACCTTCAACCGCTGCTCAATTTACGGAACCGGCTTCAAACAAACGAGCTCTCCAGCCTTAGTCATCGTTGAGCACAAAATCGGGCGTCGACGAGGTCGCAGAGTGCAGCCGCAAGCAAGATTCAGCTCTGAGACCATACAAAGACACGATCTCAGGAGCAACCCACTGCCACATTCGACTGAGGTCCGTCTCGAAGGTGTCTGCTGTCTGCCCAAACAACATAGGAGGCCACAATGCACATCGCACTCACTAAACATGCACCGAGTACTCAAAGGAGTGCCGAAACGAGTTCGGAGTTCACCAAGGAAAGCGGGAAGTTTGCACAGACGAACGTAAACAAGCGAAAGACTCATCAATAACGCGTCTATTGACCAAGTTATCCAGCGCGCAAGAGTGCCTGATTAAGTGGCGCATGGAAGGGCGTGCAAAAACCACCACCAGACTGGAGCGTGGGGCGTTCTTTTGCGCGCCCCAACTACGACAGCTAATCAAATTTAATTTCCTTATGCCAATATCGTGAAGAGTGATTGCAAACAGAATCGAGGGGCAAAATCAAAGCGCATCTATCTGAACTTGTGCTGTGACAATATTTGAACAACATAACTAATTTGATGTTTAACTTGTTGCACAGACTCACTGTAGCTCCGCTCTTTCCCTGGCGAGTGTTTGCGCGCCACCCCCCCCTGCAGACAAACAAGATGCCCGCCCCAACACACACTGTGAACCGTCCAACCGGCGGAGTTAATTTCGATTCAGGATTACACACACAACGACATGTTCGTGTGTTTGTTTGGCATTCGATTTCGCCGAGTTGCAGTTGCATCTTTTGCCCTGCACATGCCAATTAAACGGGAAAGAAGTACGAAAACTTATGAAAACTACCTCATGGATGCGAGTGAGTGAGTTGTGAACACGAACAAGAGCAGCGCACGAGGTATCGGGGCGAGCCCTCCCCGTAGAGCCACATAATCAAGTGAATAAAATCAACAAAAAGTTCAAAATGTAAATGTTCCGCAAATGAATGATTCTCCTTGTCTCCGACGACCGAACTTGGAAATATCTCTAATTGGCTTCAATCCGGGCAAAAATTGTGAAAACTCTGCGCTTCCTTCCGTCTTCCTTCTCAGCCATCGTCACCGTCACCATCATCTTCGTCTCTATCTCCGTCGTCGTCGTCGTCTAGTCTAGGTTTGATTCACTCTGGAGGACATATCAGGAACAGGGCGAACCCAGTGGCGGAGGGACTGAACGACGATGACGACGGGAGCTGGTTTTTAGAATGCAGAGTGCACTTGAAAAGAAATTTCTCTGGGGATGAACCCTTTATTCCGCCAACTTTCATATAAATGGAATATTTCCAGAGAGTAAATCTCCCAGGAGCCATGGTACCTCAGACGTAACCGCCGTTAACAAGTTAATAGAGATGCAAGTTGAACTGAAGTGCCTTTCCAGACAAATTTTCCTGTTTTCATCTATTTCCCGTCAGCCACCATAGTTTAGTTGCAGTCGCCCTCTGCACTCCACCTCCTCCTGTGGCGTGTCCTTTTTTTTCTTCTCTAGTTTGAATGGATTTTTCTTCGTCGTTTTATCCAACGAATGTCTTTCACGATCCCATTTGGCTTACGTTTTTATTTCAGTTGGTTTCATTTCAATTTTTAATTGAAATACGATTTGCTCGAGTATGCTGCTTCAAGAGGAGTCCCTCTCTCCTTCCCCCCCTTCCTCTGTTGAAGAAAGACCGCCTCTCGAGGCTCCTCAGAATTGTTGGTTATTAGAAAAAATAATTGATAGCATTGTTGCTTCGGTTTTTCCGTTGTTGCTGATGTTTTTCATCTTCGATCGGTCTGCTCCGCTCACGGACTCCTTGAGGAACTTTTAATGGATGGCTACTTGGCACGATTAGTTTGAAAGAGTGCCTTTAATTGGGATGCGGTTTCGAGTACTCGCAGTTGAACACAAGAAGAAAAATCAAACCATTTTCCGGCGAACATTCGACCGATTGCTGGCGGAGTGGAGGGCACTGGATTCAGTGGAATCTGGTTGTGGGTCAGTGCATCGTCGTTAACAAGGCTCTCGTGAGTGGTTAAGAGGCTGATGCATTGATTCTTCAAGTGCGTCGAGGAAAAATGAAGGGATGATCGCCCCACTTCGATGGAAAGAAATGATGATCAGAAGGACGTGATCCTAAGCAGTGAATGCGAAACGGGTGATTGTAAAAGAAATGAGTGCGATAAGCTGATTGAATCGCAGAAACTTCAATCACTTCAAGGCTTCAACGATCCATCATATTGTTGGCCTCGGGATTTGATCACTGGCAACGACTGTAACTTCCAAATACTAGTCAATACCAATCGCAACTGGGCTCAAGACTCCTGACTCGAAGGACCAAGATCATGCTCTACGAAGCTCTTATTTTGCCAGTCCTGCTCTATGAAGCCGAAAGCTGGACGCTAAGCAATACCGCAGACCTGATTCTACGACCTGATCTACGTCGGATACATGGTCCCGTCTGCGAGGAAGGCGAATGGAGGCTACGACATAACCGGGAACTCTGCGAGCTGTACCAGGATGTGAGGGCAAATACCGTCGACTGCACTGGCTCGGCCACATTGAGCGCATGGAAAACAATGCTCCAGCAAAGAGGGTCTTCGAATCCGAGTCTCCTGGTTCGAGAAGGAGAGGAAGACCGAATCTCCGGTATAGAGACCAAGTAATCGCGGATGCAAGACAGCTTGGTCTTGATGACTGGAAGCATCGTGCCCAGGATCGTCCACGATGGAAGGCAGCAATTGGTCAGACTCGGATCCTCCATGGGTCACCGGCCTGATAAGTAAGTAAAGAAGTTAATTCCAAAACTTCACCGCTCCTTCAACTGCTTAGGTTAGATTAGGTGAGTGGGCTGCCAGCGAAATCGCCAGCGCACTTAGACCACCACGTTGGTCCATTGTGATACCCATAGTCAGACCCATTACCACTGATCGATAACTCCAGTGATAGTGCAGATCCCAACGGCAAATTGTGACTGGACCAGATTCGAAGACCGGATAAAGCGTTTTAACTAAGCTTTCACCGGGCTTCGAACCGCCGACCCATCTAACCAAGGGCAGACACTCAACCAACTGCGCCCTCCAGCTGTTGCTTCTACTGCTTACTCCTACAATAACATTCAGCAACCCCCTGTTGCAATTTAGGCGGCTTTTGTCAACGCATTTACTGAACTCTCCGAACGCTTTTACTAAACTCCACTTGCTTCGAGCGACGCTTCTATAATTGGGTTCTATAACACTTTGCGAGGAAAATGCACAGCAGACCATACAGCTCCAAGGAACTTTCTCGGACACCAAATGCACATGAAACTTCGAGTGATATTCAAAATTATCGGCCATGACTACAGATGATTCTTGGACGAACTTATATTCTTACAAATCCTGGAAAAGATCAAAGAAACGCCCGACCTGGAATGCCTTATATGAAAGCATTCACAGAGATGCTATACTGCGCTATGTTTATTGTATCTTATCTTATGGTGGAAGCTGAAGAGGAAGAACACTCATCAAGGCTCACCCAACCCTTCAAAGTCACAAGGGATACTAGACAATGCAACGCGCTTACATGTGATTTTCTCAACATCATCGTGACGATGATCTTACATCTGTCCAGCGCTCTACAACTGGACCATCTTTCAGAAGTTCGTCCGTAAGGCAGGCAGACCCAAACAATCACACCCGGGATCAGTCGAACATAGTGTGACGTGAGCGCAGCTAAGATGAGTCTACCGCTAAACGAAGAATGTGAAGCAGTGATGTGCAGTGGTGCTTCCAGTAAGGTGTTCGCTAACTGCTACTTCAAACTTTGTCTTTTTGTTACGATCTATGATCACCAAGGACGATAAATGAATACAAAAGGTGATTTTTTAAAAGCTATAGGAAAGTTTTTCAAAAAATACACATAAAATTCAGAAAAATGCATGAAATCTTTGTTTGAATCTATAGTACGGTCCATATAGTTTAATGTTCAAAGATTACTTCATGCAAATGTTGACCTTGACTGTGCCTCAAATGGTCCATCCGCTTAGTCAAATTTTGGCATACTCTTTCCAACATTTCGGCCGGTATCTCACGAATAAATGCTTCAATGTTGTCTTCCAATGCGTCAATTGAAGCGGGCTTGTCTGTATAGACATGAGCTTTAACATAGCCCCACAAAAAATAGTCTAAAGGCGTTCAATCGCACGATCTAGGCGGCCAATTGACCGGTCCCGAACGTGAAATAAAATGTTCACCGAACTCGCCCCTCAATTAGTCCATTGTTGCGCGTGCTGTGTGGCATGTGGCACCGTCTTGTTGAGACCACATGTCATGCAAGTCAAGCTCTTGCATTTTGGGCAAAAAAAAGTTGAATATCATCTCACGGTAGCGCCCACCATTCACAGTTACGTTACGATTCGCATCATCTTTGAAGAAGTACGGTCCAATGATGCCACCAGCCCCATAAACCGCACCAAACTGTGACTTTTTCTGGATGCATTGGTAGCTCTTGCAATGCTTCTGGCTAATATTCACTCCAAAATCGACAATTCTGCTTATTTACGTACCAGTTGAGCCAAAAATGAGCTTCGATTAGACTGACCATAAAATGGAAGAAGCGCGCGATGAACTTTCTTAACAGAGCACGCATTTTGATAATAAAATTCAATAATTTGCAAGCGTTGATCGTTTGTAAGACGATTCATGGTTAAATTATAGACCAAACTGAAGATGTTTGACCGTGAAACAAAACACGAAACGTGCTTCAGCTGTTTAAACCGTTCTTGCCCAAAAGATAATAGCTAAAAAATTACCCTTCATAAGCTCTCTTTCTTTGCATGTATGCCTGTATCCGCATTCGTTGTATGCACATAGACAGACACTTAATCCGCACCTCAGCAAACGAAATGAAAATGAACAAGAATTCTCAACGTTCTGTGGTCTGCCCTTCTACACAACGTACTACCTACAACCGAGTGTGGAATGAACGACGGTGCGCTGAATGATGTTGAACACCTACCCATACAGATTTGTATTCAACAATTTTTGTTATATGTGGATTTGCTTTTCGTCGGTGCGCTGATGTGGAGAGAACACCCAAATGTATTCATTTTTGTAGTTTTGATTGAGAATGAATTCTCTTGTCATTCGAACGAAGCAAAAGAGGATCGTTGCGAAGTGCACTTGATAAAGGTGAACACCATGTGCGAGAGATTATATATCAGAGAGTAGCGTGGTTTTTTTAACTTTGAGCGTGGATACGGTGCGCTAAAGTTACGAGAACACCTTTGACTGATAGCTAGGCAATTGCAAAATAAATACAAATTCAGATTCAGATATTTTGGTAACACATGCAAAATAAAGACTTTGGTAGGGTGAGCGGTGAACATCAGCGCACCTTCGAATAAGCGGCACTGATGTGAAACAGCACTCACAATAAACAGTCGCAATGGACAGCTAGTACTCCAAGGAATTTAAGTACTCCAACCAAGCCGCAACAATGATACCAGTGTGGTGATCAGACGCGGAAAACCTATTTTCTCGTCACAACCAAGTTGGCATTACACAGGACCGCAATCATCTCAGGACTGCTCGACTTTATTGAAAGCGAAAATAGAAGCCCTGGGTATTCTCATGGGACAAGTCGTGCATGCGATGGTCCTACGTGGAGTGGATTTGTGAGGCCTTTGTGAGCTTTGTGAGTCCATCCAGGCACATGTCCGGCGTTGTGGTTATGTGCGTCGACCTCTAAGCACTTGAACCTCGGCGTCTAGGTTCGAAACCCAGTACGGCAAAAATATGTTTTCACGGTCCCATCTCTGCCCGATCGCTGACCATGCTCAAGGAGTTTAAATGCCTAGAAAAAGCTGCTCAAACTTGGCCGGTCAGAGTCGGCATAAAACTGTAGGTCCCATCCACTCGTGAGAAAATAATGGCACGCACAACACGAGTGGTTGCTAAGAACCTAAGCCCTGGTCGCCTACGGTCTGTAGCTCCACCCATATTATAAATATTATATTATGTCCGACGGTGGTAAAACATCCTCTGTTAAGGGCACACTAGAGACCATCCCGTTGGTCTAAGGGAGCAACTGCTTTAAGGTCCCCAGGGCGCCCATAACCCAACATATTCAGGCATCTACCCATCCAACGCATACTGTGGGTTGACTACGGATAACTTGGCTCGATCTGTAGACTCGTCAGCTCTCAGCTTCTGAGACAACACATGCTCCCGCTTAGGTGGTTGGCAAATGTTGAGAAAGACAGCTTGGTGTAGCAACTGTAGACATTTGGCTAACTCATGCTGACCAGAAAGGCCTCCTGGTTGAGGTTCAAGTGCCTCATGGACGGTCGTCCCACGTAAAGCAGGAGAAGACGACTCTGAAGATTGAGGCATGAATGACCCTGAAGCGATCGTGACGATCTCCAGCAAAAGGGCCCATGAAGATGCACAGGACACTCGCGTTTTTCACAATTCCTGCTCCCATTATTTCCCTCCAAACTTGATCTAGACGATCAGATGGCGAAAAAGAAACCTGGATCGAGAGGCTTCCATCCGAGTGTCTGAGCAAACGACAGGCTTGGGAGACGGTCCATTGTCCTCTTGATGAATGTCAGGTGACAGTGGCTTAAACTCCTCCAGGACCGGACCTACGTTGGCCAAAGAACTGAACCCCATCCACGTTCCCCTTACAAGCACAAACCAAAAAAAAAACCCTCCAAAAGTCTAAAGTCAATTTCTGTCACAGCTTGCAGCAGGCGTCTCCCAGGTCATGCGGCAAGGTCTGATGCCATCTTCATCACAAAGTCTATTACCGTCTTCAGTTGCCCCCAAAGGACTCAGCCTATTGCTCCCACAGCGCACAGCGCGCAGCACACGCTCTCCCATTGTTCGCCGTTTCCATGCTGATCTGACAATTTCATTCATTGTCCACCTCCAGCTCCGCTCCTCCTCGAATCCAAACCAGAACATGCCATGTCAAGTATGTGTCCTAGATGCCAAACAAGGTACCCTCTCTCGCTCAGTCTATCCCAAAAGAAAAAAAAAAAAAACACAATATGTGATGTTGTCCATGGCCATAGCCGTCCGTGTCCATTCCCCCAAACATCCATTCCATGCTCGCACATACATAACGATGCCCCGACGACGACGATGACGATGACACCCGTTTCAGCACCCCCGTGCACATAAAATACAAAATTTCATAAGAAAATGATTTTTATGACGCAAACTTTTATCACATTTAACATTCAAAGTGTATACCATTGCTGTCATAAAAGCCGGTTTACGACGATACCCAAATTATTGGCTTCTACCCCGTGAACTTATTAGGGAGTATACAAAATAAATTCGCATCTTTCGAAAACAATGCTGCTCTGAATATAATCGATACTAAAGATGGGCCATAAAATAGATGCCAAAGTGCAAAAAAGCCCTGGAACGTAAGAAAGACTTGATCGGACTGGAGTGGTGATGAGCTGCAGAGGCGACGGGGTGGATGGCTGCTGGAGGAGGGGGGGGGGGGGGACGGACGGAGGTCCTATAAACTCCTTTAAAATCCTTGCTGGTCCTAAAAGGAAATCCTATTATTCTCAGTCGATAATTTGAATAAATTTAATAACGTCCTACACACAATTTTGGTGGAATGTGAGAAGCACGAGAGGGGGGCCTTGCGCCAGTCGCGTGTTCACTGCGGACGGCTGAGTTGGTGTGACGATGGTTGATGCTGGTCTGGGTCTTTTGCGCCATCTGACGGACGAGGAGAGACCACAAACTGCCCTTTCGCGGCTATTTTGCCAGTTGAGGCCTTTGGTCGGGCGCCACCGGAAGATGGAATTTACGATCGCCGTCATGGAGCCGATACCATCTCCGTCGCTCGACAAGAGCGTGTATTTTTGCGACAATTTTTGCAAAGCCTTGCTAGTTGAAGTCCTTTGGTCGGGCGCCACCCGAAGGTGTACATCTAGCGAAGTTCGCCATTATCGTTGTCAACGAGCATTTTGAAACCGAAAAACATTCTCGGGTCATCTGCGGAAAGACCACAAAAGTCAGTGTTGCGACCATCTCTAATTGAGGTCCTTTGTCGGGCGCCACATGGTCATGCAATCCTTGGTGAGCTTCAGAAGGATCGCTGTTGTCGGCCTGTTAGAAACCATTGAAGGGCCATGTAAGATCTGCGTAAATAGGAAAGCTCTAAAACGCATCCGTTTTACCAGCCCAGGCTTTATGTCGGGCGCCACATAAATCAGTGCTGCGACCGTCTCTAATTGAGGTCCTTTGTCGGGCGCCACATGGTCATGCAATCCTTGGTGAGCTTCGGAAGGACCGCAGTTGTCGGCCGGTTAGCAACCATTGAAGGGCCATGGATGACCTCCGGAATTTGCAAAGTTCTCAAATACCCTCGTTTTGCCAGCCCAGGCTTTATGTCGGGCGCCACATGAAGACCAAATTTCTGGCCAGGTTCGCTAAGATAGGAGTCATCGGGCAGTTTGAGACTGAGAAACGGCTTGAGGTCATCTGACCGCAAGTGCCTCTGTTTTCGCTCCAGGTTTTTAAGCATTGCTAGTCAAGGCCTTCTGTCGGGCGCCACTTGCATAAAATACCCCATGAGGCCACACCACCTCCATTCTAATCAAATTCAATCCATCGCCTGGCCAGTTCAAGATAACGCGCCCACCCAAAGCACTCCGAATTCGACTTCAATTGCGTTTTGATTTGACAAGATGGATGGCTGCCAAGCCGCAGACATTCACTGCATTCCAATGCAGAGACTCACTGGCTAAATCACCGACCCACCGTCCAGAGCATAATTCATCGACAAACAACTCAATTAGACGGCTCAAGCTATTTTGATAAGCTGTCATCAATTACACACATGGTGCTCCATCAGGAGAGGCACTGCGTCGTGCCGGCCAAACTCGAATTGAAGCCACAAATCATGAGAGGCACTCGCCTGCCAGGTCCCACATAACACCAAAACATGCGTGCACTACACCACGCTGCCGCCTTCCGCCATCCCGCCATGCCGCCATGCCGCAGAGACGAAAAGCACGTCGCTCTACAGCGACCGTAATTATCCGTCAGGACTGGCCGGCGATTGTTTGCCTCCAATTACAGTACATCACTCTTGTCACCACAGTGCCTGATTTAATCGTTATTATTCATGTTCGTTGACGCAGCCATTGTCCTTTCGCTTGTTTTGCGATGCGGATGTGTTTTTTTTGTTTTTGTCCACTTTTTTCCTCTTGTTTTTCTACGCATTTTCGAGTGCAGATACATCTAGTTGCGAACCGCAGCAACGTGTGAGTGCGGCTCCTTAGTGAGTGCGGCATCCCAGGGGACTAGCATGCATCGATGGATTTTCCACTGGGTGGCAACGGGCTGACCTAGTGAGCGCACAACAGGAACTCGGATGCAAATGAGCGACTTCACAACTCGCTGAACATGAGTGTAATTAGAATTTCAATTCGCCCAAGTTGGCGGAAAGGCATCCTACCACCACTGCAGCCCCCCCACCCCCCCTGCATGGGCATGCCAAGGATTTGGCAGAGAAGTTTGTATTGAACCGTTTCCGTGGATGCGTTTTGTTTGGAAGATTGATATGCTGGCTCTGGCTGAGCGGGGCGCTCAACTTTGCCTGCGATGGCATTTAATATGCAATGGGTCTTCGGTCTGAGCCAAAATGGCCAAGACCCAGTCATTCGTTTGCGGATGTTCGGGTGGTGTCTGAACAATGCATGTGCAGAGGAGGCAAGGACTAGGATTTATTGAATCAGCATTTTTGGCAAAACGGAATGCGACATGGACTAGGTGCACTTGGATTGTCATGGATTTGAAGTCAGGCCTTAAAAGTTGACTCACGGCAGGGTGAGAGTGCTGCAAAGTGATGATGAGTCATAGATTGGAATGCCTGCTGGTATGAGGTTGACTTGAAGAAAAACCGGGAACGCCTACCACGATCCAATCAAGTCTCAATCGATCAACAGAATGCGACTGAGGGATGAGCCCATGAATCCCAGAGCAAGCCAAAATCCGTTTCACCTTGTCGCATTCCCAGTAAACCAACTCGCACACACACACCGCTTCACAAACAACCCGCAATGTCCTCGGGGACGTTGCCACAAGTCACCATTTACGGTCGCCACTACTTAGCCTGCAGTTGTTTCGAGCATAATCAACTCGAAGCACGGTAAATTTGTTTTCAACATCCATCGAGTCCACAACTCTCCAGGGATGTTAACACGGTCCCTCTCCCACCATCCCACCATCGCACCGCCGCCATTAAACCGGAAAAAGACCTCCCCACAATGTTAATGAAATAATTTTTATTGAATGGACTCTTTTTCGGTTCTTTTTTTTTTGATCTTTCACCGTTACTTTAATGCAATGAAATATTAATGAAAATTGTATTTATTTACCCTCTCCCGCATACACGGGGAATTCCAAGCGATTCGTCATGTAAGCATCGCACACACACGCACGCACACACGGAGCCCCGCACGCACTCAGTCAATTTTATGGTTTTTAATCAACCGAACAATTAAATCAAAATAAAATTAAAAATCGACGATATGTGCGGGCACTTGCATTTGAGTACGCACGCTTGTGTGTCTGCATAGAGGGAAGAGACCTCACTTATTTCTACCTGCACACAATAATTTTAATCTCCGCTAATTAGACTGAATGAATTTTCGAAAAAAAAAAAAGACGGGAAAAAAAAAGCATATATAGTGGCTGGCATTCGACGTAGCTGAACCTATTTGTTTTAATTAACACCACACAATGGCGGTGACCGGAGTGAGGTTATAATTTAAAAGGCAGCGGCAATAAATATTTTAATTGGTCCCGCCTCGTTGGTAAGTTAATATGACTGACAATTAGCTATTTTAACGGGATAAAGCTTTAATTAAAATTGACTTCTCTTACCGCACACTGAATGAGGACTCACGTAAAGTGGACTGGTGGTGGGCATGGCATGGTTTAGTCGTGTAAGGGGGATTCAATGGATCCGGTTGGGTTTTGCTTTATTGACCCATTGATGGTCTTGCAGGCGAGCACTCGATTGTCCCGGCCAATGTGGACACTTGAAGGGTGGCCGAAGAGGGCGCATCTGCATTTCCATCTGAAATTGAATGGACTTCATTTTCGGCCAAAATTTGGGATTTAGATAGAATTTTGGATTTGGAATCTATTCACTTCTACTGAAGGGTGTGTTCTTTTTGAGGTACTTTGAAATGGAATAGAAACAAAGATGATTTGGAATCAATTCATTATGCCCCTGCCACGACCCTGTTTTCCTACTTCTACTAAAGGGTGTTTTTTTTTAGAACTTTGAAATGGAATAAAAACAAAGATGATTTTTTTAAGCTGACATGAAGTTTACCTTATCTTCTGGCATTAAATATGATTTCTGGCATATGACCGCCACGGCTGGCTCGAACGTAGTCTAATCTGGAGGTCAAATGTTCGATGACTTTTTCCAACATTTGTGGTCATATATCGGCAATAACGCGGCGTATGTTGTCCCCCAAGTGGTCAATCGTTGCGGGCTTATCGGCGCAGACTAGCGACTTCACACGTCTTCACAGAAAATAGTTAAATCGCACGAAGCGGCGTTAAATCGCAACATTTGTAGGCCAATTCACAGATCCGAAACGTGAAGCTATGCGGTTACCAAACGTTTCCTTCAATAAATCAATTGTGGCACGAGCTGTGTGACATTTTGCGCCGTCGTATTGAAACCACAGCTCGTGCACCTCATTTTTTGTTCAATCAATGAATGAAAACGTCAGTAATCATGGATCTGTAGCGGTTATCATTGATTATAACGTTCTGGCCAGCATCGTTTTTTTTTAAAGAAGTACGTACCAATTATTCCACCAACCCACAAAGCACAATAAACAGTCAGTTTTTGTGGATGCAACGGTGTCTCGACAAACATTTGAGGATTATCATCACTCCAAATGCAGCAGTTTTATTTATTGACGTATCCATTCTACCAAAAGGGAGCATTGTGTAAAAATGGTGATACGTATTTCAAACAGAACCATGATTTTCAAAATCAAAATTTGCACAATTTGGAAGCATTTTTCAGGCGTCAGTCTATTCATGTTGAAATGCCAAGCCAAACTAAAAATAAATCTCTTGACAGCTGGCAAAATGGCAGCCAGTTAAAACAGTGTTGCCAACTTAAAGTCCAATACCTCTAAAAAAACACCCTTTACACACGCGTTTTTGACTTTTTTTTTGGAACTTTGCAATCCCTCTTTCTCATGGAGGGTCAGCATGTAGTTTTGGATCCAGTTCCAACCTATATTTGGTTACAAATTTGGAAATTTGAAAATTTACATAATTCACGAAATGAAACGACGTGTGAGCCTTCGTGGCCATGGCATACTTTACCGGAGATTTCGATGAAAAGATTCTTCCAATAGGGACTGCCGAACTTTGACAGTTGATAGCGGCCATATTGTTGAAGCTACATCTGTCAAATTGGCTGTCATTTGTTCAGTGTGTTTTGCCAAATCACCATGGAGGGGTATAGTGTTCAACAACAGGTTCTGTTCGGGTAACCTTGTGCGCGTTTCTCCCATTATACAATCTAGGGTCGTCGTAAACGTCCTACCGAGAGGCCCGTTTCTGGATAAAATTAAATTTGGAACGATTCCCATTCACATGAGATCCAGTGCATCTCGAAGATCCAATGCATTCCGAAAAAGTGTTGATTTTAGACTGTTCATCGGTCCATATTTCTTTGAGACCCACGTTGGCCAAGCCATCTCCGTCTACGCCGAGCACTATAGGTCGATGATTGCCAACATCTTTTGACCTGGTTGGGACGATATGGACACCAATGACATGTGGTTTTCAACAGGACGATGGTACGTGCCCGACAGCTCACGCTACATTGGAAATTCCGCACGAGCGAATCGAGGGCATGGTCATCTCACGTAGAGGTGGCTTAAACTGATCACCGAGATCATGCGATTTGACCCAGTTAGACTTTTTCTTGTGGAGTATAAGCCACAAACAACAGCGGCCCTCAAAGCCAACATAGCCCACGTCATTTCTGCGCCGGATTCATGGAAAATCTGACATTTCGGATGCGCGCTACCCAGAGAAGCCGCAGCAGGCATTTGAGGGATGTTATATTCCATACACAACGACATCGATAGGCCTTTTAAATGAATACAAAATTTCGTAGATATCTCACACACACTTTGTTTTATTTATATTCGAAGATAGCAAGCGCTTAATGTACAAGGGAGTTGGAGACTTTATTATGGCTTGAAATAGCAGTTTCTGACATTTACTTTTTGAATATGATTTGGTGTAAATGTTACTCACGACCATGCCGTACAAGGTCCATTCCGACGGTCCAATTTTGGATCACTGCATCTAGCGCTGCGCGATCGGTCTTCAGTAGCACTCGCCACTAGAGCTGCAATGTTCTCCTCACAACGAGTTGAAGTTGGTCTATTCCGTTGCGTATCATCCAATAACGTGCACTGAGACTCGAATTTGCGGATGGTTGAAGCAATAAAGGCCTCCGATGGTCGATGATGCACAGGATATGTTGGTTAAAGAGCTCGAAGAGCATTTTTTACACATCTCTGATGTTCGTAATCCAGAGATATTGTTGAAATGTGAGTCTTTCCACGAAGATTTGTCAAACAAATCTGAATAAGAACAACACCACACCATTTCTTCTTTATTTGGAGCTACAGTCCGGGGTGGTCCGGAGCCTTAATCAATAAGCCTCTCCAACCAGAGTGATCACTGGCTAGCGGTCTCCAATTTCGTACGCCAAGTTGGTTGGGGTCCTTCTCCACCTGGGTGTGCCATCTAAGACGCGGGTGTCCTCAGTTACGTCCCACAGATTCGGAGTCGAAGACTCTCCGGGCCGGAGCTGAGTTGTCCATACTTCGCTACATGACCCAGCCACCTTATGCGATGGACGCTCATGTCGCTGTACACCTCGTACAGTTCGTGGTTGAATCTTCTCCTCCAAATACGATCAACGCGAACCGGACCAAATATCGAACGCAGAGCTTTTCTCTTGAAGAGACCAAGGACTTCTTCATCCACTTTTGGGATAGTCGATGCCATCGCTCCTTACAGCAGGACTGAGATGATCAGCGTCTTATATAAAGTCAACTGGGTCCATCGGGAGAGGTTTCTAGTACTCAATTGCCTCTTGAGACCGAAGAAACAGCGGTTGGTCTCTCTACTGGTGTTGTTCATACGGTTTACTGCGGAGTCGAGGTAGACGATGTCCTTACCTAACTCGAGGTTATAGGTGTCCATTGTGATGCTCTGTCCAAGGCATCGATTTTGTATGGCATTTCTTCGGCACAGTTTTGCCCACATTTACAATTTTAGCCGCTTCCGTCTCAATGCCAGCAATCGCCATATTGACGGCTCGCTTAGTTCACTGTCATCCGCGTATACCAGCAGTTGTACGGACTTCTGGAAGATCGCGCCTCTAGCGTTGGCAGTCTTGCACGATCTTCAGCAGGATGATGTTGACAGACAAGGCAGCGCGTCGCCTTCTTTAACATTGACGGTCTCGGTGGGTTCGTGACCGATCTTGATGGTCCAGCGATAATTCTCTATTGTCATGCTGCACAACCTGACGAGTTTGGCAGAAACGTCGAAGCTAGACATGGCGCTGCTTAGCTCGTCTCCATGCACACTCCCATATGCGGCCTTGAAATCGACGAATAGGCGATGGACGTCTGTTCCAGAATCTGCCGTAGTTCGAAGATCTGGTCGATGGTGCACTTTCCTAGCCTAAAGCATGAAGCCAACAATTGTTCAACTATTCAAAAGTTAAATTCAAAGGACAAAAAACGTGGGAAAAACTTCAGATTATGATGACCTAACGATGGTTTTGATGTATTTTTGGCCAAAAATTCACATTTTCGAAGTGCTTCAGAACGTTAATCCAAATTGTCAAGAACGGATGGTCTGCAACTTCACAGAGAAGCCCTGCTCCATCTGGCTGCTTCTCACATTTGAAGGGTATCCTTGGGGGTGGTTCCGGTGTGACCATAAGTGATGTCATTAGACCACCACTTTGGACTGAACACAAACAGAACTAGTCGTAGTTCCTAAATGCAATTAACCTCCTTTGTGAACAGGTACCCATTACACCTGGATTCTCATTAATTTCACGCAACACTATCGAGTCAATAAAAAGTCAATTCAGCCAAAAAGACTTGTTAGTTCAGAGCCATCTGCTCCTGTGAAGCACACAAAGCCAGACCCTACCGCTGCAGTCGAACCAGCTAGACAAACATCGCATCCAGTTCCATGTCATTCGAAACGTCATTTGAAAACAAAACAAGAAAAGAAATACAAAACGAAACGAATACCCCGATGAGATGAGCAGACACAAAGTCGATTTGTGGGAAATCCAAACACGATGTAGCCTGTACCCTTGCATGTGCTGTCAACTCAAGCCGCACTATCGGTTGTACGTGTGAGGCCAATGCCGCCGCGCCACCTCCTCGATCACGACCAATGAATTAAACAATAAATTTCCCGTTACAGAGCATACACTCTCTAAACTCTAAAGGAAATCCAAAATACTTCCTTTGCACATCCATTTAGGGAGAAGCCCACCCACCGAGCACGCGCCCCCCGTCCAACTGAATCCCATTATCCTTGATCGAAGCGCATTCATACCGCTTCAGGACTTAAGGGCAACCGCCAAACAACCATATCCGCCGACTATAGACTTCTCATTTACATCTCTCGACAACCGAAGGTATTCGCCTTCACCTTTACGTTACTCAGAGAGTATACCATCAGCCATCTCCGTTGCCGTTGCCGTTGCCGTTGCCATGTCCGTGTCCGTGTCGGTGGCCATGCCCATGCCCATGCCCGTGTCTCCTTATTCGAGCCAGTATCCTGGATCCACGGAAATTAATGCACTTTTAACGTTCCTTGGAATTCCTAACCCATTCATATGGTAATCACTTCAATATCCCTGCCAGAGCGTGGCCCCTACTCGTATTTCGTTGTCATCACTTGTGTGTGTCCTTACAGATCCCCACCGCTCGCGTGTGTGTGTGTTTGAAAATTTGCAGTGTACCTGCGTTCAATGGACAAAAGGATTTGCAAATGTTCATGACACCCCAAACGAGAGAGAGAGGCAAAAACGAAAAGAAAGAAAAACACATAAAAACACGAAACACGAGAAGCGAACAACAACAAAACACACGCCGAAATGGGAAAAAAAAGAAACGTACACAACTCCAGCGAGCGGCAGGAAAAAGGAAAAAAAGGAGCAAACTTCTCCGAGGATATGTGTGAATAAGTTGTTGGCATACCATACGAAGGTGTGTGGCGGGGGGGGGAGGGCGGTAGGGAGGGAGGCATTCTAGCGTACACATTTGCATTTTGTCCTTTTTGCATGCTGGTCCTGTCTGCAGCAACTTTTGTGTGTAGTCCGCTCGCTGAAACCGCTCAACAAACACACACGCACACTGACACTCCGATGTCCCTCGTCCCTCAGCTGCCTGCGCCCGTTGAGTGGCTGTACTTTTAGATATTTGGTTCTTCGTTTTCATATGTAAATCTTGCCCTTTGGCATATATTATCATTTTTACTGAACAACAACAACGTCGACGACGACGAGGACGACGAGCTCAAAAAAAATGTTTATTTTCCGAAGACACTCATCCGTGAGATGGTGTCTGAGGTGTGGTGTGGGGGGGGGGGGGGGGGGGACAGCAGCCCTTCACATTTCGTGTATCCTGCTTTGTAGTATTATTTATTGTAAGTGACAGAGATAGTTTGCAATTCACTTAGGAACACATAATTTCTTCGGGCGCTCTCGCCGCTCGGGCAGTGCGCGGGCACGCTGAGCAGTCCGAGGGCATCATGGGACAGGAGTGGCGCCTGCTTTGAAGGGAATGGGGGATGGGATCGCTGCCCTGCGGATTATCATCGGAGGTTCAAGGATTTGGGCAGATAATCGACTAAAAGGATTCCGTTGATGTCCAGGATCATCAGGTGGCAGCACCTGTTAAGAGACTACACTTCATCTTCTGCGGATGACTCCTACAGTCAAGCGAAGACTTGTGGAATGCGATGACTACGAGGCTGTTTTCTTTTTTCTCTTGGGAATACATCGTCGACTCCGGAAGAGCGGGACAACGAAAGAGGGAGACGCCCACGTACCCCATGGCGCACAGAAGTGCAGAAGGATCTCAGCCAACTTAGCCTGTGTTGCTGGCTGCTCCTGGCTAAAGATTATGCCACCTAGAGGGTCATGTTAGTAGAGGCCCATCTCTAGGACTGTAGCGCTAGCAGAAAAAGAAGAAGATAAAATACTGTTAAGAGATATGTTCGTTAGAAGACGATGAGGTTAGCCTCTTGCAGCGAAGATTATGGTGCGTTCCCAGCGATCTTGGGTCCATAACTTGAGAATGAAGGACTCACAAGAGACTCAGTTGTACTATTGGTCAGAACCATCCTCTAAGGATAATTTTTAAGTTGAAGACCTTGAGCTTGAAAGTTAAGGACAAGCTGTGTTACTTCATTTTCACGTTAAATTCGAGTGCATACCTTGAGGAGTAGTCAACTCTGCTAGAGGATACGGCACATGGCACGCATTTGCTGGGAACATCGGCTACGTTTCATGAAATTATAAAGGACGACAACCGCATCCCGTGAAGAAATGGCGGATATAAGACGTCGTTACACTAAAAAGAGTCAGTTTCGAGGAACAAAAGCTGGCTCACACAACGGATTGCCCCGAATCCTTGATTCTCATCTCTGAGGGGATGCTTCACTGCCGGATGGGATCGGTGGAGGCAAACGTTTGACGGTTACCTTGGACACAGGAGCATTACATTCGGTCTGGTGGTAGGGATTAAGCCGATGTACGCGCAGCTAAGGTCGAGGATGCATCTGGAAAGTTAACTGAGATGGGTGCTAAGGCAACAGAACAGGAGTTCATGTTGGCGGAAATAGGTGATGAGTTGATTCTGGACGGGGTCTTTATGATGAGGACCAGCATTGAGGTGGACGTTAAACGCAGAATTCTGGGGTAGAAGAATTCAGGGACACCACTTAATGTCGGAGTTAAACATGTGGTCATCGCAAGAATCCTCAAACAGCGCAATGAAGCGGAAGAATACTCGAAATCAACGGAAGAAAGATCAAGTGGAGCCTTTGAGGCAATCAAAGAGAATGTTGGATTTGATCAGTCAGTTCCAGAATGGATTGAAGCATGTGAGCGTTGCACAAGGGCAAAGGGACCACAGTCAAGAAAGTCGTGGGAAGACGCTGGACTGCAGAGTTGGACCACCATTCGAAAAGGTAGCAATGGACGTAGCAGTCCCTTTTCCAATCAGCAACAAGCGCGTTCAGATGGTGATCGACTACTTCAGCAAGTGGCCGGAGATATAAGCTATACCGAGCCTGGAAGCTAAGGCTTATGCGGTTGCATTCTTCATCAATGGGTACTCCCTTGTTAAACAGAGAAGACATGTGGGGTCTGTGGCCTACAAAGACCGTTGTCAGACCTTGCATAGACGGACGATGGACAATGACGTCGTCCGTCCGTTCAATCCTAGGGATTATTTGAAAAAAGTGATCGATTGGTCAGTCAACGAGACTGGAACCAGCAGATGCCAGCTGAATGGCCCTCTTATGGCGTACGGATCTGCTCCACACGACACCACATCAACGTCCCCAGCAAAGCCAATATTTATACCGAATTTCTCAAGTTATCCCCTCAAGGTCAAGACACTTGCGTAACAAGGGTTATTGCTTGAAAGTAAGGGACTTTGGATAACATCACATCTCGAGTTATGTTCTCTCCTACGTTGGGTGCCTTTCGCAATTCACGGTTCCATGGAACATAACAACCTTGAAACTTCACTCCAAAAAATAGGCTAAAGTCCACGCCGGACCACCCATGTTTGTATGACTTCCTCGTGGGCACAATGGACCCCACAAGGTGGTCTGAGTGAGCCACGGCCGCACACACCTGCCTACCTACGACTTCCTCGTCAATTCCTTCTTTAGCGAGCGCCACAGTCCGGGATGGACCCGGGCCCAGTCAATCTGCCTCACCAACTAGCATGGTCTTGGGCTAGGCGCTTCCAGTTTCGTACACCCAGCTGATTGAGGTCCGTTTCCAGCTGGGAACGCCATCGAAGGCGAGGTCTTCTTCTACCTCGGGGTTGGACTCGAAGCCGGAGCCATGGTGTCCATTCGTTCTACATGACCTAGCCATCTGAGTCGAGACAGTCGAATTCGTTTGACTATGTCGATGTCGTTGTGCAGCTCGTGGAGTTCGTCGTTCAGTCTTCTCCTTCAAAAGTTCTCTCGAAGCGACCATGAATCTCTTCCTTCGCATTTGACATTGTCCATGTCACACATCAGGACTGTTCAAGGTCTTGTGTGGAGATAGCTCGGTTCTTCGAGAGACGGCTTTATTTTCCACTCAATTGCCGTCTTCGCCCAAAGACGCAGCGATTGGCAAGAGTTATCCTTCTTTTCATTTCCGAGCTGGCGTCATTTCCTGACCTAGTGTTGAGCGATAATGCCCGGCAACAGAGAGCGAGAGAGTGGCCAACGATCGGGTGAATCAGAGATCACATGGCACGGCAATCGTCTTTGGATCGCGAATGGGTCCGGTCTTTGGGGTTGCTCGTGGTTGAAATTCCCTCCAATGCCACATTTTCGCCAAGAAGTCGGTGTTCATGGACATTCTTTTGCAGGCAGCATGTATTTCGTCCTCGCCTCATTCATCGCAAGACCCATCTTAGCCGCTTCCTTCTCGGTGCTCGTCATTTGCAGGACCTGAGCTAAGAACTTTCTCCCATGCTCGGCCATCATCTTTTCCTTCGCCCCTCGTTCACACTCAAGCCAAAATCCACCTCGATCCCAGCGGCAGCAGCATTCCTTCAGCAGACTTTAGAAGACTCATCCATTTCCTCATTAGGGGGCTACCGAGGACTTAACATTCTCTTTCACGGCGACTCAGGCCTCATCCCCCTCAGCGTGCTGCTTACCTTGTTTTGCGTGAGGCGACCTCAAGATCCTCGCCCACTCATTGTGTCAGCCAAGACAATCCTGTGTGCAATCCGTTCTGGCCAATTGGCAGCACATTCCCGGCATCAGCCTCACCCGAAGGGTGTATCCTCTTTCAAAAGAACTCATCTTGAGTTGAATTGTGAACTTCTGCTGCTGGGCGAGACTGGCTACCATTCATTAATCTCCCTAAGTACATGCACCCTTCAAAAGGGACGCCTTGAGCGACTCCGAAGGAGGCGACCACGCAGCGAACCATCGCAGACAATCTGTTTGTGTTCTTCCGAATGTTTCCCCCCCTGTCCGACGATTGTGAGCGGGTGCACTAGTGCTCCATCGAGACCGCCCCTTACATCGCATTTCGGTATTCATTACTTATCCGCAGAGCTCGGCATCAGGTGGTAAACCGTCTGTTTTCCCGGTCGTCCTCGCCCCTGCTGCAGCGTAATACAATGAGCTATTTTACATTTACCGAAGGAACTAATTACTTCAGCAGCGCGCATTCAAAAGATCACTCTCCTCGAGGAGATAGCGCCGAGCCGGGCCGCGCCGCCCAGCCGTGCATCCGTGCATCCGCATCTCTCTGTATCGATGCGATGGTGAATGCTCCTCTCTCTCTCTGTCTGTGGGTGGGTATGTGTCGCTTGCTATGTACAATTGGCTGCTTTTACAGTTTTTAATTAAAGTTGCCATTTTATTTACCCGGAGAATATAATTTTCTTTAGATGAGTTTTTGCGCTCCAGTAAAGCCGGCATCCATCATCAGAACAGCACAGCGCACAGCAGCCAGTGGTCGTAATGACGAGGGGAAGGTGAAAACAAAAAGCAAGATACCTCTCATTGTTTCGACGTCGTTCTTTTTTTCTCTCTCTCTCTCTCTGTTCACTTCGCCCCGGCTTTTCAATGAGCGTACTCATTAACCGACAGAATGTAAGACGAACTTTGAATGGGGGAAAAAAAAAAGCCATCATCAGCAGCGGCAACAAACTGATCCATACCCGGGTAATCGAAAAACCGAATGAATACCGTCGCGGGCAGGCTCGAACCTTAGCCCAGCCCAGCCGAGCCGAGCCGACGGGTGGATTCTGGATGCTGCTTGATTGTGTTATGAGGGCGAACACAAACAAACAAACAAAAAAACGGAAAAATAAATAAATTACACGTCACGGTGCGATGGAAATAGTTGTTTGGTAATTAAAATCGAAATTACCTTAATGAATGTGAAAAAGGGGTGGGGGCGGATGCCCTGCTGGACCCAAAAAAAAAATGTATGCATCCTTGCAACGGCAGATTACAAATGATATCAATTTTTTTCCCCCGGCTAATGTTTGTCACATTTTTTTTTTCTGTGTGATTTCAAGGACCCGTAGCCATGGATGCGTGCAGTCCGTCCCTCTTGTGTGGGATGTATCGTGTTCAAACAGAACTGGAAATTATTTAAATGGGTCCCAGGGTTGGGGGGTCGTCCTTGACACGCGAGTGGGTGCTTTGCGCAATGGAAAAAAAGGACGAAAAAAAACAATCCATTTGTGAAGGACATTAGAGAGAATGTTAATTTGAAAGTGATATCCCACTTGGATGGTCACTGGGGCAGATGATTAAGTGGCCCGGGGTTAGCATGAGTGGGTCAGGAGGGGCCTTCACTGTTGTCGACCATCCGCGGATACCCGTTGAAACTTGAGCTGGTTCTTTGAGGGAGCTGTGCGATGAATTTCGAGCCACGGAGTGTGGTTGGCGATTGAAATTTAGCTTTTTTCCTGGTTCAACTTTCAATTGCACAACTAGACGTACCTACGACTTCTGTACGTCTGTGATTATGTGTCTACTCATGTCTGGCAACAGCGTTGATGGAGGATCAACATCAAGTCAAGCTTAAGCCTTCCATGGGTAGCTGGCCTAAGAAATTACTGGGCAATGATTCGTGAGGGCTCGTCTGTGAAAATTTAAACTTGTTTGTGCCGGAATTTGACCACCTAACCACCGGCGTAAGACTGTCAGAGTTCTGGCACCCGAACCCTTGGAAATGATCCTCCCCCTAAGTTAATGCCACCCGACGAGGTCCGACCAAACCGAGATTAGTCCCATCAGCCGGGTCCACATCTAAACGGCTCCAGAGACGATGATGAATCTCTAAGCGTTTCAATTGCTTAAATGGCCATTTTCGGGGCAACTACACTCTCACACTGGGACCTTCAAAATCCTCTCAACGAAACCAGCATGTCAGTCAACACCTCTCCCCCCATCCAGCAGCGGCTACGCCCACCATGCGACAAATGCCTTGGATACACCGATTAGAGCGCCTAATTGCCTCTCATTTATGTACACTCAGCTCAAGAGTGACAAACAACTAGCTATCCATTCACCAAAAAAAAAAAAAACCGAATCTCATCCCTCGACGTGCGTGCGCTGCTGCGTCCCGGCAACCCGCCCGTGCGTGCGTACATGTGTGCAGGGGCATAAAATGAAATAAAATTAATTTTGTTAAGCCCCCAAAATGGCTTAGTTAGCCTTGTTCATGCCTCACAAGCCTCGGCTCACTGAATCCTCAAGCTCCCGTCGAATTAAGCCAATAATCACAGTTCCGTCGCCATCGCCGCATACATTCCGGAAGCTAAGCAATTTTTTCTCTGTTCTTCAGGGCGACAGGACGAAAAAAGAAAAAAAAAAAATAGCAAGAGAATAAAATAAAATTGTCAAAAAAAAAAAGAAAAAAAGTACCGGAATTCCAAGGATTAGAGAGCAATTTGAGTAAATTTCATTGATGTCAGAAGTAAAGCTCGGTTGACATGCGAGAAAGGTGTAATTTGGGTGGCAGCCGATAGAAGGAAACAGTCAAGAAACGAAATTGCTTTCCTCTCACTCGGGTCGGGTCGGGCGGTCTCTAGACTGCGGCTCTGTGTCTCTTGGTGTGTGTGTGTGTGTGTATGTAAGAGAGCTGAGGAATCACGTTCCTAATTGATTTGACGTCGTTACCACACACCAAGGAGCAGCGGCGAAGCACCAACGAGCATAGAGGGACGACGATGGACCGACCGCACCACGCAAGGACTGCCGCTGCTGCTGGTGCTCAATGCTTTTGTGAATTTGTGGAGATTTACCGCAAATATCTCTCAATTGAGGTCAATTTCTTCTTCACTGATGACAAGCAGTAATTCACGTTCATTCGATTTAGATAATCACCAACCCTCCTCTACCTTCAACCACCCACCACCCACCATCCACCATCCACCACCCCGACTACTGTGTAATCTGGAGCATTGACGGGATAGTTGCGCAAGAATCCGAGAGCTGAGAGAAAATGTATCTTTTGTACAATTTAATTGGCTGTGCAGTGGGTAAACGCATTGTGTGCGCGTTCACGATGAATGGTGAAACGGTTTCTGGTTGCAGTCCATTGCATCGAGCGGGGCGGGGATAAATGGGGAATTATGAGGTTTGGGCGAGCTCTGTGGCATGCGGCGTTTCTCATTGTATCCGGAGAAGGAATGCAAGTTGGTCGTCTTAGTTGCGAACGACGGCGTCAAAGTGCCCCAGAGAAGGTATGCAAATTGAGGGGGGGTGGGGGGACGCGTCAGTCCTTCAGACATTCAGTGTGGTCTGAGCAAGGCATTAACTTCAAAGGAACTTCAATATGAGACAAGCTTATTGCCTCGAGGGGTGGCCCGCTCACAAAGTACGTGACTGTGGGACCGTCCGTTAGTCGCTGTGGACGTGGACGGTCAGTGGGTCGATGGTCGATTCCATGGGAATAGCATATTACATTCAATTTGCATCTTTGTGGGACACGACGACGATTTACGAATGTCGCCCGCCCAACTGTTGTTGCCCATGGACCGCGGTCAGAGGACATCATCATAATCGACTGCTGAAGGTGGGGGCAGACGATGACACATTAAATGCGGTGGCAAGAGACTTGTTGTCGAGCTCGGGAATGCCGGGCCAATGGATGCCTTCTGTCGGGCGCCAGACGTGATCCCCTTTACGACAGACTAGTCTTGGTCAACGGAATACCGAAGGTTTTGCTGTTGTTGAAGAGGTCGACAAGCGGCCGCACTTTTTGGGTTCCCCCATTGTTCATTGACTGTGTCTTCTGTCGGGCGCCAGACGAGAAATTCTTTAAGGCCGGCGTCCTGGTTAACGCATTCGAGGATAGGACAAGAAGGCATTGTTGTTGTTGATGAGCTTGAAAATTGCACGCCACTTTCAAGAGGTATGGAATTTGATCAGCGTTTCTTGCCGGGCGCCAGACGAGAAGTCCCTCAATCAAGAGCTGTTGGTTTGTCGAGGTCGTAAATAGTCCGTAATTTTGGAGGCAAATTGGACGATTGACAGCTTCTTCTGTCGGGCGCCAGATGAGCGATTCGGTTTTGGGCATGTCTTCTGTCGGGCGCCAGGTGGGAAGCCTTTACTCAGATCATTTATACACCCGGTCAGGGACATTTCGTCATCACATTACCACCAGCAAATCCGCAAATTGGTACGTATCTAGCCACTTCAGTTGTACCCCCTTTTTTTTCCCAGCCAGTCCCAAGGCTAATATAATCCTCAGCATCGCCTGAAATCGTGCAATGAGTAGGCGATGCAATTATTTCAAGGAAAAATACGCCAGCGTATGGGGGTCCCGCTGGCAGCGTTCTGCCACAGCTAATTGTCACTCGGGGTTGAAGAGCAGCAACACCAGCTGCAGGAGGCGATTAAGCGAAGGGCAAGTGTAACAGTCTCCAAGTTGCAGCGGTAAGCAGCAACATCTGCAGCCGTTCAGTTCGACGTGAGTGCCTCGTGACCTCAGTAGACCCATTTGGGCAGCCAGCACTGCCTGCCGCACCCTAAGACTTCAGCAAATCCATTCCCTCAATTGGAACTGCGTCCCACCCGAACGAGGGTGGCAGGGGGTGGGAGAGGGAAAAGTGTATAAACTCCATATTAAAACCGCTGGCAGAGTTTGAATAGTCCCAGCGACGAACGAGAGCATTTCATGTCGTTAGCGCGCTTTCAAAGAGTGACTTTCCGCTTTTGAAGTATGCATGACTTGCTCACGGGTTAAAAGTCACACACACACACACACACACATACAGAGAAACAGAGCGAGAGTACCGGTGTTTGCCATCCCTGCCATCTTCTCAAAGGAACTGTGATATGCTTCCTTTTTTGCAGCGATTTGCCATTCTCGCCGCAATTCGGAACTGGTACTTTGTTTTTGATTAAGCGGGCGAAACATAACAACAACAACAACAGCAGCAGCGAAAGCGACAGCCGCTACTGCTACTGCTGCTGCTGGTGCTGCTACTGCCAACGAACGAGGTAATGTGCAGGAAAGCAGCAAAAACAAAAACAGAAGTCAACACAACAACAAGAAAGGAGCAAAAAAGAACGTCAACGACAGCGTTGCTGGCGCTGCTGCTGTTGCTGCTGTTGCTGCTTCAGCGGAATATTGTCAAGGACTTCTTTACGTGCGCTATATGTGTGTCTGTGTGTGTGTTTGAATGGATTGAGTGTAGTGGGCGGGACAGGCCAGGTGGGAGTGGGTATCTTATGCCAGAGTCACCGGTACAAGGAGTGTAATTCGAAATTTTTCAAACGGAAATCCAGTAACCTTCCACGCGAACCACATAAAAGGGACTCGCTCTCGGCGTGTTGCGTAGAGGTGCGCTCATGTCGAGCATTAAATGTTGGTTTTCATTATGTGCAGCCAGGTCCAGGTACGACGGCGGGAGGGGCCCGCTACCGCCACCACCTCCACGCTGGTATTCTTCTTGTCGTCGTTCGCATTGAGGGTAACCAAACGACAGTTTCGGTTCAGGGAACAGGGTTCAAGATAAACCCTTTGAATGGTACGTTAGTTGTATAGTCTTTAAATTAACTGAGTTCACTGTATGGGGTGAATGGAGTCAGGTCGTTGGGTGGCGTTGGAGATTGCATCTTTCATCGCTGACGCTGAGCTGGACGTGGTGCGATGACGGGGGAAAGGAGGATCTTATTTGATGTCTGGATGATAGCGGAGATTGATATCCCGGACAGCCCGACAGTCATACACGTATTCTTCGTTTTTGACAAGTGTCAGGAGCATCAGATCGTCGGAAGGCTTCAGAGCAGGGACGAGGATCTCATTGTGATCAAGGCTAAGTAACTAGGAACAGTTTTCAAAGAATGAGCTCTCTCGATGTGCGGCAATTGTTCTTCAAATGGATCCTCATGAGACCCTCACGTGAAAACAGAAACCGATAGATTCTCCTTCGACAGGGCCCTCAAGTCACACTTACCGTGGCACAACGCCGCCAGCGAGACTGAGCCCTTTAGCCACTCACTAGCTGTGGCACAAGGCTGCGCCTTTAAGCCGCTCACTAGCTGTGGCACAACACTGCTCCATTAAGCCACTCACTCGCCGTGGTACAAGGCTACTCCCTTAAGCAGCTCACTAGCTGTGGCACAAGGCTGCGTCTTTAAGCCACTCACTCGCCGTGGCACAAGGCTGCGCCTTTAAGCCACTGGAAGGCTGGCAGCTGCCAGCGAGACTGCGCCCTTAAGCCACTCACTCGCCATGGCACAAGGCTGTGCCCTTAAGCCACTCACTCGCAGTGGCACAAGGCTGCCTCCTTAAACCACTCACTCTCCGTGGCACAACGCTGCGCCTTTAAGCCACTGGCACAAGGCTGGCAGCTGCCAGCGAGACAGCGCCCTTAAGCCACTCACTCGCAGTGGCACAAGGCTGCCCTCTTAGGCCACTCACTCGCCGTGGCACAAGGCTGCGCCCTTAAGCCACTCTCTCGCCGTGGCACAAGGCTGCCCCCTCAAGCCACTGACTCGCCGTGGCGCAACGTTTGCGCTTCTAAGCCACCAATTTCGTGGAGGAAGTCTCTCATTTACGCCCGAAATTAGAGAAGTTCCGAACCACGATCGAGTTTCTCTGCAAAAGTGGCGCCTAAGAGCGAGCTTTATTTTTACTCGATTTCTAGCAAATTTGCTTAAGTGGGCTTGAGTGCCGATGACCCAATGGCCACCGACACAGATGATCACGAACAAGGCACGACACAGAGCTCCCCTCTCGTTCAGTCGATATTGCCGATTAATTGCTTCCCCCGGGGCGGTACCCAAAGAAAGCGTGACAACAGCCATCCTTCGTGACTCCAAACAGAAACAGTCTCAAGAGAAGTATGTACCTTGCCTGACTGGAGTGCCCCCAATAACTCTGCAACAAGCAAAATAAAGAAACACAGAAATACGTCCACCCGGCAGAACAGAAGTTGAGTGTCCCTTCTTGGAATTCATATTCCTTCGAACGTTCCACTCGAACAAGTCCTTAAAGGTCATTCAATTCAGCAGGAAGCACCGCCGACTCGGCGAGTGGAATGAAGGGCGGGGGCGAACAAAATGGTATTCAAACACAAATCAATGGGGGGGGGGGGGGAGGCTCCACCGCCCACTCGTGGGTGGTCCTCTTTCGGAATCGGATTCCTTTGACAGAAACGCAAATGAATGCACAATTTCATTTATTTTTTTGCACGCTCAACGCTGCAATTGACTTAAAATTTGAGAGAACTAGAGAGCAGGCAACACGAACACGAACAAAGGACAAATATTTTTCGAAAAAAAAAAGCAGCACCTAGTCCAACCAATGGCGCTGCCATCCGAACTTTTTGTTTACAATTTCCATTTCGAAATGGAAATACATTTTCAACCAAATCGAATATCAAAAAGTTTTCCCACCGAAGTTTGCTGCACGATAACAACACTCACAAAGGCGTCCTTTTCCATTTTCATTCAACTATAACTGAATTTTTATTGTTCTTAGATGTCCCCTCCCCCCTCCCCCCTCCCAACCACCACCCGTCCAAAAAACCCAGTCAAGTCGTGCTGATTTCGAGAGTGGTCTTTACACAAAAACTTGTTTCAGCTTCGGTCTTTTTTTTGGCAAAACAATTAAGACCATTTCTGACTGTTAAACCACTCAAAAAGCAAACAGGGAGGACGAAGGACATTCGGCCCACAGCCCACAACCCAGTCGTCGGCCCCGTGGGTGGGCGGGTGTTTGGGGGGGCGGGGGGACAGAATTCAAAGGCACAGATTGACAAATCCATTAGATTCAGTAATTGATTGATATTATTTTATGAAATCCTCGCTTCAGCAGCATTCAAGGCGGGAGTCCTGATTTAATTCCCCAGGCATCTTGAATTCTATTTGCAAAATTTGCTGTGTCCTGGGCATTGCCTCCTGGCTTGGTTGGTGGTGTGGATGACTGTGGAGTGTGCGTGGGTGGCAGGGTGTGTGTGTGTGTGCAAAGAGCAGAGTGAAATCGACTTTAGGACTTCTTAATTAAATTATATCCAAAAAGGATATCTTTGCTGATTAATATCTCGACTGTCTATCCTTTATTTATTTGAAACAAAGATCGCACGACAAATAATGCCTCTCGCCTCGATTCCTCCTTGCTCTCGTCCTCTGCTCAGCTCAACTCTGACTGGCATGGGCTTTGGGCCTGACCCTTTCCGCCGTCGCCTCTGCACGCCCAAGGGGGTGCCTTTAGGTAACGAACAAGAACAACAATTAAGCTTATGTCCTTAGGGAAAAGGATTTCGTTATAATTGTATTGTGCTTTGGCAAAAGTCGTATCCTGTGCGTAGAAGTTATATTTGCATATTGAATTTGTCAAGGCATCTCTTCCTCGCTCCGGCTCGGTCTGTGTTTTGATAAGATTATGGGATTTGTGAGCCGACACAGGGAGACGGAGACACATGCAAGGCTGGCGGGGGGGAAGGGGGACGGGTTTGCATTTCGTTGAGATCTGGACTGTGCTCGCCTCGTTGACATACTCGTGTATAATAATAACATTTCCGTTTTGGTTAAATGATTACAAACATCCTTTTTGGCTTTCCTCCGAATGGAGGGAGGAAACGATTTTAACGGAAATTGAATTGAAATCGGATTCATTTTGATGAAGTTATACGATGTGTGTGTGTGTGTCGTTGGGGCAGCACCTTTAAGGGAATGCGAAGTGGAATCGTTTTCAATTTAACTTTGATCGAGGCAAATGTGAAATTTGTGTAAACCCCGACGGGGGTGGGGGGTGACCCCTCTTCAAGTAAGCTCTTAAGGACGTGCTCTGAATGGGGCCTACTGTGTTCACAGTGATTTCACAGGTCTTTGACTTGGGATAGGTCAAGGCCGGGCGGGGGAGTGCTGGTCGGCTTTTGTCCCCCCTATAGGCGGGCTGAAAACAACAAACAGATTGAGTGATGGGGAGGAGGCATGGTTTCCAGGAATATTTCGAGTGCAAGATGGACTGACTCGCATCCTTGGGTCGGTCCTTTGTGATTCGACGAGGGGACATGCCTTTGATCTGGATAATGGATTGACTGCTCGCAGCATTGTTTTTTTGACCCTCGGAAGGGAATATTCTGCACAAGGCTGCGCCCTTAAGCCACTCACTCGCCGTGGCACAAGGCTGCGAAACCAAGGATTTGTTGTTGGTAGAGTTGACTTAAGTACGGCGTCACCGATTAGAAAGCCCCCGTGGTTTGGCAACGAGTGCAGACAAGTCGGAAGCTCCTGAACAGCCTGTTGGTCCTGTTGAGTCAAGACCGAGTTGGTGCCACATGGACAAGGACTATATCTCCCCAGCGGGAAAATACAGCCTCTACGATACCACATCGGACAGCACCGGGTCTGGCGGTGGACATTGTCTCTCTGAATACCGGTCGCCACACGTCAGCATCCATAAATTGTCCCGTGATCAACCAATCGTCTGCCAATTCGATCGACATCAGACACTTGTTCTTCCGAGCGGTCAGTATCCAAAGACAAGAATCAATTCGTTTTTGTAACCCAGAAAAGAACTCGAATATCGAGAAAGGCCACGAAGTGATCGATCGTCTTCCGGAAACTCATCGCCTGCACAATTGATCAAAGAAGACTAGAGGCGGTGTCAAGGAGCCAAATAGTCAAAGAAGCTACCACTAACTGAAAAACCTGGTGATTGGACAAAAGGAGTTCAGGCAGGCACACCCATGGACGCTTGAAGCCCACAAGTCAACACTGCAATGAACCACCAGAGCTCATCATGTGGTCCACACACAGAAGCGAGGGGAATAGACTCGGCATTTCAGGAGGAACAAGAAAGAGATGTTTTCGATCGAGGAGATGGAGATGTGTACAAGAGAGTCCCAAGATGTCCCGCCCGCCAAGATGAGGTAAAGATGGTAGGAGGGGCGTTCAATATATTCTCGGTATCGGGGTGAAGCTGTGGTTGTATATATAAATTGACTTATTTATCAAGTAATACTATTATTTTAGTGCATTTATGTAAAATTTCATATAAATGTGATTATTAATTCGCGATTTATCTCTAGTTAAACAGAATACCCATTTATTGCCGACTTGAGTTCTTCATCATCCGAAAATCTTTTTCCACGAAGACATTTTTTCAAATCCGGAAACAGGAAGTAATCACTAGGGGCAAGGTCTGGACTAAAGGGTGGGTGTTGGATTTCTCCGAAACCACAATCTCACGCAGCAGCCTTGGAAACTCGCGCCGTGTGAACAGGAGCGTTGTCATGAAGAAGCAACACACCCGCTGCGAGTTTACCCCGTCTTTTCTTTTGAATTTCCTCCCACAAATTATGCAAAGTGGAAGCGTAGGATGTGGCGCTGATGGATGAGCAAGATTCCCTTTGAGTCCCAAAAAACTGTGGCCATGATCTTCCCGGCAGACGGGGTCTGTTCCTTTTTTATGCCACTGCATGGACTCTTGTTTGCTTTCAGGGTCATAGTGGTGGACCCATGTTTCGTCATCAGTAACAATTCGATCCATAACACCGTCTGCGTTCTCACTACACATCTCCAAAAGCTCTCTACAGCATGCGATTCTCACTTTTTTCTGAGGCGCTGTGCGCATTCGTGGCACCCACCTTGCACTGACCTTTGAAAGGTTAAGATGGCCGTGAAGAATGGTGTGAATGGTACCAATTGAAAGCTTGGTGATCTCTGCCATCATTTTCACCTTTATTCGGGCATCCTCAAGAACAAGTTTTTCGACTTCTTTGATGCTTTCTCCCGTACAAGCAGTAGCCGGGGCGCCGGAGCAGGGGGTCGTCTTCAATGCTCTCTCTGCCTCTCTTGAACTCACTTGACCACTTTTGCACAGTTGATAATGAAGGTGCGGAACCCTGGTAAACAGCCACCATCTCTTCATGAATAGTTTTTTGACTTTTTCCTTGCTTAGTGAGAAATTTAATTACAGCGCGATGCTCAATTTTCACCATCATCGTCTCAGTTGCCATTATGATTCTGTTTAACTGGAGATAAAACGCGAATTAATAATCACATTTATATGAAATTTTACACGAAAGCACTAAAATAATATTACTACTTGATAAATAAGTCAATTTATATATATAACCACAGCTTCACCCCGATACCGAGAATATATTGAACGCCCCTCGTAGTACCGAGACTGAAGTTCAATAAAAATGCGGGTGCGGACGAGAGCTGTTCGTTGAGATCCTTAAGCCAGCAGGACCAGCTCCAGTACCAGTTCATTTGTACTATATGGTCTCAGGAAAGCATGCCCGACGAGTCACAAGAAAGGAGACGACTCCTTTAATAGCGCCAACTGCCCACAAGTCTCTTCAACGTTGCGTTCAAAATCTGTTTAGCCCCTTTGTGTTCTCGTCTGATGCCTAACAAACGGACTACCTGACCAGCGTCGTTTGAGGTCAGAGACGTTCACAAAAGGCCAGATCTTCAAACTGTCGCAGATCTCTTTCACCACATTTTTTGTCGATTTAAGTGACTCATGAATGCATAGAGACGAGCTATCTACCGCCATATTGGGAATGCCGAATTATAGTTCTCGCTGCTTCACGAAGGTCGGTAACGAACTCACCGACACCTTCGATGTCAAAAGAGGTTGTAGGCGAAGTGACTCCTACACTACATCGTTCTTCGAATCTTCTTCTTCTTTGTACGGTGCATTCCGAGGGCCTTAGCCAACAAGCTTCTCAAACAAGCGCGATCTGGCTAACTGTCTCCAATTTCGAACGCCAAGTTGGTTGAGGCTCTTCTTCACCTGATTGCGCCACCTTAGACGGAGACGTCCCCTTTTGCGTTGTCCCTCAGATTTGGAGTCAAGGTCTCTTCAAGCCGGAGCGGAGTTTGCCATGCGCCCTACATGTCCCAGCCACCTTAGGCGTTGGATCAGTAGATGCCTGGCAAGTGGTTGAATCTTCTGCTCAAAATGCGGTTAACGGGACCAAAGATCGCACTCAGAACTTTTCTCTAGAAGAAACGAAGGACTCCTTCATCCGCTCTCTTCAGATTGTCCCCATGTCTGCGCCGTACAGCAGAGCTGTGATGATCAATGGTCGGCTTGGTCCTCCGAGAGGCGGCTCTGCTCCTCAATTGCCTCTTGAGCCCGTAGAAACAGCGTTTGGAACGATTAACTCTGCGTTTGATCTCGGCACTGATGTTGTTCGTACTGTTTACTGCGGAGACGAGGGAGACGAAGTCCTTAACCACCTCGAAGTTACAGCTGCCCATTGTGACGTACACTTTATTTTGTCCTCATTCACCACTAGACCCACTTCTGTCTCGATGCCAGCAGAAGCCTCATTGGCGGCTCGCTGTTTTCTGCCAATCACGGCAATGTCGTCTGCGTATGCTTTCCGTTGTACGGACTTCTAGAAGATCGTCCCTCGAGTGTTGGCGTGTGAGTCTTGTCCGATGTTAAACAAATCACAGGACATCATTGTTCTGCAAATGATCGTGCAAAATTCACAAGCCAGGAGAAGAGGCACGATGTTCCAGAGGGCCATTTAGCTGTTGGCAGTTGGCGCACACCATTGACTTTGACGTGATTGACCGAACAGAGAGAGCATGCAATCATTGAAATGACACCACGAGCCCGATTCGAGAATCTACGTTGCTTCCACTTGAGTTAACTCATATTTCTCTTAAGGGTTCAGGCCAAGATCCTTCATCAACAGTCGCCATGGAGTGGTCTTAGCGATGCGTAATTCTTGTGAACGCCGTGGAATTGACTGGTTTGGTTCGTTTGCGACGGAAGTTTGAACGAAAGCAAGCCAACCAGTTGCTCCACGGGAACATTCACCGAGAGTGTAGACTTTAGACTCACCTCTAAGGAGCAGGCGCAGGGATATGCTCAATTTCAAAATCGGATGAAAAAGGCCGTGGTACCGTCCAGGGGATGGACCTGAGTGCGATCTCGGGACCTGTTGGCGTCTAGAGAAAGAGTTTCCACGTATGTACGAGAAATGCAGCGACAAGCGCCCGGGGATCCAACGCCACGAACAACACGACCATATCCCGAAGAGACGATGTAGCGATAGCATGCAACAGAGGACGCCAGGGTTTCAGCACAACTGTGAGAATGATCCCGGGTCAAAGTGAAGCCAGATGGCGAGGGTCTTTGGTTAATGCTCCCGATTACTGATCCAGAGGACGCCACCAAAAGTTAAGTTAACAAGAAATCTGACCCAATTGCCGTGCCCTGCTTGCCATTGTCTCGTTATCCCCACTTGACGCCCAACAAAAAAAAAACCCACACATCCCCCACGGAGCACCAAAACGCTTGTGTGTTAAGCACTTAAGCGAGCGCCGCTGCGCGGACACTAAAGTCAAGACAAGAATGAAAATAACAAGCGCAGGGCAGCACAAGCGGTGGCGGCGGCTGCGGCTAGGGGGGGAAAGGCTTAATGCGGTCTAATGGTGGCCAACACACTTTGTAAACTGCACAACCCGCCCGAGCCGACAGTCATCGTGGTTGGCCGCACTCAGCGCACCGTCGCCAGCCGAACAAACAACCCCCTGTTCAAACACGTTCACCTTTTGATGGCAAGCGGGGGAAGACGTTTTTTTTTCTTTTTGTCGCCCCCCCAAATGGATGGGGTCCACCGGTAAGTTTTGCACAACAATCTCCCCCTAAATGCAGGACATGCAGACGGGCTTCCTTGCACTGCAAGGTTGCAGGTGTTTCCGAGGAAATTTGAGGCGAAAACAACAGCACCAGCCTTCCTGGCCCCCCTTGAAGTGCTTAAAACTCCTTAATGAGACTCAGAAGGGATGGAGCAAACCCGCAGGATTTGCATATTTACACCACAAGACCGAAAAACATCATAAATCCTTGGAATTTTTTTGTGCGCTTCGTGTTCAGTGGGCTCCACCGTATCCATGCCACACGCCCCACCAGCACCGGCAAGATAATCTTCTCGAGCAGAATTGAAAGAGAGTGTGTACCTCAGCGATTAAGTATTTATTTTGCTGAAAATGTAATTATTGCCAGACTCCGCGTCTCGCTGGAGTTGTGCATCTTCTCATCCGTCCATCCATCGTGCATTTGCATCAAGTCCTGGCACACCCAGTCGCCGTCCGTTTGCCGGGACTGTGTTTGCGGTTTTTTTGTTTGCCAGAGCCGGCCACAGCTGCAGCAGCGGATTTCTTCCTGCTATTCCTGAGGATACTCTTTCCCCTATTGACGGCATTGTTTGGCGGTGGTCTCGGTTTCGGTGGTTTCAGCTCAACTCGCACAAACAAATCATAATTGAAATCCGTGCATGTTCGCCCTGCTTGTTGGGTTGGTTGCCATCAGCGCATCACATCACCCGACGTCACACACAATGCACAGAGGATAGCATGCAAGCAGAGGGCCCGACAATGAAAGAAAAACGAGAGAAATGAATGATAAAAGATTGAAATTTTTTGAACATCACACAGAAATGTTGACCAACATTCATTGTGTCGGTCGCCCATCCCACGAACATACCGTAGCACAGTTCGTCGCCGCATTCGGTGCATGTCAGCAGTCTAGTCTCGATGACCCCCGATTTGTTTTTCACTTTTTTCACGCCATTGTTGAGGGTGAACTCCCTTTTGTCACGTGCTTCCGTTTTCATCTGAAGCTTACCCATTTCCACCAGCCGACTGAAGTAGTCCTCCTCGAGTTTGGATTTTGGCCGCAGTGTGGTCAGCATTTTCCAATCAATGGGCACCGCACACAGCTCGGCCAGGACAACGTCGCGCATCTCATTCGGTATGGGATCGGCGTAGGTGTAGTGTGGCTCACGTTCGCCATTGTATTTCAGTAATTTTCGCACTTCTTTTCGTGGCGTCCGAAACGAGAAGTCTTTATCTTTGATTTTAATTTCCTCCGAACGGACCTTAATGGGACGCATCTTGTAGTCGGGGACCTTCTCCATTAGACGCTTGAATTCCTCCTTCGACTGGAGGATGTTCTTGCTGAGATCGAGGACCGGGACGACGGTTTTCTTCTTTGCCAGCATGTCCTCCAGTTTATTCATGGTGAATAATTCGTCTTCTTTTTTTTCACTTTTCACTTTGAAACGATTTAATGAGGTGGCTTAGGGAAAGGCACTTGAGCACACTGGTTGTACACTGAATGCGAGCGATATCGATTCAACGGTGCGGTTGGCTGGTGTTGTTGGCTTGGTTACCGGCAAACGACGACGTTGACGACGACTGTGGGCGGCGATTTGTGTAGGATGGCGGAGGATGAAGAAAGTTGGTGGGGGGGGGGGGGTGGAGGCAGGGATCATGAGATTGGAAATTTTTTTCGATATGATCTTGACCGGAGTTCATGCTTCGAGGGCCTTCACGATGAAGCGACGTCGATGCATCAGCTGCTGTGCCAGTACTGCTTGAGGTCGCGCATTGAAATTGGCCACGTCGGCAGAAGGCAGGATTTGATGACGATAGTCTGTAGCGCTTAACTTTGTCGTAATCCGAGTCAAACTGTTGGCTTGACTGTGGACATTTGGGAGCATTTGCAACCCCCTTTGCACCCCAAATCTTCTTTTGAAACGAAGGACGCCTTACGAGTCCTTGCGAACGTTTAGCATCTACCCTTCGCTTATATCTCGAGGACAGTTGAAAAGTCTATGTTGGGCACCGTGCCTTGGAAACATCGAAATTGTGAATCTGACGAGACTGCCAAGCACGCCAACCCCCCTAACTTGAAGCCTATTGTAAAGTAATTGTAAAGTTTGGTGCAGTTGTTGATGACATAGAGGTGTCGCACTTGCGGAATCACATGCGGATGAGGTACTCCTACTCCTACTCCCTGGCTGACGCGTGGGTTTAGCTCGAGTATGTAGGTTAAAAAGGGGTCTCGTAAGTCGGATTTTCTTCAGCCAGAGAGGGCGTTATAAGAGCAGCGAATGCGTGTGATTGTTTCCACAGATGTCGTCATAAGCGAGACCCATTGTCAAAGCGTGTGAACCAATGGCCAAGAGGTCCCAATTGATGGCGGGCGCTGAGCTTGCCAAGGCTACGTGAACATTTGACGTTCAGACTTTGCCAACTCATAGAAACGCAAGCGGTGCCTTCAGGCATTCGGAGTCGTGGCGTCGAATACGCCTACTCTGAAACTTGTCAGGTTATGCAGACGAAACGTGCTCAAGATAACCGTGTTTACGGTGAGCTTATGCCGGGTGTCGGGACATACCGGAGTTCTAGGAAATAAAAGGCGAACAGTCTTCCAAAAGAGGATCGTTCCACATACGTCGGATAAAAAGGATGTAGAACGCATTATTCGGTTGAAAAAAATGTTCCCCATTCCCCCCAAAATGTTGAATTGATTGGAAAAAGAGAATGTTCCACATACGCCGCAGAGCTCAAATTTATTGGAAAAAATATTCCACATACGCCAGAGACATGCTTGTTTTTGGAAAACTAAATGTTCCACATACGCCACAGAGTTCATTTTTGGGGGAAAACTATGAAGATAGGAGCTTTCCTTTACACGATTTAAACGCAAGGTACTCCACTTTAACTGCAATTCAAGGGTTTCTTTCATCACGCCAGATCAGCATCGCAAAATTCGCCAAAAGGAAGGGAACTTGTCGGCCTTCCTCGCATGACCATCCCTCATTCTCTGATTCCTAAAGAAAATTGGCTGAGAGAGAGTTGTTCACCCATGCGCAACAGGAGTCCACAACTCTCAATACATTGCCAGAATTTGCTGAAAGGAACTGAATGTGAGGAGAACTCGAAAGAGAGCCAAGGTATCAACAGATCTAAAGGTCGCGGTACCTTTAAGGACAATAATAATATCGTCCTCCATTCCATGGACTAGTTAAGTCCCATCATATCAGTTCGCCTTAAATCCTCTCAACATGACCATATCCAAGCAAAAGCACACGTAACCACTATTGAATGCCACTGGAGTCTATCCTGAACGTCCTTCATCATGGTCAGCCGTGACAATTGCCAGATGGTGGAAACTAGCAAGACCCTGTAAAGCGATTAACGTCATATCAACAGCGCCTGTACCTTGCGCAACACATTTCCGTCTCATGAATATGCCGTCTGATGCAGGGGCACCAATAATCCAGATGCGTCGTACATACAAAGTCGCCCACAGGACTGAGTCTGGCCAGAATTTGAGCCCAGAATGGAGTGCAGTTGAATTTTCACGGATGGCTGCAAGACCAATGAAGGGTCTGGCCTTGGCGCCTTCGTGGAGGTCGACAACACTAGAGTGCACATCTAGTTCGGTAAATTTGCTTTGGTTTTCCAAGCGTGCGATCGCAATGGCCTAGAACTATATTGTGACGAACAGGTGGAAGGGGCGGAGTGTTTGCGTCTGTAGCGACAGCCAAGCTGTGCTTAAGGTCTTGTCAACCCTTTTACCAATTTTATGATAGTCCATGAATGCAAGTCTTCTCTGAATTCGATCGGCAGTTTAAGTTCGCTAAGACCTGTCTTGGTCCCGGGCCACCACGGGAGATGAGATCACCGATGAACTGGCCAGAGAAGGATCAGAGGCGGTAGTCTTAGGACAAGTTGGGACTACCCGTACCCTTGGTTACGGCTTAAATCGATGGTTTGAGCTCTCGATAGTACAACCGGAGGTGGCATGACTATCCAGGATGTAGACAAACCAAGCACATGCTACCTAAGCTCTGTAAATTTCTTTCGCGGCATTGTTGTTTTTTTTTCTTCTGACTGCCACTACACCCTCGCCAAACACCTAAATGTGCTTGGCCTAGGCGATGAAAAGCTCTGCGACGCCTGTGGAGAAGACCGTGGCACTGCAGAGCACTTCCTTTGCCACTGTTCCGCCTTTGCTCGGATCAGCTGGGAGTTACTTGGTGCTGATGTGGTGAGACCTGACGATGTAGGCTCCTAGGCCATGCAATTGCAGCAAATGTAGGTTGCTGCTTGGTAGTACAATGGACCAGCCTTTGAGTCTGAGTACTCCGATGTGGGGTTTCGAAAACGTCGGACAAAAACAAAGATCGTTGCACTTGATAATTCTAAGCCAGAGTTGACAGAGTTTGGCATCAAGCTCTTTTGTCGAAAATGCGTGCATATGGTATCGATGAATCTCTTCTTCTATGGATTAGAAATGTAGGCGAAATTAAAAAAAGAGCAATTACATCAAAAGAAATTTAAGAAGCACCCTGTGCAGAACTACAGCTTTTGGCTATTCAGTGAACGACATCTGTTAACAAAACTAATAATGTTCGAACCATCTGATCAGGTTATTGACCCGAATCTCGGGTCAATGCTATAAATACAAGCAGAATGCAGTTTTAGCTCTCTTCTCTTCGTTGCGAAATAAAGATAACACCGCCTGTCAAACAAGTGTTTTATTTTTTGCGCCCACCTCCACCCGCTCCCTACAGAAATTACCCTTCGAACCGTTCAATTCAAGTTGTTTTGGATGGGTTCAAGTCTGATATCCACCAAATAATTGCTGGTGTACCGCAAGGCTCTGTTCTGTCTCCGACACTCTTTCTCATTTTTATTAATAATCTCTTGTCTGCTACTTCCAATCCAATCCATTCCTTCGCTGATGACAGCACCCTCAGCTTTTCATATTCGTTCCGAGACTCATTACCCTGCCCTTCGGCCGTAGAATTGGAACGGCAGCGTATGTTAAGCACATGGAATTTCGATCTTGACAGCATAATTAACTGGGGAAACAAACAACAGAGTGGAATTCAAGGTTTCGAAAACTCAATGCTGTCGTCTGCTGTCACTCAAGCGAACTCTTGTTAATCAGCCATTATCCATGAATGGCGCTTGTGTCGATGAAACCGGAAAGCTATCAACACAACACTTAGTTGGAACGATCACATATTTGAGGTCGCCAAAAATGCTGCGAAATGTTAAGGTTTCCTAAATCGATGCAAGAAATATTTCACCCCCTCTGATTTGGCTTTCATTTATAAGGCGTATATCCGCCCCAAGCTTGAATACAACGCTCATATCTGGTCTGGTGCCCCAAAGACCACCCTGCAGCTACTAGATAGAATCCAAAAGCGAGCGATAAAACTTATAGGAGACAACAATGTTGCAAAGTCATTAGACTCGCTCGAACATCGACGTACCGTTTCTTCTTTGTCCGTATTTTATCGCTACTTCCACAAACTAGCCAACTGCATTCCTCCTCTCCATGAATTCACCCGCAATACTCGTCTCGCCAGGAATGCTGATCAGTTTACCCTTAAGCCTACTTTCTGACGCACAGTTACATTTAGAGACTCGTTCTTCAGCCGTACTACCCGAATTTGGAATGCTCTTCCCAGCCCTATAACACACAGATATTAAAGACCAATGTGCACAGGTACCTCCTCTCCCTTTCTCCCTCTATACCTTCGGCCCGTGCTGTGTCTTGACCCCGGACACTGAAGGGTATTAGCAATCCCTTGAGCGCGCGCAAATTATAAAAAAAAACATCGCCTCAAGTCTCCATTCGCTCTGTGACTCCCATCAGAACCAAAAGCAACATCTCGGAAATGATCTGGTCTTAGACAGATCAGATTCACACAACTGGCAGAGGTCAACACTGCACACTGAAGCATAGGCGACGACTTTGGCATCTTCATCCATGGCTTCTACAGAAGTCATCTTGGGGATGAAACCACCGAGATCTACCACCTTCTACGCACCGCCCAGGCTCTGGTCACCCTTAGACGATGGCACATTGGCGTTTTCTTCTACGACTTCAGAGACACATTCGTCAACAATCATATAAGAGAGGGCTGACATTGGTTCCCTGCTTGCAGAGGAACGGTTTGAACAAATGGTAACCAACCAAGATCCAAATGGGCTCTAGACACAATATGTGGTCGACTTGGTGTAGAAAGTCACTCGATTGATTCCTGCATTGAAGAGTAGTCAAGTGTGGCGAGGTTCGTTGATTTTCTGTTGTTTGCACTGAGCTATGGACTGTTATACTCGGCGCTCTGGCAGAAAGTGATGTGTGACAATGCTGCTCCGCGCATAATCCGTTCGCTTTCTGTTTGTGCAACTGAGTGCCATTGTCTGTATGTACGATAACGAGTGATGGCGGTTTTTGCGACCATCTCTGCCGACTGCGTGTTGGTGCGAGCAGTCTGCGCAAAATGTTATGTGACGGCTCGGAACAGTGGGTATGTTCGACAAATCCTACGCTGGATCTCTAGGCCGGCTTCCCGACACGAACAACTTTCACGGTCTTATCTCTCTCTCGAGTAGACAGCCGGACAATGCTCAGAAAGTGTACCCATCATGGAATGCTTCTAAAGTCTCCTCGTTCAGATGTGGCATCGAAGCAGTAGGACCCCTCAACTTGTGGGATGACAAGAGCACGACCACGACAATAGCGGTTGCTGCATAAACTGTCGTCAGGCTCTTACCTCGGACTAGACAGAAGAAAGTTTCCCATTCAAACTCACCTGATTTTTGTTGGAAAACTGCAGACGGCGTTCCAAACTGTATCGCCTTTCAACCAGGAGTGCCTGTTCATCACTAAAAATCGCCACTAAAGTTGAACTGCCCTCACAATCCCTCACTCCCTGCCCTCACTCACAAAACAATCAGCGTCTCTGCGTGTGACCTGTGCTTCAATTAACAAGTCTCTAGCGATATCTCTGGCTGCTGTGGTGCTGGTTAGAATAGAAGTCCGTTGACACAGACTACAGTGCTGCCTACATAAACACTGCAAACAAAATGCCTTAAAATCAAATGCCACGATTTATAGCTCTACTCCCGAAGAGGGACGAAGGTTGTTAGCACCTTTCGCTAATGATGACGACTTCCCATCATTCAGAGCTGTTCAACGTCCCAACAGCCCAACCTGCCACCCACTTGACAGCGTTTTGAACTCAGAATTAGCCACACCAGATGGAGTCATCAAAGACCTTTCCCCCAAACCCTGCCCCCCACTCGCTGTGCTCATTTCACATCAATTACATGGTCAGCCATCATTCTCGACATGATCAAACGAACCGTACAACCCATAATTTGCGGCGTTAAAAGTTGCGTTCAGCGATTCGCAAGAACCAACAGTCAAGCAATTCAGGATTCAATTTGCAATTAAACTCTTGTGGTAACAAGCATATAAACAGCCGCCACAAGTGCGTTACTCTGGCAATTCATCATTGCCCCCCTCCGACCCCCTCTCTCCCACTCCCACTCCCTCGGCACGACTGTGCGGGGTGTATTCAGTTGCTAGCCCCCCGTCGAGAGGACACTTAAGAAAGCAGCCCATTTCGCCGCTCCACCAGAAACGCTCGCCAGGAGTCGCTCACTCATGCCTTGTAACTTTCACAATCCATAAAACTCAATTAACGGCTCCTTTATACACCGACTCAGGCCCGATTCTAATTTATTTCCTCTCGTCGTCATCGTCGTCGTCGTCGTCGTCGTCATCGTCGGCGGCGCACTTGATTCCAACTGAATCCAGCGCGACAACTCTCTGTAACTGTGTTCACATTAAAAACAAGCGAAAAAAAAGGCACACAAATTAAAGTGGTAGGGGGACGACGGTGAGGGAGGTTGGGAGGAGAGAAAAATTAAACAAAATGAATCAACGGAACATGATAAACATTTTGAACGCAAACGGTCACGGCACGGCACGGCGCGGTGCTGCTGGACAAGAGGACAAGACCGAGGCGCCGGAAGTGTGTGCGGCTCTGTTAAGACAGAGACAGAGGCAGAGTCTGGGCAGCAGGCGAGGCGAGCCAGCGAAAAAGCAGTTAACGCCCGGGACGTGGAGCCAGTGGATGGAGAGCGGCGAGCGAGGACTCCGCCGGCCCCACGGTGCAGGAGCATCAGCAACAGAAACACAGAACAAGAAACAAAAAAAAAAACAAAAATAAACGATAAAGATGAGGAAGAGATTTCCTTGTAATGGTCTTGTAATTTACTTGTAAGATTAATGCGACTACATTCGGGCCATGCTCGGGCCTCTCCCACCCCCACCCTTTTCGTGTCCTGTGCTCCTTTTCGTGTTTAATGGACAAGACTTAAATTTCCATTTGCAGCTCTGTGTGCGCATTTCGCGAAAGAGGAGCTCGCTTTTGAATTGAATCTTTTTTTTCTTTTTTTTGCTGAACTGCGCAAAGTGTTTGTGTCCATTAAGTGAGCAAAAGATTCAAGTCGTCGCGAGGCGTGTGGGGGTACAGGTGCCGGTGGGGAGGGGGGCTGAGGGGATGACTGGTTACTTAGGCAAGGACAAGAGGAACATTCGATTCAGCGAAATGTAATTGAATGTCCAGGCAAAGAGATGGCGCTGCCTTTGAGGCGTTAATTGCATCTTAAGAGGTTCTTTGAGGACGCTTCTGTGAAGACGATGCGACGACAGGGCGGTCGGACGGGTGGAGCACGATGGAGGTCGAGCTTGAGGAACTAAATGTCCATTCTTTGACAAGGCGAATGGGCTGCTAATTATGGCACTCAGTGTCGGCAAGTTGCTGTTACACACTTGTTTTGTCCCCGTGCACACCAAACTCCACTCCAGAGTCAGAGCCAGCTGCCAGAGCCAGACACAGAGCCAGAGCCAGCGGCCAGCGGCCAGAGCCAGCGGCCAGCGGCCAGAGCCAGCTGCTAGAGCTAGACACAGAGCCCGAGCCAGAGCCAGAGCCAGAGCCAGAGCCAGAGCCAGAGCCAGAGCCAGAGCCAGAGCCAGAGCCAGAGCCAGAGCCAGAGCCAGAGCCAG